>CM061040.1:159969792-161169792 GCA_030762985.1 Adelphocoris suturalis
GATAAGAAGACGAACCAAAAATGCAGTCACTGCTGGAAACCGACTTGTGATATCCACTCAACCACCGAAATCACATGTGATGAGTGTGCCGAATGACTTTCGATGGGCACGTTCAATATTACTTTGGTTTCATTAACTTTCGATTATATTCCGATCATTTGAATTCAGTCGTTCAATTTTAATTCATTGAGCCATTCTCTTCTCATACACTTAATTTTCCCGTTTGCATTCACAAGTATGACGTTTCTTCCAATGAATATGTTTCATTGTCATTTCACTTTTTTCGTCCACCCGAATTCGAATATATTATATATGTTTTTCCTCTCATCGTCCTACAACTCAGGTATTACAATAGATCCTTATAGGTTTATATTAGTGTGATATGATTCTCACGAACATGACGAGGAAGGGAAAAAAATAAGGCATGAAGTACCAAACTGGACACAAGAAGGTCGAATTTCATAAGCACCCTGTTATTAGCTTAGCATTTGTAATGAACTTGGCGATCAATACTTGGTTTCTCGACATTATCAAGTTTATGGGGAATGGCCGATGTATTATGGGTATAAACATATTTTATTTCATGCTTGGGTATGGGTATACATTGTTTTCAAATAAGAAGAAAATCGTGATTTGCAAATCCTCAATAGGTAAATGTCAACTTCAAGCTAGGTATAACTTTCAGCTCAATCGTCCGATTCTGTTGATGTTTTTCTCCTCTGATACAGGGTACTCTGAAATTTATGAATCAAATGAGATTTTTGATGTGCCACCTATAGGTATTTTCAAAATTGGGAAAAAATGTGACCCTATATCTGGCCATTTTCGAAAGAGTAATGTTGGCAACTAACTTTCAAAAGGGATATTGACGCTGTCATAAGAGTTGATTTGTTTTATTCAGTATTTCCCTGGATTGTATTTCAATTATTTAAAATGCAAAATTCATCCATAAAACGGTATTTCGAAAGCGTGGAAGAATGTTTTCAAATGGGGTCAAAATTGACTCCAGTGTTATGTCTGTGCTATAAAATATATATGTGACGTCCTAAGGTTAAACGGATGAAAAATCTTTTTATATCGTGCAAACAGACGGACGGAGTAGTTCATAAGTCATACCGAAACGTATGGTTTGTTACATAGTTTGTGCTTACCTTCGGAGCCTGAGGATGCAGCCTTCACATTCAGTATGCTCTCAAAGCTACCCTCAACGCATTTGGAACCAGTAACTGCGGCGTTTTCATCGCGTAAGGAGTTTTAATCTTGCAAACAAGAGCCGTTGGAAACAATCACCGATTTTTCGGCCAGAATTCGGAACTTAGCGTCTCTATGTGCTTTTGGAAATGAACTGGATGTGGTGATGACAGACATTCGTGGAAGGGTTAATTAATGAACGAATTCAGGAGAAGACCCGACTAAAACTACATTTACCCTGGCGGAAGCAATTAAAATAGCAACAACCAGAGATGCAGCAATGGACCATCGCAACGGAATCGGACCTTGTCAGGCAAAACTAGAACCAGACCTTCATTTTATGAAAGGTAAGCGAAATTGTAAAACTACGTTTACAAATCCAAATACGTCCAACAAAACTAAATGCTCCCAATGAGGGTGGCAGAATCATGATTCCTCCAAATGTAGGTTTAAATTTTCAGTTGAGTGCAATCCATCAAAAATTTATAACGTTGACGAGACAGGAATCACAGTTGTTCACGGAACTAGGAGTCAAGTGCTGAGTGTCAAAGGAAAGAAGCTGGTTTCAAAGTTATCTTCTGCTGAGAGAGGATCTTTGCTCACTGTAGTTACCTGCATGAGTGCTTCAGGAAACTTCGTTCCTCCCCTTCTCATCTTCCCAAGGGTTAGGCAACAATCGGACTTGGGAAGGGGGGCTCCCCCTGGCTCCGTCATTACTTGCCACCCCTCAGGGTGGATTCAGACTCTTCTATTCACTCAGTGGTTGGAACACTTCATAAAAACCACCAAAGCAACTCGTGAGGATCCCTGTGTTTTAATTTTAGATGGCCAGTTTTCACACACCAGGAACTTGGATGTGAACAGGTTGGGAAGAGAGAATGGAGTTATTATTGTTTATCTGCCCCCTCACTCAACGCACAAAATACAATACTTAGATGTGAGTTTTATGGGTCCTTTCAAGAAATTTATTCTCAAGAGATAGAGCTGTGGATTAAAAACGATAATTACACTGCTTTATCGATAAAAGATGTGGGCCATGTCTTTGGAAAGGCCTACATGCGTGCAGCAACAATAGCTGTCAATAGCTGTATATGGCTTCGAAAAATGTGGAATTTATCCATTTAATCCAAACAAATTCTCAGATGCGGATATTCTAACACGAACTGGCAGTGTGAAGTGTATACTTTCTAGTTCTACTACCCACCATACCGAAGTTACCACCCCATCGACTCAGCATGAAGCTGTTGTTTCACCCTCTGACTTGAGGCCACCACCAGCTCTGCCATCGTCTCCAGAAACTGGTAGGGTTAGAAGAAAGGGAATGCAGCTGTTATCAAAACGTCTTCCTACATGAACGAGTTAACCAGGAATAGGTCCATTTCTACTGAAGGCAAAGTGAGAAGTAGAAAATGGCTGAGGCTGGATGAAGCTGGAACTTCTGGGATTAACAATCCTGGAAGAAATTAAAAAATGCCGACATCGTCGTTGTGGAAAAACTAGAAATGCAGACAAAGCCCACATGGGGTACATGATCTACAGGGCTCAGTTACAACAGCTCAACTATCGTCCAAACTGTTCAAGTATCAATTCAGGAGCATTGATCGACATTTAAATTTGATTGTTACCTTGTATAATATGGTCGCTTTACTGGCCAATCGATAGAAATTTATGTACATAACATGATTAGAGGCCTGAAATAGTTACGTTCAACACATTATTCCAGAACAAGTCCGTACAAGTGACAAGTAAACATTTACCGCCACCTGTTCAACATGATCTTGATATGGTACAAATTGAAAAATAAGATGTTTTCTTTCAAAAGAACGCGCATTTTGGACAGACTAGGATCTGAACAGGTCGTTACAGAAATATAGATGCTCACAAGAGCTTTATTTCTAGAAACTCTAAAGAAAGTTCCCTACATTCAAAATATAATTCGAACCCATCAACCAATTCTAGGTACTCAGCGCCCAATCGGTCTTAGCACAGCATTATGGGAGAGGGGATCATATAACACAAATCTGTATTCAGAGGCTCAATCAAAATCAGATGAGTTCTTTTCCATCAGTTATCCGAAACTGGAGGGGAGATCAAAATAGAGGATGAGTGTAACAATGTTGTTTTTGTAGGATTGTCAATTTGCTTCACGATGTGATTCACGCAGGTATGCATCGATTGTTATGAAGCGAATAAACAGAAAAAAAGAGAGTTATACAATAAAAGGTGAAGATAAAATATTTAGATTAGAACCATTGCATTACAGTTGAATATATTCATTGAATATATTGAATGTTCATTTATGTAGAATTTATATATACACGCATAGTAACATAAAGGATAAATCATTTGCTTCATCTCATTTATACTCTTCCGTTATTTTCGTGGAGCTTAGTTCAGTAATAATGTGCGTTTATTGCAGAATAGTCATGGAGTCGACTATCAACTGTCTAAACCATGCTGGAGACCAACATAAATTGGAGACGATTTCTGTGGGTAAAATTCCATAAACGAGGAGTTTAGTATTCTGTGGTTGAAACATACCAAAGGAAAATATGGAGATTCGGTCGTTGGTAGAATAAAAACTTTAACAAATGACTCCACATGCAACGCCTACTGGAAGATATGGTGAGATATTAAAAGAATGCGACTCGAATCACAAAAGTAGGCTAACGGTTTTTGATTAATACTTAAAATATATTTGCATTCATGACATTTACATGATCAATTGTTTGTATTAATCATCACATTACATGATTCAATTGTAAATGTTTATATAAGTAATTTATTGCTTCTGAATGAACCTACGGTAGCGGGAGCATTGTTTTCAATTTTTAAGGTAAAACATTTTTTTTTTACTCCAAAATCAAAACTTCCACTCGCACTATATGTTTTCACAATTTCCAGCCGAATGTGAATAAAGTTTCAGGGTAAACTAGGCTCAGGCCCCGAATGGTCTCTTAAGGGAATCTGCGACCACGGATAGATAGGAGCCTCAGCACATGTACTAACATAAATATTGTGTAGTCCTGTTATTGTTATTCTGTAACTGTTATGTCACCCTTCCCCGCCCTTCAGGCCTCAGAACGTTCGCGTCAGTCTCGTCTATGTCACCAAACAGTTATGTATCGCGGTCCCCCAGTATCTCTTACAAATTGTGTTATAACGAAATATATGCTACTGTGTCTCTCAAAAGTTCGTGTCCGTGTGCCTTTTATATTTCCTCAAGCCACAACAATAAATATCCTCGAAAGGTTGTAGAGTAAAACGGAGAGAACTGCGACATTTGGCCCTTTGAACACTTCAAAAGGACTGAAATTCGGGATTTAATTAGTGGATGGCCTCCTCTATCATGGTAGACGAAAAATGAGGGCAGTCCGACATACAGGGTAGGAGTGGGTGGGTTTTGAAAAGTGTAGTTACTACACAACGGCAAGTTGAGGTAGTGATGGGAGGGCAGGTAGGGATGGGACGGGGGGAGGGGGGTTGGATAGGTACACTAACCTGAACATTCCTAAAGAAGTGGCAATGCGAGCGACAAGTAAACCTGAACATTCCTGAAGAAGTGGCCATACAAGTGACAACTAAACCTGAACATTCCTAAAGAAGTGGCCATACAAGTGAGAAGTAAACCTGAATATTCCTGAAGAAGTGGCCATACAAGTGAGAAGTAAACCTGAACATTCCTGAAGGAGTGGCCATACAACGACAACTAAACCTGAACATTCCTGAAGAAGTGGCCATACAAGTGACAACTAAACCTGAACATTCCTGAAGAAGTGGCCATACAAGTGACAACTATACCTGAACATTCCTGAAGAAGTGGCAATACAAGTGACAAGTAAACCTGAACATTCCTGAAGAAGTGGCTATACAAGTGACAAGTAAACCTGAACATTCCTGAAGAAGTGGCTATACAAGTGACAACTAAACCTGAACATTCCTGAGGAAGTGGCCATACAAGTGACAACTAAAACTGAACATTCCTGAAGAAGTGGCCATACAAGTGAAAACTAAACCTGAACATTCCTGAAGAAGTGGCCGTACAAGTGACAACTAAACCTGAACATTCCTGAGGAAGTGGCCATACAAGTGACAACTAAAACTGAACATTCCTGAAGAAGTGGCCATACAAGTGACAACTAAACCTGAACATTCCTGAAGAAGTGGCCGTACAAGTGACAACTAAACCTGAACATTCCTGAAGAAGTGGCCATACAAGTGACAAGTAAACCTGAACATTCCTGAAGGAGTGGGTATACAAGTGACAAGTAAACACGAACATTCCTCAAGAAGTGAACATACAACTGACAAGTAAACATTTCCCGCCACCTGTTCAACATGATCTTGATATCATGCAAATGGAAAAATATGATGATTTCTTTAAAAAATAATGCGGATTTTGGACAGGCTAGGATCCGAACAGGTCGTTACAGAAATAATGATGTTCACAAGAGCTTTATTTCTAGAAACTCAAAAGAAAGTTTCCTACATTCAAAATATAATTCTATATATATATATATAATTCAGGAAAATCTAGTTGACTGGTAGGAAAATCTCTATCTCTATCTATCTCTATTATTTATAAGAAGGAAATTCCATTTGTTTGTCTGTTGAACCGCCGACACAGACACAGTTGGACCTGACAACATTCCTGAAACGGCAAATGTTTTCCCGACATGAGGAAACCGAAACCGTGGTCGTCTCCTCAGGTTAGTTCACAGTCTTTTCCAGACCGGGTGATGTCGACTTGGTCTCACGGTCTGTTAATGTCGTCAACAATGTTGCGAGCCAGGCCTACGCACTTACGTCTTGAAGGGACTCGATGACTCATTTCAACGGAATAAATACGGGTTTTTCCCTACTCATATACAGGTATACCTTGCGAGCGAAGCGAGCAACATCTCCTAATAAACTTCAGCGTCTGTCTGTCGTGTCTATGCATGGCCAAACGGCTGAGTGGGGGGAGTCTACGAGTGTGGGATCTTCATGGGATTTTCCGAAAGGGTGCATAAGCGAATTTAACTCAACAGCAAAAATCAAACAGCAAATGAAACTCACATTATTGCAAATAGAATATTACTGATGACCACACTGATGGCCACTAGCGTTCTAGTATCCACCTTTTTTAGACGATCCATCTGGAGTAGCTCCCCACTCAAACTCCGGGAAACAGATATAAGTGCCCTGTGAGGGGGACCCAGGACAATCCGTAAATCCACATCGAGCTAGTACATTCTCTTGAATAAACACATTTACTTCGTATCTATTAAACAAAGTGTCTTCTATTATTATTCCCTACTCCCTGATTATTCGTCATTGATATATATATATAAAATTCAGGAAAATCTTGTTGGCAGGTAGGAAAATCTCAATCTCTATCTATCTCTATCATTTACAAGAAGGAAACTTCGTTTGTTTGTCTGCTGAACCGCCGACACAGACACAGTTCGACCTGACAACATTCCTCAAACAGCAAATGTTTTCCCGACATGAGGAAACCGAAACCGTGGTCGTCTCCTCAGGTTAGTTCACAGTATTTTCCAGACTGGGTGATGTCGACTTGGGCTCACGGTCTTTTAGTGTCGTTAACAATGTTGCGAGCCAGGCCAACGCAATTTCGTCTTGAAGGGACTCGATGACTCATTTCAACGGAATAAATACGGGTTTTTCCCTACTCATATACAGGTATTCCTTGCGAGTGAAGCGAGCAACATCTCCTAATAAACGTCCACGTCTGTCTGTCGTGTCTATGCACAGCCAAACAGCTTAGTGAGGGAAGTCTACGAGCGTGGGATCTTCTTGGGATTTTCCGAAAGGGGGCATAAGAAAATTTGAAGTTTTCTAATTTTTTAAAATTTTCTCTATCGTGGAGCATCAACAATACTTGACTGTTAATTGATGGAGCGAATCAAACTCATATTATTGCAAATAGAATATTACTGATGACCACACGGGAGGGCCACTAGCGTACTAGTATCCACCTTTTTTAGACGATCCATCCGGAGCAGCTCCCCACTCAAACTCAGGAAAACAGATATAAGTGCCGTGTGAGGGGGACCCAGGACAATCCGTAAATCCACATCGAGCTAGTACATTCTCTTGAATAAACACATTTACTTCGTATCTATTAAACAAAGTGTCTTCTATTATTATTCCCTACTCCCTGATTATCCGTCATTGATATATATATAATTCAGGAAAATCTCAATCTCTATCTATCTCTATCATTTACAAGGAGGAAACTCCGTTTGTTTGTCTGTTGAACCGCCGACACAGACACAGTTCGACTTGACAACATTCCTCAAACAGCAAATGTTTTCCCAAATTAAGGAAACCGAATCCGTGGTCATCTCCTCAGGTTAGTTCACAGTCTTTTCCCGACTGGGTGATGTCGACATGGGCTCACGGTCTGTTAGTGTCGTTAACAATGTTGCGAGCCAGGCCAACGCAATTTCGTCTTGAAGGGACTCGATGACTCATTTCAACGGAATAAATACGGGTTTTTCCCTACTCATATACAGGTATTCCTTGCGAGTGAAGCGAGCAACATCTCCTAATAAACGTCCACGTCTGTCTGTCGTGTCTATGCACAGCCAAACGGCTTAGTGAGGGAAGTCTACGAGCGTGGGATCTTCTTGGGATTTTCCGAAAGGGGGCATAAGAAAATTTGAAGTTTTCTAATTTTTTAAAATTTTCTCTATCGTGGAGCATCAACAATACTTGACTGTTAATTGATGGAGCGAATCAAACTCATATTATTGCAAATAGAATATTACTGATGACCACACGGGAGGGCCACTAGCGTACTAGTATCCACCTTTTTTAGACGATCCATCCGGAGCATCTCCCCACTCAAACTCAGGAAAACAGATATAAGTGCCGTGTGAGGGGGACCCAGGACAATCCGTAAATCCACATCGAGCTAGTACATTCTCTTGAATAAACACATTTACTTCGTATCTATTAAACAAAGTGTCTTCTATTATTATTCCCTACTCCCTGATTATTCGTCATTGATATATATATATATTCAGGAAAATCTTGTTGGCAGGTAGGAAAATCTCAATCTCTATCTATCTCTATCATTTACAAGAAGGAAACTCCGGTTGTTTGTCTGTTGAACCGCCGACACAGACACAGTTCGACTTGACAACGTTCCTCAAACAGCAAATGTTTTCCCAAATTAAGGAAACCGAATCCGTGGTCATCTCCTCAGGTTAGTTCACAGTCTTTTCCAGACTGGGTGATGTCCACTTGGGCTCACGGTCTGTTAGTGTCGTTAACAATGTTGCGAGCCAGGCCAACGCAATTTCGTCTTGAAGGGACTCGATGACTCATTTCAACGGAATAAATACGGGTTTTTCCCTACTCATATACAGGTATTCCTTGCGAGCGAAGCGAGCAACATCTTCCAATAAACTTCCACGTCTGTCTGTCGTGTCTATTCACGGCCAAACGGCTTAGTGGGGGAAGTTTACGAGCGTGGGATCTTCTTGGAATTTTTCGAAAGGGGGCATAAGCAAATTTAAAATTTCCAATTTTTTAAAATTTTCTCTATCGTGGAGCATCAACAATACTTGACTGTTAATTGATAGAGCGAATCAGACTCATATTATTGCTAATAGAATATTACTGATGACCACACGGGAGGGCCACTAGCGTACTAGTATCCACCTTGTTTGGAAGATCCATCCGGAGTAGCTCCCCACTCAAACTCCGGAAAACAGATATAAGTGCCGTGTGAAGGGGACCCAGGACGATCCGTAAATGCACATCGAGCTAGTACATTCTCTTGAATAAACACATTTACTTCGTATCTATTGAACAAAGTGTCTTCTATTATTATTCCCTAATCTCTGATTATTCATCATTGATATATATATATAATTCAGGAAAATCTTGTTGACAGGTAGGAAAATCTCAATCTCTATCTATCTCTATTATTTATAAGAAGGAAACTCCGGTTGTTTGTCTGTTGAACCGCCGACACAGACACAGTAGGACCTGAAAACATTCCTGAAACGGCAAATGTTTTCCCGACATGAGGAAACCGAAAGCAGAAGGAAACTGATGGCAAGGTAGCTGTGGACTCCAAAGGTTTGATTGATCTCTCTAATGTAGGTCACATAGTTAAATCGGAAAATGAGTTGATAGATTGCGTTTTCCCTGATATCATCGATCGCTTCCAAACTGTTGACGGTAAATGGTTGAGAGAAAGAGCTATTTTAGCTCCAACAAACGCTATTGTTGATGACATCAACCTTCGCATTCTCAACTCATTGCCAAGAGATGCATTTACATATACTTCTTTCGATGCAGTGGTCAATACTGATGAATCTGCTGCTTACCCCACTGAGTTTCTTAACTCATTATCTCACTCTGGTATTCCCTCCCACTCCATTACCCTTAAAATAGGTGAACCAATCTTACTAATGCGCAACTTGGATCCACCACGGTTGTGCAATGGCACTCGACTGCGCGTAACTGGCATGACTAAAAACCTCAATCAAGCTTCTATCTTGACTGGAACTCATTGTGGCGAGGATACTTGCATTCCAAGGATACCCACTATTCCAAATGACTTTCCATTCTAATTAAAGAGAGTTCAATTCCCTATAAAACTTGGCTTTGCCATGAATTAACAAGGCACAAGGTCAATCCCTTTCTGTTGCTGGTATTCACTTGCTGAACGATTGCTTTTCACACTGTCAGCTATATGTTGCATGCTCAAGAGTATCGAAATCACAGAACTTGCATATACTTGCTTTACAAGGCAAATCTCCTAACATTGTTTACAAACAGGCCCTCTTATAGTTTTTTTCTTTGTACTGATTTCCATGGAAGTCATGTGGGCTTCATTTACTTCATTGTTCGAAATTTGAGAGGAGTCGTGCAGCATGACCTCATCAGCGAATTGTTGTATAGTTTCATGGATAACAAATTTGCGTTTTTCGTCTTTTTTTGCAATTTTCAGCTATTTTTAACCATATTTGTGCGCACATGAATGTATATGTTCCAGATTTCCGTGGAACAGCTACAGGCCTGCTGCTTCCATGGGCGTGTCTCTTCAGTAGCGACTGAAATGTCGAAGATTTCTTCAGAAATTCGCTCATGGGGTCATGCTGCATGACTGGATTTTTTAGTTCATAAGCTTACAACCACACAATTGAGACATTCAGAGGGAAAAAATTGTGTGTAAAAATAATTTGAAATTTCGAACATAAACCTAAGTACTGAGTTATTTTAAGCGCAACACCTGTGAAGTTAAAAATCATTCGTGCATTTTTGTAATACTTCGGGTCTTATGGTGTATGTTAGTGGATATTATTCAATTTGTATATAGTTATTATTATTTTTTTTTTTTTTTTTTTTTTTTTTAGCTGTACTAGTCCCTGCTATTTTCAAAAGTTCCTTTAAGAAAAAAAAGTATGTGCCATTTCAAATACTGTACATATGTTCATGTACATTGTATTTTTAGTGCATAATTTGTTCCAGATTAACAAAGGAATCATTAAAATGCCGTTTCGAGTTCAGCGTTTGTCCTTCGTATGAATTGGTGAGTTCTTAAAGTAAATTACCACGTCCCTATATGCTACCTTTTTCCTAACCAGACCCGTAGTTTTGAAATAAGAGGCCAATTACTATTTATGAATCACATTACACCATTCTAAATCCATTAACTCATACTCAATTTTGCACGTACGACGACACCCGCGCCGCGGCGTTTGCCTATGACGTATATTTTAAGTTGTGAACTTCATGCAAATATCATGTAGCCGAACCTTATAGGCATAGTGAGGCTGTTTTGAAAAGGACAAAAAGGAAAATTTTATTTCATTGAGATGATTGCCCTGGGAATAGGTGTATATAACCTAAAAGAGGTAGCTATTTCATATTTTAGAGTCAAGATCTAGACACTTCCAAGGGACCAAGGAATAATTTTCGAGCTCAACGCTTGTTCCTCGCTATCAGTATAAACTGGTAAGTCTTTTCCAGTATTTGAGACTACATAGTATGTGGTGGCTGAAATTCGTCTTTGGCCAAGGCTCTACTGATCCTCTATGACTGCCTGAGGAAGAGTAAAATCAAAGTTTTAGAGGGAAGATCGATTCATACCAAACTGAAGTAGAAAACACAATGTTTCAAGTTAATAACAAACCTTTGTTTGATATTCTTGGAAATGGAGTGGGATGGAAGGGTAGCTAGGCACCCACTTCGCCATTACTTAGGAAGTTCTAAAAACGTCTCTCTACCACAGAAAGAAAACTCCTTTCAGTCGTCTGGGGAGTGCAATACTTCCGACCGTAAATTTTCGGCAGAAAATTTGAAATTCATACCAACCACAAACCCTTACAATGGCTGTATTCCATAAAGGAACCTAGCTCCAAATTATTCTAATGGTGCACTAAACTTTCAGCCTATGACTTCAACATCGTTTACAAGAAAGCAACGTTGTATTCCAACGTTGACGCCATTTCCCGTGTCGAACTACTCAACAATAAAGAGGACGAGCCCACTGAAGCCGTCAAGGCCATCGAATTCGTAAAAGAGTACATTCTACCCAAAATCAAATACGGACTTTACTTTACAGAAGACATCTACGAACAATTTACAAATAAATATCATGACGAAAAACTTTGCCTTTTCGGAAATAACAATGACCAAATACACCAAAAAATTAGAGGACATAACGGGCGAAAACAAAAGGTCTGAAACAATCAAAAAATAGCACGACGGCATAACCAACCATCGTGGCATTGACAAAACCCATAACCACCTACAGCGAACTCATTATTGGCCGAATATGAGAGAAACCATCCAAAGGTTCATCAATAACTGCACCCTCTGTGTAAGATGTAAATAAGATCAAAACCCAATTAAAGTCATACATAATGTTACACCAACCGCTTCCAGACCTTTGGAGACCATCCATATACCGAGGACGAGCCCATTGAAGCCGACAAGGCTGTCGACGTATTTTTTGAAGCCCTAACTCCGAAATCCCTTCTCTGCATAACAGACAAGGACATAGAAACCCTTGCTTCCATAATTGTAAATTTTGACTCCGAGAAAGAAGACGAAGAAATTAGCAATTCAAAGTCCAACCCTGGTAGCACAATACATTCAAATGCTATAGGTCATGCTGTTGTAGCAATGTGAAGATTAAGACACTTCCAAGGGATACCAAGGAATAATTTTCGAGCTCAACTCAGGTTTTTGTCGAATAAGGGCCTATGTCAAGTGGTGTACGTATTGCCATGGTTATTAGTTGAAAAGGAAGCCGCTAGAGGTCAAGAGAATCACAATCGTTGAGAGAAATCACAAAACTTGAAGTGGAAGAAGGGCCTATGTTATCAGTTCATCACGACAGTTGCCACTCACCAACAACAATAACCTACGTTCGGTTATCATTTTGATTCCTAGTATCAGTTTTACGCGTGTTAATAATAAGTTATATTAATTCATAATGATATTATGATTATTAGCATCTACAAATTGGTATTCTGCGTGATTTTGAGGTTTTCTAGGTTCATGATTCGTGGACAAGTGATAAAGTTTTGTGTTTTATTGTCAGTGTAGTGATGAATATTTCGGAACGTACAATGGCTCATATGAATTTGTCACTTTCGGAAACGAGACATTTGAGTAGCGGAAAGAAACGTTTATTGAATGTAGATATGTGGAATGATAAGAAACAACAGGCTCTTCGAAATGCAGGCCAACAATACGTGAGTAAGCGTGGTAAAGGGAATGTGGTCCCGGCAAAGCAACTTCCTGTATCTAGACGAGGTTGCCTCCCCTAAATTTGCTCAAAACAAGGTTGTAGCACGATTTCACTGGACATGGTACACACCATGCATAGTCGGTTTTATAATCTAAATTACAACCAACAAACCCTTTTGTTTACAAAGTGCGTTAATATACGTGAACCTAAGTACAGGAGACCCGGAAAGAGTGATTCGACGTCAAAGAAGCTAGCAGCCTTTGATTACAACATTACTGGTAAGCCTGTGTGTTTGAAAACTCTGCTAAATACGTTTGAAGTTGGAAGAAAACGGATTCGTGTTATACAAGAAAAACTGAAAAAGGGGGAAATCGCACCAATGGATACAAGAGGATTTCATCTGAACCGACCACACGCAGTCGACAGTGAAAAACGAAAACTGGTGAAGCTACACATTGAAAGCTTCCCAGTAATGGAAAACCACTATAGTAGAAACAGCTCACAAAAAAAGGTGTTGAGTGTAGACTTGTCGGTCAAGAAGATGCACCGACTTTTTGTGGAGAAATACCCTGAAAGCGAGGTGTCCTACAGCCTATACAGAAAGATTTTTAACAGAGAATCCAAGTTGAGGTATGGTTCTCCACGTTCCGACACTTGTAAGCAATGCGACAAATTCTATGCAGAGCTGATTTTGGCCTCCAATACTGGAGAAAGGGAACGGCTAGAAATTGAGAGTACAATACACCACATCCAGGCGGACAGTGCATACAAAACTCTGGCCGAAGATGGAAGGAACAAGAACTTCATAGCTTTGTGTGTTGATTTACAACAAGTTCTTTCCACGCCTGCATTTACTCATGCTGATATGTATTATCAACGTCAATATTCCTCTTATAATTTTGCTATCCACAATATGACAGCCGATGTTGCAAGTATGTACTTATGGCATGAAGTACTCGCAAAACGGGGATCAAAGGAGATTGGTTCGTGCCTACTAGACTACATAAAAACTACGTATCGCACTCTTGGCCCAGGTGAAGAACGTAAGGTAATAATTTGGTCGGATCGATGCTGTGGGCAAAACAATAATAAGACAGTTCTCACGTTATATTGGTACCTAATTCAGTGTGGGTACTTCACAGAAGTGCACCAAAAGTTTATGGTCACTGGGCATAGTTTTTTGCCATGCGACCGTGATTTCGCTGTAATCGAACGGCGAAGAAAAATTCAAAAAGCTATTGTTCCTGGTGACTGGAAGCACATCATAGCATCTTCAAAAATTTCAAAGCCGTTTTTAATCACAGAGATGACTCAAGATAAATTCAGAGACATAGACGTCGTTACTAGAACTTGTCTGAAAAAAAATGCCACATTCCAAATTACCAAGTACGTGTGGTATAAACTATGTAAGGATGACCCAACAACCCTGTATGCTAGAGAGTCCCATAAGACACTGAGACCATGGAAAACATTCAGAATGTTCGACCCAACAGTTGGTATTCTGGTAATTCAAGATCTCCCGTTCCTTTACACAAGCCTGTTGCCCATCAGCAAGGAAAAGAAAAAAGATCTGCTTCAGATGACTACGTTTATGACTGATCCTACACATAAGCTATTTTATACATCTTTGCCATCATTGTAGTAATTCAATGCATAATACTTACTTTACTATTTGCATATCTACTTCCTCTTCTTGTTCAATAAACGTTTGTATCATGGAAAATAGTTTGTTGTTGTTTCTGAGAATTTCCGTTTTTCCAAATGGAAGAAGGGCCTATGTCACTTTTGCTAATTTTTATTGCAAATACTATTAGGGATGTTTTAGTATTGAAGCTCTTGTAAAATTAGGAAAACGTGACATAGGCCGTTCTTCCGGACACACATTCGCTTGTTCCATTAACTCATACTCAATTTTGCACGTACGACGACACGCGCGCCGCGGCGTTTGCCTATGACGTATATTTTAAGCTGTGAACTTCATGCAAATATCATGTAGCCGAACCTTATAGGCATAGTGAGGCTGATTTAAAAAGGACAAAAAGTAGAAAACACAATGTTTCAAGTTAATAACAAACCTTTGTTTGATATTCTTGGAAATGAAGTGGGATGGAAGGATAGCTAGGCAAAAGATGTTGCTATTTCATATTTTAGAGTGAAGATTTAGACACTTCCAAGGGATACCAAGGAATAATTTTCGAGCTCAACGCTTGTTCCTCGTTATCAGTATATACTGGTAAGTCCAAAACTAAACCAAAGTTGAACCAAGAACACATCACATCAATAAATCAGGAACTCAAAACTGCCCTAATATTGCCCCACCATCACAATACCAAGGAGAAAATCCACATCTCTGACATACGACGCCCCAAGAAATTTACAGACTCCGTAGCAAATGCATGGGACCCGAAGCTAGACAAAACCGAAATCCTTACTAATAAATTCGGACTGAAAGTGACACGAGAAGATCTAATAACCTTAAAAGACAATAACTGGTTAAATGATGTAATAATTAACATGTACATGGAACTGATAGAAGAACGGAGCAGACTCAATGACAATCTACCGAAATCCTACTCTTCCAAAAGCTTCCTATACGTATACTACAAATTTGGAGGTTACGAACATGTTCAAAGATACACCAAAAAATCGGACATCTTTAGCAAGGATGTAATCCTGATTCCCATTTTCAAATCCTCCCACTGGAGATTAATTGAAATTAGGACGAAATCGAAACAAATAAATTAGGAGCACTGCTCCTGCTAATAATAATTTGAATATTTCGCTAGTTTTAACAACAAAATTAGCCCCCCTTTGCCTTCAGCAACATGAAAAGGTACACCACCTGCCACTAAGATAAGAGAATGGGTCCCCCTAACAAATACGATTTACGTTAGTGGATATTATTCAATTTATATATAGTTTTTTATATATTTATTTATTTATTTTTTTTTTTATAGCTGCCACTAAGATAAGAGAATGGGTCCCCCTAACAAATACAATTTACGTTAGTGGATATTATTCAATTGTTATATAGTTTTTTATACATTTATTTTTCATTTATTTTATAGCTGTACTAGTCCCTGCTATTTTCATGAGTTCCTTTAAGAAAAAAAGTATGTGCCATTTCAAATACTGTACATAAGTTGAGAATGTTGATAATGACTTGGAGAATAATGGTTACTTTATAGTTCATAAGTTCACAACCTCACAATTGAGACATTCAGTGGGGAATAATAAATTGTACGTAATAATAATTTGAAATCTCGAACAAAAACCTAAGTACTAAGTACTTTCAAGCGCAACACCTGTGAAGTTAAAAATCATTCGTGAATTTTTGTAATACTTCAGGTCTTCTGGTGTATGTTCCTGGATATTATTCAATTTGTATACAGTTTTTCCGGCTATACTAGTCCCTGCTAATTTCATAAGTTCCTTTAAGAAAAAAAAGTATGTGCCATTTCAAATACTGTACATTATGTTCAAGTAAATTGTATTTTTAGTGCATCATTTGTTATAGATTAACAAAGGAATCATTAAACTGCCGTTTCGCGTTCAGCGTTTGTCCTTCGTAGTCAGTATAAATTGGTGAGTTCTTAAAGTAAATTACCACGTCCCTATATGCTACCTTTTTCCTAACCAGACGCTTCGTTTTGAAATAAGGGGCCATTTCCTTTTTATGAATCACATTACACCATTCTAAATCCATTAACTCATACTCAATTTTGCACGTACGACGACACGCGCGCCGCGGCGTTTGCCTATGACGTATATTTTAAGTTGTGAACTTCATGCAAATATCAAGTAGCCGAACCTTATAGGCATAGTGAGGCTATTTTAAAAAGGACAAAAAGGAAAATTTTATTTCATTGAGATGATTGCCCTGGGAATAGGTGTATATAACCTAAAAGAGGTTGCTATTTCATATTTTAGAGTCAAGATCTAGACACTACCAAGGGAGACCAAGGAATAATTTTCGAGCTCAACGCTTGTTCCTCGTTATCAGTATAAACTGGTAAGTCCAAAACTAAACCAAAGTTTAACCAAGAACACATCAAATCAATAAATCAGGAACTCAAAACTGCCCTTATATTGCCCCACCATCACAATACCAAGGTATCCACATCTCTGACATACCACGCCCCTAGAAATTTACATACTCCGTAGCAAATGCATGGGACCCGAAGCTAGACAAAACCGAACTCCTTACTAATAAATTCGGACTGAAAGTGACACGAGAAGATCTAATAACCTTAAAAGACAACAACTGGTTAAATGATGTAATAATTAACATGAACATGGAACTGATAGACGAACGGAGCAGACTCAATGAGAATCTACCGAAATCCTACTCTTCCTATACAGATACTATAAATTTGGAGGTTACGAACATGTTCAAAGATACCCCAAAAAATCGGACATCTTTAGCAAGGATGTAATCCTGATTCCCATTTTTAAATCCTCCCACTGGAGATTAATTGAAATCAGGACAAAATCGAAACAAATAAATTAGGAGCACTGCTCCTGCTAATAATAATTTGAATATTTCGCTAGTTTTAACAACAAAATTAGCCCCCCTTTGCCTTCAGCAACATGAAAAGGTACACCACCTGCCACTAAGATAAGAGAATGGGTCCCCCTAACAAATACGATTTACGTTAGTGGATATTTTCAATTGTTATATAGTTTTTTATTTATATATTTTTCATTTATTTTATAGCTCTACTAGTCCCTGCTATTTTCATAAGTTCCTTTAAGAAAAAAAGTATGTGCCATTTCAAATACTGTACATAAGTTGAGAATGTTGATAATGACTTGGAGAATAATGGTTACTTTATAGTTCATAAGTTCACAACCTCACAATTGAGACATTCAGAGGGGAATAATAAATTGTACGTAATAATAATTTGAAATCTCGAACAAAAACCTAAGTACTAAGTACTTTTAAGCGCAACACCTGTGAAGTTAAAAATCATTCGTGAATTTTTGTAATACTTCAGGTCTTCTGGTGTATGTTCCTGGATATTATTCAATTTCTATATAGTTTTTTCAGCTTTACTAGTCTCTGCTATTTTCATAAGTTCCTTTAAGAAAAAAAAGTATGTGCCATTTCAAATACTGTACATATGTTCATGTATATTGTAGTTTTAGTGCATCATTTGTTCCAGATTAACAAAGGAATCATTAAAATACCGTTTCGAGTTCGGCGTTTGTCCTTCGTAGTCAGTATAAATTGGTGAGTTCTTAAAGTAAATTACCACGTCCCTATATGCTACCTTTTTCCTAACCAGACCCGTCGTTTTGAAATAAAGGGCCAATTACTTTTTATGAATCACATTACACCATTCTAAATCCATTAACTCATACTCAATTTGGCACGTTCGACGACACGTGCGCCGCGGCGTTTGCCTATGACGTATATTTTAAGTTGTGAACTTCATGCAAATGTCATGTAGCCAAACCTTATAGGCATTGGAAAATTTTATTTCATTGAGATGATTGCCCTGGGAATAGGTGTATATAACCTAAAAGAGGTTGCTATTTCATATTTTAGAGTCAAGATCTAGACACTTCCAAGGGAGACCAAGGAATAATTTTCGAGCTCAACGCTTGTTCCTCGTTATCAGTATAAACTGGTAAGTCCAAAACTAAACCAAAGCTTAACCAAGAACACATCAAATCAATAAATCAGGAACTCAAAACTGCCCTTATATTGCCCCACCATCACAATACCAAGGTATCCACATCTCTGACATACCACGCCCCTAGAAATTTACATACTCCGTAGCAAATGCATGGGACCCGAAGCTAGACAAAACCGAACTCCTTACTAATAAATTCGGAATGAAAGTGACACGAGAAGATCTAATAACCTTAAAAGACAACAACTGGTTAAATGATGTAATAATTAACATGTACATGGAACTGATAGACGAACAGAGCAGACTCAATGACAATCTACCGAAATCCTACTCTTCCATTAGCTTCCTATACGTATACTATAAATTTGGAGGTTACGAACATGTTCAAAGATACACCAAAAAATCGGACATCTTTAGCAAGGATGTAATCCTGATTCCCATTTTCAAATCCTCCCACTGGAGATTAATTGAAACTAGGACGAAATCGAAACAAATAAATTAGGAGCACTTCTCCTGCTAATAATAATTTGAATATTTCGCTAGTTTTAACAACAAAATTAGCCCCCCTTTGCCTTCAGCAACATGAAAAGGTACACAACCTGCCACTATGATAAGAGAATGGGTCCCCCTAACAAATACGATTTACGTTAGTGGATATTATTCAATTTATATATAGTTTTTTATATATTTATTTATTTATTTATTTTTATAGCTGTACTAGTCCTTGCTATTTTCATAAGTTCCTTTAAGAAAAAAAGTATGTGCCATTTCAAATACTATACATAAGTTGAGAATGTTGATAATGACTTGGAGAATCATGGTTACTTTATAGTTCATAAGTTCACAACCTCACAATTGAGACATTCAGAGGGGAATAATAAAATGTAAGTAATAATAATTTGAAATCTCGAACAAAAACCTGAGTACTAAGTACTTTTAAGCGCAACACCTATGAAGTTAAAAATCATTCGTGAATTTTTGTAATACTTCAGGTCTTCTGGTGTATGCTCCTGGATATTATTCAATTTCTATATAGTTTTTTCAGCTTTACTAGTCCCTGCTATTTTCATAAGTTCCTTTAAGAAAAAAAAGAATGTGCCATTTCAAATACTGTACATATGTTCATATACATTGTATTTTTAGTGCATCATTTGTTCCACATTAACAAAGGAATCATTAAAATGCCGTTTCGAGTTCGGCGTTTGTCCTTCGTAGTCAGTATAAATTGGTGAGTTCTTAAAGTAAATTACCACGTCCCTATATGCTACCTTTTTCCTAACCAGACCCGTCGTTTTGAAATAAGGGGCCAATTACTTTATATGAATCACATTACACCACTCTAAATCCATTAACTCATACTCAATTTGGCACGTACGACGACACGTGCGCCGTGGCGTTTGCCTATGACGTATATTTTAAGTTGTGAACTTCATGCAAATATCATGTAGCCGAACCTTATAGGCATAGTGAGGCTATTTTAAAAAGGACAAAAAGGAAAATTTTATTTCATTGAGATGATTGCCCTGGGAATAGGTGTATTTAACCTAAAAGAGGTTGCTATTTCATATTTTAGAGTGAAGATCTAGACACTTCCAAGGGAGACCAAGGAATAATTTTCGAGCTCAACGCTTGTTCCTCGTTATCAGTATAAACTGGTTAGTCCAAAACTAAACCAAAGTTTAACCAAGAACACATCAAATCAATAAATCAGGAACTCGAAACTGCCCTTATATTGCCCCACCATCACAATACCAAGGTATCCACATCTCTGACATACGACGCCCCAAGAAATTTACAGACTCCGTAGCAAATGCATGGGACCCGAAGCTAGACAAAACCGAAATCCTTACTAATAAATTCGGACTGAAAGTGACACGAGACGATCTAATAACCTTAAAAGACAACAACTGGTTAAATGATGTAATAATCAACATGTGCATGGAACTGGTAGAAGAACGAAGCAGGCTCAATGACAATCTACCGAAATCCTACTCTTCCAATAGCTTCCTATACGTATACTAAAAATTTGGAAGTTACGAACATGTTCAAAGATACACCAAAAAATCGGACATCTTTAGCAAGGATGTAATCCTGATTCCCATTTTCAAATCCTCCCACTGGAGATTAATTGAAATTAGGACGAAATCGAAACAAATAAATTAGGAGCACTTCTCCTGCTAATAATAATTTGAATATTTCGCTAGTTTTAACAACAAAATTAGCCCCCCTTTGCCTTCAGCAACATGAAAAGGTACACCACCTGCCACTAAGATAAGAGAATGGGTCCCCCTAACAAATACGATTTACGTTAGTGGATATTATTCAATTTATATATAGTTTTTTATATATTTATTTATTTTTTTTTTTTTTTATAGCTGTACTAGTCCCTGCTATTTTCATAAGTTCCTTTAAGAAAAAAAAGTATGTGCCATTTCAAATACTGTACATAAGTTGAGAATGTTGATAATGACTTGGAGAATCATGGTTACTTTATAGTTCATAAGTTCACAACCTCACAATTGAGACATTCAGAGGGGAATAATAAATTGTACGTAATAATAATTTGAAATCTCGAACAAAAACCTAAGTACTAAGTACTTTCAAGCGCAACACCTGTGAAGTTAAAAATCACTCGTGAATTTTTGTAATACTTCAGTTCTTCTGGTGTATGCTCCTGGATATTATTCAATTTCTATATAGTTTTTTCAGCTCTACTAGTCTCTGCTATTTTCATAAGTTCCTTTAAGAAAAAAAAGAATGTGCCATTTCAAATACTGTACATATGTTCATGTACATTGTATTTTTAGTGCATCATTTGTTCCAGATTAACAAAGGAATCATTAAAATGCCGTTTCGAGTTCAGCGTTTGTCCTTCGTAGTCAGTATAAATTGGTGAGTTCTTAAAGTAAATTACCACGTCCCTATATGCTACCTTTTTCCTAACCAGACCCGTCGTTTTGAAATAAGGGGCCAATTACTTTTTATGAATCACATTACACCATTCTAAATCCATTAACTCATACTCAATTTTGCACGTACGACGACACGCGCGCCGCGGCGTTTGCCTATGACGTATATTTTAAGTTGTGAACTTCATGCAAATATCATGTAGCCAAACCTTATAGGCATTGGAAAATTTTATTTCATTGAGATGATTGCCCTGGGAATAGGTGTATATAACCTAAAAGAGGTTGCTATTTCATATTTTAGAGTGAAGATCTAGACACTTCCAAGGGATACCAAGGAATAATTTTCGAGCTCAACGCTTGTTCCTCGTTATCAGTATAAACTGGTAAGTCCAAAACTAAACCAAAGTTTAACCAAGAACACATCAAATCAATAAATCAGGAACTCAAAACTGCCCTTATATTGCCCCACCATCACAATACCAAGGTATCCACATCTCTGACATACCACGCCCCTAGAAATTTACATACTCCGTAGCAAATGCATGGGACCCGAAGCTAGACAAAACCGAAATCCTTACTAATAAATTCGGAATGAAAGTGACACGAGAAGATCTAATAACCTTAAAAGACAACAACTGGTTAAATGATGTAATAATTAACATGTACATGGAACTGATAGACGAACGGAGCAGACTCAATGACAATCTACCGAAATCCTACTCTTCCAATAGCTTCCTATACGTATACTATAAATTTGGAGGTTACGAACATGTTCAAAGATACCCCAAAAAATCGGACATCTTTAGCAAGGATGTAATCCTGATTCCCATTTTCAAATCCTCCCACTGGAGATTAATTGAAACTAGGACGAAATCGAAACAAATAAATTAGGAGCACTTCTCCTGCTAATAATAATTTGAATATTTCGCTAGTTTTAACAACAAAATTAGCCCCCCTTTGCCTTCAGCAACATGAAAAGGTACACCACCTGCCACTAAGATAAGAGAATGGGTCCCCCTAACAAATACGATTTACGTTAGTGGATATTATTCAATTGTTATATAGTTTTTAGCGAATTTTTGAAGAAAATTAAGCTATTGCTCTCGCCTCAAAATTTGTAGAATGTGAATTTTTGAAAAAATTTTATGCAGAAATCCGTTTCAGGCTATTCTGAATCATATTCTGAAGTTTAACGCATTTTTTTATGTATGTATATATGTATATATGTATGTATATATGTATGTATGTATATATGTATGTATGTGTCATTCCAGACGATAACTGTCCGTAGAATTGTGCTAGAAACTTCAAACAAATTTTGAAATGTTAAGGACACAAAACGAAAGTTCAAGTTCGTTGGCCAGCATGATCGGATTACATCTTCGGGTTGAAATTTTCAAAAATGTAGTCAAAAATTTCAAAATAGCCTGTTTTTTTGCGATTTGTTGTGCGAAATAATTTTTTCAGCATACTAACATGTGGTATATTCGGAATCAGCGTAAAATTTCCTATAAGAATATGTATCAAGTTTTCAAAAATTTCATAGTTGAAAAATCAGTCAAAAATCGAAATAATGCCGTTCGCTAGTTGTAAAAATCGGTAATATTTGCATGAAACATTGTCCAAATTCAGATTGAATTACTCTTATGGAAGTATCCCTGTATAACCAATCCTAGAACCATGCTGTTTAGTAGTAGGTGCTTTGAAAAAAAAAAAAAAAAAAATGTAATCACAACTAATGAGTTTACTCTGAGCATGTGTTAATAATTTGATTCCATGTTTGTCTATCAAAATCATAAACTAAAATTTCTCAACACGATCAATAGCGACTGAAATGTCGAAGATTTCTTCAAAAATTCGCTCATGGGGTCATGCTGCATGACTGGACTTTTTATATATTTATTTTTTTTTTTTTTTTTTATAGCTGTACTAGTCCCTGCTATTTTCATAAGTTCCTTTAAGAAAAAAAAGTATGTGCCATTTCAAATACTGTACATAAGTTGAGAATGTTGATAATGACTTGGAGAATCATGGTTACTTTATAGTTCATAAGTTCACAACCTCACAATTGAGACATTCAGAGGGGAATAATAAATTGTACGTAATAATAATTTGAAATCTCGAACAAAAACCTAAGTACTAAGTACTTTTAAGCGCAACACCTGTGAAGTTAAAAATCATTCGTGAATTTTTGTAATACTTCAGGTCTTCTGGTGTATGTTCCTGGATATTATTCAATTTCTATATAGTTTTTTCAGCTTTACTAGTCCCTGCTATTTTCATAAGTTCCTTTAAGAAAAAAAAGTATGTGCCATTTCAAATACTGTACATATGTTCATGTACATTGTATTTTTAGTGCATCATTTGTTCCAGATTAACAAAGGAATCATTAAAATGCCGTTTCGAGTTCGGCGTTTGTCCTTCGTAGTCAGTATAAATTGGTGAGTTCTTAAAGTAAATTACCACGTCCCTATATGCTACCTTTTTCCTAACCAGACCCGTCGTTTTGAAATAAGGGGCCAATTACTTTTTATGAATCACATTACACCATTCTAAATCCATTAACTCATACTCAATTTGGCACGTACGACGACACGTGCGCCGCGGCGTTTGCCTATGACGTATATTTTAAGTTGTGAACTTCATGCAAATATCATGTAGCCGAACCTTATAGGCATAGTGAGGCTATTTTAAAAAGGACAAAAAGGAAAATTTTATTTCATTGAGATGATTGCCCTGGGAATAGGTGTATATAACCTAAAAGAGGTTGCTATTTCATATTTTAGAATGAAGATCTAGACACTTCCAAGGGATACCAAGGAATAATTTTCGAGCTCAACGCTTGTTCCTCGTTATCAGTATAAACTGGTAAGTCCAAAACTAAACCAAAGTTTAACCAAGAACACATCAAATCAATAAATCAGGAACTCAAAACTGCCCTTATATTGCCCCACCATCACAATACCAAGGTATCCACATCTCTGACATACCACGCCCCTAGAAATTTACATACTCCGTAGCAAATGCATGGGACCCGAAGCTAGACAAAACCGAACTCCTTACTAATAAATTCGGAATGAAAGTGACACGAGAAGATCTAATAACCTTAAAAGACAACAACTGGTTAAATGATGTAATAATTAACATGTACATGGAACTGATAGACGAACAGAGCAGACTCAATGACAATCTACCGAAATCCTACTCTTCCATTAGCTTCCTATACGTATACTATAAATTTGGAGGTTACGAACATGTTCAAAGATACACCAAAAAATCGGACATCTTTAGCAAGGATGTAATCCTGATTCCCATTTTCAAATCCTCCCACTGGAGATTAATTGAAACTAGGACGAAATCGAAACGAATAAATTAGGAGCACTTCTCCTGCTAATAATAATTTGAATATTTCGCTAGTTTTAACAACAAAATTAGCCCCCCTTTGCCTTCAGCAACATGAAAAGGTACACAACCTGCCACTATGATAAGAGAATGGGTCCCCCTAACAAATACGATTTACGTTAGTGGATATTATTCAATTGTTATATAGTTTTTTATATATTTATTTTTTATTTATTTTATAGCTGTACTAGTCCCTGCTAATTTCATAAGTTCCTTTAAGAAAAAAAAGTATGTGCCATTTCAAATACTGTACATATGTTCAAGTAAATTGTATTTTTAGTGCATCATTTGTTATAGATTAACAAAGGAATCATTAAACTGCCGTTTCGCGTTCAGCGTTTGTCCTTCGTAGTCAGTATAAATTGGTGAGTTCTTAAAGTAAATTACCACGTCCCTATATGCTACCTTTTTCCTAACCAGACGCTTCGTTTTGAAATAAGGGGCCAATTACTTTTTATGAATCACATTACACCATTCTAAATCCATTAACTCATACTCAATTTTGCACGTACGACGACACGTGCGCCGTGGCGTTTGCCTATGACGTATATTTTAAGTTGTGAACTTCATGCAAATATCATGTAGCCGAACCTTATAGGCATAGTGAGGCTATTTTAAAAAGGACAAAAAGGAAAATTTTATTTCATTGAGATGATTGCCCTGGGAATAGGTGTATTTAACCTAAAAGAGGTTGCTATTTCATATTTTAGAATGAAGATCTAGACACTTCCAAGGGAGACCAAGGAATAATTTTCGAGCTCAACGCTTGTTCCTCGTTATCAGTATAAACTGGTTAGTCCAAAACTAAACCAAGGTTTAACCAAGAACACATCAAATCAATAAATCAGGAACTCAAAACTGCCCTTATATTGCCCCACCATCACAATACCAAGGTATCCACATCTCTGACATACCACGCCCCTAGAAATTTACATACTCCGTAGCAAATGCATGGGACCCGAAGCTAGACAAAACCGAACTCCTTACTAATAAATTCGGAATGAAAGTGACACGAGAAGATCTAATAACCTTAAAAGACAACAACTGGTTAAATGATGTAATAATTAACATGTACATGGAACTGATAGACGAACGGAGCAGACTCAATGACAATCTACCGAAATCCTACTCTTCCATTAGCTTCCTATACGTATACTATAAATTTGGAGGTTACGAACATGTTCAAAGATACACCAAAAAATCGGACATCTTTAGCAAGGTTGTAATCCTGATTCCCATTTTCAAATCCTCCCACTGGAGATTAATTGAAACTAGGACGAAATCGAAACAAATAAATTAGGAGCACTTCTCCTGCTAATAATAATTTGAATATTTCGCTAGTTTTAACAACAAAATTAGCCCCCCTTTGCCTTCAGCAACATGAAAAGGTACACCACCTGCCACTATGATAAGAGAATGGGTCCCCTTAACAAATACGATTTACGTTAGTGGATATTATTCAATTTATATATAGTTTTTTATATATTTATTTATTTATTTATTTTTATAGCTGTACTAGTCCTTGCTATTTTCATAAGTTCCTTTAAGAAAAAAAGTATGTGCCATTTCAAATACTATACATAAGTTGAGAATGTTGATAATGACTTGGAGAATAATGGTTACTTTATAGTTCATAAGTTCACAACCTCACAATTGAGACATTCAGAGGGGAATAATAAATTGTACGTAATAATAATTTGAAATCTCGAACAAAAACCTAAGTACTAATTACTTTTAAGCGCAACACCTATGAAGTTAAAAATCATTCGTGAATTTTTGTAATACTTCAGGTCTTCTGGTGTATGCTCCTGGATATTATTCAATTTCTATATAGTTTTTTCAGCTTTACTAGTCCCCGGTATTTTCATAAGTTCCTTTAAGAAAAAAAAGAATGTGCCATTTCAAATACTGTACATATGTTCATATACATTGTATTTTTAGTGCATCATTTGTTCCACATTAACAAAGGAATCATTAAAATGCCGTTTCGAGTTCGGCGTTTGTCCTTCGTAGTCAGTATAAATTGGTGAGTTCTTAAAGTAAATTACCACGTCCCTATATGCTACCTTTTTCCTAACCAGACCCGTCGTTTTGAAATAAAGGGCCAATTACTTTTTATGAATCACATTACACCATTCTAAATCCATTAACTCATACTCAATTTGGCACGTACGACGACACGTGCGCCGTGGCGTTTGCCTATGACGTATATTTTAAGTTGTGAACTTCATGCAAATATCATGTAGCCGAACCTTATAGGCATAGTGAGGCTATTTTAAAAAGGACAAAAAGGAAAATTTTATTTCATTGAGATGATTGCCCTGGGAATAGGTGTATATAACCTAAAAGAGGTTGCTATTTCATATTTTAGAGTGAAGATCTAGACACTTCCAAGGGATACCAAGGAATAATTTTCGAGCTCAACGCTTGTTCCTCGTTATCAGTATAAACTGGTAAGTCCAAAACTAAACCAAAGTTTAACCAAGAACACATCAAATCAATAAATCAGGAACTCAAAACTGCCCTTATATTGCCCCACCATCACAATACCAAGGTATCCACATCTCTGACATACCACGCCCCTAGAAATTTACATACTCCGTAGCAAATGCATGGGACCCGAAGCTAGACAAAACCTAACTCCTTACTAATAAATTCGGAATGAAAGTGACACGAGAAGATTTAATAACCTTAAAAGACAACAACTGGTTAAATGATGTAATAATTAACATGTACATGGAACTGATAGACGAACGGAGCAGACTCAATGACAATCTACCGAAATCCTACTCTTCCATTAGCTTCCTATACGTATACTATAAATTTGGAGGTTACGAACATGTTCAAAGATACACCAAAAAATCGGACATCTTTAGCAAGGATGTAATCCTGATTCCCATTTTCAAATCCTCCCACTGGAGATTAATTGAAATTAGGACGAAATCGAAACAAATAAATTAGGAGCACTGCTCCTGCTAATAATAATTTGAATATTTCGCTAGTTTTAACAACAAAATTAGCCCCCCTTTGCCTTCAGCAACATGAAAAGGTACACCACCTGCCACTAAGATAAGAGAATGGGTCCCCCTAACAAATACGATTTACGTTAGTGGATATTATTCAATTGTTATATAGTTTTTTATATATTTATTTTTTATTTATTTTATAGCTGTACTAGTCCCTGCTATTTTCATAAGTTCCTTTAAGAAAAAAAAGTATGTGCCATTTCAAATACTGTACATAAGTTGAGAATGTTGATAATGACTTGGAGAATCATGGTTACTTTATAGTTCATAAGTTCACAACCTCACAATTGAGACATTCAGAGGGGAATAATAAATTGTACGTAATAATAATTTGAAATCTCGAACAAAAACCTAAGTACTAAGTACTTTTAAGCGCAAAACCTGTGAAGTTAAAAATCATTCGTGAATTTTTGTAATACTTCAGGTCTTCTGGTGTATGCTCCTGGATATTATTCAATTTCTATATAGTTTTTTCAGCTTTACTAGTCCCTGCTATTTTCATAAGTTCCTTTAAGAAAAAAAAGTATGTGCCATTTCAAATACTGTACATATGTTCATGTACATTGTATTTTTAGTGCATCATTTGTTCCAGATTAACAAAGGAATCATTAAAATGCCGTTTCGAGTTCAGCGTTTGTCCTTCGTAGTCAGTATAAATTGGTGAGTTCTTAAAGTAAATTACCACGTCCCTATATGCTACCTTTTTCCTAACCAGACCCGTCGTTTTGAAATAAGGGGCCAATTACTTTTTATGAATCACATTACACCACTCTAAATCCATTAACTCATACTCAATTTGGCACGTACGACGACACGTGCGCCGTGGCGTTTGCCTATGACGTATATTTTAAGTTGTGAACTTCATGCAAATATCATGTAGCCGAACCTTATAGGCATAGTGAGGCTATTTTAAAAAGGACAAAAAGGAAAATTTTATTTCATTGAGATGATTTCCCTGGGAATAGGTGTATATAACCTAAAAGATGTTGCTATTTCATAAGAGTGAAGATTTAGACACTTCCAAGGGATGCCAAGGAATAATTTTCGAGCTCAACGCTCGTTCCTCGTTATCAGTATAAACTGGTAAGTCCAAAACTAAACCAAGGTTTAACCAAGAACACATCAAATCAATAAATCAGGAACTCAAAACTGCCCTTATATTGCCCCACCATCACAATACCAAGGTATCCACATCTCTGACATACCACGCCCCTAGAAATTTACATACTCCGTAGCAAATGCATGGGACCCGAAGCTAGACAAAACCGAACTCCTTACTAATAAATTCGGAATGAAAGTGACACGAGAAGATCTAATAACCTTAAAAGACAACAACTGGTTAAATGATGTAATAATTAACATGTACATGGAACTGATAGACGAACGGAGCAGACTCAATGAGAATCTACCGAAATCCTACTCTTCCATTAGCTTCCTATACGTATACTATAAATTTGGAGGTTACGAACATGTTCAAAGATACACCAAAAAATCGGACATCTTTAGCAAGGATGTAATCCTGATTCCCATTTTCAAATCCTCCCACTGGAGATTAATTGAAATTAGGACGAAATCGAAACAAATAAATTAGGAGCACTGCTCCTGCTAATAATAATTTGAATATTTCGCTAGTTTTAACAACAAAATTAGCCCCCCTTTGCCTTCAGCAACATGAAAAGGTACACCACCTGCCACTAAGATAAGAGAATGGGTCCCCCTAACAAATACGATTGACGTTAGTGGATATTATTCAATTTATATATATATTTTTATATATTTATTTTTTTTATTTTATTTTATTTTTTTATAGCTGTACTAGTCCCTGCTATTTTCATAAGTTCCTTTAAGAAAAAAAAGTATGTCCATTTCGAATACTGTATATAAGTTGAGAATGTTGATAATGACTTGGAGAATCATGGTTACTTTATAGTTCATAAGTTCACAACCTCACAATTGTGACATTCAGAGGGGAATAACAAATTGTACGTAATAATAATTTGAAATCTCGAACAAAAACCTAAGTACTAAGTACTTTCAAGCGCAACACCTGTGAAGTTAAAAATCACTCGTGAATTTTTGTAATACTTCAGGTCTTCTGGTGTATGTTCCTGGATATTATTCAATTTCTATATAGTTTTTTCAGCTCTACTAGTCTCTGCTATTTTCATAACTTCCTTTGAGAAAAAAAGTATGTGCCATTTCAAATACTGTACATATGTTCATGTATATTGTAGTTTTAGTGCATCATTTGTTCCAGATTAACAAAGGAATCATTAAAATACCGTTTCGAGTTCGGCGTTTGTCCTTCGTAGTCAGTATAAATTGGTGAGTTCTTAAAGTAAATTACCACGTCCCTATATGCTACCTTTTTCCTAACCAGACCCGTCGTTTTGAAATAAGGGGCCAATTACTTTTTATGAATCACATTACACCATTCTAAATCCATTAACTCATACTCAATTTGGCACGTACGACGACACGTGCGCCGCGGCGTTTGCCTATGACGTATATTTTAAGTTGTGAACTTCATGCAAATATCATGTAGCCGAACCTTATAGGCATAGTGAGGCTGTTTTAAAAAGGACAAAAAGGAAAATTTTATTTCATTGAGATGATTGCCCTGGGAATAGGTGTATATAACCTAAAAGAGGTTGCTATTTCATATTTTAGAGTGAAGATCTAGACACTTCCAAGGGAGACCAAGGAATAATTTTCGAGCTCAACGCTTGTTCCTCGTTATCAGTATAAACTGGTTAGTCCAAAACTAAACCAAAGTTTAACCAAGAACACATCAAATCAATAAATCAGGAACTCAAAACTGCCCTTATATTGCCCCACCATCACAATACCAAGGTATCCACATCTCTGACATACGACGCCCCAAGAAATTTACAGACTCCGTAGCAAATGCATGGGACCCGAAGCTAGACAAAACCGAAATCCTTACTAATAAATTCGGAATGAAAGTGACACGAGAAGATCTAATAACCTTAAAAGACAACAACTGGTTAAATGATGTAATAATTAACATGTACATGGAACTGATAGACGAACAGAGCAGACTCAATGACAATCTACCGAAATCCTACTCTTCCATTAGCTTCCTATACGTATACTATAAATTTGGAGGTTACGAACATGTTCAAAGATACACCAAAAAATCGGACATCTTTAGCAAGGATGTAATCCTGATTCCCATTTTCAAATCCTCCCACTGGAGATTAATTGAAACTAGGACGAAATCGAAACAAATAAATTAGGAGCACTTCTCCTGCTAATAATAATTTGAATATTTCGCTAGTTTTAACAACAAAATTAGCCCCCCTTTGCCTTCAGCAACATGAAAAGGTACACCACCTGCCACTATGATAAGAGAATGGGTCCCCCTAACAAATACGATTTACGTTAGTGGATATTATTCAATTTATATATAGTTTTTTATATATTTATTTATTTTTTTTTTTTTATAGCTGTACTAGTCCCTGCTATTTTCATGAGTTCCTTTAAGAAAAAAAGTATGTGCCATTTCAAATACTGTACATAAGTTGAGAATGTTGATAATGACATGGAGAATAATGGTTACTTTATAGTTCATAAGTTCACAACCTCACAATTGAGACATTCAGAGGGGAATAATAAATTGTACGTAATAATAATTTGAAATCTCGAACAAAAACCTAAGTACTAATTACTTTCAAGCGCAACACCTGTGAAGTTAAAAATCACTCGTGAATTTTTGTAATACTTCAGGTCTTCTGGTGTAGCTTCCTGGAAATTATTCAATTTCTATATAGTTTTTTCAGCTTTACTAGTCTCTGCTATTTTCATAAGTTCCTTTAAGAAAAAAAAGTATGTGCCATTTCAAATACTGTACATATGTTCATGTACATTGTATTTTTAGTGCATCATTTGTTCCAGATTAACAAAGGAATCATTAAAATGCCGTTTCGAGTTCAGCGTTTGTCCTTCGTAGTCAGTATAAATTGGTGAGTTCTTGAAGTAAATTACCATGTCCCTATATGCTACCTTTTTCCTAACCAGACCCGTCGTTTTGAAATAAGGGGCCAATTACTTTTTATGAATCACATTACACCATTCTAAATCCATTAACTCATACTCAATTTGGCACGTACGACGACACGTGCGCCGCGGCGTTTGCCTATGACGTATATTTTAAGTTGTGAACTTCATGCAAATATCATGTAGCCGAACCTTATAGGCATAGTGAGGCTATTTTAAAAAGGACAAAAAGGAAAATTTTATTTCATTGAGATGATTTCCCTGGGAATAGGTGTATATAACCTAAAAGAGGTTGCTATTTCATATTTTAGAGTGAAGATCTAGACACTTCCAAGGGATGCCAAGGAATAATTTTCGAGCTCAACGCTCGTTCCTCGTTATCAGTATAAACTGGTAAGTCCAAAACTAAACCAAAATTTAACCAAGAACACATCAAATCAATAAATCAGGAACTCAAAACTGCCCTTATATTGCCCCACCATCACAATACCAAGGTATCCACATCTCTGACATACCACGCCCCTAGAAATTTACAGACTCCGTAGCAAATGCATGGGACCCGAAGCTAGACAAAACCGAAATCCTTACTAATAAATTCGGAATGAAAGTGACACGAGAAGATCTAATAACCTTAAAAGACAACAACTGGTTAAATGATGTAATAATTAACATGTACATGGAACTGATAGACGAACGGAGCAGACTCAATGACAATCTACCGAAATCCTACTCTTCCAATAGCTTCCTATACGTATACTATAAATTTGGAGGTTACGAACATGTTCAAAGATACCCCAAAAAATCGGACATCTTTAGCAAGGATGTAATCCTGATTCCCATTTTCAAATCCTCCCACTGGAGATTAATTGAAACTAGGACGAAATCGAAACAAATAAATTAGGAGCACTTCTCCTGCTAATAATAATTTGAATATTTCGCTAGTTTAAACAACAAAATTAGCCCCCTTTTGCCTTCAGCAACATGAAAAGGTACACCACCTGCCACTAAGATAAGAGAATGGGTCCCCCTAACAAATACGATTGACGTTAGTGGATATTATTCAATTTATATATATATTTTTATATATTTATTTATTTATTTTTTTTTTTTTTATAGCTGTACTAGTCCCTGCTATTTTCATAAGTTCCTTTAAGAAAAAAAAGTATGTGCCATTTCAAATACTGTACATAAGTTGAGAATGTTGATAATGACTTGGAGAATCATGGTTACTTTATAGTTCATAAGTTCACAACCTCACAATTGAGACATTCAGAGGGGAATAATAAATTGTACGTAATAATAATTTGAAATCTCGAACAAAAACCTAAGTACTAAGTACTTTCAAGCGCAACACCTGTGAAGTTAAAAATCACTCGTGAATTTTTGTAATACTTCAGGTCTTCTGGTGTAGCTTCCTGGAAATTATTCAATTTCTATATAGTTTTTTCAGCTTTACTAGTCTCTGCTATTTTCATAAGTTCCTTTAAGAAAAAAAAGTATGTGCAATTTCAAATGCTGTACATATGTTCATGTACATTGTATTTTTAGTGCATCATTTGTTCCAGATTAACAAAGGAATCATTAAAATGCCGTTTCGAGTTCAGCGTTTGTCCTTCGTAGTCAGTATAAATTGGTGAGTTCTTAAAGTAAATTACCATGTCCCTATATGCTACCTTTTTCCTAACCAGACCCGTCGTTTTGAAATAAGGGGCCAATTACTTTTTATGAATCACATTACACCATTCTAAATCCATTAACTCATACTCAATTTGGCACGTACGACGACACGTGCGCCGCGGCGTTTGCCTATGACGTATATTTTAAGTTGTGAACTTCATGCAAATATCATGTAGCCGAACCTTATAGGCATAGTGAGGCTATTTTAAAAAGGACAAAATGGAAAATTTTATTTCATTGAGATGATTGCCCTGGGAATAGGTGTATATAACCTAAAAGAGGTTGCTATTTCATATTTTAGAGTGAAGATCTAGACACTTCCAAGGGAGACCAAGGAATAATTTTCGAGCTCAACGCTTGTTCCTCGTTATCAGTATAAACTGGTAAGTCCAAAACTAAACCAAAGTTTAACCAAGAACACATCAAATCAATAAATCAGGAACTCAAAACTGCCCTAATATTGCCCCACCATCACAATACCAAGGTATCCACATCTCTGACATACCACGCCCCTAGAAATTTACATACTCCGTAGCAAATGCATGGGACCCGAAGCTAGACAAAACCGAACTCCTTACTAATAAATTCGGAATGAAAGTGACACGAGAAGATCTAATAACCTTAAAAGACAACAACTGGTTAAATGATGTAATAATTAACATGTACATGGAACTGATAGACGAACAGAGCAGACTCAATGACAATCTACCGAAATCCTACTCTTCCAATAGCTTCCTATACGTATACTATAAATTTGGAGAATACGAACATGTTCAATAATACACCAAAAAATCGGACATCTTTAGCAAGGATGTAATCCTGATTCCCATTTTCAAATCCTCCCACTGGAGATTAATTGAAACTAGGACGAAATCGAAACAAATAAATTAGGAGCACTTCTCCTGCTAATAATAATTTGAATATTTCGCTAGTTTTAACAACAAAATTAGCCCCCCTTTGCCTTCAGCAACATGAAAAGGTACACCACCTGCCACTATGATAAGAGAATGGGTCCCCCTAACAAATACGATTTACGTTAGTGGATATTATTCAATTTATATATAGTTTTTTATATATTTATTTATTTATTTATTTTTATAGCTGTACTAGTCCCTGCTATTTTCATAAGTTCCTTTAAGAAAAAAAAGTATGTGCCATTTCAAATACTGTACATAAGTTGAGAATGTTGATAATGACTTGGAGAATCATGCTTACTTTATAGTTCATAAGTTCACAACCTCACAATTGAGACATTCAGAGGGGAATAATAAATTGTACGTAATAATAATTTGAAATCTCGAACAAAAACCTAAGTACTAAGTACTTTCAAGCGCAACACCTGTGAAGTTAAAAATCATTCGTGAATTTTTGTAATACTTCAGGTCTTCTGGTGTATGTTCCTGGATATTATTCAATTTGTATATAGTTTTTTCAGCTTTACTAGTCCCTGCTATTTTCATAAGTTCCTTTAAGAAAAAAAAGTATGTGCCATTTCAAATACTGTACATATGTTCATGTACATTGTATTTTTAGTGCATCATTTGTTCCAGATTAACAAAGGAATCATTAAAATGCCGTTTCGAGTTCAGCGTTTGTCCTTCGTAGTCAGTATAAATTGGTGAGTTCTTGAAGTAAATTACCATGTCCCTATATGCTACCTTTTTCCTAACCAGACCCGTCGTTTTGAAATAAGGGGCCAATTACTTTTTATGAATCACATTACACCATTCTAAATCCATTAACTCATACTCAATTTGGCACGTACGACGACACGTGCGCCGCGGCGTTTGCCTATGACGTATATTTTAAGTTGTGAACTTCATGCAAATATCATGTAGCCGAACCTTATAGGCATAGTGAGGCTATTTTAAAAAGGACAAAAAGGAAAATTTTATTTCATTGAGATGATTGCCCTGGGAATAGGTGTATATAACCTAAAAGAGGTTGCTATTTCATATTTTAGAGTGAAGATCTAGACACTTCCAAGGGATACCAAGGAATAATTTTCGAGCTCAACGCTTGTTCCTCGTTATCAGTATAAACTGGTAAGTCCCAAACTAAACCAAAGTTTAACCAAGAACACATCAAATCAATAAATCAGGAACTCAAAACTGCCCTAATATTGCCCCACCATCACAATACCAAAGACAAAATCCACATCTCTGACATACGACGCCCCAAGAAATTTACAGATTGTGTAGCAAATGCATGGGACCCGAAGCTAGACAAAACCAAAATCCTTACTAATAAATTCGGAATGAAAGTGACACGAGAAGATCTAATAACCTTGAAAGACAACAACTGGTTAAATGATGTAATAAAATTAACATGTACATGGAACTGATAGAAGAACGGAGCAGACTCAATGACAATCTACCGAAATCCTACTCTTCCAATAGATTCCTATACGTATACTATAAATTTGGAGGTTACGAACATGTTCAAAGATACACCAAAAAATCGGACATCTTTAGCAAGGATGTAATCCTGATTCCCATTTTCAAATCCTCCCACTGGAGATTAATTGAAACTAGGACGAAATCGAAACAAATAAATTAGGAGCACTTCTCCTGCTAATAATAATTTGAATATTTCGCTAGTTTTAACAACAAAATTAGCCCCCCTTTGCCTTCAGCAACATGAAAAGGTACACCACCTGCCACTATGATAAGAGAATGGGTCCCCCTAACAAATACGATTTACGTTAGTGGATATTATTCAATTTATATATAGTTTTTTATATATTTATTTTTTTTTTTTTTTTTTATAGCTGTACTAGTCCCTGCTATTTTCATAAGTTCCTTTAAGAAAAAAAAGTATGTGCCATTTCAAATACTGTACATAAGTTGAGAATGTTGATAATGACTTGGAGAATCATGCTTACTTTATAGTTCATAAGTTCACAACCTCACAATTGAGACATTCAGAGGGGAATAATAAATTGTACGTAATAATAATTTGAAATCTCGAACAAAAACCTAAGTACTAAGTACTTTCAAGCGCAACACCTGTGAAGTTAAAAATCACTCGTGAATTTTTGTAATACTTCAGGTCTTCTGGTGTATGTTCCTGGATATTATTCAATTTCTATATAGTTTTTTCAGCTTTACTAGTCCCTGCTATTTTCATAAGTTCCTTTAAGAAAAAAAAGTATGTGCCATTTCAAATACTGTACATATGTTCATGTACATTGTATTTTTAGTGCATCATTTGTTCCAGATTAACAAAGGAATCATTAAAATGCCGTTTCGAGTTCGGCGTTTGTCCTTCGTAGTCAGTATAAATTGGTGAGTTCTTAAAGTAAATTACCACGTCCCTATATGCTACCTTTTTCCTAACCAGACCCGTCGTTTTGAAATAAGGGGCCAATTACTTTTTATGAATCACATTACACCATTCTAAATCCATTAACTCATACTCAATTTGGCACGTACGACGACACGTGCGCCGCGGCGTTTGCCTATGACGTATATTTTAAGTTGTGAACTTCATGCAAATATCATGTAGCCGAACCTTATAGGCATAGTGAGGCTATTTTAAAAAGGACAAAAAGGAAAATTTTATTTCATTGAGATGATTGCCCTGGGAATAGGTGTATATAACCTAAAAGAGGTTGCTATTTCATATTTTAGAGTGAAGATCTAGACACTTCCAAGGGATACCAAGGAATAATTTTCGAGCTCAACGCTTGTTCGTCGTTATCAGTATAAACTGGTTAGTCCAAAACTAAACCAAAGTTTAACCAAGAACACATCAAATCAATAAATCAGGAACTCAAAACTGCCCTTATATTGCCCCACCATCACAATACCAAGGTATCCACATCTCTGACATACGACGCCCCAAGAAATTTACAGACTCCGTAGCAAATGCATGGGACCCGAAGCTAGACAAAACCGAACTCCTTACTAATAAATTCGGAATGAAAGTGACACGAGAAGATCTAATAACCTTAAAAGACAACAACTGGTTAAATGATGTAATAATTAACATGTACATGGAACTGATAGACGAACAGAGCAGACTCAATGACAATCTACCGAAATCCTACTCTTCCATTAGCTTCCTATACGTATACTATAAATTTGGAGGTTACGAACATGTTCAAAGATACACCAAAAAATCGGACATCTTTAGCAAGGATGTAATCCTGATTCCCATTTTCAAATCCTCCCACTGGAGATTAATTGAAACTAGGACGAAATCGAAACAAATAAATTAGGAGCACTTCTCCTGCTAATAATAATTTGAATATTTCGCTAGTTTTAACAACAAAATTAGCCCCCCTTTGCCTTCAGCAACATGAAAAGGTACACCACCTGCCACTAAGATAAGAGAATGGGTCCCCCTAACAAATACGATTTACGTTAGTGGATATTATTCAATTTATATATAGTTTTTTATATATTTATTTCTATTTATTTTTTTTTTTTAGCTGTACTAGTCCCTGCTATTTTCATAAGTTCCTTTAAGAAAAAAAAGTATGTGCCATTTCAAATACTGTACATAAGTTGAGAATGTTGATAATGACTTGGAGAATCATGGTTACTTTATAGTTCATAAGTTCACAACCTCACAATTGAGACATTCAGAGGGGAATAATAAATTGTACGTAATAATAATTTGAAATCTCGAACAAAAACCTAAGTACTAAGTACTTTCAAGCGCAACACCTGTGAAGTCAAAAATCACTCGTGAATTTTTGTAATACTTCAGGTCTTCTGGTGTATGTTCCTGGATATTATTCAATTTCTATATAGTTTTTTCAGCTTTACTAGTCTCTGCTATTTTCATAAGTTCCTTTAAGAAAAAAAAGTATGTGCCATTTCAAATACTGTACATATGTTCATGTACATTGTATTTTTAGTGCATCATTTGTTCCAGATTAACAAAGGAATCATTAAAATGCCGTTTCGAGTTCAGCGTTTGTCCTTCGTAGTCAGTATAAATTGGTGAGTTCTTAAAGTAAATTACCACGTCCCTATATGCTACCTTTTTCCTAACCAGACCCGTCGTTTTGAAATAAGGGGCCAATTACTTTTTATGAATCACATTACACCATTCTAAATCCATTAACTCATACTCAATTTGGCACGTACGACGACACGTGCGCCGCGGCGTTTGCCTATGACGTATATTTTAAGTTGTGAACTTCATGCAAATATCATGTAGCCGAACCTTATAGGCATAGTGAGGCTATTTTAAAAAGGACAAAAAGGAAAATTTTATTTCATTGAGATGATTGCCCTGGGAATAGGTGTATATAACCTAAAAGAGGTTGCTATTTCATATTTTAGAGTGAAGATCTAGACACTTCCAAGGGATACCAAGGAATAATTTTCGAGCTCAACGCTTGTTCCTCGTTATCAGTATAAACTGGTAAGTCCAAAACTAAACCAAAGTTTAACCAAGAACACATCAAATCAATAAATCAGGAACTCAAAACTGCCCTTATATTGCCCCACCATCACAATACCAAGGTATCCACATCTCTGACATACGACGCCCCAAGAAATTTACAGACTCCGTAGCAAATGCATGGGACCCGAAGCTAGACAAAACCGAACTCCTTACTAATAAATTCGGAATGAAAGTGACACGAGAAGATCTAATAACCTTAAAAGACAACAACTGGTTAAATGATATAATAATTAACATGTACATGGAACTGATAGACGAACGGAGCAGACTCAATGAGAATCTACCGAAATCCTACTCTTCCAATAGCTTCCTATACGTATACTATAAATTTGGAGGTTACGAACATGTTCAAAGATACCCCAAAAAATCGGACATCTTTAGCAAGGATGTAATCCTGATTCCCATTTTCAAATCCTCCCACTGGAGATTAATTGAAACTAGGACGAAATCGAAACAAATAAATTAGGAGCACTTCTCCTGCTAATAATAATTTGAATATTTCGCTAGTTTTAACAACAAAATTAGCCCCCCTTTGCCTTCAGCAACATGAAAAGGTACACAACCTGCCACTATGATAAGAGAATGGGTCCCCCTAACAAATACGATTTACGTTAGTGGATATTATTCAATTTATATATAGTTTTTTATATATTTATTTATTTATTTATTTTTATAGCTCTACTAGTCCTTGCTATTTTCATAAGTTCCTTTAAGAAAAAAAGTATGTGCCATTTCAAATACTATACATAAGTTGTGAATGTTGATAATGACTTGGAGAATCATGGTTACTTTATAGTTCATAAGTTCACAACCTCACAATTGTGACATTCAGAGGAGAATAACAAATTGTACGTAATAATAATTTGAAATCTCGAACAAAAACCTAAGTACTAAGTACTTTCAAGCGCAACACCTGTGAAGTTAAAAATCACTCGTGAATTTTTGTAATACTTCAGGTCTTCTGGTGTATGTTCCTGGAAATTATTCAATTTCTATATAGTTTTTTCAGCTTTACTAGTCTCTGCTATTTTCATAAGTTCCTTTAAGAAAAAAAAGTATGTGCCATTTCAAATACTGTACATATGTTCATGTACATTGTATTTTTAGTGCATCATTTAATCCAGATTAACAAAGGAATCATTAAAATGCCGTTTCGAGTTCGGCGTTTGTCCTTCGTAGTCAGTATAAATTGGTGAGTTCTTAAAGTAAATTACCACGTCCCTATATGCTACCTTTTTCCTAACCAGACCCGTCGTTTTGAAATAAGGGGCCAATTACTTTTTATGAATCACATTACACCATTCTAAATCCATTAACTCATACTCAATTTTGCACGTACGACGACACGCGCGCCGCGGCGTTTGCCTATGACGTATATTTTAAGTTGTGAACTTCATGCAAATATCATGTAGCCAAACCTTATAGGCATAGGAAAATTTTATTTCATTGAGATGATTGCCCTGGGAATAGGTGTATATAACCTAAAAGAGGTTGCTATTTCATATTTTAGAGTCAAGATCTAGACACTTCCAAGGGAGACCAAGGAATAATTTTCGAGCTCAACGCTTGTTCCTCGTTATCAGTATAAACTGGTTAGTCCAAAACTAAACCAAAGTTTAACCAAGAACACATCAAATCAATAAATCAGGAACTCAAAACTGCCCTTATATTGCCCCACCATCACAATACCAAGGTATCCACATCTCTGACATACCACGCCCCTAGAAATTTACATACTCCGTAGCAAATGCATGGGACCCGAAGCTAGACAAAACCAAAATCCTTACTAATAAATTCGGACTGAAAGTGACACGAGAAGATCTAATAACCTTAAAAGACAACAACTGGTTAAATGATGTAATAATTAACATGTACATGGAACTGATAGACGAACGGAGCAGACTCAATGACAATCTACCGAAATCCTACTCTTCCATTAGCTTCCTATACGTATACTATAAATTTGGAGGTTACGAACATGTTCAATAATACACCAAAAAATCGGACATCTTTAGCAAGGATGTAATCCTGATTCCCATTTTCAAATCCTCCCACTGGAGATTAATTGAAACTAGGACGAAATCGAAACAAATAAATTAGGAGCACTTCTCCTGCTAATAATAATTTGAATATTTCGCTAGTTTTAACAACAAAATTAGCCCCCCTTTGCCTTCAGCAACATGAAAAGGTACACCACCTGCCACTATGATAAGAGAATGGGTCCCCCTGACAAATACGATTTACGTTAGTGGATATTATTCAATTTTTATATAGTTTTTTATATATTTATTGATTTATTTATTTTATTTTATAGCTGTACTAGTCCCTGCTATTTTCACAAGTTCCTTTAAGAAAAAAAAAGAGTGTGCCATGTCAAATACTGTACATAAGTTGAGAATGTTGATAATGACTTGGAGAATCATGCTTACTTTATAGTTCATAAGTTCACAACCTCACAATTCGAAACAATCAGAGGGGAATAATAAATTGTACGTAATAATAATAATTGAAATCTCGAACAAAAATGTAAGTACTAAGTATTTTCAAGCGCAACACCTGTGAAGTTAAAAATCACTCGTGAATTTTTGTAATACTTCAGGTCTTCTGGTGTATGTTCCTGGATATTATTCAATTTCTATATAGTTTTTTCAGCTTTACTAGTCCCTGCTATTTTCATAAGTTCCTTTAAGAAAAAAAAGAATGTGCCATTTCAAATACTGTACATATGTTCATGTACATTGTATTTTTAGTGCATCATTTGTTCCAGATTAACAAAGGAATCATTAAAATGCCGTTTCGAGTTCAGCGTTTGTCCTTCGTAGTCAGTATAAATTGGTGAGTTCTTAAAGTAAATTACCACGTCCCTATATGCTACCTTTTTCCTAACCAGACCCGTCGTTTTGAAATAAGGGGCCAATTACTTTTTATGAATCACATTACACCATTCTAAATCCATTAACTCATACTCAATTTGGCACGTACGACGACACGTGCGCCGCGGCGTTTGCCTATGACGTATATTTTAAGTTGTGAACTTCATGCAAATATCATGTAGCCGAACCTTATAGGCATAGTGAGGCTATTTTAAAAAGGACAAAAAGGAAAATTTTATTTCATTGAGATGATTGCCCTGGGAATAGGTGTATATAACCTAAAAGAGGTTGCTATTTCATATTTTAGAGTGAAGATCTGGACACTTCCAAGGGAGACCAAGGAATAATTTTCGAGCTCAACGCTTGTTCCTCGTTATCAGTATAAACTGGTTAGTCCAAAACTAAACCAAGGTTTAACCAAGAACACATCAAATCAATAAATCAGGAACTCAAAACTGCCCTTATATTGCCCCACCATCACAATACCAAGGTATCCACATCTCTGACATACCACGCCCCTAGAAATTTACATATTCCGTAGCAAATGCATGGGACCCGAAGCTAGACAAAACCAAAATCCTTACTAATAAATTCGGAATGAAAGTGACACGAGAAGATCTAATAACCTTGAAAGACAACAACTGGTTAAATGATGTAATAAATTAACATGTACATGGAACTGATAGAAGAACGGAGCAGACTCAATGACAATCTACCGAAATCCTACTCTTCCAATAGATTCCTATACGTATACTATAAATTTGGAGGTTACGAACATGTTCAAAGATACACCAAAAAATCGGACATCTTTAGCAAGGATGTAATCCTGATTCCCATTTTCAAATCCTCCCACTGGAGATTAATTGAAATTAGGACGAAATCGAAACAAATAAATTAGGAGCACTGCTCCTGCTAATAATAATTTGAATATTTCGCTAGTTTTAACAACAAAATTAGCCCCCCTTTGCCTTCAGCAACATGAAAAGGTACACCACCTGCCACTAAGATAAGAGAATGGGTCCCCCTAACAAATACGATTTACGTTAGTGGATATTATTCAATTGTTATATAGTTTTTTATATATTTATTTTTTATCTATTTATTTTTTATAGCTGTACTAGTCCCTGCTATTTTCATAAGTTCCTTTAAGAAAAAAAAGTATGTGCCATTTCAAATACTGTACATAAGTTGAGAATGTTGATAATGACTTGGAGAATCATGGTTACTTTATAGTTCATAAGTTCACAACCTCACAATTGAGACATTCAGAGGGGAATAATAAATTGTACGTAATAATAATTTGAAATCTCGAACAAAAACCTAAGTACTAAGTACTTTTAAGCGCAACACCTGTGAAGTTGAAAAATCACTCGTGAATTTTTGTAATACTTCAGTTCTTCTGGTGTATGTTCCTGGATATTATTCAATTTCTATATAGTTTTTTCAGCTTTACTAGTCCCTGCTATTTTCATAAGTTCCTTTAAGAAAAAAAAGAATGTGCCATTTCAAATACTGTACATATGTTCATGTACATTGTATTTTTAGTGCATCATTTGTTCCAGATTAACAAAGGAATCATTAAAATGCCGTTTCGAGTTCAGCGTTTGTCCTTCGTAGTCAGTATAAATTGGTGAGTTCTTAAAGTAAATTACCACGTCCCTATATGCTACCTTTTTCCTAACCAGACCCGTCGTTTTGAAATAAGGGGCCAATTACTTTTTATGAATCACATTACACCATTCTAAATCCATTAACTCATACTCAATTTTGCACGTACGACGACACGCGCACGGCGGCGTTTGCCTATGATGTATATTTTAAGTTGTGAACTTCATGCAAATATCAAGTAGCCGAACCTTATAGGCATAGTGAGGCTATTTTAAAAAGGACAAAAAGGAAAATTTTATTTCATTGAGATGATTGCCCTGGGAATAGGTGTATATAACCTAAAAGAGGTTGCTATTTCATATTTTAGAGTGAAGATCTAGACACTTCCAAGGGATACCAAGGAATAATTTTCGAGCTCAACGCTTGTTCCTCGTTATCAGTATAAACTGGTAAGTCCAAAACTAAACCAAAGTTTAACAAAGAACACATCAAATCAATAAATCAGGAACTCAAACCTGCCCTAATATTGCCCCACCATCACAATACCAAGGACAAAATCCACATCTCTGACATACGACGCCCCAAGAAATTTAGAGACTCCGTAGCAAATGCATGGGACCCGAAGCTAGACAAAACCGAAATCCTTACTAATAAATTCGGACTGAAAGTGACACGAGAAGATCTAATAACCTTAAAAGACAACAACTGGTTAAATGATGTAATAATTAACATGTACATGGAACTGATAGACGAACGGAGCAGACTCAATGACAATCTACCGAAATCCTACTCTTCCAATAGCTTCCTATACGTATACTATAAATTTGGAGGTTACGAACATGTTCAAAGATACACCAAAAAATCGGACATCTTTAGCAAGGATGTAATCCTGATTCCCATTTTCAAATCCTCCCACTGGAGATTAATTGAAATTAGGACGAAATCGAAACAAATAAATTAGGAGCACTGCTCCTGCTAATAATAATTTGAATATTTCGCTAGTTTTAACAACAAAATTAGCCCCCCTTTGCCTTCAGCAACATGAAAAGGTACACCACCTGCCACTAAGATAAGAGAATGGGTCCCCCTAACAAATACGATTTACGTTAGTGGATATTATTCAATTTATATATAGTTTTTTATATATTTATTTATTTATTTTTCATTTATTTTATAGCTGTACTAGTCCCTGCTATTTTCATAAGTTCCTTTAAGAAAAAAAAGTATGTGCCATTTCAAATACTGTACATAAGTTGAGAATGTTGATAATGACTTGGAGAATCATGGTTACTTTATAGTTCATAAGTTCACAACCTCACAATTGAGACATTCAGAGGGGAATAATAAATTGTACGTAATAATAATTTGAAATCTCGAACAAAAACCTAAGTACTAAGTACTTTTAAGCGCAACACCTGTGAAGTTAAAAATCATTCGTGAATTTTTGTAATACTTCAGGTCTTCTGGTGTATGCTCCTGGATATTATTCAATTTCTATATAGTTTTTTCAGCTTTACTAGTCTCTGCTATTTTCATAAGTTCCTTTAAGAAAAAAAAGAATGTGCCATTTCAAATACTGTACATATGTTCATGTACATTGTATTTTTAGTGCATCATTTGTTCCAGATTAACAAAGGAATCATTAAAATGCCGTTTCGAGTTCAGCGTTTGTCCTTCGTAGTCAGTATAAATTGGTGAGTTCTTAAAGTAAATTACCACGTCCCTATATGCTACCTTTTTCCTAACCAGACCCGTCGTTTTGAAATAAGGGGCCAATTACTTTTTATGAATCACATTACACCACTCTAAATCCATTAACTCATACTCAATTTGGCACGTACGACGACACGTGCGCCGTGGCGTTTGCCTATGACGTATATTTTAAGTTGTGAACTTCATGCAAATATCATGTAGCCGAACCTTATAGGCATAGTGAGGCTATTTTAAAAAGGACAAAAAGGAAAATTTTATTTCATTGAGATGATTGCCCTGGGAATAGGTGTATTTAACCTAAAAGAGGTTGCTATTTCATATTTTAGAGTGAAGATCTAGACACTTCCAAGGGAGACCAAGGAATAATTTTCGAGCTCAACGCTTGTTCCTCGTTATCAGTATAAACTGGTAAGTCCAAAACTAAACCAAAGTTTAACCAAGAACACATCAAATCAATAAATCAGGAACTCAAAACTGCCCTTATATTGCCCCACCATCACAATACCAAGGTATCCACATCTCTGACATACCACGCCCCTAGAAATTTACATACTCCGTAGCAAATGCATGGGACCCGAAGCTAGACAAAACCGAAATCCTTACTAATAAATTCGGAATGAAAGTGACACGAGAAGATCTAATAACCTTAAAAGACAACAACTGGTTAAATGATGTAATAATTAACATGTACATGGAACTGATAGACGAACGGAGCAGACTCAATGACAATCTACCGAAATCCTACTCTTCCATTAGCTTCCTATACGTATACTATAAATTTGGAGGTTACGAACATGTTCAAAGATACACCAAAAAATCGGACATCTTTAGCAAGGATGTAATCCTGATTCCCATTTTCAAATCCTCCCACTGGAGATTAATTGAAACTAGGACGAAATCGAAACAAATAAATTAGGAGCACTTCTCCTGCTAATAATAATTTGAATATTTCGCTAGTTTTAACAACAAAATTAGCCCCCCTTTGCCTTCAGCAACATGAAAAGGTACACCACCTGCCACTAAGATAAGAGAATGGGTCCCCCTAACAAATACGATTTACGTTAGTGGATATTATTCAATTTATATATAGTTTTTTATATATTTATTTATTTATTTATTTTTATAGCTGTACTAGTCCCTGCTATTTTCATAAGTTCCTTTAAGAAAAAAAAGTATGTGCCATTTCAAATACTGTTCATAAGTTGAGAATGTTGATAATGACTTGGAGAATCATGGTTACTTTCATAAGTTCATAAGTTCACAACCTCACAATTCGAAACATTCAGAGAGGAATAATAAATTGTACGTAATAATAATTTGAAATCTCGAACAAAAACCTAAGTACTAAGTATTTTCAAGCGCAACACCTGTGAAGTTAAAAATCATTCGTGAATTTTTGTAATACTTCAGGTCTTCTAGTGTATGTTCCTGGATATTATTCAATTTGCATATAGTTTTTTCAGCTTTACTAGTCTCTGCTATTTTTATAAGTTCCTTTAAGAAAAAAAAGTATGTGCCATTTCAAATACTGTACATATGTTCATGTACATTGTATTTTTAGTGCATCATTTGTTCCAGATTAACAAACGAATCATTAAAATGCCGTTTCGAGTTCAGCGTTTGTCCTTTGTAGTCAGTATAAATTGGTGAGTTCTTAAAGTAAATTACCACGTCCCTGTATGCTACCTTTTTCCTAACCAGACCCGTCGTTTTGAAATAAGGGGCCAATTACTTTTTATGAATCACATTACACCATTCTAAATCCATTAACTCATACTCAATTTGGCACGTACGACGACACGTGCGCCGCGGCGTTTGCCTATGACGTATATTTTAAGTTGTGAACTTCATGCAAATATCATGTAGCCGAACCTTATAGGCATAGTGAGGCTATTTTAAAAAGGACAAAAAGGAAAATTTTATTTCATTGAGATGATTGCCCTGGGAATAGGTGTATATAACCTAAAAGAGGTTGCTATTTCATATTTTAGAGTGAAGATCTGGACACTTCCAAGGGAGACCAAGGAATAATTTTCGAGCTCAACGCTTGTTCCTCGTTATCAGTATAAACTGGTTAGTCCAAAACTAAACCAAAGTTTAACCAAGAACACATCAAATCAATAAATCAGGAACTCAAAACTGCCCTTATATTGCCCCACCATCACAATACCAAGGTATCCACATCTCTGACATACGACGCCCCAAGAAATTTACAGACTCCGTAGCAAATGCATGGGACCCGAAGCTAGACAAAACCGAACTCCTTACTAATAAATTCGGAATGAAAGTGACACGAGAAGATCTAATAACCTTAAAAGACAACAACTGGTTAAATGATGTAATAATTAACATGTCCATGGAACTGATAGACGAACGGAGCAGACTCAATGACAATCTACCGAAAATCCTACTCTTCCAATAGCTTCCTATACGTATACTATAAATTTGGAGGTTACGAACATGTTCAAAGATACCCCAAAAAATCGGACATCTTTAGCAAGGATGTAATCCTGATTCCCATTTTCAAATCCTCCCACTGGAGATTAATTGAAACTAGGACGAAATCGAAACAAATAAATTAGGAGCACTTCTCCTGCTAATAATAATTTGAATATTTCGCTAGTTTTAACAACAAAATTAGCCCCCCTTTGCCTTCAGCAACATGAAAAGGTACACAACCTGCCACTATGATAAGAGAATGGGTCCCCCTAACAAATACGATTTACGTTAGTGGATATTATTCAATTTATATATAGTTTTTTATATATTTATTTATTTATTTATTTTTATAGCTGTACTAGTCCCTGCTATTTTCATAAGTTCCTTTAAGAAAAAAAGTATGTGCCATTTCAAATACTGTACATAAGTTGAGAATGTTGATAATGACTTGGAGAATCATGGTTACTTTATAGTTCATAAGTTCACAACCTCACAATTGAGACATTCAGAGGGGAATAATAAATTGTACGTAATAACAATTTGAAATCTCGAACAAAAACCTAAGTACTAAGTACTTTTAAGCGCAAAACCTGTGAAGTTAAAAATCATTCGTGAATTTTTGTAATACTTCAGGTCTTCTGGTGTATGTTCCTGGATATTATTCAATTTCTATAAAGTTTTTTCAGCTCTACTAGTCTCTGCTATTTTCATAACTTCCTTTGAGAAAAAAAGTATGTGCCATTTCAAATACTGTACATATGTTCATGTATATTGTAGTTTTAGTGCATCATTTGTTCCAGATTAACAAAGGAATCATTAAAATACCGTTTCGAGTTCAGTGTTTGTCCTTCGTGGTCAGTATAAATTGGTGAGTTCTTAAAGTAAATTACCACGTCCCTATATGCTACCTTTTTCCTAACCAGACGCTTCGTTTTGAAATAAGAGGCCATTTCCTTTTTATGAATCACATTACACCATTCTAAATCCATTAACTCATACTCAATTTTGCACGTACGACGACACGCGCGCCGCGGCGTTTGCCTATGACGTATATTTTAAGTTGTGAACTTCATGCAAATATCATGTAGCCGAACCTTATGGGCATAGTGAGGCCGTTTTAAAACGGACAAAAAGGAAAATTTTATTTCATTGAGATGATTGCCCTGGGAATAGGTGTATTTAACCTAAAAGAGGTTGCTATTTCATATTTTAGAATGAAGATCTAGACACTTCCAAGGGAGACCAAGGAATAATTTTCGAGCTCAACGCTTGTTCCTCGTTATCAGTATAAACTGGTTAGTCCAAAACTAAACCAAGGTTTAACCAAGAACACATCAAATCAATAAATCAGGAACTCAAAACTGCCCTTATATTGCCCCACCATCACAATACCAAGGTATCCACATCTCTGACATACCACGCCCCTAGAAATTTACATACTCCGTAGCAAATGCATGGGACCCGAAGCTAGACAAAACCGAACTCCTTACTAATAAATTCGGAATGAAAGTGACACGAGAAGATCTAATAACCTTAAAAGACAACAACTGGTTAAATGATGTAATAATTAACATGTACATGGAACTGATAGACGAACGGAGCAGACTCAATGAGAATCTACCGAAATCCTACTCTTCCAATAGCTTCCTATACGTATACTATAAATTTGGAGGTTACGAACATGTTCAAAGATACCCCAAAAAATCGGACATCTTTAGCAAGGATGTAATCCTGATTCCCATTTTCAAATCCTCCCACTGGAGATTAATTGAAATTAGGACGAAATCGAAACAAATAAATTAGGAGCACTGCTCCTGCTAATAATAATTTGAATATTTCGCTAGTTTTAACAACAAAATTAGCCCCCCTTTGCCTTCAGCAACATGAAAAGGTACACCACCTGCCACTATGATAAGAGAATAGGTCCCCCTAAGAAATACGATTTACGTTAGTGGATATTATTCAATTTATATATATATTTTTATATATTTATTTTATTTATTTTATTTTATTTTTTTATAGCTGTACTAGTCCCTGCTATTTTCATAAGTTCCTTTAAGAAAAAAAAGTATGTCCATTTCGAATACTGTATATAAGTTGAGAATGTTGATAATGACTTGGAGAATCATGGTTACTTTATAGTTCATAAGTTCACAACCTCACAATTGTGACATTCAGAGGGGAATAACAAATTGTACGTAATAATAATTTGAAATCTCGAACAAAAACCTAAGTACTAAGTACTTTCAAGCGCAACACCTGTGAAGTTAAAAATCACTCGTGAATTTTTGTAATACTTCAGGTCTTCTGGTGTATGTTCCTGGAAATTATTCAATTTCTATATAGTTTTTTCAGCTTTACTAGTCTCTGCTATTTTCATAAGTTCCTTTAAGAAAAAAATGAATGTGCCATTTCAAATACTGTACATATGTTCATGTACATTGTATTTTTAGTGCATCATTTGTTCCAGATTAACAAAGGAATCATTAAAATGCCGTTTCGAGTTCAGTGTTTGTCCTTCGTAGTCAGTATAAATTGGTGAGTTCTTAAAGTAAATTACCACGTCCCTATATGCTACCTTTTTCCTAACCAGACGCTTCGTTTTGAAATAAGGGGCCATTTCCTTTTTATGAATCACATTACACCATTCTAAATCCATTAACTCATACTCAATTTTGCACGTACGACGACACGCGCGCCGCGGCGTTTGCCTATGACGTATATTCTAAGTTGTGAACTTCATGCAAATATCATGTAGCCGAACCTTATGGGCATAGTGAGGCCGTTTTAAAACGGACAAAAAGGAAAATTTTATTTCATTGAGATGATTGCCCCGGGAATAGGTGTATTTAACCTAACAGAGGTTGCTATTTCATATTTTAGAGTGAAGATCTAGACACTACCAAGGGAGACCAAGGAATAATTTTCGAGCTCAACGCTTGTTCCTCGTTATCAGTATAAACTGGTAAGTCCCAAACTAAACCAAGGTTTAACCAAGAACACATCAAATCAATAAATCAGGAACTCAAAACTGCCCTTATATTGCCCCACCATCACAATACCAAGGTATCCACATCTCTGACATACCACGCCCCTAGAAATTTACATACTCCGTAGCAAATGCATGGGACCCGAAGCTAGACAAAACCAAAATCCTTACTAATAAATTCGGAATGAAAGTGACACGAGAAGATCTAATAACCTTAAAAGACAACAACTGGTTAAATGATGTAATAATTAACATGTACATGGAACTGATAGACGAACGGAGCAGACTCAATGACAATCTACCGAAATCCTACTCTTCCAATAGCTTCCTATACGTATACTATAAATTTGGAGGTTACGAACATGTTCAAAGATACCCCAAAAAATCGGACATCTTTAGCAAGGATGTAATCCTGATTCCCATTTTCAAATCCTCCCACTGGAGATTAATTGAAACTAGGACGAAATCGAAACAAATAAATTAGGAGCACTTCTCCTGCTAATAATAATTTGAATATTTCGCTAGTTTTAACAACAAAATTAGCCCCCCTTTGCCTTCAGCAACATGAAAAGGTACACCACCTGCCACTAAGATAAGAGAATGGGTCCCCCTAACAAATACGATTTACGTTAGTGGATATTATTCAATTTATATATAGTTTTTTATACATTTATTTATTTATTTATTTTTTTATAGCTGTACTAGTCCCTGCTATTTTCATAAGTTCCTTTAAGAAAAAAAAGTATGTGCCATTTCAAATACTGTACATAAGTTGAGAATGTTGATAATGACTTGGAGAATCATGGTTACTTTATAGTTCATAAGTTCACAACCTCACAATTGAGACATTCAGAGGGGAATAATAAATTGTACGTAATAATAATTTGAAATCTCGAACAAAAACCTAAGTACTAAGTACTTTCAAGCGCAACACCTGTGAAGTCAAAAATCACTCGTGAATTTTTGTAATACTTCAGGTCTTCTGGTGTATGCTCCTGGATATTATTCAATTTCTATATAGTTTTTTCAGCTTTACTAGTCCCTGCTATTTTCATAAGTTCCTTTAAGAAAAAAAAGAATGTGCCATTTCAAATACTGTACATATGTTCATGTACATTGTATTTTTAGTGCATCATTTGTTCCAGATTAACAAAGGAATCATTAAAATGCCGTTTCGAGTTCAGCGTTTGTCCTTCGTAGTCAGTATAAATTGGTGAGTTCTTAAAGTAAATTACCACGTCCCTACATGCTACCTTTTTCCTAACCAGACGCTTCGTTTTGAAATAAGGGGCCATTTCCTTTTTATGAATCACATTACACCATTCTAAATCCATTAACTCATACTCAATTTTGCACGTACGACGACACGCGCACGGCGGCGTTTGCCTATGACGTATATTTTAAGTTGTGAACTTCATGCAAATATCAAGTAGCCGAACCTTATGGGCATAGTGAGGCCGTTTTAAAACGGACAAAAAGGAAAATTTTATTTCATTGAGATGATTGCCCCGGGAATAGGTGTATTTAACCTAAAAGAGGTTGCTATTTCATATTTTAGAGTGAAGATCTAGACACTACCAAGGGAGACCAAGGAATAATTTTCGAGCTCAACGCTTGTTCCTCGTTATCAGTATAAACTGGTAAGTCCAAAACTAAACCAAATTTTAACCAAGAACACATCAAATCAATAAATCAGGAACTCAAAACTGCCCTTATATTGCCCCACCATCACAATACCAAGGTATCCACATCTCTGACATACCACGCCCCTAGAAATTTACATACTCCGTAGCAAATGCATGGGACCCGAAGCTAGACAAAACCGAACTCCTTACTAATAAATTCGGAATGAAAGTGACACGAGAAGATCTAATAACCTTAAAAGACAACAACTGGTTAAATGATGTAATAATTAACATGTACATGGAACTGATAGACGAACGGAGCAGACTCAATGACAATCTACCGAAATCCTACTCTTCCAATAGCTTCCTATACGTATACTATAAATTTGGAGAATACGAACATGTTCAATAATACACCAAAAAATCGGACATCTTTAGCAAGGATGTAATCCTGATTCCCATTTTCAAATCCTCCCACTGGAGATTAATTGAAACTAGGACGAAATCGAAACAAATAAATTAGGAGCACTTCTCCTGCTAATAATAATTTGATAAGAGGATGGGTCGCCCTAACAAATAATCACTATAACATGACTTATATGCAGCTCTGACGAGGCCTTATGTGGCAAAAGCCCTTAGCTGAATAAAAATCTACAAAATACGAGAAGCTGGTTACTCTCACCCTCCACAACCCTAAGGTGTAGATCCTAAAAACGGATCTACTTCAACTCACTAGTGGACGCTAAGCTGTACTCACTACCGCATCTGTGGGAAAGGAGATACAGGGCGGAAAATATTCGTGTGTTGCCAGTTGCGCCCTTTGGTATTCCTAGAAATAACCCCTCACTATCACAAATGAGCCGCGCTTGGCACGTGGCACGTGCATTCAGTCTATTGTATGCTGTCGAAGTGAGAGGTCGTGCGCGCGGTACTCAGTCCAGCTAGCATCCTTGTACGTTTTTAGAGTTGCGGTATTCAGTCCAGCTGGCGTCCTTGTACGTTTTGGAAGAGCAGTACCCAGCAAAGCTTCATTCCCAAGTCTCTTCTTACATAACAATGTAAGTAATTGTGCATTGATTTCTTGCGTCTAGTTTCCTCTGTTTTCAAGCCTTTCTCTAATCACTTTCCAGTGAATTTAAAAATACGAATCATATAAAATCAGCTTATATGTTGGAGATTTTTTATGTCTCATTGTGACTGTTCAATTTTTTTTTTTTTTTTTTTTTTCCCCCTCAGGTCCCGCAAACAATTTTATCATATAGACGATTACACAAGGATCCTCCAAGAACTGTCTGACGATGAACGATGCCCCAAGCAGTCAGAACAACAAGAGGAGAATTTCGACTTTACAGACGATAGTGAGGGGGAGGACGAATTCATCGAACATGATGAACATCAGAGTGATAGTGAGCAATTAGGTGATGATGCTGCAACACTTGTGAGTAATACTAGTAATTCATGTGATATCGATTTTGAAGTATACCTACGGCAAGGAAAAACCAGCGAAACGTTTTGGCTTAGCACTCCCGAAGCCCTTCCATCAAGAACAAGAGCCAAAAACATGATAAAGGTTTGATCAGGGCCTACTCGAAATGCATGGGATGCTTCGACGCCAATAGAGGTTTTTCTGAAGCTCATCACTACAGAAATGATCGACGACATAGTTAGATATACTAATTACTACATAAATACCAAACGTACTGAAATCCATAGGGAGAGAGATTGCAAGTTCACTTCTTGATCTGAAATTATGGGTTTATTTGGGATTCTTTTTATTTTGCTATATAAAACATAAAAGAAATAACGCTGATGCAACTATTGAACGGAAAACGAACGGGACCGGACTTACCGTTTGTAGAGCTGCTTTCGGGATAAAAAGGCTTTGTTTTTTACTCAGAGCCCTTCGTTTTGATGACCTACGAACTCGTAGTGAGAGGAAACTCGGTGACAAATTGGCACCGAATAGAGACATATATACCAGTTTACTCCACTATTTCAAGCAAAATTATTGCTTATCGGAGTTCGTCGCAATAGACGAAATGTTACTCCCATTTCGGGGAAGATGCAGTTTTATTGTATATATGCCAGCAAAACCAGGAAAATATGGCATCAAGTTTTACGTTATGTGTGATGCTAAAACGTTTTACGAGTATAGATTCAAAATTTACTGTGGTAAACAACCTGATGATCCTTTCTCAGTTTCTAACAAACTAATGGACATAGTGAAACGTTTGGTGGTGCCAATTATGAACAGTAACAGGAATGTCACTGTTGATAATTTTTACACAAGCTACGATTTAGCCCTTTACCTCCGAGGAATTGGCTTGACTCTAATAGGAACACTGAGGAAAAACAAGCCCTAGATACCATCACATTTCCTCAGTCACCATCGTGAAACTGGATCATCTATGTTTGGTTTTCAACACGATTGTACGATCGTCTCTTACGTTCCAAAACGCAAGAAACTTGTCATTCTCCTATCCACAATTCATGATGATGGAGACATCGATGCTGACACCGGAAAACCTGTCATCATCCTTGATTATAACGCTACAAAGAGCGGAGTGGATTCGGTCGACCAAACATGTGCATGCTACTCAACAAAAAGTAAATCAAGAGGGTGGCCTCTTGCCATCTTCTCCAGATTCTTGGATATGGCCGGGGTGAACGCTCATATCATTTATGTTCAAAACAACATGACAAATAATAATGAAGAAAAGCCAACATCACGCAGAGAATTTCTTGAGACACTAGCATTTAGCCTCTTAGAGGAACATCTGAAGCAAAGAGCCAAAGTAAGGAATTTGCCATTGGAAATTAATGCTTTTCTATCGAAGTACCGGGAAACTCCAGAAGACCCGAGAAGAACTTCAGGGATCGATAAAAGAAAGCGTGGACCATGCCACGAATGTGGGAAACATAAGAACAACACGACGACAATGACATGTTCGCAGTGTTCTCGATATGTTTGCAAAAATCACTCTCGTCATACAGTAACTTGTTACACTTGTGTTACTGAAGTTGATTGTGATGATGAATACGAAGACTGATACTGAAATTGTTTTGACTGAATGCGATATTTCTAAAAATAGTACACTTCGTAGTCAAGTTTTTTATGGTTACCTATTGCCTACAAGGAAATTTTGTGTTCCTCAGTTTTATAGTTTGGTTAGCCCTTTGTGTGTTGATTGACTTATTTAGTTTATCGTCTAGTGCTAATGTAAATAGGTGATTGTTACGTAGTAAACTTCGCTACCCAATGTTTTATGCTTAGTACCTCCAAGTCAATTTTGAGTTACTATTCTCTAGTTTGGTCTTTTTTTTTTTTTTTTTTTTAATGAATTTTCATTTTCATTTTTCTATATTTTTGACAGTGAATCTCGAGCTACTCTTCTGATGTGACTAATAAATTTGATTTTTTAACATATTTTCCAGTTATTTTTAACATCTGAAATATTTCTCCTGTCCATCCCATTTAGTAATACAGATTTTAAGACCTAAAAATAATGGAAAACGATTGAAAATGAATGTGTGGTACGGGGTACCGCTAGCGTCCACTAATGTAGAAGTCAACAATGCGCCCACTAGTGGGTTAAATTGTTACAGGACAACCTTTTCCCTCCGACAGACGTGGAATATCCCACTCGTCCTTTTCCTCAGACAGACATTTGAACAGACAATCGGAAACAAAACTCTCAACCTGGGATTACTAGCCAGCCATCAAGGACCAACAATAAAAGTAGAAGGATACCATACGCTCACTCACCATTACGACCTAAGTGAATGCATTGCCCAGTCAATAAAAAAAAGATAAGGATATAAAAACATTGCAAAATATGACAAAATTATCATTCGAACACAGTCCAACTGCTAATGCATACCGTAAATTCGACCCTTGAAATAATCGAACAAAAACTAAGTGATATCCACATCCCATGGACGCCCAAAAGAAAATGACGTGGACTAATCAAAGGATTAGGATCATTAGTTAAATTCATAACAAGTAACTTAGATGCGCAAGACAAACAAAATTATAATTCCATCCTTAAACAAATTCAACGAAATCAAAAAGACTTCCATTCTCAATTAGAAGCTCAATTTTCAATTAACACCACAGTTTAAGAACATTTTGAAAAAATAGTTGAAACCATTGCCCAAAATAACTGAACTGAGAAAGAACTAATTTCATTGTAACACCAAAATCCAAATTACTCAACATTAGCAATAACCAGGGCGACCCTAGAACACCACAAAATAGTGCTTAACATGATTGCCGATAGATATAACTCAACTCGGAATCTGCCATTCTAAGCTTTTCGAGGAGATGCTGCTGCGCATGTACTTCAAGTGGTCGATGAACCTGGTCTGCAGATTCTTCGCGATAGGTACCATAACTTCCTGGATAATGCTGAATTCTTCGAGAAATTTAAGCCTGCCAACCCACTGTACCAAAACTTCTTGCTTGCGACATGCAGACTGTATCCTTTCTTAGCAGGAGTGACAGAGGCATACATGTATTCGATGGCACATCTTTACGGAGTAGGGAGAATTTTCCATGAAGCCGCCGGCCACGTAACAGAGCAATCCACGGCTATGACAATTTCCTGCGGGGAATTTCTGGCTCCAGGTTTACCCATGGATCTCTGGCAGGACATGGATGATGCACAAGAAAAACTGTCTGACGTTGTGCACACTATGGTAAAAAAAACCCGGGCCGCCCGTGTGACATGCGAGTTCCAACCTCCAGGCGACCGTTTCTCACACATTCACATTGACCTGGTTGGCCCTTTGGCCAATCAATCATTGACATGCATAGACCGATTCACGAAATGGCCCCGAGGTAGTACCATTAACTCACGTCGCGGTCACCAATTTTGTAGCATTTTAAATGTAATTAATATATTAATATTTTATAAAAAAGGTTGACTCGTTCATATCTAACTCCGAACTAACATTTTATTGGAAACGAAACTTTCAAGGTAAACAAGTTGTAACAGGTGTCAATAGGATCAACAACAAATAATAAAATTAACAGCAGAAACCGCTACAAATCCATGTTTACATGCATATGTAAACTTCGATGGGAAGCAAGGGTCAACGAAGTTTGTGGTGGTGGATGGAGGTCATCTACTTCACAGAGTTGTTTGGCCTCGAAGCTCATCATTTGGTGCTGTAGCTGACAGATACACGCAGTATATCACTGCTTACTATGGCTCAAATGTGGCAGAAGTTTTCGATGGTTATCCAGCAGCACAGAAAAGCATAAAGAGCTCTGAGCGTCTTCGAACAGCCAAGCCCTACTCATCCCCAGAGATAATCATTGATGAGAAAACAATGGCACAGGTTTCTCAAGAGAAATTCTTGTCAAACGACAAAAACAAAATTCGCTTCATCAACCTGCTGACAACTAAGATGGGGACTCACAACATCCAAGCACTCCAGGCAGAGGATTATGAATACACATAACTCCTCATTCATGATTTTCCATACAACTATACATGTGAAATCCTCTTACAGGTCCAGGCGTGGTTGGGAGTAACCCTTAACCCTCTCTCCTGGGGGTGGATATCAACATCACAAGGCCTATGCCCCAAAATGATGGCCAGGGATGCAGCCTCACAACACCTCCTGCGGATGATTTCTTGTGGCTGCAAGAGGGGTTTTGGGAACGCGTGTAGTTGTAGGAAGGCTGGAATGACGTGCTCATCAGTCTGCAGGCACTGCAGTGGGACCTCCTCCTACAATGTTCTGGATGTTGCACTTGAAATTGACTTGAAGTTGATTCCCCTGAAGGTGACGACCTGCCCGACGTGGACGTGATGGAGGATGTCTTGTGATCACAAGACATCGAAGAGACATCCCCATCCCCAGACAGGGATCAACGTACAGAAGAACCCCAACCTGGTCCTTCCAAGAGGGCAAAATTTACTTAATTTATTCCTTTGAATTATAATTTTCATGAGTTAACACTATTCCCATATTCTACTGAAATTATATTTTTCTTGAATAATATTTACCTTGAATTTTCTTCTCACTTCCTTTTTAACACCCCATCATAAAACGTACAGACATATTATCGCTTCAAAAGTGCCTACAACTGGGCTAGAAATGATAAAATTGAAAATTGTAAAGGAGGGGAGGGATTATTGACCCCTCAAACCTCTTCTGAATCCACTGGCATATGATAGTGCGGGGGGGGTTATTTTCGGAAGAAACAGATTCAAAATTCACCCAGAACAAAAAAATATTGCTAAAAATTGACAAGTTTGAAAAAATGTACATTTTCTATATAGCTTTATCTTGGAAACTGTTGGGTCTACAGAGACTGTTTTGGTCTCAAATTGTAGTAAATTTAGTCTACTTTAAAAACGTATTTCGTACTTATTGTCAAAAAACTAGTCCTTCAGGGTTAAAATCGCCAAAAACTGAAGTAAAGTCGAAAATTTCACGTTTTTTTTTTTTTTTCGATTTTTGAAAAGGTTGGGTTCAGCGTTCGAGGTCACAAGCTTGGATTATTCATTGTGCCAACATCATAAACAAGTGAGCGAAAAATCAGAACTACCAGATTTGACGCAATGTCTGATGTATAAGGTTACTGGACTATATAAGTAACTTGGAAACTTTTCGCGCCACATCTTCCGGATCCATGGAGATATAGAAGAGGTGTCAGAGCACTCCTTGAATGGTAGTTTGAGGAAGAATAAACTCATTCAACGTTTGATGGCTGAAGGTGACGACATTTTCAACCTACAGAATCATCAGTCTCCAATTGTCAAGAGGACCTCTCATTCGAATAAGATGCACTTGAAGTGCCCGACGTGTAAAGCGTTAATCACTAACAGGTACGATAGATCATGTAAGACAATGTTCCCCAGAAGCAGCTAACATATCAGGGACCAGGATTCGAGTTACGGTCGAAAAGCAAATACTTATTGACAGAACCGATATGTGCTCTTCATTAAGAGAAAAAATCTTTCCACAAATGAAAAAAAGATTGTGTAAAAAAAAACTCTGCGAAACCGATCAGATACTGTTGCTGTACGGTAATAAACGTTGCGAAAAATTCAGTGGAAAATTCAAGAAAAAAACATTAGAAAATCCGCTAGGATAGTAGGCAGAATAGTGCGGCAGTGCATAATAGAGGATGAACAAATTTTAGAAACTGCAGATATGCACAATACAATGCAACCACACATGCACATATGCTAATTATCACTCTACCTCAATTCACTTTATAGAGCCTGTCTTGAGGCCATTGACTGATTCTTTAGGTGACGACAATGCTCACTTTATGGAGGAACTGGCTCATTATACCCAAGTAAGAGAAGTGATCCTAGAAGCTCCTTTCTTGGGACTGCGATCTACCCTACAAGAGAAGTACCAGATAAAGACTATGCCTAGATTAGTGTACTTGGGGTTACTGTATCATAGAGCCTCACTCATCACAGAAGCAGAAAAGCAGACTTTTGATAAGTACAAAATTGATGATATCAAGAATCATATAACAACTGTAGCAGAGAGGAGCTTTATAGAATCAACTGTGACATCCCTTCCACCTCATGTTCTTCTTTGTGCATATGTACAATATGTGGCTCCGGAGAGAATTCTGGTGATGAGTACCGGGCTCCCTCCACCCTCCACCAATATGGCCCTATTATCTTGGGCATTGCCAATTATTATTTAGTTGAACTCATGAAAACTGAAGTTGAGGACAACGAAATTATTAAGAATATAAAACGATGGTCTGATATCTATTCCAAGGACTATGACAAACAGCATGCTTCCCTTGGAAGAAAACAGGCTGAAAGGAGAAAATCTAAAACTAATTTAGACCACCATCTACCGAAGATATTCAAGCGTTGATGGGATTCATAAACGCTAAGCTGAACTCATCTTTTGAGAAAATGAAAAATAATGAATTTCAGCAAGGAGAACATTTTCAACTTTCCAGATGTTTGGTGTTGAAAATCTGTATATTCAACAGACGAAGGGTTAGGGAAATAGACAATCTTTCACTGACAGACTGTCAGTCCGCTCGGGATATTCGGAAGGACACCCCAGAGTTCGAATCAGCGACCAAAGAATAACATAGACTGGCAATTGCGCGCGGGGTTTGAAGCCGGGGTTTGAGAGCGGACCTCTGAGTGGTGGGGATGAATCCGCGTGAGTCATCCAGTGCCGAGCGTCGCCGAGCGCTGTCGTCGCTGGCGCTGTCCTACCCTCCGCCCTGTCACTGTCAGTGGAGCTACCACGTGGCCTTAAGGATGGTGAATATTGTTTTCCTACGATGCCGTATTGCGTTGCCTATGGTTGCAATAATTCAACAAAGGTCAAACAGGAAGGCGTTAGTTTTCACAAGTAAGTAAGCCCTATTTACAATCTCAATTTATAAACCAAACAATTTAAAGATTATCTCTTTGCCAACATTAAATTAATTGTACAATATCTATTGAACAACGGTACTTTTTTGTTAACGGAGTTACTGGTGAACAGCAAAGTGGTTTGATAAAACAGTGTCTTTCACTATTACATGATTCAGGAGTTCAGGTAGCTTCGTTGACCTGTGATGGCACAGCCTGTAATTTATCTATGGCAACAAAGTTGGGGTGCTGCTTTGAATTTCCAAATATCATAACTAATTTTCCGCACCCAATCACAAAAGAATCTGTTCATTTCTTTCTAGACCCAGCCCACATGTTAAAGCTAGTAAGAAATACTCTAGGAGATTACAAGATTTTATTAAATGCAGATAACGAAATGATTGAATGGCGATACATAGAGCTTCTTAATGCACTCCAAAGAAATGAAGGGTTGCATCTTGGTAACAAGCTTACAAACGAACATATTAACTACTGCAGGCAAAAGATGAAAGTTCGTTTAGCCGCTCAAGTACTGAGTAGTTCTGTTGCAGACTCTCTTCAGTTCTTAAAAAATAATAATGTCGAAGGTTTTCAAAATTGCAGTCCCACAATAGAGTTTGTAAAGATTTTTAACGACCTTTTTGATATTATTAATTCAAAAAGCATGAAAGAAAGTTACAATAAAAGGGCTCTATATCCTGGTAACATCAAAGAGCAAACAGACAAACTGCTTAGAGCGAAAGAGTACATAACAACTCTGAAGGACAGATTCGGGAAACCGATTTTGCAGTCTAAGAGAAGAACTGGTTTCTTAGGATTTTTAGTTTGTATTGATAGCACGTTTGCTCTTTACAAACAATTTGTAGGTGATGGTTCTAACGGTTTTCCTCTGAAGTACCTACCACTATACAAAATCAGTCAGGACCATATTGAAAGGCTATTTGGCTACATAAGATCTCGAAACGGCCACAATAACAATCCAACTTGCAAGGAGTTCACGGCTACTTTTAAAAGAATTCTCCTGCACTCCGAATTGTCTGAAAGTTCATCAGGAAACACATTAGTGCTGGACAAAACTGTTATGTTTAACATAAGTAGGTACAAAACCCCTGAAGACGACATAAATGCATCTTTACCTGGTTGGCGAGCTTTGCAGCATGAACAAGAGGAAGCCAAGTATTCTGAGGACGATGAACTTTTATGTGATTTCAATGAACAACTCTCAGACGGTGTGGATATTATTAAATTCAATGTTGTAGAGTACATTTCAGGGTTTGTTGTCCGTTCTATTAGTAAAAGGCTTAACTGTGAGGGGTGTTTGGTCTCATTGACTGAGAAAGGTGTAGGTTCTGACACTTCTTTAATATCATGCAAAAACAGGGGGGGACTCATACAACCCTCTCATGGCGTAAAATATGTTTGTAATGTTTGTGAGAACGTCATAAGATCAGAATTTCTTGGTAAGGCTTTTGTGAAACAAACAAATTTAACAAATATCATGACCCTAAAGGTTTTAAATCGATGTATTGGTAAAGATATTTTTAAAAATGAGAGCAGTCACTTTTTAATGCAGGATCCCGACCAAAATCATTTTGTTTTTCTTTTAAAGGCAATTTGTGTGAGATATTTTACTGTACGGCTTCACCATTTCACTAAGTTGTACAATCAGAAAATGCACAAGCAAAAGGTCCGAAACCACCTAACAAAAACTATCACCTTCTTAGGACAATAGGTTTAAGTTAATAGCCTATGTTGAATATAAAATGTAAGAGTAGCATTATTTTTAAATGTTGATCAAATCTTTAATAAAGTTTCTGTTTAGTGAATAATATTGTTATTGTTTTGATATCCTCATCCTTTATGCTATTTTATTATATCTTATCTTTGATTCTTATATGCTTGTTATTACTGTCTATGATATTTCAGATTGAGATGTTCGTGCCATGTGCAAAAATGTGTGTAGTAACGTCGTTGGTAGTAACATTTTGTATACATCCTACGAAAGTTGGGTGTTGTAATCAGCGACCAAATAATAAAAGTCGTGCCTCGGACTTCCTTTCTCGGCTGACAGTGTAAAATTTAAAAATAAAATACCCACGTAGTACTTGCTTGCTCAACGAGTTTCCAAGTAAAATATATAATACTATATATAAATATATACATACTAATATATATATTGTGTACAGTAATAACTACTACAACGTTATTCACGGGTCGCCCTGCCGTGGCCGTAGCCATGGCCGTAGCGACCACGGCTCAGCGCGGCGTCTATTTGTACTGTACGCGACGTAATTTTTATTTCTTTCCCACCTCGATTCCGAAAGAACTGATAGCCCGATTTTTTTTTTAAAAATATACTGATATCGTCCGTTTTATTGTCTCAAACTTTCTCACGGACGAAACTCACCTGACCAAAAAATAAAAAAAGTAGTAGCCGACTTACTTTTTCATGTCGAACGCTTAAACGAAAACTGGTTTTGTTTAGTAAACAATATTTTACAAAGTCTTACAATAAATATTTATAACTTTTTTTTACACCATGGTCATAGTGATAATATTTGGTATATTATACCAAAAAATCAAAGTTTTATCTCAACTCTAACTAATTTTTTCGACGGTGTTAATGAGACGCGGCGAATTAAAATTAGTGCCAGTAGCGGCCAGTGGCTGAGGCGTTTGCACCTATGAGTGGTGGGGGGCCGGCTTCAACTCCCGTAATGTATAGTGGATAGGGATTGCCAGTCTATGTTATTCTTTGGTCGCTGGTTCGAATCATTAGGTAATCTGAACAAGTTCGTGCATCCTATTTTAAACTCATGTCAGCAATAGGGAAATTGCGCAAAAAATCACTCTGCTGATTCTGAAATCAGACAGCAAATATTTTGAATTGATGATCCTCCATAGACCTGAAGCAAATATATTGGAGGGCAATCAATATTTGTTTGCCAAAGAGGGTGGGTACATAGAAGGTACCGAAATGATGAAGGAAATTGCAAAGGCGTCAGGGGCCAAGGAGCCCCATTTGCTGACCGGAACAAGATTGCGAAAACATTTTGAAGCAGCCTTGAGGTACCTTTCTTCAAGTGATGAGGATCTAAGGCTTCTCACAGAGGTTTTGGGGGCATACGGAAAAAACTCATTTTCTACATTATCGGAAGCAAGATGCTGCCATGCATGCTGGTCGAACCAGTTAAGTTTTGTTGGCTTTCGATCAAGCACTTATAAGTCTCAATAAAGGGAGAAGTATAGAAAATTTAGAAGTCGGCCAAGCGAAAAACTCATTCGAAGATGAAGAAGAGAGAGAGCACCAAGAACCTGGTTCTTCAAATCCTTATCCTCTTTGCACTCCACCCAAGCCATCCTCTGGTGAAGTTCGAGCACATTCTGGCTCCTATGTTCCTTTGGAAAGCCCCGAATCGGAAATAGAGGATTTGCCTGATTTTGATAGTGACAGAGGGAACACCCCCGGGAGAAAAAGACCCCTTGTCAGACAGGAGGAAGCATCAGACCCAAAGGACAAGATGGGGGTCTAGATGATGTTAAGGATGCCTTAAAAAAATCATTTCACGCGGAAATAGCAAGCAATTCGTGTCCCTCCCTCTTAAAAGTGAGAGAAATTGTTGAAAAACTCTCGCAACGATTTCCCCAATTGATGGATAAAACTCCTAAAAAAAATTAAAGCTATGATTATTGACATGCAGAAAAAGTGTTGATTTTGGGTATAGTAATGTTGAAATTGTTCAGGGGAGAGCAGGGTTAGCATAGATTTTCGTTTTTGATGTTTTTTATTTTTAAGGTTAGAATTTTTTGATCGCAGTATTTTGCAGGTGTTAATAATTTTAATTTAATAATCCAACAATGAATAGAACATAAGTAACCAAGTAAAAATATATAGTGAAATGAAAGTGGTTTACTAATTTAGAAAACAGGTAGGTACTGCTTTAATTTTTTTGGAACTACTTTTTTTCCCTGACGTCAGCGCCACCCCATCGTCGACTCAGCGAGCGCCATTATTACTATCCTCGTGCTTTGTAACGAAGTCACTCTGTTCCCACTAAGTTTTGCCTTTTTGCCTCAAACCTACTATTTTTGAACACAGGTCGCAGTCATCCTGTTTCAAAACTGGTCTCAGTATCCCGAATTCTCCCGGTTTATATCAGGAAGAAGATAATTGGAGTGCGAGCGGCGCAGCAACCAACCTGGATATCATATATTTCTTTGTTCTCCAAGGATCCAAGACATCCAGCACAATACCTGGAGCCTTTGGTACTTACAAGGACGACAATCAGGTTGGATCGTATATCTATATCATTTAGGATATAACCGAACTTACTCCACAATACGCAAACTTCGAGTGATTACTTCCCTACGAGAGAACTGGACGACAACCCCCCTCCAAGAACATTAATTCTACACGTATTACCAGAACAATATTTCATTTATTTGTTATTTATATTAGCGGGAAGCTTCCTATAGGCCTAACCAGAAGAATGATTTTATCTTCATAAGTGAAAACTTGGTGTGAGCTCAACTTTCCAATTATATTTATATACCTGGTTTGCAAAAATTGGTTGCTTAATTCCACCTAGTGCCCCTTTGCCCCACCACCTACCAAGAACTTAGAGAAGCGCTAATCCAAACATATAGCGACAAAAGAGATACCTATACGCTATTGGAAGAGATGAGTGAGCTGAAATAACTCCCACAGGAGGATTGTTTCAATTTCCACAACCAACTTTGCTATATCTTAAATGCGCAGGTTGCCTATCTCAAACTAAATATGGGCAGCTCTGCTCCGATTTTATCGGAATATATGAAAAATTACGCCCTAAGGGTGTTTACTCATGGCATCTCAGAACCTCTGGGTGGCCTTTTAAGGACTAAAGGCCCAACTATGTTGAGGAACGGCTTCAATTTAAAACCCAGAAACAAACCCTCTCCAGGCTATTCCTCCGCTCGTCCGACTTATCAGCCTGCCAATAAGACAACCCCCTCGTCTCAACTGCAAACATTGTGCTTCACGCCCAGACATATTCAAAACAAAACACAACCTTTCCAGGTCTCCCAATATCAAAACCAAACCTCCCCAAACCAAAACGGTCAAACATATAATAGACCCGTTCAACAACACAAAACTCCTCAACCCAATTCCCATAGAACCGCGACAACAAAACCCCAATCTCAAAAGTGGACGGCTATGTCTTGGAGAACATCGAACCCAAATTTTCACAATCTCGAAAATTGCGAACCCAAAATTCCTGAACCCGAAGAACAAAATTTGGACCATGAAACTTGGCAAATCGAACAAAATGAACAAACCTAAGACATCGAACCGATCTATAGAACCTAACATAGACGAACTCACAACTTTTTTAGACCACACCAGCCTCGAACCCCCACATACGACCTAACGTCATTGTATACTAAACCGACAGACGAACTAACCTACATAATTATGCCCAAACTAGATCTAAAAATTCTAATTGATACTGGTGCCTCTCCAAGTTTCATAAACCCCAAAGTAGCCAACAAATTTTTTCCTGACAAAATTTCCCAAAGCACTTTCTTTGTAAAAACCGTACATGGAATTTCTACCGCAAAAACAAACGCAATGGTCCCATGTGGCGAACTCTTCCATATTAAAGGTATAAATTTAAAGTTTAACATCTTTGATTTCCACAGCAGAATCGACCTCCTCTTGGGGTTAGACAATCTCAGACTACTACGAGCCGGAATAATGCTCCACCAAAACGTCCTAAGAACACCAAAGGTCGACATACCCCTCCGTTTTTTAAATCTCAAAACTAACGAAATCCATAAGTACGAGTAAGTGGTTAAAATCGCCAAAAACTGAAGTAAAGTCGAAAAATTTCACGTTTTTTTTTTTTTTCGATTTTTGAAAAGGTTGGGTTCAGCGCTCGAGGTCACAAGCTTGGATTATTCATTGGGCCAACATCATAAACAAGTGAGCAAAAAATCAGAACTACCAGATTTGACGCAAGGTCTGATGTATAAGGTTACTGGACTATATAAGTAACTTGGAAACTTTTCCCGCCACATCTTCCGGATCCATGGAGATATAGACGAGGTGTCAGAGCACTCCTTGTGTGGTAGTTTGAGGAAGAATAAACTCATTCAACGTTTGATGGCTGAAGGTTGAACATTTTCAACCTACAGAATCATCAGTCTCCAATTGTCAAGAGGACCTCTCATCCGAATAAGATGCACCTCAAGTGCCCGACGTGTAAAGCGTTAATCACAAACAGGTACGATAGATTCGAGTTACGGTCGAAAAGCAAATACTTATTGACAGAACTGATATGTGCTCTTCATTAAGAGAAAAAATCTTTCCACAAATGAAAAATGATTGTGTAAAAAAAACTCAATAGGTAGGTTTAAATCTGGAACTACCAGACTCTATCCCAACTGAGAAAGTTGTTTTGTCGTACCTACTGTAAAATTGGTCAATCTGAGAAAGTTTCCAACTGAGAAAGTTGTTTTGTCGTACCTACTGTAAAATTGGGCAACCTCCGGGATAACACAACACGTCCCTGTGTCTCACTGAAGTGACTGACAACGGAATCATCTTCCGTTCATAATCTTCAATTCTATTGAAGTGATGGACACGATTCAAGGTAAACAATAAGAATAGATTATTATAGACTTAGTTCCTATTTATGATTGCTTTCTGTTTCCTCCACCTGGTGTAAAAGGGGTTAAGTCGTGATTTCCATTGTGCCAGAGGGGCTATGTCAACAAAAAAAAAAAAAAAAATAGCTGATACAACTCTGAATAGAAATTTGAATTCAGAACTAGGTTCAGAATATTCAAATTAGTGTAATTGAGAAAAAACAGGTCACGTATAACATTTTGGGCTCCCAAGAAGCGATAGGAAATGCTGAGTGAAACTTCAAATGCTTATTTCTCAAAATGACCAAAATTGATCAGGGATCAACAATGGTTTTGTTGGCGATTGTTGGCTGGAATCAGGGATGCAGCCTCACAACACCTCCTGCGGATGATTTCTTGCGGCTGCAAGAGGGGTTTTGGGAACGCGTGTAGTTGTAGGAAGGCTGGAATGACGTGCTCATCAGTCTGCAGGCACTGCAGTGGGACCTCCTCCTACAATGTTCTGGATGTTGCACTTGAAATTGACTTGAAGTTGATTCCCCTGAAGGTGACGACCTGCCCGACGTGGACGTGATGGAGGATGTCTTGTGATCACAAGACATCGAAGAGACATCCCCATCCCCAGACAGGGATCAACGTACAGAAGAACCCCAACCTGGTCCTTCCAAGAGGGCAAAATTTACTTAATTTATTCCTTTGAATTATAATTTTCATGAGTTAACACTATTCCCATATTCTACTGAAATTATATTTTTCTTGAATAATATTTACCTTGAATTTTCTTCTCACTTCCTTTTTAACACCCCATCATAAAACGTACAGACATATTATCGCTTCAAAAGTGCCTACAACTGGGCTAGAAATGATAAAATTGAAAATTGTAAAGGAGGGGAGGGATTATTGACCCCTCAAACCTCTTCTGAATCCACTGGCATATGATAGTGGGGGAGGGGGGGGTTATTTTCGGGAGAAACAGATTCAAAATTCACCCAGAACAAAAAAATATTGCTGAAAATTGACAAGTTTGAAAAAATGTACATTTTCTATATAGCTTTATCTTGGAAACTGTTGGGTCTACAGAGACTGTTTTGGTCTCAAATTGTAGTAAATTTAGTCTACTTTAAAAACGTATTTCGTACTTATTGTCAAAAAACTAGTCCTTCAGGGTTAAAATCGCCAAAAACTGAAGTAAAGTCGAAAATTTCACGTTTTTTTTTTTTTTTTTTTTTTTTTTTTTTTTGAGTTTTTGAAAAGGTTGGGTTCAGCGCTCGAGGTTACAAGCTTGGATTATTCATTGTGCCAACATCATAAACAAGTGAGCAAAAAATCAGAACGGAAAATGTATAAGGTTACTGGACTATATAAGTAACTTGGAAACTTTTCGCGCCACATCTTCCGGATCCATGGAGATATAGAAGAGGTGTCAGAGCACTCCTTGAATGGTAGTTTGAGGAAGAATAAACTCATTCAACGTTTGATGGCTGAAGGTGACGACATTTTCAACCTACAGAATCATCAGTCTCCAATTGTCAAGAGGACCTCTCATCCGAATAAGATGCACCTCAAGTGCCCGACGTGTAAAGCGTTAATCACTAACAGGTACGATAGATCATGTAAGACAATGTTCCCCAGAAGCAGCTAACATATCAGGGACCAGCATTCGAGTTACGGTCGAAAAGCAAATATTTATTGACAGAACCGATATGTGCTCTTCATTGAGAGAAAAAATCTTTCCACAAATGAAAAATGATTGTGTAAAAAAAACTCATCGAAACCGATCAGATACTGGTGCTGTACGGTAATAAACGTTGCGAAAAATTCAGTGGAAAATTCAAGAAAAAAACATTAGAAAATCCCCAAGGATAGTAGGCAGAATAGTGCGGCAGTGCATAATAGAGGATGAACAAATTTGAGAAACTGCAGATATTTTTCATCCTGTAAAATATGATTCATTTGTTAGGGCAATGAAAACAATATGTGGCTCCGGAGAGAATTCTGGTGATAAGTACCGGGCTCCCTCCACCCTCCACAAATATGGCCCTATTATCTTGGACATTGCCAATTATTATTTAGTTGAACTCATGAAAACTGAAGTTGAGGACAACGAAATTATTAAGAATATAAAACGATGGTCTGATATCTATTCCAAGGACTATGACAAACAGCATGCTTCTCTTGGAAGAAAACAGGCTGAAAGGAGAAAATCTAAAACTAATTTAGACCACCATCTACCGAAGATATTCAAACGTTGATGGGATTCATAAACGCTAAGCTGAACTCATCTTTTGAGAAAATGAAAAATAATGAATTTCAGCAAGGAGAACATTTTCAACTTTCCAGATGTTTGGTGTTGAAAATCTGGATATTCAACAGACGAGAATTGGGGAAATAGACAATCTTTCACTGACAGACTGTCAGTCCGCTCGGGATATTCGGAAGGACACCCCAGAGTTCAAATCATTAAGTAATCTGAACAAGTTCGTGCATCCTATTTTAAACGCATGTCAGCAATAGGGAAATTGCGCAAAAAATCACTCTGCTGATTCTGAAATCAGACAGCAAATATTTTGAATTGATGATCCTCCATAGACCTGAGGCAAATATATTGGAGGGCAATCCCTATTTGTTTGCCAAAGAGGGTGGGTACATAGAAGGTACCGAAATGATGAAGGAAATTGGAAAGGCGTCAGGGGCCAAGGAGCCCCATTTGCTGACCGGAACAAGATTGCGAACACATTTTGAAGCAGCCTTGAGGTACCTTTCTTTAAGTGATGAGGATCTAAGGCTTCTCACAGAGGTTTTGGGGGCATACGGAAAAAACTCATTTTCTACATTATCGGAAGCAAGATGCTGCCATGCATGCTGGTCGAACCAGTAGAGTTTTGTTGGCTTTGGATCAAGCACTTATAAGTCTCAATAAAGGGAGAAGTATAGATAATTTAGAAGTCGGCCAAGCGAAAAACTCATTCGAAGATGAAGAAGAGAGAGAGCACCAAGAACCTGGTTCTTCAAATCATCCTCTTTGCACTCCACCCAAGCCATCCTCTGATGAAGTTCGAGCACATTCTGGGACAGGTAGCTCCTATGTTCCTTCGGAAAGCCCAGAATCGGATATAGAGGATTTGCCTGATTTTGATAGTGACAGAGGGAACACCCCCGTGAGAAAAAGACCCCTTGTCAGTCAGGAGGAAGCATCAGACCCAAAGGACAAGATGGGGTCTAGATGATGTTAAGGATGCCTTAAAAAAATCATTTCACGCGGAAATAGCAAGCAATTCGTGTCCCTCCCTCTTAAAAGTGAGAGAAATTGTTGAAAAACTCTCGCAACGATTTCCCCAATTGATGGATAAAACTCCTAAAAAAAATTAAAGCTATGATTATTGACATGCAGAAAAAGTGTTGATTTTGGGTATAGTAATGTTGAAATTGTTCAGGGGAGAGCAGGGTTAGCATAGATTTTCGTTTTTGATGTTTTTTATTTTTAAGGTTAGAATTTTTTGATCGCAGTATTTTGCAGGTGTTAATAATTTTAATTTAATAATCCAACAATGAATAGAACATAAGTAACCAAGTAAAAATATATAGTGAAGTGAAAGTGGTTTACTAATTTAGAAAACAGGTAGGTACTGCTTTAATTTTTTTGGAACTACTTTTTTTCCCTGACAACAGCGCCACCCCATCGTCGACTCTGCGAGCGCCATTATTACTATCCTCGTGCTTTGTAACAAAATCACTCTGTTCCCACTAAGTTTTGCCTTTTTGCCTCAAACCTACTATTTTTGAACACAGGTCGCAGTCATCCTGTTTCAAAACTGGTCTCAGTATCCCGAATTCTCCCGGTTTATATCAGGAAGAAAATAATTGGAGTGCGAGCGGCGCAGCAACCAACCTGGATATCATATATTTCTTTGTTCTCCAAGGATCCAAGACATCCAGCACAATACCTGGAGCCTTTGGTACTTACAAGGACGACAATCAGGTTGGATCGTATATCTATATCATTTAGGATATAACCTATATAACCGAACTTACCCAAACTTCGAGTGATTACTTCCCTACGAGAGAACTGGACGACAACCCCCCTCCAAGAACATTAATTCTACATGTATTACCAGAACAATATTTCATTCATTTGTTATTTATATTAGCGGGAAGCTTCCTATAGGCCTAACCAGAAGAATGATTTTATCTTCATAAGTGAAAACTTGGTGTGAGCTCAACTTTCCAATTATATTTATATACCTGGTTTGCAAAAATTGGTTGCTTAATTCCACCTAGTGCCCCTTTGCCCCACCACCTACCAAGAACTTAGAGAAGCGCTAATCCAAACATATAGCGACAAAAGAGATACCTATACGCTATTGGAAGAGATGAGTGAGCTGAAATAACTCCCACAGGAGGATTGTTTCAATTTCCACAACCGACTTTGCTATATCTTAAATGCGCAGGTTGCCTATCTCAAACTAAATATGGGCAGCTCTGCTCCGATTTTATCGGAATATATGAAAAATTACGCCCTAAGGGTGTTTACTCATGGCATCTCAGAACCTCTGGGTGGCCTTTTAAGGACTAAAGGCCCAACTATGTTGAGGAACGGCTTCAATTTAAAACCCAGAAACAAACCCTCTCCAGGCTATTCCTCCGCTCGTCCGACTTATCAGCCTGCCAATAAGACAACCCCCTCGTCTCAACTGCAAACATTGTGCTTCACGCCCAGACATATTCAAAACAAAACACAACCTTTCCAGGTCTCCCAATATCAAAACCAAACCTCCCCAAACCAAAACGGTCAAACATATAATAGACCCGTTCAACAACACAAAACTCCTCAACCCAATTCCCATAGAACCGCGACAACAAAACCCCAATCTCAAAAGTGGACGGCTATGTCTTGGAGAACATCGAACAAAAATTTTCACAATCTCGAAAATTGCAAACCCAAAATTACTGAACCCGAAGAACAAAATTTGGACCATGAAACTTGGCAAATCGAACAAAATGAACAAACCCAAGACATCGAACCGATCTATAGAACCTAACATAGACGAACTCACAACTTTTTTAGACCACACCAGCCTCGAACCCCCACATACGACCTAACGTCATTGTATACTAAACCGACAGACGAACTAACCTACATAATTATGCCCAAACTAGATCTAAAAATTCTAATTGATACTGGTGCCTCTCCAAGTTTCATAAACCCCGAAGTAGCCAACAAATTTGTTCCTGACAAAATTTCCCAAAGCACTTTCTTTGTAAAAACCGTACATGGAATTTCTACCGCAAAAACAAACGCAATGGTCCCATGTGGCGAACTCTTCCATATTAAAGGTATAAATTTAAAGTTTAACATCTTTGATTTCCACAGCAGATTCGACCTCCTCTTGGGGTTAGACAATCTCAGACTACTACGAGCCGGAATAATGCTCCACCAAAACGTCCTAAGAACACCAAAGGTCGACATACCCCTCCGTTTTTTAAATCTCAAAACTAACGAAATCCATAAGTACGAGTGAGTGTTAAAGGGTTAAAATCGCCAAAAACTGAAGTAAAGTCGAAAAATTTCACGTTTTTTTTTTTTCGATTTTTGAAAAGGTTGGGTTCAGCGCTTGAGGTCATAAGCTTGGATTATTCATTGGGCCAACATCATAAACAAGTGAGCAAAAAATCAGAACTACCAGATTTGACGCAAGGTCTGATGTATAAGGTTACTGGACTATATAAGTAACTTGGAAACTTTACCCGCCACATCTTCCGGATCCATGGAGATATAGACGAGGTGTCAGAGCACTCCTTGAGTGGTAGTTTGAGGAAGAATAAACTTATTCAACGTTTGATGGCTGAAGGTTGAACATTTTCAACCTACAGAATCATCAATCTCCAATTGTCAAGAGGACCTCTCATCCGAATAAGATGCACCTCAAGTGCCCGACGTGTAAAGCGTTAATCACAAACAGGTACGATAGATTCGAGTTACAGTCGAAAAGCAAATACTTATTGACAGAACCGATATGTGCTCTTCATTAAGAGAAAAAATCTTTCCACAAATAAAAAATGATTTGTGTAAAAAAAACTCAATAGGTAGGTTTAAATCTGGAACTACCGGGCTCTATCCCAACTGAGAAAGTTGTTTTGTCGTACCTACTGTAAAATTGGTCAACCTGAGAAAGTTTCCAACTGAGAAAGTTGTTTTGTCGTACCTACTGTAAAATTGGGCAACCTCCGGGATAACACAACACGTTGCTGCGTCTCACTGAAGTGACTGACAATGGAATCATCTTCCGTTCATGATCTTCAATTCTATTGAAGTGATGGACACGATTCAAGGTAAACAATAAGAATAGATTATTATAGACTTAGTTCCTATTTATGATTGCTTTCTGTTTCCTCCACCTGGTGTAAAAGGGGTTAAGTCGTGATTTCCATTGTGCCAGAGGGGCTATGTCAACAAAAAAAAAAAAAAAAAAAAATAAAAAAAGAGATAGCTGATACAACTCTGAATAGAAATTTGAATTCAGAACTAGGTTCAGAATATTCAAATTAGTGTAATTGAGAAAAAACTGATAACAACTCTGAATAGAAATTTGAATTCAGAACTAGGTTCAGAATATTCAAATTAGTGTAATTGAGAAAAAACAGGTCACGTATAACATTTTGGGCTCCCAAGAAGCGATAGGAAATGCTGAGTGAAACTTCAAATGCTTATTTCTCAAAATGACCAAAATTGACTTATCCCCTTTTTCGCGTGCAGTAGCGATGTACCAAACACACATCTCTAGACCAGGGGTCTCCAACCACGGCCCGCAAGCAGATTTTGACTGGCCCTTGGGAAAATTACAAACTGAAAAAAGATGTTTTTATTTGAAAATATATTTTCCTTAAAACTCTTTTACCGGTAACTACGAGTACAGTAATCGTCTCTATTTTTGTCCCTTCCGTTCTCGATAAGTGTAAAGTTATCTGTAAAACAGCAGCGATCAGCCAATTGGCGATGGTCAGTGTTTTGCACGGACTGTACTGTGGTGGTGAAAGGGCAGAAAGCTTACCCCGACTGTACCTAAGGCAGGACTAAAAATTACTCATCGGTTCAATGCACCCTGCTGCAGGCCCTGCCGAATGAGTCATCATAGCTTTGTTTGCTTTCCAGTGTCAGTCAGATTCACAACTATTGCGAGAGTAGGTTGATGTTTCATGTCTCACGAAGTGCGTAGTACTCGAGTGCAGTGTATTTCGTTTAATAGTTTCATTTCTCATGACAATGGCTTCTATTAAAAGAAGAAAAGTTGATTTTGAGTGCCATGTTTTAAATAATCAGTGGACTAATGTCTATTTTATGATCGATAATAATAACAAAGCGCTATGCCTTATTTGCAACAAAACTGTCGCTGTTCTGAAATAATTTAATATCCATAGACATTATGACACAAAACACGAAAGCAAATTTTCCAATTTAACAGGCAAACTACGAGAGAACAAAATTGCTTCGTTGAATAATTTGCTTTAGACTCGGAGACAAATTTTTGCCAAGCAATCTCAACAAAACGAGGCTGCTGTAAAAGCAAGTTTCAAACTCAGTCATATCCTGGCTAAAGCTGGTAAACCTTTTACCGACGGTCAATTGGTGAAAGATTGCACCTTGGTGGCTGTGCAAGAAATCTGCCCTGATGAATTTCCATTGTTCAATGCTTTTAGTTTGTCGGCGAACACAGTGGCACGTCCTACGGAAGACCTTGGAAATAACGTTGTTTATCAGCTTAAAGACGCTTGCAAAGATTTTCAGTCGCAGAGTTTTTTGAGTCAACCTGCGATACTGAAATTTCAAATGGGGCCACTAGGGAATTGCTGGGTTACAATGATATCGTACGAAGAACTCCTAATCTGCTGGGTGAGCACCAAGCTAATTCCTTTCCTATTCAACTTAAGATGCTGAAGTTTACAACGGGACCTCTCTTGGTGTGGTAGAGAACTACAACTTGAGAAACCATTCCAGTCAGCAGAGTGAGCTCTGCAGCTAATTTTGTTCCTATTGAACTTAGATTCTGAAATTTACAACAGGACATCTGTGGATGTGGTAGAGTATAACTACAGCTTTTTTTTCTTATCTAACTTGAGATGCTGAAATTTGGAAATGGCTCTTCTGGCTGTAGTAGAGTGCAATATTGCCACATGAGAAACATTCCAATCTGCTGAGAGGGCTCCAATTTTCTCCTATTCCACTAAAAATGCATAACTTTGGAATGGCGCTTCTCTGGGGCGAATGTGTACAATCGCTAAATCAACCTACCTCCTGGGACAGGTCGATTATAATCATGATAGGAAGGTAAAGGATTTCATACTTACTAATGCAGCAAGACCTTTCACTGCTCAAATAACACTTCCGCAGAAAAGTTTTTAGAGTAAAAATACAAAAAACTCCCGTGATCTGGGGGATACCTCATCATGATGGTCAACTATTCACAATTTATTACACTGTTTATAATATATGGCCACCCTGACGCTATGAATTATTGGTTTGAAAAAAAAACTGAGTCCAATTGTTCTGCAACAACTTTTTCTTCAATGCTAGTGGACTTTTGATTTGTCAATGAGAATCGTCATAATCAGGTCAGATGTATGCGGTTATCAAACCAGAAACAAAGAATTATCGAATGCACTTTTACACCTGAGTGTTCTAAGGGAAGTTCTTTGGAATTGATTTGGATCCTAATTGTTTAAATTTTGAGTCGAGATAAGTTGAGGTTACATCATGATTTAGGCGAGCTGTGGATTGACGATGCTAAACCGTTCTTAATAAATACTTTCATTGGCCCCCAACTGTATTTACCCCTTATCTATGTACGTAAATTCCCTTCAACATTCAAAGTTTACTCTTGGCAATGAATTATGTCACTACGGCGCTCGACAACGTACACTAACTGTAGTACTAATTACTTGCACACAAAAACACGAAATTCAATAGACTTAATAGGATCAAGAAATCCAAAAAATAAGGACGGGGCTCTTTCTCTTCTTGATCCATATGGTGCCACACTCATCCACCCTGAAAGGTCGTGGCTACGCTGGACAGCTGGTAACCTCATTCTACTTTTACGTGCACCTCGTATTAACATGTGTAATTTCAAATTGAAATTTGAAGAAGAATTGACGAAGATTTGTGTTTGTTTCACATTTACTGATGGGGAAACACCGAAGCAGCAGAAGGAAGGAGGACGACGACGATAACCCTGAGTTGTTTTAACAATTTAGAAAGTTCATTGAGTTTGTCAAGTAAGGAGTCTTGCAACGCTCTCGGGACTCGTCTTCGCCTTGTGATAGTCGAGGTAGGTCTAGGGCGCCTCCTGTAGACATTTACGAAAGCGTCATCGCTCCCCATCGTCATCGTCAGGATCGTCAGGTTACGGTAGTCCCGAGGTAAACCTCCGATCACCCCGGTTTGATAAGTTCGCTCTGGGCTGTTCATCCGCTGAACAGTGTGCTCCCCCTTGGGCGTCCGTGACCGGGAATCACCTAGGCAACGAGTTTGAGGTTCCTCCGATGCCCGTTACTGTGCTTGACTCGAGCACTTGTAGGAACTAGTATCGAACAAGTTAGGGAAAACTCTTCGGATTCCCGAGGTTTTCCCGATGAACACCCCGATGAAAATTTGGAAGAGAGTGTTAAGTCCATTTTGGAAGACAACCCAGCTCGCTGCCCTCCACCTGGAAATAGCTTCCACAAGAGTGTGGTGGATCATTGTGGTCACATATTGCAGCAGGGTATCCTGCATGAAGATTTTCCAAGGTTAAGGGAAGAGTACCCCTTTCCCCCTAACTTCATGGCACTCTCTCCTCCGGATGTTTACCCGGAGTTGTCGCCAGTTTTATCTCAATCACACAAGAGTAGAGATGGAGACCTAGTACGTTTTCAGCATCAAATTGGTACTGCAGCAGTAGCTATCGGTACTGTTCTAGGGAATATTATTGCTAATCCTGGGGTATCGGGTTCTGAATTGCTGAAACCCGTTTGGGATGCTGGTAAGTCTCCCGTGGCCTTGCAGTACGACGTAACAAGGGCTAGAAGGTGTCGGATTTGTGATACCTTAGATCGTGCTTTGAAGAGAGCAACTAAAGATGTGCCACCTACAACATGGCTCTTTGGAGATGATTTGAGAAGTAGGCTTCGAGAGGTTGGAGGGATCTCTTCCTTCTCAAAAGGTCTACTGCAGTTGAAGAGGGGTGCGCCCCATGCAGTGCGTTCCGAATCACGATCGCAACGCCACTTTCGCCACTTTTGCCTCAAAATAGACGCCATTTGCCGTTCCGTTTCCTGCCATGATCGCCCATTTCGCCACATTGATGACGTCACGGATTTCTCCCACCCTTCGCCCACCCTTAAATATGGTGTGTGAAATCTTCCATCTTCGACCCATGTCTGGAGCTGGGTCGGTGTGGTCGTTGTGATAAGACGGGCGATAAGATAACAGATATCGCAAATGAGCGTGAATTTTGACATTGACATGTCTTGATTTTGACATTGACATGTCTTTACTTTGGCACTTTGACAGAAATCGTTCACCATTTGTTTGAAAGTTCTCGATTTATCACGCATTTCTCTCGTAGGTACTTGCTCTTGATATTTATGTCGCCATTTTATATTTAAAAATGTAAGTAATGGATGTAGTAAACAATGCCGAGGCCGGCTCAACATAAATTCTCTAAGCCTCAGACTCTTGATCATTCGGATAATTTAGACTCCCATCGGCCGGCCCCTCTCAACCGAGGGAAGGGAGCAATCAGGGCCAATTCTTGCTCTCATCTCAACACCAACAACGGAGATACTGATCCAATGCCCACAAAGCTCACCAAACTCGGAAGTAGAAGTAAGAAGGCCTTCTGCCACAAAACATGCTACCTTGCCGGATTTCATTGATTATTATTGGCAAACAATTCTTCCTTTAATTAAGTATAAGTTCTTGAATATTTTGTCTTTTGTTTATAAAATAATGATAATATAATACATAATATGATGATATAATGATATTGTATTCATTTCATGGTCACTGCAATTTCATAAATTGTAAGATTTTTAGCTTTTCATTCTATTTGTTCACTCAGAAGGGTTTATTGATCTCTTTTTTTTTATAAGGGGGAGAATGAGTTTTATTATGTTGGTCACCCTGCTCCCTCAAAGCGGCTCTCGGTTGTATGTTCAGTTTTTAGGAGTTGTAACGTGAAAGAATTTGAATTTCCTGCCACATTTAAATCGAGCGGTTTCGGTCCCACCAATCATAAAGCTCCATCTCCACCGACTCCAGGAAAAGTGTATTTATTCAAAAAATTGCATTCAATATTTGACCTTTTCCCCCCGACGGAATCTGAAAGGCGTGTAGGGAGCAGCGTTTTGAGGGCCCTATGGATGGCTTTAGGCGTCTGCCTCCCACTGTTTCCACTGTCCCTACCGACATCTTACGCCGTACCGTAGTTTTTCGACCTTCTGATGCGATCTATGGGCTTATTTCCCAAACTAATCACTTCCATTCCGTTACCGTCATTTAGGGTAACATTATACCTATCATTTTCACCCTCTTCCAACAGATTTCACTGCATTAGCAATATTGCGGGGAGCGAGAGAAAGTGCAACAGAGTGAACCCTCTGCCTCTTACCTATTCACTCTCTGTAAGCGTCTTTTACGCACCACTCAAGGAGGGTTTCTTTTCATCAGGTACACGTGTCTCGAATGTGTTCGGTCCAGCCATCGGTGGGATGGATGGAGGGGGGCTCTACCTTCACCATCCTTTATTGAGACCCTTCAGTTTGACAGTTTGTGTCATTGAGTGTCGGAATTTTTTCTTTCCCGTTGTTTTTGGTACCGTTCAACAGTGTGTTATCATGGAATTTGAATTTTCTGACGAGGAACAACTGTACCTACGAATAGATGATGAAGGAATTATACCAGGTGGTGAGGAAGATGAAAACACAACTGCCCGTCACTCATTCAGAGCCGGTTTTGACAACGGAGAAGTTGAAATGTTTGAATATTTGCAGGATCAAAATATTGTTGATTCAGATTCTGATCCTGAATTGGGTGTATTTCCTTTCACACCTGAAAAAGTATCCGTTCTACCAGGTTGTGATCAGCCAACCCCATCAATTTCCAAAATCACAACATTTTTGCAATGTTTGATTTTGGCAATCATGAAACGGCTCTCCAACGAGCCATAGTTTCTCCAACTCCTGTTTTCCTGTCTACATTCAGTAGAGTGTTGCCAAAGAAGACTGAGAAGAGGAAGCGAAAGGCTCCTCCTGTGGATTATCATTGGAAGGCCAAAAATTGAAAAAACCACAAATTTTCAGAATTCTTGGCTGGCATTCAGATCAACAGCCTAAATGAAACATGTGGCCCCCTAGAAATTTTCGAACAATTCGTTTTGGAAGAAATTATGAATCACATCGTGAATGAAACTAATAAATATTCCAGAAATGTTATGGCCAACCCAACAAAAATGAGCGCGAGGAATACGCCCAAAAAGAGTGGGTAGACACTGACACCAAAGAATTTTACATGTTTTTTGGAGTCGTCTTACTAATTCCACGTCTCGAAAAATTGGATGAAAGTGAATATTGGTCCACTAATTGGCTTCTACATACTCCAACATTCTCGCAGCTTATGTCTTGAGGCAGATACGAACTACTCAAAAGATTTTTACATTTTTGCGATAAAGATCAGCCCAGCCCAGGGGACCACTTATTCAAGATCTCGACAATCGTTACCCATCTAAGAGTGCACTTCAAGAAAATTGGCTACCCTTTTGAACACTTATGTATAAATGAAAGCCTTCTACTATTCAAAGGACAATTGTCATTCAAGCAGTACATTCCTTCGAAGAGGAGTCGGTTTTTAATCAAGACACTTACGTCCTTTGTGACTGTGCAACGGGATATGTGGTTGATTATATCCCTCTGGGCACTTTGGGACATTAACGTGGTAGTAGGTTTAGGATTAGACTTAACTTCTCGATATTTGGAAGATTAGGTAGGTAGGTACCTACCTCTTTTCGAAAAAACGCGCGAAATCGCGTTGAATTTCGAAAAAGAAAAGGATATCAGCCCTCTGGGGGCCTCCACTCCTTAGGAACAGGCATCAAATCAACCTCGACCCTCTTCCACGTCCTCTACCCCCGGGTAACCCTGCTCACTTTTGTTTTCGAGAAGGCCTCACAACTCTTGATGGAAGGTTTTTATAAATAAATTTATAATTTTTAACAATTTTCTCACCAAAAAAATGTATTGTATCGACTCTGACTTACTTTTTCTTAAAGCAGGAACAATCGGTTAGTGTTTTCTCATTTCATTTTCTGCTTTTTCACCATGTTCAGACGGTACCCTTCACATGGAAGGGAGCCGAGATGGGATGCGTTCGATCCGAATTTTGATCAGCGTCGATCGAGATCGGATGTGAGTGAATCACGTTTTTCGCGCACAAACAGTGTAGCGGATCGGTGGAGACACCACTGTTCGAACTTACTTATCATTTCCAACCTGGCCACACATATTCACGCATTTTCACTCCAATTCCATCTACTAATTTCCCATTTTTTCCGCACTACACATTACAAAAACCTCACTGCTACGTATTTTTCGCCTCTTGGTTCCATAGCTTCATCATTTTCTATTTACAATAAAAACAAAAGGTTTGAGTCTTATCACCGTGGAGTAGGTTTACCACATTTGAGATACCTTCCTTCTGCTGCACCATGGATGCCATCAAGTGGATGAATCCATACTTATATCCATGTATAATATCCATGTATTTTATTTCTGCATGGATTTCTAGGCATTTACTGATTGCTTTATTTTTATAGTAATTTATTATATTGTTAGATATTATAAGGTAATTTTTGTATAACTGCACAAGACTTTCTCGCCACTTCATCATCGGATTCCACCGCCAGCCTCTGATCAACCCTGAGAGCTTTCTGAAAGAGCAGTTGTTTCAGATATCTTGCATTATTTTTTGTTCTGTTCTGTTTCTGGGAAAGTGCCCATGCTTCCAAGAAAAATTAGTTGTCCAAGTTCATCACCTATCCTGTGCTCCATCCACTTCAAAAAACGGTCCTATCTTACTCAGTTTTCTGTGCAGTGTCTTTCAAAACCACAGAAACCATTACTGTGCCATTGCATTTTTTGGCTTCATCCTTATATCTTGGCTGGAACACCTCTGTGAGGTTAGCAGATATTTCTCCTACCAACTACCTACTGGACATCTATTGCAATATACATCACTGGAGTTGCCCCTGGACCACTGGAGTTACCACTAGACCACTGGAGTTGTCTTAGAGCTGGACCTCTGGGAAACCACCACATGGACTACCAGCTTCATCATACAGCTAAGAATTGTAGTCATAAATACACACCTCAAAACAATTAAGGGATCACTTTTTCTTGACGATGTCAACACCCTCAGATCAATCGGACAAAGTTCACACTATATCTTATGATTAGGTACATAAATAGAGATGGAATGGAGTTGTTTCTTTAGTTTTATCTCAAACACCGAGAGTGACCAGCATTATCAAGCTTCGACATGACCCAAAACAGAACGAAACCCGATCATTTTCCTCCAACTTCTTTCAGTATTCAAGAGAAATTCCATCAGTTCGTGAGTCCTACTGCTTTTTTTTTCATTCATTCTGTGACCGATGGAGGCTAGAACCCCATCAGACGATCGCTTTCAGAAATCGATGTGTCCAGAGCTGTTACTCTGCTGGAAGAAGGCTATTCTCAGCGCGATCTTGCTCGGCGTCTTGCGGTAAGCCAATCTGTGATTTCTAGACTTTGGAGGCGGTTTCAGGAAACAGGCTCACTTAACCGGAGGCGAGGGCAAGGTCGTCCTAGGGCTACTTCCGTCAGTGAAGACAGATTTTTGCGAGTAAACGCACTTCGAAATCGGTTTTCTACAGCAAGAGAACTCCAAAATGACCTTAGTAGGAGTACTGGAACAAGAGTGTCTGATCAGACTGTTCGAAATAGGCTACGGGAAAGTGGGCTGAAATCTCGTTGTCCTGTAAAAGTGCCACGTCTTAAAACTCGTCATAAAACTGCTAGAGTCGAATTCGCTAGAGAGCGTAGGAGGTGGCAGCTGAGACACTGGAGCCGTGTAATGTTCTCAGATGAGTCTAAATTCACTTTGTTTGGTAATGATGGGCGTGCAAAGGTTTGGCGAAGAGGAAATGAGCGTTTCGTTCCTTGCTGCTTGCTCCCATCATCATCATTTGGAGGTGGTTCCCTTATGGTATGGGGAGGAATAACAATTCATGGTCGAACCGAACTCAAGATTCTTCGTGGTGGCACATTGACAGCTCGGCGCTACATTGATGAGATTTTAAATGTTCATGTTCGGCCCCGGGCAGTTGCTGGTGGTACTGATTTCATTTTCATGCAGGATGGAGCTCGACCTCATACAGCTAGAGTGGTGCAAGAGTATCTAAATCAACACAATATTCAAGTTTTGGATTGGCCAGCTTGTAGCCCCGACCTCAATCCTATTGAGCACGTATGGGACCAGCTAGGGAAGGCCATTCGAGGTCGTCCTAATCAGCCAATAAGTTTGGCGGAGCTTGAGGAAGCACTAGTGGAGGAGTGGGATCTATTGCCACAAGAAAATATTTGCAGGCTTATTCGCAGCATGCCTCGCCGTATTCAAGCTGTAATCAAGAGCCACGGAGGGAACACCAAATACTGAGTGCGGTTGCAAAAAATTACGTTTTAGACATTTTTGTTTCCAGTTTTTCTCTATTTTCCATTCCTGTTTTGACCCTTTTCATCATTTTTTCAGTCTCACATTTACTGTACACTTTGGAAATTGTTTCTCCCCTAAGAAATGTGTTTATTTAGAATGTAAATAAAAGTTAAAAATATTAAACCTGGCAGAAATATGAACATTTAAAAACCTGTGATCAGCTGATTCAGTGATCCCTTAATTCTTTTGAGGTGTGTATGTATATCAAAATGGTCTAGTCTTCATAGTAACTTCTTCTAGTCATCAGAGCAACTCCTTCTAGCCAACATATCTTTATTAACTTTAGAGGCCACTTAGGGACAGACAATAGCAATAGTTTAAGTACCTACCTACCACCCACCTGAACCACTTAGGCACTGATTCCCCTTCTATCATCGTTATATTTATTGAATAAATTATCTATTAGTTGATGTTTCATCAATTCAAACTTGTGTTTCATCTGAGCACCCACAACCACATACATTACCTATCCTTTTTCCTCATACTGAGGTGGTCCTTCGAGTTATTATTTATCATACTGATCTCATCTTAACAAGTAGGGTCGGACATTTACTGCAAACAAAACAGTAGGTCTGCTTTACAACCACATTTTATATGGTTTACCTTCAGAGGCTTTCAATACTCTCATATCCGATTCCTGCTAATCTCCAGTTCCTTGCTCCTCCAAAGCTCAACCCTGAGATTACTGCGTCAGTTGGATTGATTCACAAATCTGTGGATGCCCAGTATGTGACACTTCAGAAACAGTGCTCCACCACCATAACGGCTTTAGGCATGGGTCTCACTAAGATAATTGAACAAGGTGGCGAATCTGCAGCAGTGATGGAGCCTAGTTACCAGCACATATGCGATGCTGGACGAGCAATGACGGCGCTGTTTTTCGACATCAGTCATCAAACAGCCATCGGCTCATTCAAACAGTATGCACAAATACCCTGACGACAATCTCCCGGGACGTCACTCCTCCGGAGTGGTTGTTCGGTGACGATCTGGGGTCCCGTTTCTCGGCTCAATTGAGGCTAGAATCGAGCAGCAAGGGATTGGTGTCCTTCAAGAAGCCGCCCCCAAACCCACCTGAAAAACTGCAGCCACAGTGGTCACAAAACAAGGGCTCGGGAAATGTGTAAGGCCGAGCTGGTCGGGGTGGGCAGACTCACAACAAGGCCAAAACTCACTCATCCCAGTATCAGGACCAGGGGTCACTGCAGAGCAGGAACGTACTACCATTCAGACGGAACCAGAGAGGCTCTCGCCGTCAGACCAGAGGAGGCCCCTCCCAACAATTCCACCACTGAGGATTACTGAAGCATCTCCTTCAGTAGACGCTGCCTCACAGGTAATATTTCCTCCACTTGGAGGCGGTTTACATGAATGTTGGTCTAATTGGAAATATATTACTGATAATAATATAATTTCATCCTGGTTACGGGGCTATGAAATTTCCTTCACCTCCACCCCCACTCCACACCCTCATTCATTGTCTCCGTTGCATCGTCTTACTAATGCCACGTGTCGAAAAATTGGATGAAAGTGAATATTGGTACACTAATATTGGCTTCTACATACTCCAGCATCCTCGCAGCTCATGTCTTGAGGCAGATACAAACTACTCAGAAGATTTTCACATTTTTGCGATGTCGTGTTGCGGCCCAACCCAGTGGACCGCTTAGTCAAGATCTCGGCAATCGTTACCCATCTAAGAGAGCACTTCACGAAAATTTTCTACCCTTTTGAACGCTTATGTGTAGATGAAAGCCTTCTACTATTCAAAAGACAATTGTCATTCAAGCAGTAGATTCCTTCGAAGAGGAGTCGGTTCGGAATCAAGACTTACATCCTTTGTGACTGTTCAATGGGATATGATACGATTTTATCGTATATGTCGGGAAAGGGATTGAAATAGAAGGAATGAATTAAGAGGACATCGGAACTTCTGGTGAAATTATGTTCACATTACTCGAGAACTACCTAGATAAAGGACACACGATTTTCTTGGACAAATGGTATTCCAGCCCTGCACTTTTTTATTGGTTGTTCACAAAAATAGTGAACCCTTGCGGGCAAGGTCCAACAGGAAAAACTTCCCTAAGATGATAGAGAAATTGAAAAAAGGAGAGTCTACTTTTTGTACATCAAAATAAAAAAAATAGTTTTGTATGAAATGGTGTGACAAACGCAATGTCTTCATGTTGTCAACTTATCACGGTCCGTCAACTTATCACGGTCCGTCAACTTCTGTAATTTTCAAAAAAAGACTATAAAACAGGAAAACCTAAAATCAAACCGAATTGCACTGCCGATTACAACGAAAATATGGGTACTGCTTCAACTCACGGTAAGCTGGTGCCAAGCCCCTAGTAAATAGCTATCCTTCTTGATATTGCTATCTTTTTGCAATATAGTATCCCATAACATCCGCGCATTTAACAATTATTCAGTTTGATTTCGGTACCAAATCGCTTCATATTTCGTCAACCTTCCCGAAATATCACTGGGAATTGCTGAAGGTGTGGATACTGCCATATATCTGTTGTACTTGGTTGGTTCAACACTTCCAATCAGGTGCCACCTGCATGCTGACCGGTCTCCAGCTCAGAATTAAACGGAAGTTAGTGAAAAACGTAGTCTATTTCCACGAGTTACACTGTTAAATCGATTTCGACGGTTAGGCCATCATCAGTAACAAACAATTGTACAACTACTTTAAGGAGAGTCAAGTGGAGCAGCCTTCAGTTGCAGAAACCATTGATAAAGTCGTTGACGCAATGAGGGTTAAAAAGCGAAGTGTCCAAACAATACTAAATGAAGCTCGTTCATCATCAACATCCAAAGGACCCGATGGTAATCCACCCTAATTCGTAAGTCCTTGGAAAAAAGTTGTTGGAGAAAAGACTAGGTACGACTGATTTCGATTCATTTGACGATGATGAACTTAGACGCTTAGTCAATAATTTCTACATCACACATAAGCAGCATGCTACGGTCCAACTTTTGATTCACAAAATAAAAGAGGATATGGATCGATTTCTATGGCAGTGAAAGGTCGTTGCAAAGGATTTTGCGCAGAATAGGATTTCGTTGGTGAAAGATGCAAGACAATAGAAAACCTTTCATTGAAAGACAAAACATTAAGGTATTAAGATAGAAGTACCTGCAAAAAATTGCTCAATTCCGTCATAGAGGAGGACTACAGTGTTCACCAATGAGACTTACATCCATAGCTCTCACAAAAATCATCTAAATCATGGTCGGACACCATGAATGAATGCGTCGGCTTGAAAAAACCAATGTCCAAGGGTTCTCAACTCATGATCATTCATGCGGGTTACTATGAATGGTTTGTTCCAAATGCGCTCCTGATGTTTACGTTAGGCTTGAAAACTGGGGATTACCATGACGACATGAACTGGGTGAATTATTCGAAATGGCTGGAAGAAAAGCTCATTCCCAATCTGAATCCTCGGTCTGTAACGAACTGTACCGCGTATTTAGTTACAATAAAGAAAAAAACTTCCTCAGCCATAGTCAGAAACAACTTGTTTCTAATGATGAATACCGGGTTGGAGCAAGCTCCTAGCACTCCGTTATTAAGATGGTTTTCTCTTTCCCGATATGTACTCCCAACTACATGTTGTTTTTGGAAACAAATATGAAGCCGCTATTTTTGCACACTTTGCGTGTGCATTTTAATTACATTCAAGTATTGAAGCTACCCTCCGATCGCTTGCCTAATTATCAGCCAAAAAATGTATTGCATTAAATGTATATTGGGCCAAAGAATACAACTTGAGAGCAAAATATTCAATCATTTTAGGAAAGAACGAGGATTTGAAGGAGTGGAAGCGGTTGATTGATACTAGTATTGAGAGTATTTCTGCAGCTGTGTATGCTGAGTTCATACAAAAAGCCCTTGGTTCCCATTCAATATGTGGCCCTGAGATCGAAAGGTGGTGTGATTGGATCAGGTGGATAATTTCCGATCTCGTAGATGGTTGTTTAAGGTGAGATGTGACCTTTTGGCATTAAAATTTCGACCGAATTACGACGCTGGAAACCAAAAGGGTGATTTATGTAGTAGTGGGGAACTAGAAAATGCGTTTCATTTTGTAGGAATGTGTAGGGCTTTACGTGAAGTAAGAAGAAGGTATTTGGGCAGGTCCGAGTTTGGTTGGGACGATTATCTGGAGTTGATTAGGGGTGTGAGTATCGGTCTGGTAAAGTATTGTACATTGCATGGGATTTGAGATACAAAACCATGATTGAATACTGTTTTAATAATTAGATTATTAAGTTAGGTATATATAATATATATATATATATATATATATATATATATATATATATATATATATACATATTCAATCAATTTTTAAGTTTGAAACTAATTTTTTATATTTCGGCTTATGCCTTTTTCAAACTACGAGAAAAGAATTATTTTGTCAATTGTTGTTTTTCCTTAAAAATTGATTAAATATGTACATGCTCTTGTAGAGCCATTTCATGCGGTTATATTGTATATATATACATATGTATGTATATATATATATATATATATATATATATATATATATATATATATATATATATATATATATATATATATATATATATATATATATATATATATATATATATATATTAGTATTTAATATTATTAAATCTGTTAAAAATGTTATATAAGATGTAGAGTAATTTATCATTGTTATCGTTACATAATATACAGGGTGTCTCAACTTAAGTAGGCTCAGGGATCAATTCTACAAGTAATTTGCAACAAAAGTGTCTCTTAAAGTGTTATTTTTTAGAGGCTTCGTTTTCGAGTTATTGACGATCCAAGATTTTTTTGTGTTTTCGAAAAAATGGCTGTGACCCCATCATTCTTTGAGTATTCTCAAACCTGAGGATACCGTTGGAAAGAACGTTAAATTTCCTATCTTTTTGATGCCAAATCATAATTATTCAAGAGAGTTAAGATACCGAAAAAAGAGGTCAAAGTACAAACTTTGTAAAATTCTAAAGATTTGGGTTTTTTCAATCTGATTCCTCCCTCCATAAAAAAAATGAACAGTCGTTTGCAAGTACAGTAAAAACTTCAAAATCTTATCAGCTTTCTAACAGTATAGCTTTTGAATGCGAAAAAACGTGGTATTTTTAACGAAAATCGATGGATTTCAGGAAAAAACGATCTCATACAACTTTATGATTTAAATGTCGAATTCTACGTAATTTTTCACGCTGAATCGAACTTGCAGACCTCTACGACTAACGAATAAGGGCGAAAGTGCCCTTTGACCCTCTGAGAAGGGCCCTTTAAAAACCGGCCTTAGAGCCATTGTTACAAAATTCCCACTCATTTGATGGGTCAATTATGAATTAATAATAATAATTTAATATTGATGATTTTTAAAAACAAAATTACACTCCTCTCATCTCCCACAATTCAGCAGATCCATTTCAAAATACGATCATCACCTCACTTCCATGCAGGATGGTTCACGTTGCTCTCTCAGTTTATCACACTTGGGCTCAGCCAAAGGGCAAATGATACATGTGTGTTCAGCCTCTCATCATTTAACCAGTTCACAGTTAGTGTTTGAGTAAGTGAAAGGTGAGGTTAATAATTTGCTGAACGTCATGAGTTTTTCCAACGCAGAATATGCAGATATCCATTTTGTTTACGGGTTTTGCAACGGGAATTCCTCTGCGGCTGTTGCTGAATATGCCGCACGGTACCCAGGCCGTCGTATCCCGAATCGCAAAGTTTTCATCAACACACACCGCCGGCTCGTCGAAACGGGAAGTTTTCAAAAAACCTCGAGAGGTCCTGTGCTGGGCGGAAACGAAGGAATCCTTGCCATGTTTGATCGTGATGCAACACTGAGCACCCGTCGTGCAGCGGCTGAACTAAGGACATCTAAAGATACTGTACAACGTGCTCTAAGGGGCGATGGAAGGCATCCCTTCCATCTCCAAAGAGTGCAGCATTTAATGGAAAATGATAATCCTATGAGGGTGCAGTATTGCAACTGGCTTTTAGAACGCACAAGAAGAAACCGAGGGTTCTCTCAGTCCATACTATGGACGGATGAGGCAACTTTTACCCGGAATGGAGTAGTGAACCTACGGAATTCGCATCAGTGGGCCCACGATAATCCCCACGCAACGATCGTCTCCCACTACCAACAACAATTTAAGGTTGGTATTTTCATCACCATCTAATCAAAATTTTAAATTCCATTTATTATTAGGTTTGACGAAACGTTACTTTTTTCTGAATTCCGATTACAGGTGAACGTATGGTTGGGCACAATTGGGAACCGCCTCCTTGAACCAATATTCGTGGCGGACCGTTTCAATTCCGGGACATTCCTTCATCTACTGGAGAATGATCTCCCCGAGTTGATGGAAGACGTCCCGCTCAATGTTAGAATGAACACTTGGTTCCAAATGGATGGATGTCCGGCCCACTCTGCCCGAGTTGTTAGGACATGGATGGACGAGCACTATCCACAAAGGTGGATCGGAAGGTACGGTCCTGTGGGATGGCCGGCCAGGAGTCCAGACTTGACCCCAATGGATTTTTACGTTTGGGGAACGCTGAAGTCCAAAGTTTATTCGAACCCTGTACGTTCGAGAGAAGAGCTCGTCACCAGGATTACTGAATCTTGCGGCCAGATGAGAGCTCATGGTCAAGAAATCCTCCGAGCCAATACGTCGACTGTGAGGCGGGCAAGACTATGCATCCACATGGGTGGGGGTCACTTTGAGCAATTGCTGTGACTTGAAATCACAGAGAAATTCTGAAACTCAATTGCTTCAAGTACGCCGAATTATTTATTAAATGAGTAAATTATTAATTTATTTCTAATGAGAGGAGTGTAATTTTGTTTTTAAAAATCATCAATATTAAATTATTATTATTAGTTCTTATGAAAATGATTATTCATAATTTGACCCATCACTTTCGCCCTTATTTGTTAGTCGTAGAGGTCTGCAAGTGTCACCATTCGATTCAGCGTGAAAAATTACGTAGAATTCGACATTTAAATCATAAAGTTGTGGGAGATCGTTTTTTCCTGAAATCCATCGATTTTCGTTAAAAATACCACGTTTTTTCGCATTCAAAAGCCGTTTTTTCTCCTTGTTGTTACTTTTATCAATTTTTTGGCTAACCGTTAGAAAGCTGATAAGATTTTGAAGTTTTTACTGTACTTGCAAACGACTGTTCATTTTTTTTATGGAGGGAGGAATCAGATTGAAAAAACCCAAATTTTTAGAATTTTACAAAGTTTGTACTTTGACCTCTTTTTTCGGTATCTCAACTCTCTTGAATAATTATGATTTTGCACCAAAAAGATAGGAAATTTAACGTTCTTTCCAACGGTATCCTCAGGTTGTAGAATACTCAAAGAATGATGGGGTCACAGCCATTTTTAGGAAATAAGGTCGAAAACACGAAAAAAATCTTAGCTCGTCAATAACTCGAAAACGAAGCCTCTAAAAAATAACAATTTAAGAGACACTTTTTGTTGCAAATTACTTGTAGAATTGATCCCTGAAGTAATGCCTACTTAAGTTGAGACACCCTGTATATATATTACATCAAGGTTTGCGATTGTTATATTTAATATCATATTTGCCACTGATTTGTTCTGTTTATTATGTGTTTTTCTTTTTCTTCGAAAAGTTACGGATGTGGACTCATCAGACGGTCTCTGCGACCATGATTATTACATGTATTGTTGATTTAAGTATAACTACTGTCATGATTATAAATAAAGCATGTTTTCATTCATTCATTCATTCCTAATGATTGAGTAATATATTGTACTGGTCCTCAGGTATGCGGCCATAAAGAAAAAGTGCTGCGTCGACCGAGCAGTTCCTACGCAGGTTATCGTCCAGAAGAACCTGACGTCAAAAGGCGTGATGTCGATTGCCACTAAAATCGATATTCAGATGAACCGTAAAATCAGAGGCACACCGTGGAATCTGCCCATTCCTCTCGCCGTATTTCACGACCACTCGCTGGTTCACTTAAAATAATCCCAGTGTCTTTTAGCGAATTTGAAAAGAAAAAATGAGCTTCGATTAAAGAAAAAATGATGCCTTCGAAGTTTTAAAAGTGGGTAGGAACGGTTGGGGATCCCCTAAAAATCCGTTTCATATATCATATAATACAATCTTAGATTTTAACGTCATATATATATATATATATATATATATATATATATATGTTCACACAATTTTCAGAGAAACAAGAATGTACGGCACAAAACTAATTTTTATAATTCGGCTGAATAATGCCTTTTTTAAAACTACATAGAAGAATATATTTTGGGAATTTTGACTTTGGTACGGAGATATGCATGCCAAGGCGAGACATATTTGATAATCAAATCATTCCATCAAAAACATCTTCACGGTGGTCCAGAATTACTTCTAATTACAGTCCAACGACAGTACTGGCCCCTCCATGGGAATGGTATAATTCACAAGGTGTTTCATTCCTGCAAGACATGTTTTCCCCACAATCCCAAGAGCATTACCCAGTTGATGGGAGACTTGCCAGCAGAGCGGGTTCAACCTGCTCAACCATTTATAAATTGTGGCGTGGATTATTGTGGTTCAGTAATGATTAAATCCAGCTTGCTATGAAAATCCCTAACCGTCAAATCATACATTGCACTATTCATGTGCCTTGCAATGAAGGCTGTTCATTCAGAACTCGAGTGTGATATGTCTAATACTTCCTTTATTAATGTTTTAAAGAGATTTTATTCTCGGGGAGGAAAGTCTAACAACATGTTCTCTGACAATGGGTCAAAATTTGTCGGAGCTGCATGGGAATTAAACCAATACACAGGGTGGTCCACAGGAACCTGACGTTTTTCGAATGGGTATTGCTCGGCAGGTAGGTAGAGAGGGGTCATCGGAAGGGTCCCGTTCGAACTGTGGGGATGCGCCATTTAGTGTACAACATGACTGAGTGGGGTGTGAGGCATCGGATATTCGCGTTTGAAGCTTTTATCAAAAATGGTGAATCAGTGGTGGTGACGTAGTGGAAAACGGCAACACAGTAACTGTGACTGCAGCCCTTCATGTTGAGATGATAAACATCTTCCTGAGACCTGAGTTACGCAGACTACGACTACCTGCTGAAAGTATTTGGTTCCAGCAAGATGGGGCAACCCCTCACACAGCTGAAGTAACGAAGGACAAATTGCGCCAAATGTTCCCAGAGTGCTTGATCTCACAGTTTGGGGACATGCCCTGGCCTCCGAGGTCACCAGATTTGACAACTTGTGACTTTTTTCTGTGGGGTTTCCTCAAATCTCGTGTCTACGAAAACAAACCGAGAACGTTAGGCGAGCTGAAGAAAGTGATTCGAGCACAAGTCCACGCGATTGACACACTCTTATTGGAGCGCGTTCACCAAGAGTTTATGAACAGACGGTCAATGATTTATTTGATTTATTTATTTAATTTATATTTATTTGATTTCATTAATTAATTTATTATTTTATTTGATTTATATCAAGACGGTCATTGATCATTCAAATCAACTTGACAGTCAAATCATTTGATCCAGCAATTGCTCTTCAGAAAGGTACTTCAAACTCCAGAAAACTTTGTTTTACAGGAAGTGGCGAATTTAAAATTTTCCAAACAACTTTGGTAGGTAATTGTCATAGAACTAGAAGAGGCTTGGGAAAACGACGCAAGAGAATGAAGAAGAAGCGAAATACAGTGTTTACACTTAACCATCTCAGTTCTAGTTATTAGTTTTTTCTGAAAAGTATGGGGTTGTTGACTTTCACATGAATTTTCATATTATTACACTTTCATTTTTCATTTTCAATTTTCATTATTATTATTTTTTCTGGAAAGTATGGGGTTTTTGACGTTGAGCACCACGTGTGACACATCTGGCACACACAAGTTTCCTTGGGGGGGTGTGTGCCAATCTGGGACACAGTCAACCTTCTCTTCTAGCCTCTGACCCAAGCCAGAATCACATGTTTCTAACAAGTTGTACGTTGAAATGACCTTGGCTGGTTCCAGGGTGACAGGGAACATGCTTGGTTTGGGCAAAACATCTTGATGCTAACAGCAACTGAGACAAAATGGAACATATTGAAGTGAGAGAAGGTTTTCTACATGGAGTTGTGTTCTCCATGGAGGAATGCAATAAATCTTCAAATTTTTGGTTTTTTCAGTATACCAAATGTTGTGTTGACACAAGGTTACAAAGTGATAGTGCGAGAAGGAGAATAAGGAGTAGATACCTTCTTCTTTGGGCGAAGATTTGTTTTTATATCGCTTTTCATGTCATATCCGATTCTGATTCTGACAATTGTATTGAATTTTGTATTGTATTATTATGTTTATATCTCTTTCGTTGGATTTTTGATATGAGCAATAGGAATCGAAAAGTGTTTTCGGACGAGGAGTTGCGTGAAATTATTAGTAGTGCTTGCAGTGAAGATGCCACGTCAGATGACGTTTCCAGTGCTGTCGATAGTGACGAACCTTTTGACGACAGCCTTTTGACGACCCTTCATTCATTCCGTTATCATCAGGTGATATTGTTTCTGATTCTAATGATTCCGAAGTTGATCCTTATGAAAGTCAAAATACGTACAGCCCAGACCCTTCAGATGAAGCAGCATCTACTGACGATTCTAGTGTAGAGGAAGCACCTGTTGATGATTGTAGTGTAGGGGAAGCACCTATGGACGAAGTTCGTGTTGATGATAATAATGACAACGAGTTCATTGATGAAGAGGGTACACATGACATCACAGTTGAACCACTTTGGAGTGATCCCACTGGAAATTTGCATCAGTTCCAGTACACAAAGGTGAATGCAATTAGCAAACATTGCTTGAACCTGTTGGATAAAACCGAAAAAGAACCTTTGGATTTTTTCCTGCTTTTTATAGACGACGAGGTACTTGATTTGATTGTAACCAAAACAAACTTGTACGCAGAATAAGAAATCATAATGCTTATTGTAATGTATCAAATTTCGCCGCATAATCGTTTGACTAAATGGGGGCACACACATCATAAAGAGATCATGTTGTTTCTCACATTTATTCTCTGGATGGGCCTTGACCGTAAGCCATCATTCCAAGATTATTGGAACGCCAAAATAATCTACTCAAACGCAGTTAGCACCTACATGAGTCGCAACAGGTTTGAAATATTATTGTCATTTATCAACTTTTCAAACAATGAAGAAGCTCCTCCTGGAAGCAGGCTATTCAAAATCGAAAACCTGTTTCGTCTTTTGAATGAAAAGTTAACTCTCATGTTTGGCGGCAGTTTTCACTCTCCAGAAGAGAGCAGTCCGTATACTGCTGGGATTGCCTCCTAACTCTTCTTGTAGAGGTCAGTTTAAGTCTGCTGGGCTACTAACGCTGCCCTCAATTGCCGTTCTGGAAGCTCTGCTCTATTACAAAAAACATCGATCTGATTTCCAACTAGTCCAGTTCAACCACACCCATGCAACAAGATATGGAAAGTCCCTCCTGCGAGTGCCATCACACAACCTTCAATTTTTCAAGAAGAGCACTGAATACTTTGTGATCACCACCGTTAACCACTTCATTCTGCATGTTCAGCATATTACCTCGATTTCCTTGGACTCTCCCACCTCCTGCTTTCGCAATGCGATGAGGAAGTTTTTGATGGAGAAGGAGCTATATGAAGTTCGCCACTTTTTAGACATCGGGCACATTTGACATTGATTGTTAACTTTTACTTTGTTTTTCACTTGTTCCTGGCTTTGTTATTATTTTTATAGTGATGTAGACCTTATTTTTTTTACTTGTTGCTCTATCATGTCCTCTATGATGTACTTTGGCAATAAACGGGTATTATTATTATTATTATTATTGAACGTGGGTAAAAAGTGACTATTGATGAGTCCATGATACCTTGGAAAGGTCGCCTTTCCTTCCGGCAGTACAATCCTAGCAAATGGCACCGCTATGGTGTCAAAGTATACAAGCTCTGCTTGGTGGGAGGGTATACATGGATCAGTAAAATACAGTGGGAAACAACCTCCCTCTACCAACAGACTTACTGTAACTACCTATACCACTCTCGAAATCATTCGATCACTCTTAGATGAAGACAGAATGCTGTACACTGATAATTTTTACACGAGCGTAGAGCTTGGAGAGCAGCTTTCGAGTAGAAAAACACATTTGGTTGGCACACTAAGAGTAAAGAGAAAGAACAATCCTATAGGTGTAACGGAGGCCAAGTTGAGAAGAGGTGAGATGATTATGATGCAAAGTAAAAAAAAAATTGTTGTAGCGAAGTGGAAAGACAAATGCGATGTTTTGTTTCTATCAACAAAATCTGTGCCAGAGCTTGTAGAGATCCAAGGTTTGCGAACACCTGCTGCCAAAACGAAACCGACCACAATTGTGGATTACAATACTGCAAAGGGTTTTATAGGTTTGTCTGACCAGCTATCATCGTACGCCAACACTTTACGTATAAAGGTATAAAGTGGTACCGCAAAATAGCGTTCGAACATCTGACCAACATATCAGTTGTGAACGCTCATCGACTGTACGTGCTTGTTACGAAAAAGAAGTTGTCAATCACCCACTTTAGGGAATCTATTGTGACCTCAATTCTGGAACAACATCGGACAAGCCTGAATTGATCAGAACCGAACAACAATGAACTGTCAATAAATAGACGACATAAATTAGTTGAGGACAACCCGACTCGAGGACGCTGTGTTCCGTGCTATGAGAAACTTCGAAAGAGTGTCGACAGGGTAATAGCTACTTAGCAGTGCAAAAAAACCAAAATGTCCTGTCCAACATGCAACGAAAAATATGTTTGTAGTTTTTTTTTTTTTTTTGCCACAGTTGTGCTTTAACAGGAGGCGTTATATACCAATATAATGTAAAAAAGGGGGTACTTCAGGAACATGCCCTGCCCTCATTTTTCGTTCAATTGAGCTGATTTTTTTTAAATTCACTCTTCATGTTGTCATCTTTCGATTGATTGGAAAATTTTCTTGTATACGATACTACATGATGGTTTGCATGAGTTGGCAAAATTGGAGGTTTTATCATGTCGTTCCTTCATCCACCAGAGCATGCCCCCAGGAAATTTCCAGTATTTTTTTCAGTCATTCAATTCCCACACTTCTCACGGTAATTTAGAAAAAAAAATTCGATCCGATATGACAAACAGGCCGGTCAAAAAATGTTCCCGAAGTGCGGAAAACGTCGTTTCGAGAAAAACGCGATTGAAAAAAAAGCGTTCGTTTCGGCTCTCGCGAACGCGCCGCGACTCCGGCCGAAGCACTTGTTCGTTTCGTTTGGTGGAAACTTCTACTTCTCTCTCAAGAAACTATTGAAACACTGTCTGACACTGACGCAGGCTAGGACAAATAAAAATGATCAACACAAGTAGAAGAAGAATAAGATAACCTCATCTTATATTAGCTTTATTTTGATAAAGCTGACTGTAAGCTGTACGTGAGACTGTACTTCAGTGGGTTATTACGATACGCTTTCATGTTTGTAAAATTTTGAAAATATATTCATTTTGTTCAGAAAATGATGTAGTTTTAGAAAATGTATTCACCCCAAAATCTAATTTCTTGGCCCCCCCACCCCCTCGCCTCCCGTTAAGGCCTCGAGGAAGGAATTAGCACACACTCATGAAATAATTTGACTGATATTCCAAGTATAGTTTTGTGATTTTAGCCACATTTTTTCTGCTACAAGCAGTTTTAGTCATACATGTAGGTACGTCGTGTTATGTGCATTATTATTGATAAGTTACCAAACGTTTTTATTGATTGGTTCCTACAAGTTGTTACTAAATGTGCCTGCTTTGAATTTGGGCTAGTTATTTTTACTAATATTTTTGTACAACTTTTGATATTTGTTTACATTTTTTAGGTGATGATAAAACCCTAACTCAATGACGTGTATCATTGATTGTTGCCTTTATACATTTCTTCTTATTTGAGAGCTGTTCACAATACTGTTCCTTTTTCCCAACCGCAGTATTTCCGAAGGAACTCGTAGAATTCCACCTGCTGCCAAAATTTGCTTATCTGGCGTGTGACCCACACGTGTTACACGTGGCCCACTGATGACAAATTGCATGCAGTTTCTCCCCTACAGGCCACGTATCCCTACTTGGGTCACGCGCCATTTTTGATCAAAATAAGTCAAACTTGAAAATGATTTTACTACATTACTCAAAAATGATTCAGTACCGTAGAACGGGGTTACTTTACTTTTGCGGGGTAAAAGTGGTTTCAAATTTTTGCAAAACCCACTGAATTTAGTGTAGTATAGATAGTTACAAACAATTAGGCGTTTCTAAGTGTTACTATGAAACCAAACAAATTACTTAATAAAGTTCAGTTCATGATTTGAGTTTGTCAGATAATACGTGTTTTATTTTAATATTTCACTGGCGACGGAATGCCGAAGAATAGAACTCGCAGAAGTCAGAATGAAGATACGGAGGTCGATGAGGTGGATGACTTGGCAAGGAAAATGGAAAGGTTTTCGTGTGAACCTTACCAAGAATCAGGATCTTGGGATGAATACGAAGCGCAGTTCCTGCTAAGGTGCCGTGTGAAAGGACTAGGAGGAGAGGAGGCACAAGAGGTACGGCGTGATCTCTTGCTAGCTTACATTGGACCGACAGCTTTGAAAAAGGTTAAAACGTTCTTGTTACCAAAATCAATTTATGAGACCCAGTGGGATGAAGTGATTAAGGCTTTCAGGTCCATATACAAACCCAAGAAGACTATTTTCACAGCCAGATTGCAGTTCGAACAATGTGCGAGGCTGGAAAATGAGTCTTTGGCAGGATTTGTGGTAAGACTGAAAGAGTTGGCAGCATTATGTGATTACGAGAGTTATATGGAAGAAAGAGTTAGGGATAGATTTGCTGGCGGTTGCAAGTTTCCTAGTTTTGAAATGGAAATTCGACAACGTTGGCCGAACGGGAGGAATGAAAATAAGTCCAAGGTGACCCTAGAACAATTATTAGATTTGGCCGAATCAATGGAGAGGGCAAGAGAGGAACTAGGGAGTAACAGTGGCGAAGATAGATTCGTCGGGAAATTATCTAGGCAACCTGATAGAAGAGAAGTGGGGAAAATGGAGAAGCAACGATCGATACAACCAACGAAAAAGCGTTGTTTGAAGTGTGGTCTTAGCCATGATGTCAACGGAAGATGCCCTGCAGAACAAGCAAAATGTTTCAGGTGTGGAGGTTTTGCTCATTTTGCAAGGCAGTCCATTGCCTAATGGATTTTAGTTATGACAGCAAAAACAACCACACTTCTTCTTCTTGTTTCATAAGGTTTATCAGTTCTGTATTTTGACCACAATTGGGAGGTGTGCTGCAAACTGTGTTTCTCGCGGCTTTCCAGGCTCCTTGACTTCAATTTCTGGCTCAAGTATGGTTTTAGCATTGGATAATAGTGATATTCATGTATGAATTAATTTGATCAGGTGTTATCAGGTTCCAGAGGGTAGGGTTATATGAAAGTGGGAAGGTAAAAGAGGCAACAGTGGTACACCTAAAAACCGGGATTTTTGGCAATTTTCCGTCATGCAGGATTTTTTTTTCTCTATTGTTTCAGTTTTCGATCATGAGAAAGTACAAAAGAAAATTGGGATCACAGCCTTATGCCAATTTCACCGAAGAGATAATGAGAAATGCTTTGGAGGATATCAAGAGTGGTAGGCTGTCAGTGAGGAAAGCTTCTTCTTGGTACAATATCGGCAAAAGTACTCTTCAGAAGAGAATTTCTAATTTATATTTTTGAAAATCCGGCTACAATCTGGACGGGGTAACATTAGTACAGAGCGAGCTTTTAGGCACTAGAAACAGAATAGAGCTGGTGTACCACAGTTACCCCGTTTGATGGGGTAAAAGTAGTAGATACAACTTTGACGGTTCACCGCGGCCTTATAGGTAATGATAGGGACCTGTAACTTAGAAAGTACCTCACACATGTTTTTTAGTTTCACCTGTATTAATTTCAATGGGGAATCTTCATTCCTTCAATCAAATACCTATAACAACCATGAAAAATGTACCATTGTAACCCCGTTCTACGGTAAATAAAAGGCAAGAAAAAATGTGCTTGGGCCTGGGAGAGGCTCCTACTTTTTTGCCTTGGCAAAATTAGGAGGTTATTATGTGTTCATCACAATTATTATTTTTTGTACATTTTGTTTGTTTTTATTGAAAGCTACCACTTGTCAAGGTGAGTATGCTAATGGGAGTGAAACTCTAATTCTTAGATCTTGTCATAGAGCGCTCCACCTCCCCAATTTGTAGTTTACCTTTTCAGGGTTGTAAAATGTTAGCGCAAGTGTTGTCAGTTCAGTGTTCAGTAGTCAGTCAGTCTCCATTTTGTCGCCCAAGGAGTCGTTTCAAGATTTATGTTACCCAGTGCATTATGTTCAAGAAGCCAAGCTAATCTTGTATTCTTGTGTTTAATCGTACAATACAGTCCGCTTTTCGTAAGTACATGAACATTATTTATACCTTTCTTTCCATGTGAGCATCGTGTTGCAAGGTGCTATAGGTACAGTTCCCCTCAAGCGAACAAATTGATCCGGCAATTGCTTCAGAAAGGTACTTCAAACTCCAGAAAACGTTGTTTTACAGGAAGTGGCGAATTTAAAATTTTCCAAACAACTTTGGTAGGTAATTGTCATAGAACTAGAAGAGGCTTGGGAAAACGACCCTAGAGAATGAAGAAGAAGCGAAATACAGTGTACAATTGACCATCTCGGTTCTAGTTATTAGTTTTTCCGAAAAGTATGGGGTTGTTGACTTTCATAAGAATTTTCATATTATTCGCGAGACCAAAATTCAGGAAATGTGGTATATTCCTGTACAGGAAAGTGAGCTGTCTTCCGAAATAAAAAAGTTAAAAATAAATCATTCTTATTGATTATTGGTTCCCTTAAAACAGGAAACCTGATTGAGTATTGGCAATTATTTATAACTATATTTTATTCATTTATTATTATATTTTTGAAATTGCTATTCACGTAGAATATCCAATCACCTGTTCCTTCTTATCACAGTAACGACAGACACATAAGCACACGAATTCCGCTCACACACCATAAATACTTCAACAATGTACTGCACAGCTCATAATTTGCCAAAAATGACAACCCCTGGAAGGTGCTCCTGACGACTAGAAGTTAGAATTATGTTCCCCGAAGCATCCTTTATAAAAATACTAGGTTTATGAACCCAACTCGATTGGCGAGTCTAGTCAAGAATAGCGTAGAAAATTATGCATCATAATCAATTAAAAATTAAAAATATAACAGATATACATTATTCTTCAACGTTTTTCCAATATCACAATTTATAATTAGGCATAAATACGAAAAACATGTCGTTAGCAAACAAGAAAGCTCGCAATATCAAACCACGTAATATCATAATCTAGAGCGGATTTTGATGAGTAGTTGTTAACTTCCCTTTGTTTTATTTAGAAACTGTTGCCGTAACTTACGGACAAACGCCTCTGGTGGATCCCATAGCCCCCAGAGCTTGAAGTAGTCCTCAGCACTGACTTGGGAGGTGTTGTAGTCAGATCCAAGGCTCTCTCGGACAAATGCCTTCCAAACCTGAAATATCAGGTTAATAACAGTAATTGAATATATATATAAGAACAATAAACCATCACCATAAAGATACCCAAATATCTCATTAAAATAAAAGGTAGTATCGCGAATGCAAGCTAAAAGTCTATTCATTTTCATATTTGACATTATTTTGGCATCAAAATTGTATTTAATTGATTTCACTCTCATTAAAATCTTAAATTATCAGGTGTTAATTGATTTAATCATAAGAAAAATAAACGAAGATTGTAGTTGAAAACGAGTTCTTGATTTTAATGGTAAGAAAGAAAAGGTAGAAAAATTCATAAGAATGTAAGAAAAGTAAATAATTATAAAACAAGTTCGTGATAAGGGGGTAGCCAAGCGTATGAAGACCCGTGTAATGAAGATGACAGCCGATATCAAGGTGAGGGAGTTGTTTTTTTGGGCCAGGTGGTTGGATCAAATGATCCGAGATTTTCAGAACACCGCTCGCACTTCCACAAAGATTATCAGCAAATTGATAATTATGGTGAATGAAATTGTGAACATATATGTACAAGTCAAAAAGGATCTATTTTATGTATTGGAATTCTGACGATGAGATGAAATGGAAAACGAATTGAATGAAACCTGTAGGAAAATACCGATAATATAACATTTACCTAGAACACAGGGAAGGAAGTTATGACTAATTGAAAAGATTTTATGACACTCATCGATCAAAACAAGTTAACATGCACAATTAATTTCAGCGTGAGGTAAATCACGAATGACGGCCAAAATACAGATGTCCCATCGCAAACCACAAAAACTCTCTGGAAGCAAGAAAATAACCACTCGATGTCCATAATTATGATTACCCACATAGATCGATTCCAACACAAAGAGGACACAGTAGAAGTTATCGAATTACATGGAAAATGCTATAATACAGGAAACTTGAATACTATTGGAGAAAATACGTGTTTGAGGCAAAATAAATATTTAGGATCTGAGGAAGAAGAGAAATTTGAAAATTATGTAGTAATATTATCATTGGCTACGAGGAAGCATCAAATCATGAACAAAACAGAATCATAAGCGATTTTGGCCTAGAGAAGGATTGGGATAAACGCTTTGATGATTACTCAAATTTAGACTTTCATTCGTGCCGGTGTGTTGCGAATGCAAGATGAACGTTGATTCATTTTCATATTTGAATTTATTTTGGGATCAAAAATGTATTTAATTGATTTCACTCTCATCAAAATCCTAAATTGTCAGGTTTTGGAACAATAATTGATTGATTTTATCATACGAAAAATAAACGAAGATTGCAATTGAAAACCTGGAAACAAGTTCTTGATTTTAATGGTAAGAAAGAAATAGAAGAAAGATTAATAAGAATATAAGAAAAGTGAAGAATTATAAAACAAGTTCATGACAGGAAGATCACATAAACATCTGCCCAAAAAAATAATTTAATAATTGATGAATGAACGAACTTCCTAGTGTAGTTCATTCATAATTATGTCAGGGTACACTAGAGGGTGTTTTAACAATGTAGTGGCCCCTAGGAACGTGTCAGACAGAATAGACGTTTAAAGACAAAATGAAAAAAAACAGCTTTGAAGGATGTCGTACTGTTCGTGGTCCCCAAAACCTCATTAGTTGGAAGATTCCCCCGGCATGTCTATGATACAGGGCCAGGAAATGGATGGGCGGAAAACACCCTCTAGTGCCCCCTGAGATAATTATGAATGAACTTCACTAGAAAGTTCGTTCATTCATCAATTATATCTAGGGGGTGTTTTAACAATGTAGATCATGGATTCCCAAACTGGGGGGCGTGAAGACTTCTCGAATTCATTAGTGAGCGTCTCCAAATGGTTTGACAATTGTTTTGACAAGTTTTATCCTTCAAAAACCTTGAACCGTGTTTCTTCTGAGATTGATACTAGTTTTGGGAAATTTGAAAAGTTGCAGGGGTTTGCTGATACTTTTCGTCTCCAAAGTTGTAGTTTCTCAACATACGTCTTGATTTCATCACTATGAGTTATGATATTTGAGTCTCCACTCTGCAGTTTTAAGTTGAGGCTGTTTAACGAATCAAGGAAGTCTGACAAATTTGCCAACATTAATTGAGAACTAGGTTTGATGAAGTTCATGCTTAACTCATTTTGCTTCTGGTTTTCCAAGAACGAAGTTACTTCATCTTGGAGCTCAAATAGTCTTGCCAACATGTTTCCTTTTGTGAGCCAGCGTACATCTGTATGAAATAGCAGTGTTTTGTGGTCAGTTCCTAAATCTTCACAAAGAATTTTAAACAGTCGGGTATTTAGTGCACTGTTTTTTATGTAGTTCACTATTTTAATAGATAATTTGAAGACGGCATTGAGGTCGTTTGGAAGAGTTTTGGCTGCCAAGGCTTGTCGGTGTATAAAGCAATGAATCCCAGTCACATCAGTGTTTTTTCTGACTAACTGCACCAAGTCTGAGCAAGAACCAAGCATTGAAGGTGCATAAACCCATTAGTTTTTGCCACGAGAGTCCATGATTGTCAAAAAAATCAGACACGGCTTTCATCACATCAACAGCTTTTGTAGTGGTCTCCAGTTGTGTTGGAAAGAGTAGCTCGTATTTTATTGTTTCATGTTCAACATATCAAACATATATACAACTAACTGAGAACATTAAGCAATGTCTGTACTATTGTTTAGCTGGATGGCAAAAAATGGTGATAGTTTTATTCCATCGACTACTTGGTTTTTTATCTTCAGCCCTATCATCAATACGACGTTTCACTGTATTGTCGGATAGTGGTATTTGAGATAATGTTTTCCTACTGTCTGCCCCAAGGATGATATAAATATGATAGTTTGGGGCAACATCGAGCCAACTCCAGAAGCGAGCTCGTTTTTGCCCCAAGCTATCATATATCATCCTTCGGGCAGACAGCAGGAAAACATTATCTCGAATACCACTGTCCGACAATACAGTGAAACGTCGTATTGATGATATGGCTGAAGATAAAAAACCAGGTAGTCGATGGAATAAAACTATCACCATTTTTTGCCATCCAGCTAAACAATAGTACAGACATTGCTTAATGTTCTCAGTTAGTTGTATATATGTTTGATATGTTGAACATGAAACAATAAAATACGAGCTACTCTTTCCAACACAACTGGAGACCACTACAAAAGCTGTTGATGTGATGAAAGCCGTGTCTGATTTTTTTGACAATCATGGACTCTCGTGGCAAAAACTAATGGGTTTATGCACCTTCAATGCTTGGTTCTTGCTCAGACTTGGTGCAGTTAGTCAGAAAAAACACTGATGTGACTGGGATTCATTGCTTTATACACCGACAAGCCTTGGCAGCCAAAACTCTTCCAAACGACCTCAATGCCGTCTTGAAATTATCTATTAAAATAGTGAACTACATAAAAAACAGTGCACTAAATACCCGACTGTTTAAAATTCTTTGTGAAGATTTAGGAACTGACCACAAAACACTGCTATTTCATACAGATGTACGCTGGCTCACAAAAGGAAACATGTTGGCAAGACTATTTGAGCTCCAAGATGAAGTAACTTCGTTCTTGGAAAACCAGAAGCAAAATGAGTTAAGCATGAACTTCATCAAACCTAGTTCTCAATTAATGTTGGCGAATTTGTCAGACTTCCTTGATTCGTTAAACAGCCTCAACTTAAAACTGCAGAGTGGAGACTCAAATATCATAACTCATAGTGATGAAATCAAGACGTATGTTGAGAAACTACAACTTTGGAGACGAAAAGTATCAGCAAACCCCTGCAACTTTTCAAATTTCCCAAAACTAGTATCAATCTCAGAAGAAACACGCTGCAAGGAGGTTTTTGAAGGATAAAACTTGTCAAAACAAGTGTCAACCCATTTGGAGACGCTCACTAATGAATTCGGGAAATACTTCCCTAACACTGCTGACGAATATTTTTACAGACTTTCTGTGCTATTGTTATTGTTTTATTATTGTTTCTGGGCTGAGCCTGAAAATTTTGTATTCTGATTGTTATAGGCCCTGAAGATGGTTTTATATAAACCGAAAGCTCGGCGATAAGGACTTTTATTCGTTTCTTGACCCTTATCCTGATAATTTGACAACATATTTACAGACTTTCAACAGATCCTTTCCATGTTCCAGAACCCCTGCAAGAAGAATTTTTGGAAATAAAAAATGATTCTTCTGCCAAATATGACTTCGAAAAAATGGAAAAGTCAACATTTTGGATCAAATACTTCCAAGTGTATCCCAGAGTGTCACAGGAAGCTCTTCGGTTATTTTTGCCTTTTTCAACCACCTACTTGTGTGAAAAAGCATTCTCAACACTCGTATCAATAAAAACAAAGAATCGGAACAAACTTGGTGTTTGTACGTTGTGCCCTTGCCAAAACTTCACCAAGAATACCAGCGCTAGTAAAGAAAATGCAAGCCCATCCATCTCATCAAGATTAACTTATTTTTAGCTTAAAGGCTACTTCATAAAAGCTGCGTGTTATCAAATCGTATTTTGTATAGATAGCAAATAAAAAATTGTTATCAGTGTAAAACTTGCATTTTTTTCACATCCATTCATTAGTTATGTTAGGGGGGTGTGGGAGGCTTTCATTTTACCACAAGGGGGCACGGTACAAAAAAGTTTGGGAACCCCTGATGTAGATGTTGAAAGGAAAACAACCCTACAGCAAATCATAGACTGCCGAGTCCAGACCAGGACAGTTTGAACCCTATCACACAATGGAGAGCAAAGCAAAAAAACCCATCGCGCCTCCTCCTATGTTCCCTCTATCCAGGGGAAGGACTAGAAGGGAGACCATAGATTCAATGAAGTTGAAAAAATATTGAGGTGACCACAATATTTAACAACATACAAGTGAAGATTTGTAAAAGTTGTGATCAGGTAAATAAAATTAACAAATAAATGTCGTTTTAGTGTATTTTAATAACGATTTTCGGATTTGATTTTATCAATAATAAATCTTTTTAATCTACCAAGAAAAAATGTGTTGAACCCCCTCAAATTCGTTGATTAACGTTTCAAGACACGAAGATTTTAAAAAAAATTGTTTTTGAAAAATCCGTCCATCCAACAAGTGTCGTTTGAAGCTTTTCTCCAAAACTACTGGACCAAAGTTTAGGAAATTCAGCTTAAAAATCAACCGTTAGCCGGTTTTAATGTAAAAATTAGAAATCTTTCCTCTTTTTATAGGAAGAACCCCTTAGTTATGAATGTTGGAAGCTTTTATATTAAGTTGTTCAAGTGTGAATTGTTATTGTGCATGTGAAACCAAACCCTTGAACTGAAATTATTCTGTCAAGGCAGCCAGGACTTTGTTTTTTTTTGTTTTTTTTTTAATGCATGTATAGTTATTTTTTTTAGAATTTAAGCCCCGTCTCAACCGGAGGGGTCATTAGCGGCAATCAAAAAGGGGGGTGTCAAAAAGACACTGCAACGCTCACGATTCCAAGGGGAGCCATGCTGACTGTCCGTCACTAAACGGATTGCCACCACCGACTCCACCGGTAGATCGGAGGGGGATAAATAATAATAATAACCCGCAAAACGAGGCATCGCCGCACTCTGCCTCAAGAGATAAAGCGATGACCACTTTGTAACCCCTTCAGCGGATAAAAATACTAAACTACAACTAGATGATCCTTACAAATACATAAATACTATCGATAAATATATAATGATAAATACTATAAAATAAAGGTATGACTAGATGTACATGAATAAATGAATATATCACAGATCAGAATATCACAGTTTGTTGAAAAGCTCAGTGGCTTTCAGGTACACCAACGGGGAGTGGACCTTGTCTGGCCCTGACAGAATATCCACCCATTGAGGATGCTGGACCCTGAGGTCCATGAGGGCTGGGCAATCCTCCAAAAAGTGGCGGATAGACAAATCACCCCCACATCTCCCACACACAACATCACGAGCTACTGGATCTAGCATGTGTCTGTGAGAAGACGGGTATGGCCAGTGGCTACCCGATTGACCACTGTTAGGCCCCTCCTTGGAAGGTGGGTCACGAAAGGATCAACCGAGCAAAGGTACTGAAGGACTCCACACAGACTAGTGACCTCGCCCTGCCATTGCTCGGGCCAGATGGAATTGGCTTTATGCTGCATGTAGGAGATTTGATCCTATTTGATAGGCAACATTTCGATGGAGTCATCACCAATGCATGTATAGTATTTGGGATTTTAATATACCTCTTTAAAACTGAAGATACTAATCATGATCTGTGTTTCTTTCTACATCGGTAAAAACTTAAGTTAGAGAGATATCAAGACTTTGTCCATGATACTTCATGTAACCTAACTTATGTATCACTAATTGTTCCAAAACAATCTATATCAATGAATTCATAAACACTTATTATATTGTTATAATGTATATATATAAATATATATATATATATATATATATATATATATATATATATATATATTGTTATAATATATATATATATATATATATATATATATCCAGGAGGTTGAATAACCAGTCTAGTCTTGAGTTTTTTAGTTGTTTAATCACGACGTTTCAACCCAGGAGCTGGTCCTAATCATGTGAATGATTGATGTACCTACTGGATCTTCGAAGCCAGATGTAAAGACTTATGAGAAGTAAAAACCAAACACGCACAACAAACTATTTCTTCTCTTCTTCTTCTTCTTTTTTAATTTAATTTTATTTCATTATTTATTTATTTTTATTTTATCTCATGTCGTTGGGTTTTTGTCCAAAACTTGTCATTAAAATTTTCATTTTATCCATGTCCATTTTTCTAGAAGGTAAATATGAAAATTGAGGACTTACACTGTCAGAAGGCGTGTAGACTCTGGAGCGGTTGTTACCGTAACCTCCGTTGTAGTTGAAGACTTTGACGTGGTACAGCAGAAATTCATAAAGAAAGATGTAGTCTTGCTCGATTCCATGGAAACTGACTGATGTAGGACTAAAACCAGGTTTGCCCTGCATTCAAAGACACATAAAAAATAAATTTCTAATAATGCATAGTTCGCATTCATTATTTTGGCTATACAAAATATGGCTGTATATCTTTATAAACATATAAATAAACTTAATCTTTCACAAATTCCTCCGTGTCACCATAAGTAATAGAACAAACATATCGACGAGGTTGTCCCAAAATTGGCAACTATTACCTTTTTTTATAGTAAACACAATGACACGTTAGACGACCCTCATGCTATGTACTATTCTCGGTGCCACACTCTGAGCAATTTGAGGTTATAAACAGAGGCAATTAGTTCTGAAAAATAAAGGAAAAAAAAATTTTTTTTCTTAGATCGATCAGGGTGTTGAAAAAGATCGAGACGAAGTCATTGCCGAGAGTATTTTAAATTCTATAACAAAGACTTTTGTGATCTTTGAGGGCGGGTGATTCGCTACACTGAGGTCGTTTCTTACTCGGAGATTTATAGGAATGCGCTACCAGGACGAAACTTCATCGTTTAGGCAGACCAGAAATGGCGTGCCTCAGGGTTCAGTCTTAAGCCCAATGCTTTTTAATAAAATGATTGATCAATTAATATCCACACTCTCAAGAGTCCAAGAGTAAACGCACTACTATAAGGGATGATCTTGTGATCTGGGCTACCTCAGCCTCCATCCCGGCACTCGAATCAGATTTAAATATGACCCTGGTCCACCTCTTAGATTGGACGAATCAAAATGAAATGGTGATCAACACCCTCAAAACAGAGTTTCAGCTCTTCACGCTCTCCAGCAGACAAAGTGTGCTACCTACCTTGGTATGAGGCGAGATTCACGCTTAACTTGGAAGGCCCACACAGAGAGAAATGCAAATAAGGGAACAAAGAGGTTGGGCCTGCTGAGAAGATCAAGAAAAACGAAATGGGGAGCCACCCAGGATGTGCTGACATTGGCTTATAGGACCTAAGTGCGACCAGCAATGGAGTACGGGAATTAGTTACCAATTACTGCAAGTGAGGCTGCTGTACAGAAACTTGATGAGACTCAGAACAGTGCTCTGAGGGTTAGTGCTGCACCTATTGCAGCAATGGAACTCCAAACTGGAATAGGGCCTCAAAAGTTCAGGCGAGACTCAGCAGCTCTGGCATTAAGTGAACCTCTCAAGCAAACTGATGTTGATCATTGGGAAACATATTCTCTTGCATCTACATGGCTGAACACTCAAATGACGTTTCCCTCCAGAATATACTCCTTGAGGAGTGCCTACCGCCTTACCCCAACCACTACACAATCCCAAAAGGTTTCCATCAGCTGTTGATCAGGCTCCTCATCAAACTGCCAGCTCTGGATCAGCCGTCTCCAAGCAAGACTCCCCTGCTATAGAACTAAAGACTGTTGCACTGGATACTATACACACCCGTTTTCCAGAAATGAGTGGGTGCGACTATATTCTGATGGATCAGCCATAGGATCCAGAGGAAATGGAGGTGCAGGGGTGTTCTCAGTCATAGAAGAAATTGCAGCACCTGTAGGTAGTTCAACGAGCAATTTCGAAAGGGAAATCCATGCGGTGTTGCTTGCCCTGGATATGCTCCTGTCCACTGAGTTCTCAAGAGCAGTGATTCTTTGTGACTCCAAGGCTGCAATCGTGAGTCTCTGCACTAACAACGGGACCAACTCACGGGATGTTTTGGAGGGGAGGAGACTTTTGGGACACCTGCTTGGTGGTGGGGCGGAGGTGGCTCTGCAGTGGGTCCCTTCTCATGCAGGCATTTGGGAAATGAGGGGGCCGGTGCCCTAGCCAAGGAGGGCTCCCAATGCCCATTACTGACACCAATTAGTTTTGCTGCATCCAAGACATTCATTGGGGCAAGGGTGGATGACAGGCTGAGGCGGGGTACTAACGATTGGCTGAAGGTAGACAGTGGGCGTCTCTCCTCGACACCTCTAACTGCATCCCCACAAATCTTCTTCACCACGAGTCTCACAGCACTTAGGTCCCTGGCCACAACTACTTGAATGCCCATCTTCACCAACTTTGACTGAAGGATGATCCATCTTGCACATTATGCAGTGTTGTCGAGTAGTCATCTTTTTTACTGTTCCCCGACTTGTGGACATTAGATATCAAGATTTCAACCGACAAGACCAAATGGTCAAAATATCAAAATCATAATGGGCTGTGAAGAACCTTGAATGATTGGCGTCAGGAAAAAAGGACGGGTCAACGCGTGAGCTACTGTGCAAGAGTTTCATAGGCCATAGAGGTTGTCAGTTGTAGAATGAATTATGGGAAGTAGCAGCTAACAGATTTCAAGATCGGAAGAGAGAATTTAAAACTTAGTATCAGACACCCCAAAAAATCTTTCCAAGTTGTGCTTCGTAAAAAGTAAGGAGGGGGGGGGGGGGTTAATTTTGTGACACTCAGTATATATTATAAAAAGTATGTGTATGTCACTTCTTCAATGTATAGCTACAAAGGTAAAAAACAGGTAAAGCTTGTGTCTGTTAAAACTCTATACTTACTCTACATAGAATTTGTTGTGTAGTTTGTTTGAAAATTATGTAAAATAGATCAATATTGATCTAATTCATCTGTCAGAAATAAGATAACAGCACCAAGTACTATCGTCAGACATGTTTACCTGGACAGTTGGGTTCAAAGTCCTGAAATACTTTTGGAAGATCCCGCCATAGCCGGGAGCAAGGAGATGTTCTGGAGTGAATAAATGGAATCGTTCACGACCAAGTTCATCTCTTGTATCTTCAGCAATCACTCCCAACTCAGCAAGATACTTTCCTGCAATAAATCATATCAGCTACATAGTTTTCTACAAAGAAATTGGTTATACTGATTCTATTGACCAGAGAGAAGTAATAAAAAACAGAAGTTAACGAAGAATGCTGTCTATTTCCAGAAAAATTAATAGTTACAATGTTGGCCCGTTTGCGACAGTTAGGTCATCATCATCAGTAACAAACTATAACTGAACATAAAGGTGAAAGGGGGCTTGCTTGCATCCCATTGGTGGAGAGAAAGGAAAGGGTCGAGAGGTAAAACCAATCAAGTTTATACATAGTAAAATTATTTCTTGTTCAAAGGTAGATATGTTGAATGTACTTGGAAAATTCGAAATTATCAAAATTCTTGTAAATGTTTGAATGAGGATGTCCCTCAATATATTTCACCACTGATAGGGTCCATTCACGAAAGCTTGGAATTATCCCCTTCACATAGTTAAAACCAATTTGAGTAACTATCTCTTTTCCCTTCACTTCATCTGATTAGCTAAAATCCGTTCTTACTTTATTTGTACTTGATTGGTTGTACCTGCACTCCATCTGATTAGCTATAATCTCCTTTCTCTTTGTTTGCACTTGATTGTTCGACCAAGGGGATTCAAGCTACCATTCACCTATGACTGTATAAGCCACATGCTTTCTAATGTACATTCAGTAATTGTTATTGATGATGCCCTAACTATCGAAACCGTTCTAACATTGTAACTCTTTATTTTCGAGGAAATAAACAACGTTCTTCATCTGCTTCCGCTCTTTTAGCAAATTTTTGTAGAAAATGAAGCTATTGCAGTGGCTCGAACATTTTTAAAATCAAAATTTTGGAAAGTTTTCTTCATTGAAATCCGTTCTGAGGTATTCTGAAACGAATCCTTGAGTTTGACGCTTATATATATATATATAATTATTTGTTAGAAAAAAATTTAGACAGATATATAGAACGAAAGAATTGTTTCTGATATTTCGAAAAAAATCTTGTTCACAGAATAGATTCAGTTTCTATTCTGTGAACAAGATTTTTTCGAAATATCAGAAACAATTCTTTCGTTCTATATATCTGTCTAAATTTTTTTCTAACAAATAATTATATATAGTTCAGTAGAACCATTATTAATATATATATATATATATATATATATATATATATATATATATATATATATATATCATTCCAGACGATAACTCTCCTCCGGATTGAGATAAAAATTCCGTTCTTACGTTAAAAAATCGAGCTTTCCATATAAAAGGATGAGTTTGTTGGCCACTACTTTTTGAGCACATTTAATTGGTCAAATTTAAAAAAAATGTGCTAAAAAAATCATTAAAAATGACCAAAAACGTCTAAAAATTGATAAATTTATATTGTTATTAGAATTTTAGTTGAATAAAGTGATGAACTAGAACATTAAACAATTTATTCAGAAAATTATGGTGAAAATGGTACCTAACCAAGGTACCAGTAATATTATTTTGCTAACAAATTGATTTAAAAAACTTTAAAATTTGCTAAACATCCAAAATCTGTTTTAAATTGAAGAATAACATTTGGAACGAGTTTACTTGCCCCAAAATCTGTGGTTAACAATTTCTTTGCACTCAGAGTGCTCAAATTTCAAAACAAAGTAACATAATATAATACGATAATCTACGAAAATTCGCTCATACGACCATGCTGCATTACTAGAACTTTTTTTCTTTTTTCTCTCTGTGGTCTTCACGAATTCGTCGCGAGTGATTTAGTTCCCTATAAAGCCCTAATAAACCCAAATTCTGTCATCAACTCCAATTCCTTATGAAAAATTGGTGATTTACCTATTGTTGATGGTATAGAAAAAAGACGTGCTGAAGAATTAAGGGACTCAATCACTAAATAAGATCTGCTCCACTCATTTTCAATAACCATAAGTACTCAGTGGTGGCTCAAGATCAGAATCTTCCAGTAAGTTCTCATGCCATATCGCATATTGCTTCATTTGATTATTGCTTTAGAGTAAAGGTCCTCAGAAATGAAGCCTGAACAGAATAAGACGAAATTGTTGCAGTCTGAAAAGGCTCATAGTAATTTCCTGAGAGCCTATAACCCACCAGGACAGTAAATGACAAAAATATGTTCCCACCCACTGGTATATATACATATATACACGTTCCTACAACAATAACCCCTTAACTCCAACAAGATTTCCTCGTAAACATCGTACGAAGTAGTAAATGACTGACCTCGCCTGAACCACCCATCTGTCTATCATCTCTTAATGTATGAATTCGACCTTAGCTAATTAATTTTCATTATTATGCCTACCGTGAGTGCTCTAAAATGTGAAACTGAGAGGAAGAAGCCCTGAATTTGCTTAGAAAGATGTGAGGAATCAAGTTAGACTAGGTGCATTACTTGTCACACTATACAAGGGCAAGGGTGGTTCATCTCAAGCCTATGACATCACACGGTCGGCCTTAAAACCTTCCTCTAACCTTTCTTTAGGTTCTAACTGGCGTACTTTCATCATTTATTGAGCCATAAAATCGGATGAAAACTGTAAAATTATGATTGATACATTGATTTTACATTGCGCATGTGCCAAGGCGATGTCCATTGATTTGGCAATAAGAACATTCCTAGGGAACCATCTTGAGCCCAACCCACAAAATTCCAGGACATTGCATATCAATCGCTCAAATTGTCCATATGTTAATTAACGTGTGACAGTAGTATTGTTTAGTAATTATATCAATTATTATGTTGTTTCATAATACTGAAACAACAATAATAACTAATGTTACATAATACTGATTATTGGAATTTCCTATGAGGAAGTCCTTATTACAGAGATTAAAGATTTCAGATTAAAGTCCATCACATACCGAGATAGTAGTCTTCATTATTTCTGAATTTGCTACTTTTCTTGCAGGCGGATGATGAATTAAATTTATTGTGGATAAGTTCCATAGCACCCCGGCTAAGCACATATGCAGTCTTTCCAGTATTGTACAATGTTCCCCAGAACACGGCATTTCGTCCCATGTAATACGGTTTAGATGGGTCCTTGTTAACTACGATAAACCTGAACAATTAAAAAACATCAAACCATTAGCAACATGATTGGAAATGTCTACTGGATAGGAAATATTGAGGATCAAAATGATCAAAACTTTGTTGAGAACATTAAAAAGAAAGTAATGTTATTTTGTTTATCTAGAACAAATTAAGAGGAAGCCATTGCTAGCTTACTTATGTCAATGTGAACAGAGGAGACGCCTTTGATTTTTTTTCAAAGGTTTAAGCCGTACCTCAACCAGAAGGGTCATTAGCGGCATTGAACAAGGTGTCCAAAGGGACACTAGGAGTGGCTCAATTCTAAGGAGAGCCATGCTGCCATCCTTGACCAAAAAGGACCGCCATCATGGACTCCACCAGCAACTCGGAGGGGGTAAAAAAAAGAAGGGTACAGTGATGACCACTGTTCAGCCCTCAAAGTGGTTGAAAAAAAAAAAAAACCAAAAATAAAGTAATAAAACTAAGACTAGATGAAAAATAGGCTAATAACTATATACATGCTACTATATACAATCAGCAAAGTGAAATAAAACTACGACTAGATGCATATAAATATATCACAGTTTGTAGTAGAGCTCAGCGGCTCTCAGGTACAACAACAGGGATTGGACCTTGTCTGGTAGATGATACATCAACCCACTGAGGTGGCTGATGCTGGACTCGGAGGTCCACAAGGGCTGGACAGTCCTCCAGAAAGTGGCGGATGGACAGGTCACCCCCACACCTCCCACACACAACATCTTGAGCTTCTGCACTAAGCAGGTGTCTGTGAGTAAAACAGGTATGGCCAGTGGCGACCCGGTTGACCACTATTCGGTCCCACCTTGGAAGTTGGGTTACAAAAGGGCCCACCGGCGTTGAAGAAGGTGTCCAAAGGGATACTGCAAGTAGCACGATTCTAAGGGGGGCCATTCTACCCTCCGTCACCAAACGGAGTGCCATCATGGACTCCACTGGCAAATCGGAGGAGGGAAGGGGTACAGTGATGACCACTGTTTAGCCCCTAAAGCAGATTAAAAAACCTCAAAATAAAATAATACAACTAAGACTAGATCAAGAATAGACTAACAACTAAATACATGTTACTATAATACAATCAGCAAACTGAAATGAAACTATGACTTGATTGTACATAAATATATCACTGATCAGAAATCACAATTCTTAGTAGAGCTCAGCGGCTCTCAGGTACGACAACAGGGACTGGACCTTGTCTGGTCCAGATAAAATGTCAACCCACTGAGGGGGCCAATGCTGGCTTCGGAGTTCCATAAGGAACACAGGCAGCCCTCCAGGAAGTGACGAATGGACATATCACCCACACACTACATCTGGAGCTTCTGCGCTAAGCAGGTGTCTGTGAGTAAGACGGGTAAGGCCAGTGGCAACCCGGTTGACCACTATTCGGTCCCTCCTTGGAAGTTGGGTTAAGAATGGGCCCCCCGGGCACAAGTCCTGAAGGACACTATGCAGACCAGTGACCTCACCCTGCCATTGCTCATGCCAGATGGCTTTATGTTGCATGTAGGAGATTTGATCCTCAATGCGTGTCGGCAACATATCGATGGAGTAATCACCAATGACTCTCCTTGCAAGAGCACCTGCACACTCATTGCCATGAATACCCACATGGCTCGGCACCCACATAAAAGTTCTGGTTGAACCCAATGTGGTGGCTTGGTGAAGCGATACACATAGGCTTTATATTAGGGGATCATCAGAATCCCTGATCGCCTCGATGGAACTTAGTGAATTGCTACAGATCATTTAATTCCCAACTCCCAATAAATGGCAGTCGAACAGCCAGTGTCACTGCCCACAGCTCTGCTGTGAGCCTTTGATTTTGAATATCCATTTAACAAAAATGTTGAATATTGATGTTTAATTGAAAAATCAGCTTTCACCCCAACCTTTTCTCTAGAAAATTAAACAAGTAATGGCATTGTAAACTCTAAACCACGAATTCCCCAAATAGGTATACCTTATATTGAAAATGTGATGATAAATATTCCAAGGTTCAGTAGTGAATATAAACAGAGAAAATTTAGATGATTGTTTGGCGCTAACTATGAGGAGAGATTCCCTAAATCTTGGTATCCTCTGGAGTTCACTGTCAGAAATAACACATGAAGCAGAGAAATTGGATCAATTAGTGCTGCGAAAATTGTAAATATTCGAGTTGCTATGTGTTTTCTTTCTAGAGCTGTTTTCAAGGAGAGGAAAAATAAACTTCAAGATCAATGCGTTCATTCACAAATACCATATGAGTCATAATAAGAATACAAACCATGAACCTTATAATACTATTCAATCACCTCAAATTCTCGGGAATGAAGTAAACGTCGTCCTTGGAGAAAACGTACCAGCCAGCGGAAACGTGGGTCACAAGGTCGAGTATAGTCAAACATAGAAACTCCCACGTTCTAGGCTTTGCTTGAATCTTGACAGTCTTCAGGTAATCATCCACCTAAACCAAATATGAACTAATGAGTTAATCAATTGATTTATTAAAGTGGTCCAGTAAATGATTCCTTGAATCATGGCATCCTCAGAAAACAAAGAAAATCAAATAAATCACATCCTCAAGAAGTCAATTGATTGTAAAGCTAGGTTATGATGAGTCTAGTCTTTCGTACGTCTGCCCAGAAAAGTTATAGACCGGAAAAGGCCTTCAGTGTGGGCATTTGACAGTAGAGATTTAGCTTTTTATTTTGTTTGGTATGGTCCCAAAATTTCCGGTTGCGAACTCCCACCAGGGTGACCAGTTGAGATGGGGAGAAAAACCGGACAGAGTTGGGAAACATATTGAAAATTTCAGTACAACTTATGCGGATAAACCCGCGCACAGTTATTGATTAACATATCCTATTTGAATTTTCCACGTGATAGAAATTCTCTCTACATTCCAATAAATAATGTTTTCCCCAATTCAAACTGGTTTTTGTGATACGTGTTTAAATGGTGTGATTTGAATGAATTTTTGAGCACCGATATTTTCAATCTAGTAGGTAGATAACTTTATTCATTCCTGTACGATAATAGTGAACGTATCACATACAGCCAGAAGATTGAATAATTGCTGACTACATAATAATAATTGCTATCCATCTTCCGGAAACCACTAAAGATGCACAACTTTAATGGATTAGATATAGGCATACCTAGCACGACATAGAGCTCGACGAACCTGAAGTTAAAATTTTAGCTCGTAATCTTCAAATGTCAATTCTTTGATTTATAATTGACGTTGGTACGCAATTAAACAATCAGCAGCTCAAAATACCTAATCATTTTTTGGATTTGGGTCCTCGAAATACTAATTAATGGAGGTATTTTAAGAAATTTGATGAAATTTATGTAATTACGTAACTAATATAGGTACTAGGTAGGCAGGAAACATCCGAATCAATAAATACCTGGTCACTTGGAATCTCGATATTACATACTAAGTCCAGAACTACTAACTTGAGGTTATTTCCGATATGTCTTGATTATTTACCTCAGTTAAGAGGTACTTTTTTTAACCTCAGAAGCGATATGGAGTTCCTTCTAAATGAAAAAGGGACAAGGCTACAAATGATTTTGGACTTATAGATAGCTTTCTATCATCAATTGCGAAACAAATGACGAACGTAGGTCCTCGAGAAGTTGCGGCTGATTTTGTAGAATAGCAGCCTGCGATAGAAACTATGAAAACCGGACATTTGCCGCCTTTCCTGAGAAAACCGGACATTTGGCGTGCAGACCGACTCTAAATTTTCGTCCGGACAGCTTGGAGAAAAACCGGACTGCCCGGGCCAAAACCGGACACCTAGCAACCCTGACTACCACCCCTCACCCTAGGGGGTTTTTCTTTTCAGTTATTGGCTTATAACTCCTAAACTATCTTTGTTGCACAGTTTTAATAGTTTCAAAATTCATAATAGTACTAAACGAGCGAAGATGCATATGCTTGAAGCAATATAAGCCTTAAGTTGTAAATAGGACCGTGGACCGTTGTAAAATCATGCTAATTGCCTCTAAATGGCAAGACTCTGGAGAAGCTGTTGGTTCCACACGGGTTTATTAAAGTGCAAATGAAAGCTTATCAACTCTTCTTTAATTTCATATATGAATGTCTGGACCTCAGAATGCGTTAACATTTTTTAGTAATGGGGAAAAAAGGTAAAAATCAAAGTTACTTTGAGAGTCCTAAGCCAAATAACGATGAATAGTCATGAACAGATATTTTCCCCACTCCTACCTAACTTAATTGAAGCCTTCAATGCTACAAGCCTTTTTTAACCTCTTGTGAAGGTGTCCCTCACAGAGAATTCCATCAATTCACCAAGAGATTAATTGCAGTTCTGTGTGAAAAGTGGAACAAGCCTAAATCACAGATAGCTGGTTGGATTCGGACAAAAATACAGTTTTCTGTAATAAGAGCAGTGTCCTTACGACTCCGAGGTGCCAGAAAAAATGTGAGGAGTTACATAGTAAGGGAAAATGAATCAATGGGACCCGGGATGGAGGATGGCGCACCTTTGCCTCTTCTCCGGGACTAAAAAAAAAAGACCCTGTTTTCTTTTAATTTTTGTCATTTTGTTGGTTTTAGTTACGTCGAATTTTTGTTTTTGTTTTTGTTTTATGTGTCGCAATTGACATTGTTTGTTTATGTTTAACAATTAGGGTTTTAATAAATTATTGTTGAGAAATTAAAAAAAAGAAATTTCAATTAATTGCTGAGAACCACCAGAAGATTATTCGAATTCAATGGTGCTAGAGTATATATTATATCCAACAGCCAGGCTGTCCGAAAGGTCATAGCTTCCTTTACTATAATAGTCCAGCACCTAAGAGGAGTTTTGCAAGTATCTCCTAACCTAATTGAAGCCTTCAATGCTACAAGCCTTTTTTAACAATGGTCTAAATGCAAAATTTGGGTACGTAACTCTTTTAGCGAATTTTTGAAGAAAATTAAGCTATTGCTCTCGCCTCAAAATTTGTAGAATGTGAATTTTTGAAAAAATTTTATGCAGAAATCCGTTTCAGGCTATTCTGAATCATATTCTGAAGTTTAACGCATTTTTTTTATGTATGTATGTATATATGTATATATGTATATATGTATGTATATATGTATGTATGTATGTATGTGTCATTCCAGACGATAACTGTCCGTAGAATTGTGCTAGAAACTTCAAACAAATTTCAAAATGTTAAGGACACAAAATGAAAGTTCAAGTTCGTTGGCCAGCATGATCGGATTACATCTTCGGGTTGAAATTTTCAAAAATGTAGTCAAAAATGTCAAAATAGCCGGTTTTTTGCGATTTGTTGTGCGAAATAATTTTTTCAGCATACTAACATGTGGTATATTCGGAATCAGCGTAAAATTTCCTATAAGAATATGTATCAAGTTTTCAAAAATTTCAAAGTTGAAAAATCAGTCAAAAATCGAAATAATGCCGTTCGCTAGTTGTAAAAATCGGTAATATTTGCATGAAACATTGTCCAAATTCAGATTGAACTACTCTCATGGAAGTATCCCTGTATAACCAATTTTAGAACCATGCTGTTTAAAACGTAGTTAGTAGGTGCTTTAAAAAAAAAAAAAAAAAAAAAAAATGTAATCACAACTGATGAGTTTACTCTGTGCATGTGTTAATAATTTGATTCCATGTTTGTCTATCAAAATCATAAACAAAAATTTCTCAACACGATCAATAGCGACTGAAATGTCGAAGATTTCTTCAAAAATTCGCTCATGGGGTCATGCTGCATGACTGGACTTTTTTGTGGTTACTTTTAAGCCATTCATTGAATTAATAACGGAAGTAAACTATGTAATTGAATTCCCTACAAACCTATACCCCCATTTTTCGGGGTAAGGGGCGGGGGAGGGGGGGGGGGGGGTTCAGATTCGTCATCGGTAAAATAATGTGAATGGGTGAATCTCGATCTCTATTTTACATACAGAACTGTGATGACGGATGGGGTCAGTTACGCATTGGTGATTGGGTGTGGGCATTGTCCCTTGGGACAAATATCACGATCTAACAAGCAGACTTCCATACTATACAACGGTGTGCTGAAGAGGTGCTGAACAAGCATCAATGGTGCTAGAGTATATATTATATCCAACAGCCAGGCTGCCCGAAAGGTCATAGCTTCCTTTACTATAATAGTCCAGCACCTAAGAGGAGTTTTGCAAGTATCTCCTAACCTAATTGAAGCCTTCAATGCTACAAGCCTTTTTTAACAGTGGTCTAAATGCAAAATTTGGGTACTTAACTCTTTTTGTGGTTACTTTTAAGCCATTAATTGAATTAATAACGAAAGTAAACTATGTAATTGAATTCCCTACAAACCTATACCCCCATTTTTCGGGGTAAGGGGCGGGGGGAGGGGGGTTCAGATTCGTCATCGGTAAAATAATGTGAATGGCTGAATCTCGATCTCTATTTTACATACAGAACTGTAATGACGGATGGGGTCAGTTACGCATTGGTGATTGGGTGTGGGCATTGTCCCTTGGGACAAATATCACGATCTAACAAGCAGACTTCCATACTATACAACGGTGTGCTGAAGAGGTGCTGAACAAGCATCAACGGTGCTAGAGTATATATTATATCCAACAGCCAGGCTGCCCGAGGTCATAGCTTCCTTTACTATGATAGTCCAGCACCTGAGAGGAGTTTTGTATGCAAAAATAGCGCACCGCAGTTTCTCTTCTGATTCGTGCTTACGAGGTCCTAGAAGGTAGGAAAGTGGATGATACCGCCATCGGGAAGGGCAGATAACGTGGGGAGGGGGTGGGGGCGCTAATGTATTGGGTTTAGAAAAACCCAGTTGGTCTCAAAATGTCCATTTTTGAATTCTCTACAATTCTTGTCCCATAAAATATCATTTTAAATTGAATATTTCTCACAGAATTTGCCTCCGAAGTTGAATAACGTAGAAATCTTGGTCTAGAAACAGGCCTCAAAGCGTGTTACTTAATATAAACCTCAGTAACTGATGGCTATAGTGTCATAAATCACGTAATACATTCCAAAAGCGTTTCCAGCAACAGATGATAGGTGTTTGTTAATAGTATGTCAATTTGAAGACGCGGAGAAACGGATGTAAGTACTACTATTTACTTATATGCTCCCTTCCTGGTTGGTCAATTTTACAGAAACATCTTCTCTTTCCTCTATATTTATTAGGTATCACGAAATATCCATAATGTGATTTGCTAAATGTGAATTAAATAACTCATTTAGTAAGTAAAGTTACTTATTCCAATTTGAAATTTGAACAAATATTGTAGTCGCAATCACTGATCAAAAAGTGGCAACATTTTCCGTTTTAGATACATTTTTTGCTTCATGAGTTTATGAACGCTGAAACGGTTACTTCAAATAAAAAGGTTATTAGATAAATTACTTAGAACATATATAATTATGTATTTAATTAGTACAAAAATGGAACATTCGGTCCATTTTTAGCGCATTTATGACAAAAATTTCAAAATTGTCACCATACCAATATTCCTTACACTTCAAGTGGTTCGTCTAAATAAGGTTCATTTTGACATGGCTACTCAATTTAAACGCAATTTGAATATAGTATCCTTATAGTAATGACTTTAATTAGTACTATTAGCATTATTGGAATTTAATTCGGACTCGTAGAATCTGAGTAAGTTTCACAAAAAAATACTCATTTCTTCAGAAAACTATCCGGCCAACGGTTGAACCAAGAAAAGATACGAATATTGTTAATAATTGTTTACCAACAATAATGATGTAATTAACAGAATTAAAATACACTGCCAAGGAAATGGCACATGAGCTTCCTCGTGCCATGATGGGCACAATCACTGGTAGTACCGTACGATTCGTATGGCACCTCAAGGGACTCTACCGGGATCATCTCTGAAAATTTGAACAAAAACCGATAAAATTAACTAAGCTGTGACCGTAACTAAAACATCACTTTCGCGCATGCGCCTAGCGTGCCGCTGCTGATGATCAAGAAGAATGTGATACGGGACCTCAAGAAGAAACCTTTCCCGCATCATCCCTGAAAATCTGACCGAGATCCGTTCACAATTGCCTGAGTTATTACCGAAACAAGAAAATTTTGTTTGCGCCTGCGCAAAGGTTACCGTTGATTCGATCATGACGGAACTGATAGGGGACCATGTAGAGCTATACCCGCACGATCCCTAAAAATTTGAAGAAAATCGCATCAAAATTGTGGAAATTACGGCTGTTGCAAGGACCGTAACAAGAATATTTCGTTCACGCATGCGCAGAGCGTACCGCTAATGCAATTATGATGATTGTCTTATGGGACCTCAAGGGACATTACCCACATCATCCCTGAAAATATGACCGAAACCCGTTCAACATTGACCGAGTTATGACCGTCACAAGGAATTCACGTTAGCGCCTGCGCAGAAGCTACCGTTGATTCGATCATGATGAAGTTGATAGGGGACCATCTAGAGCTTAACCCGCACGATCCCTGAGAATTTGGTTAAAATCGGATCAAAATTGTGGATGTTAAGGCTGTTACAAGAAAATGTGGACGGACAGACAGGCAGACAGACACGGAACCAAATTTGTTCAGGAGGCTCTGAAACGAAAAATGCGAATGGAAATTTTGATTTTGGAGCAAAAAAATTTTTTTTCATTTCGAAAGTGAAAATAAAGCTTCCGCTGCCTTGCAGTCTCGGAAGCAATAAGGTATAATATAATTATGTAACAATGACTGTATTAACTAATATCAATACACCACTCTCCTTCACCTGATGGGCAATGCTCCTGGGTCCTACTCCACTTCAACTGCATCCGCATATCTGAATAATTAGGTAATCCTCGTCCACATTTTCGTGTAATTCAAATTTGCTTTAGGGGACGTCAGGTAAATTCATGCAGCTATCTCCGGTGAAAATTATGGAAAAGAGTGTGGGGTCATGAAAAGGGGGACTAAAAGGGACTTCAAACCAAAAAGGAATATTTTTCAGTGTCCCCCGAAGTGTCGTAACTCTAAGTTATGGGTAGGGAAGACTTCTCATGATAACAGAATGTCTTGAAGTGGATTGACCAAAGAGAAATGAAGTATATTCAACTTACAGCATAGGTACAGCATCGACTCCCCGATGAAACTGACTGAATCTAATGAGGGGAAAAGGATTTACACATTGTATGAGAAGACCTTTGAACTCAAACAGAAATACGAAAGATAAAACGTCAGCGGACAATGGAAAAACCCTTGCAATCTAAGTACGTTTACATTGGAAGATAAAACCAACCAAGGCGGAGAATAACCAGATCTACATTAGCTTCAAGCCCTCGGAGTCGAATAGGAAAGTTTATATTATGTAATTTACACATATGACTCAAGGTCTTGAGGGTTGGGGATATCAGTGAGTGAAAAGGGGGACATGTACCCACAAAAAGGGACGTCTTGCAACAATAATTTCAAGAAACAAAGCTTGGAAAATTGAAAATCCTTAAAAGTGTTGTGATTTTAGAGTCACAAGTGAACAGATTCTTATGAAATAGGTACGGTGACCATATTTATCTTAAGCAAAATCGGGACGGATAGAACTATCAAGGGGGTCTGAGGGGTATAGAATACCCTCCATGGGGAGGAGGGTACGGGGGTCCACCCCCGTAAAAGTTTGAATTTTTTACCCTTTAAAAGTTTGTTTTTAAGCCTATTTCATCCATTCAAACATTGGTTCATTAAGAGCTTCGTATCAAACTAAAAATAAGTAATATTCATTAAAGAATGTGGCACTAAGAATTACATGACAACATAATTTCAAGAAGTTTATCACATACACAGAAAGAATATGTACCTTTTGCACGAACAAACTGAACTTCACGAACAACAGGTAAGTTTTTATAGTCAAATAAACAAACATTAATTTTTCAAAAAATGAAAAAATAAAAGTTAACAGAGCAGTCTGTTTACATCATTGTTCTTGTTATATTTTTTCACTAGGGCCAGGGGTACTCTTTTTACTCCAGTCATACTTCTGCGTTGAGGAAAGTGCTCTCAGCACCTAGTCGTCTTTTCTTATTTTGTCGTACATTTCAACACACGACAAAGAACTGTTCATTTGGACAATTAGTAATGCTTTAACACAGTCTAGTGCCATTGAAGATTTTTCTGCGGTCCAAAAGTTGTTTATCAATGAGAAAGCTCACTCGACTGAAGCATTTGTTTTTCTGGTAAAGAAAGAGCAAATTCACACACAGTTGGGTCTCCAGACTCTCCTGTGACTATGATACACTCCTATTACGGTATAATAGTTATGTTGTGTGCGGTGTAAAGAAATTCCACGGTACTAATCATTCATTTTAAAATAAAGCTAATAACTTTTCATGATGATTTGGTTTGAAAAAATCTTTATTGGTGAAAATCGGGACATTTCTTTCCCGATTCGGGACCCCGGGACACAGGCTTCAAAATCGGGACGTATGGTCACCGTAGAAATAGGTATCTGTAGACGGTTTAATTATTGCTTTGAGTATGGTTTAGAGCCTTACCTTATCCGAGTAAAATTGGACGGAATTGCACTTTGAGCCCCAGCTGCTGGACACACCATATGAATGGTGAACATTTTCAGTGAATACGGCACATGCCACATTAACGGTGTTGGTAAGCATTTCAGACTCCATGATGACACTCGCTTTGTTGAAGTTTGGATCAAAAGTGTAGCGGTCAAAGTCCAATTTCTTACGTGAAATACCCTGACGCTCCAACCACAGCCCATAAAAGTCTTCGCTGTTCACAAACCTGAACAAAGCAAATAATGAAAATAATTCATGTTAATAATTAGTACGTATTCGTCATTTCGAGGAACCTTCCAGCTCCATCTAAAGATTATGAGGTTCATTCAAAGTAGAATGCAATCAACGAGAGATACGAAGGATAAAAAAGTCCAGTCATGCAGCATGATCCCATGAGCGAATTTTTGAAGAAATCTTCGACATTTCAGTCGCTAATGATCGTGGAGAGAAATTTTAGTTTATGATTTTGATAGACAAAAATGGAATCAAATTATTAAAAATAATTAGGAGGTACTCATACTTTATTATTATTAAACTAATCTTGTAGATTGATACATCAAGTCCTAAAACAGTTGAGGGTAAAACATTATAGAGGGCGACCGAGAGAATCGGAGGACGGAATATTTCACAGAGTACACTCATCAGTTGTGATTACATTTTTTTTTTTTTTTTTTTAACAAGCACCTACTACCTACGTTTTAAACAGCATGGTTCTATATCTGAATTTGGACAAAGTTTCATGCAAATATTACCGATTTTTACAACTAGCGAATGGCATTATTTCGATTTTTGACTGATTTTTCAACTTTGAAATTTTTAAAAACGATACATATTCTTATAGGAAATTTTACGCTGATTCCGAATATACCACATGTTAGTATGCTGAAAAAATTATTTCGCACAAAATCGCAAAAAACAGGCTATTTTGAAATGTTTGACTACATTTTTGAAAATTTCAACCCGAAGATGTAATCCAATCATGCTGGCCAACGAACTTGAACTTTCGTTTTGTGTCCTTAACATTTTGAAATTTGTTTGAAGTTTCAAGCACAATTCTACGGACAGTTATCGTCTGGAATGACACATACATACATATATGTATACATACATACATTAAAAAATGCGATAACTTCAGAATATGATTCAGAATAGCCTGAAACGGATTTCTACATAAAAATTTTTCAAAAATTCACATTCTACAAATTTTGAGGCGAGAGCAATAGCTTAATTTTCTTCAAAAATTCGCTAAAATACAGTGTGGCAGGGGATTAGTGATGAACAATTTTTTCTGTTAATCTGCATCAAAAACGTAGTAAAATCCCGCCAACCGCATATTTTTATCTCAATCCGTCATATGATTTTTTAAATATTTTTTCAGGAATACCGAGTTTTTCATTTTAAACACAAATTTCTCCACTTTGCCTCATTTAATTTTAACTTTCGACCTCATTTTCGGTATCAGCATTAAATTTCCTACAAGAATAATGTACTTGGGTTCTTAAAAAGTACCATCCGAAGACCCTCATCAGCTCAAACATTGACGATCTTGAAATAATAATTTTTCTGAAATCTTCAAAACTTTAGTACTCTTCCGAAAAGAATCCTGGAAACTGGAAAATTTCATGAAAACTGCTTCATCTAATAATCTTTCCAACGGTATAATCAACTTTAATTTTATTTTGTTATTCAGGGGAGAATATTATGTTACAATGTTAAAAAATGTGGGTTTTTCAATGAAATGGTTGGTTTTTTCGAAAGATGACCCTCTATGAACTTACGAGTATGGGGTCGGTTTCTATGCATTTTTACACGCTATGTCGAATGGTAACATTTGTAGATCACTCCAACTCCGTTATAACCGAGTTTTACACTTGAACTCGCAAATGTTTAGTTTGTTTGTTACGCGTATTGTATGTGTATTGTGGGGTAAAACTAGTTAATTGAAGAATAAAACTCGATTATAACGTAGTTGGAGAGATTTGCAAGCGTTTCTATCATTTGTTTTCAATGTTTTTTGGGATCGGAAATTATTTCTACACGTACCTACAATTTACTTACATTTCATGTTCAATTCAAAGAAATCATGAAAAATTAATAATAAAATAGGTGTGATTAGGCAGTCAATGGGCATTCCAGTCAATATACAAGACGAAACCTCGTTCATTAAAGGCGCGTCCAGACGACGCCAGTTCGGAGGCAAGTCAAGTTGGCCATCCAAGTAACTTGGACTAAGTACCGAACCAAGTAGCATTCAGACGTTTTATAACTTGGCCCAAGGGAATTTAGTAATTCATTTTCTGGAGCGGGGTGAAGTGCGGAAGTTTCAAGTATGAGAGCTATTGAGAGGAAAAAGTTCCAGTCATGCAGCATGATCGTATGAGCGAATTTTCATAAATGGTCGTATTAAATTTATGTTAAATTCTGTTGAAATTTGACCACTTTGGGGACAAAAAAATTTTTCATTATACATCTTATAGCAAACTAACTTTTTGACAGTAATATTCCAATGAACAAACGATTTTGTGGATTTTTACAATTTTTTCAAGTGTTCCTATCGATTTTTAGCTTGTTTTAATGAAATTTAAGTACATTTTTCAGTACAATTTTGTGCTCAAATTTTTAAATGTCCTAGTTGATGTTCTATTAATTTTTTTCGAGTAGCATTCTGCTAAAAAATAGAAATTTGTTAATTTTTAGCGGTTTTTTGCCTTTTTTTAGTGATTTTTTAAGTACATTTTTTGAAATTTGACCAATTTAATGTGCTCAAAAAGTGTTGTCCAACGAACTCATCCTTTCTTTTGAAATGCTTGATTTTTTGGCGAAAGAACGAAGTTTTTATCTCAATTCTATCGAGAGTTATCGTCTGGAATGACACATACATATATATACTTATATATATATATATATATATATATATATATATATACGTATATATATATATATATATATATATATATATATATATATATATATATATATATATATAGGTGTGTATATATATATAAGTATATATATATATATATATATATATTAAAATCCAGGAATCATTTCAGAATGCCTCAAAACAGATTTCAATGAAGAAAATTTTTGAAAATTTTTATTTTAAAATTTTTGGAAAATTCGCTAAAACGTTTCAAAAAAGTAATTAAAAATGTTTCAAGTGTTGTGGTATCACTTCTTGCAGAGGAAATTGAACATTATGTCGATGAACGGTTTTCACAAAAGAAGGTATGGGTTAGAAATTGGATTGATAGAAGAAGTACCCATGGGGCACCGGCAATGCTTTTGAAAGAACTACGATTGGAAGACCCAGGAGAATATAAGGCTTTATTGAGAATGTCACCTGAGTTATTCGACGTATTACACGTTCTCATTGCTACTGAAATTCAACGGAGTGATACTGTAATGAGAGAAGCCATACCTTCAAAGATAAAGCTGGAAGCAACTCTATCTTTTTTAGCCACGGGCAGTAGCTACAGATGTTTACAAAAAAATTTTCGAGTGTCAAAACCATCATTATCACAATTTATACCGGAAGTTTGTGATGCTATATTCAGCAAACTGCAGAATTGTCTGAGGGTAAGTGAAAAAATACATATTTACGTACATATTAATTTGTTAATTTTATGTTCACATGTTTGTTATGTAACAATGTTTGGTCTTCAAAACAAAGGAATATGCTAAAAAGGTAAACTTAACGTTACATTAACGAAATTCTTCATATGTGTATTGTTGTGACCAACTTGAGTCGTCCGACGAGGTACCTTGTACTGCTTCTGTCACTATCTGATTGTAGGGAAGCATGGTGCATGAAAGACTGAGACAATACAGGGTTGGCTGCGGGTCCTTTGTTCCGAAGATCAGTTGAACACGTTGAGTCTCATCTTGAGCGAGAATAGATGAGGCAGGATCAAGCTGTTTTAATTGTTTTACAATGTGGGTTGCAAATACGTCACATTCACGTGGTTCGGGATCTGGGTGATTTATAACATCAGCCAACAATTTGAGTTGAGTAACAGTTTCCGAACAAAAAAATTTCAACTACCGACTTTCCAGGAGTAGGAGGATATCTGAAAACGCTTTTGGCATTTTAGTAAGCAGGTTTAGATTATTTGAAAAACCTATCGCTTGTGATCTGTCAAATGTAGACAAATCTGTTCGAACCGCTTGTGTTTTACATCATTGGTTGAAGGATAAAACGATGTCAACCTATATGCCTAGAGGTTCATTCGATTGTGAGGACATTGATACGGAGGAAATTGTCCTTGGAAGCTGGCGGTCTGAAATTCAGGAGCTCTCACGCGTACGGCAAATTGGTAGCAATCACTACTCGGAAGGAGCAAAACAAATAAGAGAAAAGTACACAAACTATTCCAACAATGAAGGCAAAGTGCCGTGGCAGGACCGTATGATTCATTAATTTCTATTAACTACATATGTTATTTACTTTCAATATTAATATTAATTTACAACTTTTATTGTACACTTTTTGTGAATTAAAACTGAAATTAAACTTTAATTAAACTTACTGAGGTGCTGGTTGAATTTCTGTTTAAAACCCCAATCTTCATTACTGTGGCCATAATAGGAAACCACTTCATCTGAGGACTGTACACATCTGATCCGGCTCCCGAAGAAGAAGATTTTTCGATTTTGTAGCTTTCTTGGTTGTATGTAGCTCTCAGACTTGTCCTTGACGGTAAACCCTTCTACATTCATTTCACCAACAACCTTCACTAGTGCAGAATGACGCGCGTCTTTATTTTTATATAAATTGGAATGCATGTTCCATAGAACTTCATTCTCCACGTACAATTCCACGAACTTGAACGTCAAATCTTCATTTCACTTTGGTGGCATTTCGGAATAAAATTTGGAAAAAAAAATAAAACGGGTAGGAATCAACAACTTGTGGATGAGCACAACTGACGCAAGTCGGTGTTTGGACGGGCCAGGTACGGTGGCAGGTCACTTGGTTGATGGGGTGGGGAAAGCCAAGTTGCCCCAAAAATAGAACTCCGGGCAATTAACTTGCCTGCCTGAGAAAAGTTGACTGACCTTTAACAATCATACAATTAGTGTTTGCACGAGACAAGTAACTTGGAGAAAGTTACTTGGTCCTTTTACTTGCCCTGCTACTGGCGTCGCACAGTGGGACGAAATGCGATTCTGGCTGGACAAAAACATTTTATTGGCTATTCTTATAGGAAATTTCACGCTGATTCCGAATATACCATATGTTCCTATACCTAAAATAGCTCTTTAATTGATGTTTCTTAAAAAAACCTCGAAAAGTCACGTTTTTTGAAATATTTTCCGATTTTTATATCAACCTGACTTTGAATTCTCCGTTTCGAGAGTTGGCACTTTAAAAAACTTTTGTTAGGGTAGATGTTACATGAGCCTCAAGACTACGACTTTAGAATGATCAGTTTATTGTGAAGGTTTCATTGCGGATATACCACCTAAAACCAACTGGGGCGAAGGCAAACTTCATTCTTGTTCGGGGTTGAACCAACCGGGTTGTCTGAAACAGCTGTTAAAGGCGCGTGCAGACGACGCACAGTGGGACGAAATGCGATTCTGGCTGGACAAAAATATTTTATTGGCTATTCTTATAGGAAATTTCACGCTGATTCCGAATATACCATATGTTCCTATACCTAATATAGCTCTTTAATGGATTTTTCTTGGAAAAACCTCGAAAAAACACATTTTTTGGAATATTTTCCGATTTTGGCAAATATGACACATCCTTCAGATGTACTGGAAACGTTTTTTGCTCAATAGAAAAGATATAGAGAATTAAATTTTGCGTCGATTTGTCACCAAGGAAAGTAAAACTTTTGGTAAAATTAGCAAGTTATCGAATTTCAAAGTTTTCGAAGACCGCAAAATACCATTTATTGCCGTATTAGAGGTAAAACTTGATATTCAATCGACTTCCACAAAGAAGAAAAGTTGTAAACCATCAAATTCTGCAGCGATTGACTACCAATTTTTTCGAAAAAAAAACACCAATAATTAAGAGAGTTATGATGTTCCAAAGTTTTTGACAACTCCAATTTTCCACTTTTTCACTATGCTGATTCCCACTAACCTATCATCACCTCACCATTCCTTCATATATGCGTTCAACAACTATTATGGTACACCGTGAAACCAATTCCAGCTGCAAATATTTGCAAGTAATCACAATACCCTCGTCAACGTTGTGAAAGTGTGCCAGAACTCTGGTATAATTGCTACAAAGTCATAGGAACCCAAACGTAAGCTTCTTATTCATGCATGAAAATACGTCTGCCAAGTGGGTGTGGGTAATAGGTTCCTCGTATCCAATACGTAAAATGTATAGATATGTTGTAATGTATAAAACATATGCCTATATTCGTATATACCTATGCCTACCTATGTACCTCCTATAAATTTCATATAAATCGGTCCAATAGTTTCGGATTTTTGCGCGTTACAAGGATTTGCGGACAAAGACAGACAGACACGGAACCAGAAATGTTCAGGAAGGTCCAAAACGTGAAATGCGAGTGGAAATTTTGATTTTGGAAAAGTGAAAACAATGCTTCCGCTACCTTGGTAGACTTGGAAGGAAAATGTTGTCCTTTAAAATCAAAATTTCCACTCGCATTTCACGTTTTGGACCGATTTATATGAAATTTATAGGAGGTACGTATTTAGGCATAGGTATATACGAATATAGGCATATGTTTTATACATTACAACATATCTATACATTTTTACCGACACCCACTTGGCAGACGTATTTTCATGCATGAATAAGAAGCTTACGTTTGGGTTCCTACGGCTTTGTAGCAATTATATCAGAGTTTTGGCACACTTCCACAACGTTGACGAGGGTATTGTGATTACTTGCAATTATATGCAGCTCTAATTGGTTTCACGGTGTACCATAATAGTTGTTGAACGCATATATGAAGGAATGGTGAGGTGATGATAGGTTCCTGGGAATCAGCATAGTGAAAAAGTGGAAAATTGGAGTTGTCAAAAACTTTGAAACATCATAACTCTCTTAATTATTGGTGTTTTTCGAATAAATTGATAGTCAACCGCTGCAGAATTTTATGGTTTACAACTTTTCTTTTTTGAGAAAGTCGATTGAATATCAAGTTTCACCTCTAATACGGCAATAAATGGTATTTTCCGGTCTTCGAAAACTTTGAAATTCTATAACTTGCTTATTTTACCAAACGTTTTACTTTCCTTGGTGACGAATCGACGCAGAATTTAATTCTCTATAACTTTTCTATTGAGCAAAAAACGTTTCCAGTACATCTTAAGGACGAAAAATCGGAAAATATTTCAAAAAACGTGTTTTTTCGAGGTTTTTTCAAGAAACATCCATTAAAGAGCTATTTTAGGTATAGGAACATATGGTATATTCGGAATCAGCGTAAAATTTCCTATAAGAATAGCCAATAAAATATTTTTGTCCAGCCAGAATCGCATTTCGTCCCACGGTGCGTCCGTCGTCTGCACGCGCCTATAACAGCTGTTTCAGACAACCCGGTTGGTTCAACCCCGAACAAGAATGAAGTTTGCCTTCGCCCCAGTTGGTTTTAGGTGGTATATCCGCAATGAAACCTTCACAATAAACTGATCATTCTAAAGTCGTAGTCTTGAGGCTCATGTATAGCATCTACCCTAACAAAAGTTATTTAAAGTGCCAAATCTCGAAACGGAGAATTCAAATTCAGGTTGATATTAAGGCATTTGTGGACTTCGTAGAAGTAGGGTTGGAAGAGATTCAGTTGATTAATCAGAATGAGCTCCTTCCTCAAACTTCTGTAATCTTACACCTTACAAATTATGGTTTCCTTTGATTTCGTGCCTATTTTCGAGTCAATTGTTTGTATTTATTCAGGTGATTCTGCGATTTTCGAACTTTTAAAAGTTTTAAATTTGAATTGTTTATTCCTTTATTATATTCCTTATTTCTACTACTAAACTAATGAAATAGAAATTTAACTAATCAAAAAAAACTAATCAAATAAGAATCGAAGAATAAGAATGACTCAGAATGAGACAAAAGGTTTTGCTCATGGTTTTGCTAAAGTACCGCTAACGTAACTTCATTTCATGGATCTTCGTGTATCCATGGTTACTGCACCGAATATGTCCTTGAGCGTTTCCGATGCCATCTGAACTGAACAGCCACGGAGGTGCCCTTGCTCTGAACCGAACCTGCACCGGAGCAGTTGTGGAAATAAAGCTAATAAGCCTATGTGATCGTGTAGCAAAAATTTTTTATAACCCCCCCTCAAACTTTGTCACTTTATGTTTCAAGGTGCGTAGAATCCAAATTTGAAATGTCCGTCCGCCGTTCGGGCCTTAAAAGGCCTAAGAATTGACTTAAAAAACCCGTTCTTTCGCACATAGACTCCATTTGGGGTCTAGTTGGTCCTAACGTTTAACCATCCCGATCGCTTTACTCGCATAGATGCTATGGGCCAAAAACGGGCGAAAAAGTGTGAAAAAGTGTCAGTGTTAGACTGACGAACGCGCGCACGCCTTGTGGGTGGGAGAGGGTGGGCGGGAGAGAGTGAGAGGGAGGGCGAGGCAGAGGGAGTGAGAGGGAAGGGAGGGCGAGGGAGTATGGGGGAGGCGGAGGGAAGAGAGTGGAGGGAGGGGAGAGGAGATGGAGTGAGAGGGAAGGGAGGGCGAGGGAGTGTGGGGAGGCGGAGGGAGTGTGGGGGAGGCGGAGGGAGTGTGGGGGAGGCGGAGGGAGTGAAAGGGAGGGGGGGGGAGGGGAGAGGGAAGGCGAGAGAGAGAGTGTGATGAAATTAATTCCAATTAGAAGAGATTGTTTATGAGTATGAAAATACTCATAATTCTATTCTATGCTTTATGATACTCGTATAAAGCTTCGCTTCCTTCGGGTGTCCCTAGACGGCCCCATTTATTATTTTTTTTCCTCAACTTTACTATAAAGCGTAAAATTATGGGGTCCTGGAGCTGTGATGCAGTGAACGAGTGAACCAAATATTGGAAGCCCCGAGTTTCGATACCTAGTAAATATACTATAAGTGAGGCTAAATAATTACGGTCAGTTTTCTACGTAGAAGGTCTGTATGACACAGAAATAATAAACCTTTGTGTAACAATTTACAGCTTTTTTTTTAATATGATCCTATTTTATTTATTTGCGAAACTTGTGTTGTTGATTTACAATTAACCTTCGAGCTCTGAAGTGTTAAACGATTTTACACTTTCACTCCACCCGTTGCTAATTGCGGAAACTGATTTCAAAGACACCCATTATGAGCGGAAGATTAGGATATTATTCTCCGTTTTCTAATTAGTTTCGATAGGCCCCTATAGAAATCAGAATCAGGTTCTTCCAGCTCCCTTTTAGGGAATTTTCGTATGGAATGAAGCTATTGCAATGGCTTCAAAAAATGAGTAAATCAAAATTTTCGAAAATTTTCATTACTAAAATCCGTTTTGAGGCATTCTTCAAGAACCCTAGAGTTTAATATATATATTGAAGTTATTTTGTTCTTGACTGCTACTAGAATAGATGAAGAATGGTATAGAGTTCTTGAGAGTCGGTCACAGGAAGAAATAAACTCAAATTTTCAACCCTAACGTTTCGTTCTATTTTTCGAACATCTTCAGGGCTATAACAACAATACAAAGGAACTATTGTATTACTACTAGGACTAGATAATAAAGACAACAATTGGCGGTCGTATGCTATCTGTAGGCAGCACAGGAGGAGCACTGGCGGTCGGATAACAAGAAAGGTCAAATTTCAACTTATTTACTTAATTTTAACCGTTTTTAACGTGATTTACGTATTCTTAATGGTACTTGATTATGTAGCAGGCAATTTCATCATTTGTTATTATCAGTTCATCGGTCACATCGTTGTCTGACAGGCAGTAGCTTCCTTGTTTCGGGAGTGTACCTACTAAATACTGGGGAAAAAAAACTTTCTTCTCCTGTCGCCAACCCAAGATTGCTACCTCATCATAGCCGCCTCTGATTTCAAGCCTTCACGGTTAGAAGCCTAGAACTAAGGATTAAAATCGGATTTTCATTCACTCGAAGAGAGGCAAAAAGAGTCCCTTTTGCTACGATAATTTCTTGAAGGACCACCATAATCTAGCGAGACGCTAGTCTTGCATCGCCAAGTCTTCAAAAAGTCCAGTCATGCAGCATGACCCCATGAGCGAATTTTTGAAGAAATCTTCGACATTTCAGTCGCTATTGATCGTGTAGAGAAATTTTAGTTTGATTTTGATAGACAAACATGGAATCAAATTATTAAAAATAATTAGGAGGTACTCATACTTTATTATTATTAAACTAATCTTCTAGATTTAAAGACAAATGTAGGTAAATATTCATAGATTTCGATGTCCAATGTGGTCAGTATTGAAGGCAGTTGATTACTTTTTTTTTTTAACAAGCACCTACGTTTTAAACAGCATGGTTCTAGGATTGGTTATACAGGGATACTTCCATAAGAGTAGTTCAATCTGAATTTGGACAATGTTTCATGCAAATATTACCGATTTTTACAACTAGCGAACGGCATTATTTCGATTTTTGACTGATTTTTCAACTTTGAAATTTTTGAAAACTTGGTACATATTCTTTTAGGAAATTTTACGCTGATTTCGAATATTCCACATGTTAGTATGCTGAAAAAATTATTTCGCACAACAAATCGCAAAAAAACAGGCTATTTTGAAATTTTTGACATTTTTGAAAATTTTAACCCGAAGATGTAATCCGATCATGCTGGCCAACGAACTTGAACTTTCGTTTTGTGTCCTTAACATTTTAAAATTTGTTTGAAGTTTCTAGCACAATTCTACGGACAGTTATCGTCTGGAATGACACATACATACATACAATGTGATTCAGAGTATCCTGAAACGGATTTCTGCATAAAATTTTTTCAAAAATTCACATTCTACAAATTTTGAGGCGAGAGCAATAGCTTAATTTTCTTCTAAAATTCGCTAAAAACTAGCCACCACTGCAATGAACGAGACGGGCCAAGATAAGTAACGAAGTAGTACTTCGGCCTAACTATGGCCCTATCACGACATCACCCTATCGACTCAAACTTAATTTTCTTTGCATATCCTGGTAGGGGATGCTCCATTAGTATCCTAATGTCAAATAATATGCAACGTTAGATCAATTCTATTTAAAAGCTGAAAAGGGCGTCAAAATGTATGTTTTCGGGCTTTCTTCCTTTTTCTTCCCCCCTTCATCTCACCTGGTTAAATTGTCCACCCACTTCTACCAGTTCTTCTCAGCCAATTTTGATGAAATTTGAAACATAGGCTACAACTGACCTGACAAAGTGCCTTTTGGGGACCAAGTGGTGGGGGGGGGGGGGGTTAACGGAGGGGGTTACAATGAAATTTTCAACTGTTTACCCTAAAAAGTTTACATTTGATAGGAAGAAATTTTGTGACATAAAGAGCTGAATGAAATGACGGGCTGTATCCTGATCAGCTGATTTAGCTACACTCTGTCCTTTTCATCCTATGAATGCGAGATTTGATAGGGAGCCTTTCTAGGACATTTAAGAGATGAATTACGGGGCCCATCTTGATCAGCTATGGGAGCTGAATTCTCTCCTGTTCACCATAGGAAATTTAAATTTGACAGGCAACATCTCTCGGACAAGAAAAGTGGAATGAAATGACTGACTCCATCCTGAGCAGCCTGTACATTTCAACCTTTTCCCACTAGACCATCAGAAATATGTGATATACCCCCAAAAAGACGCTCTACAAATAAAGGATGCCAAGCCACAAAATGCATGATATTATCCGATTTGGAGCAAGCCAATAGTCGGATTGCCATCTCCTTGTAGAGTGCATTCATTCCCTCACTACTCTTGACTGCGTTTGGGAGTGTTATGACACAAGAATATTCGATACTGTCAGTGCCAATAATAGAACTAGGGTATGAATTTAGGGAAGAGTTGATATTAAACAAAGAGAGTGATACTTTTCCCTCTTTTATTTACACAATCCTTTTAAACCTATCCATTCTAAAGTCTCTCCTCATACCTCTTGATAAAGACTAGAAGATCTGGAAGGTCTATACGTCTTCGAGCATCAGAGAGGCACGCAGAAGAAGGCTCTGTGGTTGACTGTCCAGTGTCAAAAGATACCGGATTTCGGCACTCGATGGTCTTATATATCCTCGGTCGGCTGGTGTGTCGATGTGGGGTCGCTGCTGAGGCCGGTCTCCTCACAGCAAGAGTTCCTAGTAGATCCGTCGGTCTCAATACAGCGTGCGGTAACGAGAAACATTTACCGCACCTTAAAGTCACATCAAGTCCTTAACGAATCTAGTTGTAACGCTAAATCCATGGAAGGAGGAAATTAACCCAAGAAAGTTATTTGAGACCATTGAAGGTTATTTTAGACCATAACGTTTTCTACAGATTTTGATCCATTAACGTATCTGTACAGAAGGATGCGTCTCCGTAATTCATTGAGTCAGAGTTTCGGTGCCGGATTGTCGATACCACACAACGTATTGTGTTTACGGATCTACTAAGAACTCTCTAATACCTCAACAGAGTTCAAACTCGTGTCCTTAGTTAATGAGGAGAAATTTTTCTGTAGTTGCAACATTTCAACAGATAAAGCTATGAGGCCGATTAAACTGTGGGATTTTTCCTTGAACATAACATTTCCCAGAGTCAAATACCAGCCATCTTAATTATCAATCTTTAATTTGAATAGCTAAAGACAAGTACTACTCTTGGAAATTAAATGAAGCAAGGAACAATGTACGAGCGAAGTGGAAGGTCATAAATGAAGCGACGGGAAGAACGCAAAAGAGTACACCAATAAACTCTATCGAGGTAGAAGGAAAAATATTTGATATAGATAAAGACGGTAAAAAAAATTCGGATGCTTTCAATGAACATTTCTCAACAATCGGCTCGAAATTAGCAGATAGAAGTGCAATATGTGATAACCCGACAATACCTACAAGTGTCACCCCGCAACCATTTTTGGTTGTCTCCGAAAAAACTGTTGACAAAATAATATGTAGTTTAAGAGGGGGTTCAAGCCCGGGATTTGATAATATTTCTGTTGAAACTATTAAAAAAATCAAGCAACACATAACTAAGCCGTTAACTTATTTGATAAACCTCAGCTGTGCTTCCTGTACCTTTCCTCAAATATATAAAAGGGCTGTTATAACTCCGCTTTACAAAACCGGAGATCCCAAATTGATAAACAACTATCGACCTATTTCTTTAATGTCCAATATCGCTAAAATTATTGAAAAATCTGTAAAAACATTCCTAATACAATTTTTAGAAAATCAAAAAATAATAAATGAAAACCAGTTTGGTTTTCAACCAGGAAAAAGCACACTGGATGCGATTTTATGCTTGGTAGAGAACATTACTTTGGCACTCGATAAAGGGAAAAAAGTACTAGTAGTATACAAAGACATGACCAAAGCTTTTGATACTATACCACATTCCAGTTTAATTGAGACCCTGATCAGTATGAATTTCAACCCGTATTTCATAAAGTGGACAGAGAGCTATTTATTGAATCGTGAACAAAGAGTCAAAATAGGGGACCATTTGAGTGATGCATGTACATTCCTATTTTCCGTCCCACAGGGAACTGTTCTGGCTCCTTTATATTATATTATATATAGTAATGGTATTTTCTCCTTAGATATTGACGGAAAAAATGTATGTTTTGCGGATGATTCGGCAATGGTAGTGACAGGGGATTCATGGGAAGAAGTAAAGCGAAAGACGACCTGCAACCTTCATAAAATAAACCAATGGCTGAAAATGAAAAATCTCAAATTAAACTTTAGCAAAACAAACTATATAACGTTCGCATGGAAATCCTCAATGATTCCTGATTTAGGCCCAATTGCATGTCATCAATCTGAGATGTGCGAAATAAACTGCTGCTGTCCGACCATAAAACAGGTACACGTAACAAAATACTTAGGGGTAAAAATAGATCAGTGCCTTGGGTGGGATGAACACATAAAAGATTTATCTACAAAACTAAGAAGGTTGCTACCAATGTGTCGGGAAGTTCGTAACTTTATGACACTGAAAATAAAGAAACAATTCTACCACGCAATGTGCCAGTCACTACTGATTTATGCCATGCCAGCCTGGGGTTCAGCTTTCAAAACCAAACTTCAGCCTTTGTTCACGATTCAAAAAGCCCTGATCAAGGTCCTATTAAAAAAACCGATTAGGTTTGGGACAAGGGATTTGTTTAAAGAATTTCAAGTTCTAGACTTATTTAGACTAATAGATAAATCTACTATAATTTACATTTACAAACGATTTCTAAAAGGGGGATTTGAAATAGTAAGCAATATTGGCACAAGAAGTTCAAGCAAGATTACCCTAATTATACCAAGATTTAATACTTCCGCTGCACAACGTTCTCATTTATATAGAGGGATCATCGTTTTCAACAACCTACCTAGCGAAATTATTTCAACTAGTGTATCGCTTAATAAATTCAAAGAAGATCTGAAGGAGCACTATATGTCTTAACTGTTTCATTTTGTCTAATTTATGTTATTTCAATTATTATTTACTCCTTAAATTCTGAATTTTCTATTATTCATGTAAACCAATGGAGAATAGAGTACCTACAATAGAAGTATATACATACATACTTTATCTTTAGAACTTGATGTTGAAAATCCTGTATTATAATTAATTATTTAAATAGTCACTAATAGGAGAGCTGAATATTGAACAGACGCTCCAATTCCCTGCACAAGATTCTTCTTACTGGGAATTGTAGCATTTTTGTACTAATCTGTAATACATTTTTTGTAAATTTTTTTCTGAATAAAATGCATATTATTAAAAAAAAAAAAAAAATCTTGGCTGGTTTGGGGTCAGATGAATGACGAAGTGAAACTGCAGGTCACTGGCTCAGCAGATGATCGCTAGAAGGAGTCTAGCAGTCAAGCGAAGTCATTGTCACAGTGGGTGTTTTGACTCTAGTGAGTGATTAAGAGCAGGCTGTGGTGTCGGCCATGTTTTCTGCTCCCATAAGGAATCAACGTTACTTTCCCGACGTCATAAATCCTCGAATCATGCACCGATTTCCATGATTTTTTTTTTTTTTTTTTTTTTTAATCTTCAAGTGAAACCAATCTTTAGCAATCCGTCGAGGCGTTTTTTGAGAAAAATGTCACTAGAAGCTGCAATTCATCAACAAAGTCACAGCTAAGAGGGTTACTCTATTCGAGTGATCATTGCTTTATTGGATGATGATTTATCGCAAATCTGCCCTGACGGATGTCTTCCTTAGATTTCACGCTTCAATTCAAGTGTTCAAACGACAAAATCGGTTGATTTTTCATGAAGTTCTGTGATCAGGAAACTGAATTTGCGATTCGATGGCTTTTCAAACTTCCGAAGCGAGGCGGGCGTCGAGGAAGTTCAGGGGTTTTACGCTAGATGCCACTAACATCGACCACTCTTCCCGCCTGCGAACTGTGAATCGGGTACCTTTTCTCCCAAAATCTGAGATCGGGTCACTAGGGCTTTTGATGAAACAGTTTGCGTTTCTTTGATGAAACAATGTGCCATCAATATACCATCCCTTTGACAAAATGACATCCATTTTTTTGACGGAACCTGTCCTTACTTTTTTATAATTGTTTTTCCTAATCGAGCTACCGTGCTGAAATATATACCTATAGATATTTTCAAGGCATCTAGACTACCATTACAAGGTTTGAATGCGCAAGGCGCCGTGTTTAGGTAATGTACCGTTGACTACGTCTAATAAACATATATGAATTATTTACCTACGTAAAAGGGCTATCTAATACAGAATTTGTTTCAACTGGATTTACGGATTCTAAACATTTTGAAACCTAAAACAACGAATTTTGACGGGGTGTTTAAACAATTCGAGTTAGCAGTCGAAAACAACTCGATGTGTGTGTAATTGCCCCGTAATAGAGAATTTCTCTAGAGCCCAGTTATTTTCGGAAAGAGGCTTTGATGACCCACCCCAATCACCAGGTACCTTCAGGGTTGCTCATCACCCAGCTACATCTACCGGATTTTCTTGTCACTCGCTCCTCTTGGCCAAACTTGGCTAGTTGAAGCTTTTCACGCCGAAGGACATGGCGCTGTTTTGGCAGCCCGCTCTTAAGTGAAAGATGCTCCATCAGGAACTGAGATGTTCACAGTCTTTTGGTTCGAGAGGGATTTAACCAATTATTGTTTTGTATTATTTCGGGTTTTTAATTAGGTACTGTTCCAACTATTACGGCCCAAAAATATTTGATACCTGGAGACAGTATTCGAACTCTTGTCCCTTCTTACTAAGGAGAAATTTCTCTCAGTTGCAAAACACCAATGGGTTGAGCTATGAGGCCGATTTAATCAAACCGCTTCGACTGTGGTATTTTTCCTTGAACATAACAGGAGTGAGAAGCTTCTTCAACGGCTTGGCCCATTTTCACCAATTACACATTAAACATCACTGCTGTTCTCCAAATGTGGTCGGGGAATATCTCCATTAAACGAATTTTCCCACATTGCCAAGCTCAGCCCTGCATCGCCCACTATTATATAATTCGAACATTTGGAATATATTTGCAGTTCTGGTGAGATGTATACTTCGAATTTTCCCACATTGCCAAGCACAGCTCTGCATCGCCCACTATTATATAATTCGAACATTTGGAATATATTTTCAGTTCTGGTGAGATGTATACTTCCACTACCACTCTTACCGGTATGGTTGTGTGACTGGCAAAAATTGGCCAGGCCAAGCCGTTGAAGAAGCCTCTCACTCACAAAGGCAGTCAAAAAGCGGGAGAGAATGAATGCACTGTTCAAGGAGACAGCAATTCGACTATAGGCTTGGCCCGAATTGGATGATATCATGCATTTTGTGGCTTGGCATCTTTTGTATGCGGAGCATACGGCGTCTTTCTTGGGTTTTTATACTCTGCCTGGAAGTTTGATTGAGTGACAAAAGAGCTAGAAGTGTATCAAAGCTAAAAGGTAAAATTCTGAAGATGTCATCACTACACTCGGCTGAATACACAAAGCGTATGACCCATTACAAGCAACTATCAGGATGATGAACAGAGACATTCCACAGCAAGAAGTGCTACCATCGTAATGCGTCAGGAATTGAGGAGTTGGCTATACCAAGAAACATTTCTGTTCTGATAAGCCATAAACCTGTTATCAACTGAGAACAACAAAGCTGCATAAACTTTCTAATAATTTCCCGTCCTTTTCCATCTTTTCAGTGAAGTTGAAAGTAGCTTCTTTCAGTGCACAAGTGCGAACTTCACTTTCAGTTTCTACTCCAAGTTGAAACTGCGATTGGAATTCGCTAAGTAGGTACACCTAGCGGCAAACAAATTAATAACTCACAAATTAATAAATGAAATAGTTGCATGTATCTTTACCGAGAGACACAGATACATGCAAGCAGACACACAGATCCATTCGCACATAGATACATGCATTCTGAATTTAGTTTGTTTTCAATTACACTGAAATATCCTCACGACTTTCATATCTGCCGAAGTGCTGGGCGTTCCAGCAGCTTCAAACCACTGCTTTCTTCGCTGCAGATTACAGGGAACATAACAGAAATGTTTCTTCCTTCACGCTTTCATTTTTACTATTACGTCACGGCAAAAGCACTGTTGTCTGGTCACAGTGAGAGAAATATGTGAAATACATAGTTTTTGGATGGGTTGACTGTTAATTTTGTGGAATTCCATTTTTGTAGATAGGGAGAATGTCTTCTATTCCACAATTAAATTTCAACTGTTGAAATTTAATTGTGGAATAGAAGTCATTCTCCCTAACTACAAATATATAGTACTTTTGTTCATCCTACTTTTATTTCTGATAAGACGTAACAAATATGCTGAGTAACATAATAAGTGCTGGGTGGGGCTTCACACAGAAACAGCTTCTACCCTTTTCACTAACCGGAATCTCTCCCCAAGCTAAAAAACACAGATTTCTAAATATGAATGATTTCAACTTGTAAGCATGAGGAAAAAGGGGAGAGGGGAGGGATTGAAACTTCTCTGAACAAGGCATTACAGCTGAGGCATGGGTGGCCTACCTACTTGATTGATTTGGTACTTAGTAATACCAGAACAGTTCAATTTGTTGACAATTTTTTTGGAGGCCTAGTAAAATCCAGCTGTTGTAACATTTTTAGTTAACACAAAACATTTCTTGAAGAAGGTGACTAAGTGAAGTGTAAAGGTAAGCACGCAATAAAGTGTTGTGGGGCAGCTCCAATCACATTGGAAACACGAATCTCCTGACAGGAAAAACAGTGTTGAAATCAGAACATTAGCCCTCCATATTATTTATACTCAAAGACTAACTAGCAAGGTTATTATTGCAGGAAGTACCATCCAGGTTATCCGTCTAGAATAGTGAGTGAATAAGACGAAGTGATTTCAATTACCGTTGGCAGCGCTGCAATCGCTCCCAAAATGGGAGCATCAAACGGGATAGATTTGAGGGACTGAAGGGGAAACTGACCAATTTATCACTCACCACATGAATTTACACTATTAATGCAGTACTATAGTTTTTGCCTAGTCAAAAACTAGGCAAAATAGTCAAAAATATAGCAAATATATATATTTTGTTTCCATTATTTCTATTCACTTGAATTTGGATTATATAGCTTTTCTAATATTAGCAAGTAAAACATGAATGGGTCGGACTTTGTCATTTTTCACGAGCTTCCTTCACAGTGTAATGGGCTAAAAATATTTGATACCTCGACAGGAGTTCGAACTCGCGTCGTCACAACTACGAGAAATTATTATTAATTTCCCGAAGTTGTGACACTCTAACGATCAGAGCTATGAGGCCAGGGTGACCAAACATTTTCGACTGTGAGAGTTATTTTCCTGGAGCGTAACATTTCCCCGGAGTCAAATACCAGCCGTCTCGGCTGGTTTGGGATCGGACGAATGACGAAGGGAACTGCAGGCCGCTGGCTCAGCAGATGCTCGCTGGAACAAGTCAGCAGTCGAGCGAGGTCATTGTCACGGTGTTTTGACTCAAGTGAGAGAGGAAATGAAAGGCATAACAACAGGAAATGTGATGTTTACAGTCTTTTGGCTCGAGAAGGATTTAATTAATTATTGTTTCGTATGATTACGGGTCCTATTTTGACTGCGTCACTGTAACAGGCTAAAAATATTTGATACCTCAACAGGAGTTCGAACTCGCGTCGTCACAACTACGATAAATTTCTCTGCAGTTGCAACACTCCAACGATCAGAGCTATGAGGCCAGGGTGATCAAACCTCTTCGACTGTGAGAGTTATTTTCCTGGAGCGTAACATTTCCCCGGAGTCAAATACCAGCGGTCTCGGCTGGTTTGGGGTCGGACGAATGACGAAGTGAAACTGCAGGCCGCTGGCTCAGCAGATGCTCGCTGGAACAAGTCAGCAGTCGAGCGAGGTCATTGTCACAGTGTGTTTTGACTCAAGTGAGTGAGGAAGTGAAAGGTGCTAACAACAGGAAATGTGATGTTTACAGTCTTTTGGCTCGAGAGGGATTTAATTAATTATTGTTTCGTATGATTTCGGGTCCTATTTCGACTGCGCCACTGTAACGGCCCAAAAATATTTGATACCTCGACAGGAGTTCGAACTCGTGTCGTTACAACTACGAGAAATTACGGGAAATTCCTCGTAGTTGCGACACTCTAACGATCAGAGCTATGAGGCCAGGGTGACCAAACCTCTTCGACTGAGCTAAGTTATTTTCCTGGAGCGTAACAACAGAAACTCTCAAAGATGTGTGTGAAATCGTAGATCCATTTTTCCAATTTATGTTTATTTTATCAAAAGGATTGATTTAGCATGATGTTGTAACGGGCTAAAAATATTTGATACCTCGACAGGAGTTCGAACTCGCGTCGTCACAACTACGAGAAATTATTATTAATTTCCCGGAGTTGCAACGCTCTAACGACCAGAGCTAAGAGGCCAGGGTCGACTGTGAGAGTTATTTTCCTGGAGCGTAACATTTCCCCGGAGTCAAATACCAGCCGTCTCGGCTGGTTTGGGGTCGGACGAATGACGAGTGAAACTGCAGGCCGCTGGCTCAGCAGATGCTCGCTGGAACAAGTCAGCAGTCGAGCGAGGTCATTGTCACGGTGTGTTTTGACTCAAGTGAGTGAGGAAATGAAAGGCATAACAACAGGAAATGTGATGTTTACAGTCTTTTGGCTCGAGAGGGATTTAATTAATTATTGTTTCGTATGATTTCGGGTCCTACTGACTGCGCCACTGTAACGGGCTAAAAATATTTGATACCTCGACAGGAGTTCGAACTCGCGTCGTCACAACTACGAGAAATTATTATTAATTTCCCGGAGTTGCAACGCTCTAACGACCAGAGCTAAGAGGCCAGGGTGAGAGTTATTTTCCTGGAGCGTAACATTGTTTTATTTTTTAGATGCGACCATCCAGATCATCAAACTACGCACATCATTCTGATCCATTTTCCCAAATAATCTATATTTTATCAAAAGTATTGATTTAGGATGTTTTTCATTTATGAGATGCGATCTTGCAGCATCCAGACCACCAAACTACACACATCATTTTGATGTATTTTTCCTATTAATCTATATTTTACCAAAAGGATTGATTAAGGATATTTTTTGTTAGAGATGCGAGCTTGTTAGCATCCAGACCTTCAAATTAAATCCATAAAAAATACCCCAGACTCTTCTGAAATTGAACAGGGTCGAGTCCAACCGTATTGCTTGACGGGGACGAGTCTGTGATTACTTATTCCTATATTATATTTATTATATAAACCACAAAACTTTCGACCAAAGTGAGTATCTAAGTCATCAGTCATTCAAGTGTAATATTCCTGGTTTTGATCACCAATTAGATAATGGGGGGCAGGACTAGTTTTTGACAAGGCAAAAACTTTAGTGCTGTCCCCCAATTTTTTAAAACCACAATTAAGAAATGTATATCGATTTAGGATGTTTCAAATGTCAATGATGAGAAACAGGGGACTCGTAACGATTCCATATCATATTTTTAAAATAACAGAACGATGGTTTGAAGCAGGGAAATCTCGATTTGAAAATGGGAGGCAGGACTAAAGTACACCCAGGACGAATTTCAACAGGTACATACCTTTCGGGTACCTACTCAGAAGGTTGTGATAGAAATTTTGATATAAAAATATAAAATGTCGATGATCATTTTTAGTAAATTAGAAAAATGTTACTGACTCCTTGTTTCAAGATGAACTAAAACTTTTATTTTTTTACGTTGTTAATAACTTCAAATCGTATGATCGATAAATGTTCAAATTGGTTATTTAAAAATAAACTGAAGTTAAATAATAAAAATAACTTGCGTAGCCCTACAGCTACTCCCTCCTCAGCGATTTACTAGGCTGACTCCAGAAATCGCGCTGGGAATCTGACGGTCCTCTTCGGTCGATTTGTTTGTTTCTCAGTCTTGTCTGGCTCTATTTTCGTAGGTTCTAGTTTCGTAGGTTCTTCTATCGTTGTTTCTGGGTCTGCGAGTGGATATGCTGGCTTTAGGCGATCTATCAAGATATTGACAGTATTCCCATTTATATCCAGCGAATAGAATTTTCCCACTCGCTCTTTGACTTCAAAAGGTCCCTCGTATGGACACACAAGTGAGGGCTTGAGCTTGTCAACTCTGACGAAAACATGAGTTGAATGAGCCAAGTCCTTATGCACGAAAGGTGTTCTGCTGTTCTTAAGCAACTCTCCAACTGGCTTCAGTCTGTTCATCCATTTTCTTAGTTCTTGAACAAATATTGCCTGATCTTCTTCAATTCTTGTGTCCATGTCCTCTTGAAAAAAATCTCCAGGTAACCGAAGCTGTTGTCCGTAGACGATTTCCGCTATAGACGCATTTGCTTCAAGCTTGATCGCGCTACGGATGCCTAAAAGGATGGTGGGAAGAACTTCGGTCCATTTCTTTTTTGAGTGCGTTCGAATGGCTGCTTTTAGAGTTCTATGGAACCTTTCGATTTTTCCTTGAGCCTGTGGGTGGTACGGGGTTGACCTTCGAATTTAAAGAGCGAGTGGGAAAATTCTATTCGCTGGATATAATTGGGAATACTGTCAATATCTCGATAGATCGCCTAAAGCCAGCATATCTACTCGTTGTTAATAACTTCAAATCGTATGATCGATAAATGTTCAAATTGGTTATTTAAAAATAAACTGAAGTTAAATAATAAAAATAACTTGCGTAGCTCTACAATACCTACGTTCAATGAACATAAAAGTCAAGGAAGAAAGAGTAAGTTACTGATTGTTCCTAGTTTTTGAATCCACCCTTGTATGTTCGAGATTCCAACTAATTTCCATTAGTTTTCAACTGATTGGAATTCCAAAAATCGGCCATATAGTGCTAATTACTGTAGTGGGCTATGCTGGAAGAAGTCAGCAGCCTTGACTAAAACTTCAGAGTTGGGAATAGGGCCTTTCGAGACTGGACATTGTAGCATTTGTGCTACAGGGAGCTCTCGGGATATGAGGGTGCTTGCTGCCCCCTTCAACCTGCCCTTGGCAATTAACACCCAGGTTGGCTCCGGAGCAGAACACATGAAGGGTCCACGGGAAAAACGATGAGCGTCCAGAAAAGCTGATTTTTCCAGAAATCGAAAAACAAACTTTCAAGACTGATAGTATCAGTATGTGTACCACTAATTAAATTCCAACTACAAAAATGTCTCGTGAAAATCATTCCTTATCAAATAGTTATTCAAAGTAATACCTTGTAAATTCAGTGAACAAGAAAAATTATAATCTTCTGAAAAAACATTTTATTTAGTGTAAGCATAATAGGATATTTTCTATATCGGTGTGAAAACGTTAGTTGGAACAGTAGCGGTTTCAATGAATGCCAAAAAAGTAAGAATTACTCACAATAAGAATAAAGTGGGGGGAAGAATTATAATGCTGATTCATGAAATGAGTCAGTCGAAGTCTTCAGGATAATCAAGAAACACGTCTTCTTGTTGACAATCTTGAACAGCTTGGTGTGTGACCAGGCAATCGTAAAACGTCTTAGCATCTTCGCTTTCTAGGAATTGTTTGAGGTGCTGCAAGTCGTTATATTTAGGTTGAGAAATAGGTAGTGGTCCTGCGTAGGAAATTTCAAGTTGCTTCCTTGATGGGGCTTGTTTTCTCACTTTTCTCACTTCTACACTCACTTTCCATGGCGTTTAGAGAACACTTCAAAGTAGAACAACAAACTGATAGTGCGGGACAAAAAGATAAGAATACAGTGATTCACAGTATTTCTTGAGGAGAGCGGTCAGAGGGGGGAGCGTTCATGGACTCTCATCGTTCTTCCTAAGGCGCGCAGGACTTTCATCGTTTTTCCCCAGTACACTGTTTCTTTAGACAGTATTTTCAGCGTATTCTCATCCTTCTTTCCCCCTATGGGTTTGTGTATCAATAGTACAACTAATGAACAACAGAATGCAGTGGAAACCTCAAAATCGACCAAAAGTGGACTCTCATCGTTTTTTCCTTGGACCCTTCACATGTTTTGCACATATACTTAATGGCTGAGAAGAAATCATTGAGGCTTTCTTCCTTGCCCCCTGAGTAGTGTGGAACATATGTATTCCAGTAAGCTTAGACATATACCCAAGGTCCTTGGGAGCACCAGTTGAATCTAGAATCTGCGAACCCCAATGAGTGTCAAGATAGAGTAGGATATGTCCAGTACCCAATGTTACTCCATGTGGTGGAGGTATGGGAGCACTACAACTATTTCCCTGTGGGTTCTGGGTGAACGTCTCTCTGGGTGATAAGCAAAAGGTGGAGTTAGCGCACCCTCCCTGAGTGTAGGGTGACTGGATGGGCTAGCTAGGGTACCCCATTGGAAGCGGTTTCCCCTGGTGGAGACGTCACCCACCAAGAGTGATAAATTATCTTGTCTTTGTCTTCTTCTACCTCCTTCCTTCCTCCATGCTTAGTGGCCTGCACGGAGGTGGCTGCAAGGAGGTAACATCACAGAGGAAAGTAGGGTACCTACCTACCGTTCTACCAATTTATAACCCCCGGGGGTGGGGGGTTTATCCTACTCAAGCACGAAACGCACACGGCCAAAAGAGCCTTTGTATTGAGATTTTTATACGCCCGTTTCCTGGCGGCCACCAGTGCGCGCCAATGCATTTTTCACCTCCCGGCCATGGTTTTAGCGAATTTTCTTAGAAAATAAAGCTATTGCAATGGCTCCAAAAATTTTAAAATACAAATTTTCAAAAATTTTCTTCATCGAAATCTGTTTTGAGGCATTCTGAAATGATTCCTGGATTTTAACGCTTTTTTATAAGTATATATATATATATATGTATATATATATATATATATATATATATATATATATATGTATGTATGTATGTATGTATGTGTCATTCCAGACGATAACTCTCGATAGAATTGAGATAAAAACTTCGTTCTTTCGCCAAAAAATCAAGCATTTTGAAAGAAAGGATGAGTTCGTTGGACAACACTTTTTGAGCACATTAAATTGGTCAAATTTCAAAAAATGTACTTAAAAAATCACTAAAAAAGGCAAAAAACCGCTAAAAATTAACAAATTTCTATTTTTTAGCAGAATGTTACTCGAAAAAAATTAATCGAACATGAACTAGGACATTTAAAAATTTAAGCACAAAATTGTACTGAAAAATGTACTTAAATTTCATTAAAATAAGCTAAAAATCGATAGGAACACTTGAAAAAATTGTAAAAATCCACAAAATCGTTTGTTCATTGGAATATTACTGACAAAAAGTTAATTTGCTATAAAATGTATAATAAAATTTTTATTTGACTCCAAAGTGCTCAAATTTCAACAGAATTTAACATAAATGTAATACGACCATTTATGAAAATTCGCTCATACGATCATGCTGCATGACTGGAACTTTTTTTAACCTATTTTAGCGAATTTTTGAAGAAAATTAAGCTATTGCTCTCGCCTCAAAATTTGTAGAATGTGATTTTTTGAAAAAATTTTATGCAGAAATCCGTTTCAGGCTATTCTGAATCATATTCCGAAGTTTAACGCATTTTTGTATGTATGTGTCATTCCAGACGATAACTGTCCGTATAATTGTGCTAGAAACTTCAAAAAAAATTTAAAATGTTAAGGACACAAAACGAAAGTTTAAGTAAGTTGGCCAGCATGATAGGATTACATCTTCGGGTTGAAATTTTCAAAAATGTAGTCAAAAATTTCAAAATAGCCTGTTTTTGCGATTTGTTGTGCGAAATAAGTTTTTCAGCATACTAACATGTGGAATATTCGAAATCAGCGTAAAATTTCCTATAAGAATATGTATCAAGTTTCCAAGAATTTCAAAGTTGAAAAATCAGTCAAAAATCGAAATAATGCCGTTCGCTAGTTGTAAAAATCGGTAATATTTGCATGAAACATTGTCCAAATTCAGATTGAACTACTCTTATGGAAGTATCCCTGTATAACCAATCCTAGAACCATGCTGTTTAAAACGTAGGTAGTAGGTGCTTGTTAAAAAAAAAAAATGTAATCACAACTGATGAGTTTACTCTGTGAAATATTCCGTCCTCCGATTCTCTCGGTCGCTCTGTTTAATGTTTTACGCTCAACTGTTTTAGGCCTTATGTAGCTTTAATACTGACTGTGGCTTAGAAAATAGCAGCCATGAAATTATGAAGAAGTTCTATTTATGTACGTACTAGCACGCAGACCCAAGGCCTCGCTCCGCTCGGCCGTCAATAGCGACTGAAATGTCGAAGATTTCTTCAAAAAATTCGCTCATGGGGTCATGCTGCATGACTGGACTTTTTGTTCTTTTTTACTAGCACTTAAAATCAACCCTCAGTTATTTTCGTGCGTTTCCATGCGGAAAAACACCTCCTGGATGATGAATGTAAGTGTACAGGTTTACCCAACTCAATTGCTTTCGTTTTTCCAAATTAGCTACCTATGTAATTCATTAGTGATTAAATTATGTGTAAGGAATACTATACGGGGGCAACTGCAGGGTACTTTTCCGTTGTACCCCCCCCCCCCCCCCCCCCCCGTCAATTTGTCTTCAACACGCCCGCCCGATATTTCTAGGCATTACTTCTTATTTAGATCATGTTGTTATGTATTTTTGAGATGCGAGCATCCATACCGCCAAAGTATGTATACACATCATTCTGACCTACATGTACAACTAATCTGTATGACTACTTGATGTTATGTAATTTTGAGATGCGAGCTTGCGAGCATCCAGACCATCAACCTATACCTACACAGCATTCTGATCTATTTGTGCGAATTCATGTGCATTCTACTTGTGCGAATTCATGTGGAGGCAATCAAACCACAACCACGCCAATTTGTTTCAACAAATCCTCACCGACATCGGCAACTTCTGAAAACACGGTAATTCTTTTTTTTAAATAATATAATTTCTTCCCACAGCTGAAATTGTCACCAATTCTACGTAAATATGTAATCTAAGTAAGAAGGAATGCCTAAAAACATCGGGCGGGCGTGTTGAAGATAAAGTTGAAGACTGTGAGTGGGGGGGGGGGGGTCAACGGAAAAGTACCGGAGTAGTAACCAGTTCTGAACGGATCTCATCCTATGTCATTCGGAACCCAGTGCGGAGAATCGGGTTCAGAACGGACTGTCTGAACTAGCCTAGAACAATCCCATAATGGTTCCAATTCTCTTGGTCGGCGAGCTATATTTTTTTTGGGAAGCCTACAACATCCAACGCTAGTAAAAAACAAACTCTATGAGTCAATCACCATTATTGCATAACAAAATGTTTCATTGACATCCCAGCAGAAAGTGTTGAACATCTACGTATAATCCTTGATCATATGACAGTCACTATGAAAATATTAACACTTACAACCTGTCAGATAGCTCGAAATGATCAACTTTTAGTGTGATGCTGAATGGCCATGTAGCCGACTTTCACCGGGAACAATTGGTTAGAACTAAGCAAAAAATATTTACCTGGTGTTTGTTTCTCGTATGACGAATCCCGGCCGATTTTGAATGCTGCTGCTCATCAAGGCCAGGAACATACCAACGCAGAAGCCTATTGAGAATACCAAACCGCTATAGCAAATCATTAGTGCGCGTTGAGATTCAGTGTCATCACGGAACACACATTAACCAGTTGGGCTTGAAACCACTTCCACGGCTCATTAAACGTTAATACGTTGGTCTTAATCCGATAAAGTAATTTGGAATGAATATTTTAAATCGACCTGTCTTAGAAGCAAAAAATAACGCCTAGACGACTGAGGTTGACGAACAATGAAGTAGAAATGACGTTGAAGACTCCAAAAGATTTTTGCATTAGAAATAGATTCCGTGGTTTGAATTCGAACTGTTTTTGTTCTTCAGAATGGAGGTGGTGGTGGCTGTCTTCTTCTTCTTCTTGATTCTGGTTTATTTGTCGAAACATGGAATATCGCCCAAGTCACAGTTCAGATATTTACTTCTTGTCTGTTTGTAGGCCATTCGCACAACGATCGCTGCGCTGTCAAACAACAGCTGGGCGAAACATTTGCCTTATGATGTGTTTTGGTGGTGCCGAAGTCTCTGATTCCTCATTGATATATTCCAAATTCTATTCATCCACTCTAGCATTGTTATTATCTTAAAACAAACCAACATTTGTGTAGATCAAGAAAATTTAGCAAGAAGGAAACAAATGAATTTGATGCAGGTACCTACACTCAGTAAAAAACTGTCTCCATGTCCTTCCACCCACACAGTTTTTCAAAAATTTGTACTGAAGTGGCTTTTATCATCTATTGGAGAAAGAGATAATAATTATTGTAATAAATTGTTAACAAAGGTCTTAACGGGAGGCGTGGGGGTGATTCCAATATGACGTAAAAAAAGGGGATACTTCAGGAACTTGCCCTGCCCTCAATTTTAGTTCAATTGAGCTGATTTTTTTTTTTAATTCACTCTTCATGTTGTCATCTTTCGATTGATTGGAGAATTTTCTTGAATACGATACTATATGATGGTTTGCATGAGTTGGCAAAATTGGAAGTTTTATCATGTCGTTCCTTCATCCACCAGCGCATGCCCATAGGAAATTGCCAGTATTTTTTTCAGTCATTCAATTCCCACACTTCTCACGGTAATTTAGAAAAAAAATTCGATCCGCTACGACAAACAGCGGAAAACGTCGTTTCGAGAAAAACGCGTTTGAAAAAGAGTCGGCTCTCGCGAACGCGCCGCGACTCCGGCCGAAGCACTTGCTCGTTTCGTTTGGTGGAAACTTCTACTTCCCTCTCAAGAAACTATTGGAACACTGTCTGACACTGACGCAGGCTCGGACAAATAAAAATGATCAACACAAGTAGAAGAAGAATAAGATAACCTCATCTGAAGGCCGTATCCTTTGAGTATTAACAAGATGGAGGGCCATTGCTCTGATTTCAACGCTGTTCCCCCGTCAAGGCATAGGTGCCACTACTGTCGCGTTGGCTTTGCAATTGACCCGTTCCCGCCACGCTTTTTTCAAATTCAAATTACCAAGCAGTTCAATGTAATTCAAGTTTTGTTTGATATTACTTATTATTGTTACGTTTTAGTATTAATTTATGTATGTAGACATAACTGTCTAGATGTTATTATGTTCATACTTTGGTTCCCATGCCCAAATCTTGGTGCCTCCTATTTTTTTTTTTTTTTGGGACACAGAACAGCTGATCTATCTTCATCAAACATCCACTAGAGTGTACTGGCGTCATTTCAACACTCATTCCCACAAGTGTAAAAAATATGAAATATTAATGGTGTAAAATAGTGGTGTACATGTACTTGTACAATTAGGATATAAATCTTAGGTAAGAAATATGTCCTAGGTATACAATCCCCATTCATTCACCAAACTCAACATCACATCTTACATCGATCAGTGTTCGGCCATTTTACCCCTGATCAATTCAAAAGCCTCTAACGACAGTAGTGGCACGTATGGTTTGACTGCCTGAAACATCACTAATATCCCCTTTGAGTATTAATAAGATGGAGGGCTATTAGTGATGTTTCAGGCAGTCAAACCATACGTGCCACTACTGTCGTTTGGCTTTTGAATTGACCAGGGGCAAAATGGCCGAACACTGATCAGCTGATGTAAGATGTGATGTTGAGTTTGGTGAATGAATAGGGATTTTATACCTAGGATATATTTCTTATTTAAGATTTACATCCTAATTGTGCACCGTACATGTACACCACTATTTAACACCATTAATATTTCATATTTTTTACACTGTGGGAATGAGTGTTGAAATGACGCCAGTACACTCTAGTGGATGTTTGATGAAGGTAGATCAGCTGTTCTGTGTGTCCCAAAAAAAAAAAAAAAAAAAAAAAAAAAAAAAAAAAAAAAAATAGGGGGCACCAAGATTTGGGCATGGGAACCGAAGTATGTACATACTAATATCTAGACAGTTATGTCTACATACATAATTAATACTAAAATCAAAATGTAACAATAATAAGTAATATCAAACAAAACAAATTACAATAAACTGCATTGTCATTTGAATTTTAAAAGAGCGTGGCGAGCGCGGGCCAGTCAATTGCAAAGCCAACGCGACTATAGTGCCTTGACGCGGAAACAGCGTTGAATTCAGAGCAATGGCCCTCCATCTTATTAATACTCAAAGCTAATAGCCCACCATCTTATTAATACTCAAAGGCCGTATCACACTAGCATTTTTCTGCGTTTTTAATGCAAAAACGTGAAGAAGAAGAAGAAGTGCGTTTTTCCAAGGTCAGCTTTTTCGACCATTGCGCATCCTGGCGGAGCGTTTTAAACTCACTTGGGAAAATTAGAACACGTTCTAATTTTTACAAATAAAAATGCTAAACATAACCCTTGGGGAGGTTACAATTCAACGTAAAACCCCTAGGAGCCCTAACCTGACAGATTTAATAAAAACGCATTCCGCCAGAATGCGCTGTTTTTGCAGTTATTCCTCTTCAACATTCACTACTGACTTTGAAAAAACGCAGTTTGCCTTCTTCACGTTTCAGCGTCTAAAACGCAGAAAAAATGCGGAAATAATGCTAGTGCGATACGGCCTTTACATTAGCTTTATTTTGATAAAGCTGAGTGTAAGCTGTACGCTAGACTGTACTTCAGTGGGTTATTACGATACGCTTTCATGTTTGTAAAATTTTGAAAATACATTCATTTTGTTCAGAAAATGATGTAGTTTTAGAAAATGTATTCACCCCAAAATCGAATTTCTTGTCCCCCCCACCCCCTCGCCTCCCGTTAAACAATATATTTTGTCTTCAGAATTTTTAACAAAACAAACCATGCTTAAGAAGAAAAAAAACACGTATGGTTTCATATAAGGGCAAATAAGTTTTTGTAGTATCCAAAAACTGCAGTAACCGAATTAAAAAATGATTAATAGATAGTGGGACCTCATGTTTGCTGGATAACCTTCAAAAACGGGCTTTCATATCTTCTGAGCATGCTGGATAGTATCCTGGACCACTAGTGCCATAGCCTGATTTTCAATGTTCTTAGAACAGAACAGCCCAATTTTGGGTTCAGCGTTTCAGTTCGTCCCATAGGTGTTCAATTGGGTGGAGACTAAACAGTGGTGACTGTGGAGGAGTTTATAGGTAGTTACCTAGAAGCATAACCACTACTGAACTGAGCTCTATGGGCTGTGCTTAGGATCATTCTTATTGGAAGACGGAATTGGACACCAGTCCCATTAATCTTGCTCGAGGTTTGAGATTTTCCGTTAGAATGTCAATATAAACATTGGTAGGTACTTCACTCAGTACATGCGCAAACGCAAATTCTATCAGACATCATTTTCTCACGCCCCTTCAGTCGTCCGATCTCCCTCAAATTTGGAGGATAAGTGGGAGAGATCAATTCGAGCATTCCCTAGCAAATTCAACATAACCCTATCACTAGTAGACGGTAGCTACTACGCATGTGCAAATGTGTATTCCTTTTAACAAGCCGATTTTCAAGTTTTCATCTGATTTTGATGAAATTTTCCGGGAATGTGCGGGTTACGGTGTAAATGGTTCCCTATTAATTTCATACTTCTCAAATAATTCTGCGCAAGAGCAAACGATTATCTAGGTAGGCACTTCAAGCATAATTTTTTTCACAGCCTAGATGTCCAATCTTGCTCGAATTTGGTGCAAAGTTTTCAGACAACGGTTTAATTATTTCGTATTAATTTCAGCATAATTGCATCATTATTTAGCTCCTGTGCATGCGCAAAAGTGTAATTCTAGGAACAAGGTTAATTTCTAGTTTTCCTCAGATGTAGATGGCATTTTCTGGGAATGTGTGGGTTAGGCTGTAGATCGTCACCTACCTACCAATATAATTTTTCTCGAATCATTACTTCATTCTGCCCATGTGCTAATGTAAATAGCATAATTTTCACGTTTCCTAAATGATTGATTTTGACGTTTTACGTTACTTACATCTTGATATTCTACTATCATATTTTTAATTATTTTTAAGACGATCAAAGCCGATGGGATTGATCGATTGATGCCCTTTCACGCTCGCACGGAGGCGGATGGCATCAATCGATGCCATCTCTGTAGGCTGAGTTCCCCGCCTTTGATGGTGGAGTGGAGGGGAGTGAGGAAGTGTGGGGCTATGATTGGCCTTTCATTTCCTTCAGTATGAACTAGGCAGCCCACCAGTTCTGTTCGTTTTAGAGTAAGCCATATTCCAAATAATCAACCTAAGTGTTTATTATTCAGCAATTATTTCGTATTGATGTTTATTTACAAATCAATCAACACTAAATATAGCTTCTAATTGAATTTTTAGCTAAAGAAATCAAATAAAATGTAACGAGGTAACTGAAAAATGCAAGGCAGTCTAATTCTACCTACCGATAATGTAGGATGGTCTCCTTATGTTGTCTACTTAATTTTGTTTTCATCTATTACTTGTATAAAACTGACATTCAAAGGTTTCGAAAATGAAATGAGTGGGCGCGCCCCAGGCCAAGGAATTGTCGAAAAATGGAGTTTGCAAAGAGGACACCTGAGCCCGCACAACATGTTGATAGGGTGGGTAGCCTAGCATTGTATCCTCATCACGGGTGGCATCGATCGATGCCACCTCCAAATATTGGACTTTGAGACGGAATTTTTTCACAGCTCATAATAGATAGCTTCTAAGGACCAAATAAGACCATCATTTTCAAATGTCAAGGTAAAAAAAAAAAAAAAAAAAAAAAAAAACCGTTGGGAGTGGGGACTAAAAAAAAACCGGCTACACATTGAATGTTTTAAGACCATTTAAATGATCTACGTTCATGTTATCTTGAGTTGGTAGGTACCTACTTACTTAAATTTATGACTATATTGAGATCAGGGGGGACTAGTAAAAAGTGGAGGTTTTAATTAATTGCATTAATTTTCCCTCTGAAGGTGCCTATATTTACTCAGGCATGTCAACCTACGGATCTGTAATTTGATATGGACCTCCTTTGTTATATCAAGAATTCAATATCAGTGCGTGCTGATCAGCTGTGGGGCTTGTGAGCCTAATTTGTTTCTTAATCGACATATGATGCTGAAACCTGGATTGACGCTCCTTTATGGAAATCTGGAATACAATTACAAATATGGAGGGACTCATTTCAGCTCTGGAACCTCTGAGGGTAATTTCTTTCCTAATTGACTCACGTTGCAGTTATTTAGATGGAGCTCCTTTGGGACACCTCAGAAACAAAGGGGCTCCCTACAAAATAAGCTCAAGATGAGCAGTACATAAGCAATGACCTTCCCAATTTGCTATTCTTTTGTTCTCTTTAGGGTTGATATAAAAATTCCGTTCTTACGCCAACCAATCAAGCTTTCCAAATGAAAGGATGAATTCGTTTGCCAGTGCTTTTTGAGCACATTAAATTGGTTGCTTGAGTGGTTGGTGGCTAAAAAAAAATCATTAAAAATAGCCAAAAACGGCTGAAAATCGCTGAATTTATATTTTTTAAGCAAAATATAGCTCAGTTTATTAACGAGGTATACAATAGAACATAAAAAATGTATGTACAAAATTATGCTGGAAAATTTAATTAAATTTCATTAACATTTGGTTTTTAAAAAAATCCATAGAAACTGCAAAATAAGAAGAAAATCCAAAGTCTCAATTTGAAATGCAGATTATTATTTATAATACATTTTTCGCCATCAAATTAATAGTTAACAATTTCTTTTCACTCAAACGGCTCCAATTCGAAACAATTTAAAATTATACAATAGGATAATTTACGAAAATTGGCTCATACAATTATGCTGTTTCGGCTATGATCATGTCTGAAAGTTTTGGAAGAGACCGAAATTTTTGTGTGTAGGTTTTTGATGAGTAGTGAAATTTTGAAGGACGAAGTGGCTGCTGAGCCAAATTTGCTGAAATCTGGGCATAAGTCTTTTCTTCTTTTTAGGCTGATTTGGCGTCACAAATTTGCTAGTAAATAATTCTTCATTATAGTTCTAATTGTAAACTAGACTGGGGCTTTAGCAATATACCTTGTGCCTAGAAAACCCGCCCAATCAAAATATCTGATTTTGCCACAGAAAACAGTTGCCAAAAAATTGTACGAAAAATCGAAATAGCTGTTGCGCATTCACTGAAAGCAGTGCAGCTAGCCTTCAAACGCGCAATTTTTCTTCGCGGTAATTTTACCTAATAGGGTTGTCTTCCAAAAGTTGCTTCAACGAGTAGTTCAATTTTCTGCCGCATAGGGCGCGCCCTCGGAACGTAGACTATCTCTGGTCTATCTATAGCTGAGCTTAGTAGGGTGTGCTAGTTAATCTGAACTATCATTGCCCGGGATATCACGGTGCATACTCAATGTGAAATAGCAAAGCAACATGTATTGGATGGGGTTGGCGCTGTAACTAACGCAGTAGGCTCTTAGTCCTTTACAAAACACAAGTTTCAATCCGATTTTGATGAAATTTTCAGGGATTGTGAGGGTTAGCTCCTAAACGGTTCCCTACAATTTTCAATGCCGAAGATTCAACAGGTGGTGGTAGCTGTGCGCATGGGTAAACGTGAATTTTCCATAACGCCGATTTCTCATCATCTGTTAGGCTGATTTCATACAAACTCGGTAGGTAATTGGGAATTTAGACCCTATCTGAAAAAATGCCCTATAAATTATACCGCGATAGGTAGAGTAATAATCATCGCGCATGCGCAAAACTAATTTTTTTTAAATACATTTTTATTTGCGATAAAGGTGATATACAGGGTGTCTCAACTTAAGTAGGCAAGACTTCAGGGATCAATTCTACAAGTAATTTGCAACAAAAAGTGTCTCTTAAAGTGTTATTTTTTAGAGGCTTCGTTTTCGAGTTATTGACAATCTAAGATTTTTTTCATTTTTTCGACCTTATCTCCTAAAAGTGGCTGTGACCCCCATCATTCTTTGAGTATTCTCAAACCTGAGTAAACCGTTGGAAAGAACGTTAAATTTCCTATCTTTTTGATGCCAAATCATAATTATTCAAGAGAGTTAAGATACCAAAAAAAGAGGTCAAAGTACAAACTTTGTAAAATTCTAAAAATTTGGGTTTTTTCAATCTGATTCCTCCCTCCATAAAAAAAATGAACAGTCGTTTGCAAGTACAGTAAAAACTTCAAAATCTTATCAGCTTTCTAACGGTATAGCCAAAAAATTGATAAAAGTAACAACAAGGAGAAAAAACGGCTTTTGAATGCGAAAAAACGTGGTATTTTTAACGAAAATCGATGGATTTCAGGAAAAAACGATCTCCCACAACTTTATGATTTAAATGTCGAATTCTACGTAATTTTTCACGCTGAATCGAATGGTGACACTTGCAGACCTCTACGACTAACGAATAAGGGCGAAAGTGCCCTTTGACCCTCGAAACTCAGAGAAGGGCACTTTTGCCCTTATTCGTTAGTCGTAGAGGTCTGCAAGTGTCACCATTCGATTCATCGTGACAAATTACGTAGAATTCGACATTTAAATCATAAAGTTGTGGGAGATCGTTTTTTCCTGAAATCCATCGATTTTCGTTAAAAATACCACGTTTTTTCGCATTCAAAAGCCGTTTTTTCTCCTTGTTGTTACTTTTATCAATTTTTTGGCTATACCGTTAGAAAGCTGATAAGATTTTGAAGTTTTTACTGTACTTGCAAACGACTGTTCATTTTTTTTTTTTTTATGGAGGGAGGAATCAGATTGAAAAAACCCAAATTTTTAGAATTTTACAAAGTTTGTACTTTGACCTCTTTTTTCGGTATCTTAACTCTCTTGAATAATTATGATTTGGCATCAAAAAGAAGGGAAATTTAACATTCTTTCCAACGGTATCCTCAGGTTTGAGAATACTCAAAGATTGATGGGGTCACAGCCATTTTTAGGAGATAAGGTCGAAAAAACGCAAAAAATCCTAGATCGTCAATAACTCGAAAACGAAGCCTCTAAAAAATAACACTCTAGGAGACACTTTTTGTTGCAAATTACTTGTAGAATTGATCCCTGAAGTCTTGCCTACTTAAGTTGAGACACCCTGTATATTACTTTAAAAAAATGACAATGTTACGACCCCCTATAAGAAAACTTGTGTTGGGGGTCGGAGTGCTGATCCTGCAACTTGTGCTGAGTGCTATCCTAATTATAATTAAATTATCATATCTACATATGTAATGTATCTTACAAAAATATATATATATATATATATATATATATATATATATATATATATATATATATATATATATATATATATATATATATATATATATATATATATATATATATAAACATAAAATAAAATAACCATCAAAATATCCCAATAATATCAATAATATCACAGACAAAACACCGAATCTAATGGAACGACTTTGATGAAATTTTATGCGCATGCGCTAACGGTAATTTATTATAACGTCAATTTCGTATCGTCTATTGGTCCGATTTCAATAAAATTCGGGGAGCAGATGGGTACATGTTTCAGGGAAATTCCCTATAAATTATACAGCGATTGGTGGAGTAATAACTATAGCGCATGCCCAAAACTAAAATTGATCGACACCGTCAAAACTCAGAGACTAGTGACCGATTTTTATGAAATTTTCAAGGATTTTGCGGTTTAGCTTCTAGACGTTCCCCTATAAATTTCATTACCATTAAATTAATAGTGGTCTGTGCGCATGGGCAAACGTTCATTTCCTTTAACGTTGATTCATCATAATTTCGACTGATAGGTACTTTGTTCTTCATCCAGTGTTGTCCATGTTACAGTGTGTGAGGAAGCTATACTGCCCACCCCACTCGGCAGACGGTTTTTGGAGGTGATGCATATGCTAGGCAGTCACGGGGTAATTGCTCTCTGGGTTGTCCTCGTGCTATGTCCTGATTCTGGACATGCAATGTTGTAGTGCTCTCGACCAGCCTACGGATAGTCCAGGAACCAAGGCCCAAAAATATGTAGGGATTTCAGGAAAAAGTTTTAGAGATTAGATTTTGAAAATCTAATCCGTTCCGAGTGAGAAAATCTTTATCTGCCATCTCAAAACCGGTGGAATACAAAATTTCGGCCTCCTAAAGATGGCATAATTTGCCCATTTTAAAGTTTTTCTCTAATAATTCCTAAACTGTACATCCTACAGAAATTTTCATACGTAGCACAGATGTAGAGCATAAAAAACCAAAGTGATTCGACCCAAAAACTATGAATTATCTTCCGGAATAAGGAAAATAAATACAATCGAAAATCGGGTTAATTTTAGGAGGGTCCTCTCCACCCCCGTTTTGACTTTTGTCTCAAGATCACCTGGCGGACTCAAGATCTGATTCAGGTCAGCCAAACCTCATTCGATTCCATCTTAAATACTTTCCAAAGTTCATATCCAGCATATTTTGGCTGAGAACGTTTTCCATTAAAGTAGGTACAAAGTAAAAGGTAGTTTTTGTGAACTCTATGAGTACAATTACATACAATTCGCAAGTAAATGGGGAAAGTTCTCAGCTAGAATATGCTCGAAATGAACTTGAGTGGAATGAGCTTTGGCAGACTGAAATCAGACCAATATTAACGCCACTAGGTGATTTTGAAGGGCAAAAGTCTTGACGGGGGGAGGAGAGGACTGACCCAAAATTAGCCCGATTTTTTATTGTTTGTAATTCGCCTATTTTAAGTGGTAATTCATATTTTTGGGACTGAATTTTTTTTTTTTTTTATTTTGACATTTTATGTCTTTACTTTGGCACATAAACGAAAAAAGCGTTAACAAAAAGCGTTACGGTTGGTTTTCTGATGATTTCCGCATACAACCGAGTCGTTGCTAGGGAAATGGTAGGTACTTCGTCGTTTTTCATCCCGAAAAATTCGTTGACCATTCGTTCGAAAGCTTTCGATTTATCCAACCATATTATGTTAACTACTGCGAAGTGCGTGGCCAACAAGCTAAGTTATGAGCATGGTTATTTGAATAATTGTTTACACACAGGTGATCATTCTCAATAATTGATTATGTGAACATGATTGCAACCGCTTGTTAATTTCTGATGTTTTCATTGAGCTGGTGTTTCGATGATTTGATTCATAGCAGGTGATCCGAATATTGCGAGAACGGTTTGATTTGTGAAGGGGTGATTAAATGATTTTAATAGGTTATTTCTATACATTACTCTCTAGGAAGCTGTAATTTCCTATGTAGTCTCTTTAGAACATTTACTTGACGATGTCCAGGGTCCGGATCAGATGAGTGGCTTTTAAAGCTAATTTCTATACTTTACACTCTAGGAAGCTGTAATTTCGTATGTAATCTCTTTAGGACATTTAATTGACGATGCCGAGGGTCCGGATCAGCTGAGTGGCTCTTAGAGCTCGCATACGAGTCTGCAACACATACGAGTCTGCAACTAAAGACATAAAATGTCCCAATGTGTTGCAGACTCGTATGCAAGCTTTTCTTTGAATAGGTATCTTACGGATTTTCACTTGTTTTTCAAACTGTTTTACGTCTCATGCTTTCCTTACATTTTATGTCTTTAGTCCCCCCCCCCCCCCCCCCACCCCCCATTTCAACAAATAATTTTGACGAATAATGTTCAAAACAATAATTTTCATTACAATTATAACAGTTTCAATGATTTCAATAAACTCTTGTAATATAGCAATTATCTCTACCCACGGCTTCATTTTATTTTTTCATATAATCTACAGTTCTGTAGGATTTAGGAATTTATGTAGGATTCACGGTTCAGGAATTATTAGAGAAAAACTTTAACACGGGCGAATTAAGCCATCTTTATGAGGCCGCCATTTTGTATTCCAGAGCGGTCTAAATTTTCAAAATCTAATCTCAAACCTTCTTCTGAGGTTACTAGATATTTTCGGCCTTGGCTCCTAGTCTAGGCGAGTGGATCTACAGTTAACTCAGATATATCACCACGGTTTTAAGGACGTTCCTCAGAAGATAGGTCATACATCAGGCAAGGCTTCTAATTTAAGAGGGACGACCTATTGGAATTGATCCAGGGGGGTAGGGGACAACCCAAGCTTGAGAAAAAAATAACCGCATACGAATCCGTTTCAGACCATTCTAAGCCCGAATCCGTGAAAAAACCATAGGTGTATGTCTGTCTGTCTGTCTGTGTGTGTGTGACAAATTTTGTCGACGCTGCCCAGGCCACAATTCTCAACCGATTTTTGAGATTCTTTCTTTGTTCGATCCCGATTTTAGTCTAGTTGTGCAACTCGTAAATTTTTAATTCCTTAATAAAAAATGGATAATGGAGGGGGTAAAGCTGAAAAAACGTGTTTTCTTTCGACAAATGTTGTCGTCGCCACTCAGGCTACAATTCTCAACCGATTTTCGTGATTCTTATTTGGTTTGATTCCAATTTCAGCCTAGTTGAGCAACAAACCTTGGGAATTTAAGATTAACTGTCTAGGTGGGGGGTGGAGAGGATAATTACCGATTCTTTCAGGCGCTGCCCAAGCTACAAATCTCGGCAGATTTTCGTGATTCTTATTTTGTTCCATTAAAAATTCGATATAGTTTTGGAACGTATGTCAGGAGTTTTAGGTTTCATCATGGGAGGGGGTGAATGGAGGGGGTATCAGTAATAAATCATGATGTTTTAACTCATATCGTCAGATTTTTATGATACTTTTTTTGTTCAACTAGGAATTCGGTCTAGTTTTGGAAGGTACCTATACCTATCTAGAGTTTCAAATTACATTATGGAAGAGGTTGAATGGAGGAGGTAATAGTAATAAATCATGATGTTTCAACTATTATCGTCAGATTTTCGTTATCATTTTTTAAATTCAATTATCAATTTGGTCTAGTTTTGGAGATTATGTCAGGAGTTTCAAATTTCATACTTATGATAGGAATTCGCTTCCGGTGGAGGAAGTTAATGGGTGGAGGGGGGGGGGGGGGGGGCGGGGGGGAGTCCGAACAGGCATAATATTTTTGTTTTTCTCTTATTTTTTTTCTCTTATTGTATAAAATCCATTTATAGGGACGTCTCTGTAATGAATGTATTACTTACTAACAGTGTTGGGCATAATCTTATCGTCGAATAAGAATACGATTGTAATCTCGATAGGTAATTATTCGTTGATTCTGAGTCAACTGCGATTATATTCTTATTCGTGTAATCTTATTTACGTATATCGTATTCGTCTGTCGGCGATTAGGTACACAAATGCGTTACGGCCATCAATTTCAATAGGATGTCCCTCCTATAATATTCGAAGCCTTGTTAATAGTACCTAGCTTCAGAGGGACATCCTATTGAAATAGATTTGAGACAAATAGGCTGGGCTCCAATCGTTGAATTCGCTTTAAGGACGTCCCCTGAAGCTAGGTAAAATTAGCAAGGCTTCGCATATTATAGGAGGGACGCCCTACTGAAATTGATGACCGTGAAGCATTTTTGTGGGTTGTATTCGTGTAATCGCCGACAGACGAACACGATTACACGAATACGATTACACTAAATGGCAATCGACTCAGAATCGACGAATAATTATCGCGATTACAATCGTATTCGTATTCGACGAAATAAGATTATGCCCAACACTGTTGGGCGGGAGGGGGGGGGGGGGTAAGACCGAACAGTCATGATATATATTTTTTTCTCTTATTTTAACTCTCGCAAAAATTGTATAAAATCCATTCATAGGGACTTCCCTGTAATGCATGCATTACTTACCAATATGTTTGAGGATTAACTCCTGACTCTGGATTAGCTCTCCTTTAGCCCTCTACGTTGAAACGAGCCATCAGTGTACCAGACCAATGATTTTCGTTGAAAACCATTTTGCCTAGTTTGAAGCTCCGGCAGACTTTAAAATGCCCGATGATCAGCTGCGACCCTCCCGAGCAAACACCCCAACCGTGGATCAAGAACCAGATGATTACTGCAGGTCAAGGGTATGCGATGGTGAGTAGGGTAACAAAACGCGGAGGGGCCTGAAGGGGGTGAGGACGGATCTCCCAAGCTCTGGTCACGAGGGCGTTGACCCACCAAACTCGACGCTCTTCCCCGCAGCGTCCGCCCAGCGATGACGAGGTCGAGGGAGCTGCCTTTAATAACTTAACATACCATCTGTATAATCGGTCGTGGGGCGCACCGTGTCATCTCAAAAACTCAGCTGAGATGGGGAGAAAAAAAAAGAGTTTTTTCCTTCAATCTTCTATTTTCTTGAGATTTTTTTGTTAAACCTTCTACGCTGTTATTGTGAAGGAGTTCTTCCTTTTTTTGGGGTTTTTGAGATCATTGTTTTCTTGCGTGTTGCTTCCCAGGGGACAGAAAATCGTTTCCTAGCTGTTCAGTGTTCATTTTTATTACATATATATATATATATATATATATATATATATATATATATATATATATATATATATATATATATATATATAAATGTAAAATTTATTTCAACCCTTCTCAAATTATTTACACCTTCACAAAGTTATAACTACCCTTTACATAATTACGAACTAAATCACTCGCGATGAAGTTGTGGAAACCCATTTCAAAATGGAAGTTAGTGAAAAAAGTCCAATCATGCAGCATGACCCTATGAGCGAATTTTTGAAAAAATCTTCGACATTTCAGTCGCTATTGATCGTGTAGAGAAATTTTAGTTTATGATTTTGATAGAAAAAACATGGAATCCAATTATTAAAAATAATTAGGAGGTACTCATACTTTATTAGGTATTATTAAACTAATCTTGTAGATTTAAAGACAAATGTAGGTAAATATTCATAGATTTCGATGTCCAATGTGGTCAGTATTGAAGGCCGAGTGGAGGGAGGCCTTGAGATTAACGTTACTGACGGCCGAGCGGAGCGAGGCCTTGGGTCTGCGTGCTAGTACGTACATAAATAGAACTTCTTCATAATTTCATGGCTGATATTTTCTAAGCCACAGTCAGTATTAAAGCTACATCTTCCATGGCTACATCAAGTCCTAAAACAGTTGAGCGTAAAACATTAAAGAGAGCGACCGAGAGAATCGGAGGACGGAATATTTCACAGAGTAAACTCATTAGTTGTGATTACATTTTTTTTTTTTTTTTTTTTTTACAAGCACCTACTACCTACGTTTTAAACAGCATGGTTCTAGGATTGGTTATACAGGGATACTTCCAAAAGAGTAGTTCAATCTGAATTTGGACAATGTTTCATGCAAATATTACCGATTTTTACAACTAGCGAACGGCATTATTTCAATTTTTGACTGATTTTTCAACTTTGGAATTTTTCAAAACTTGATACATATTCCTTTAGGAAATTTTACGCTGATTCCGAATATACCACATGATAGTATGCTGAAAAAATTATTTCGCACAACAAATCGCAAAAAACAGGCTATTTTGAGATTTTTTACTACATTTTTGAAAATTTCAACCCGAAGATGTAATCCGATCATGCTGGCCAACGAACTTGAACTTTCGTTTTGTGTCCTTAACATTTTAAAATTTGTTTGAAGTTTCTAGCACAATTCTACGGACAGTTATCGTCTGGAATGACACACACATACATACATACATACATTAAAAAATGCGTTAAACTGCAGAATATGATTCAGAATAGCCTGAAACGGATTTCTGCATAAAATTTTTTCAAAAATTCACATGCTACAAATTTTGAGGCGAGAGCAATAGCTTAATTTTCTTCAAAAATTCGCTAAAACGTTTTCTATTTCCACGTCAAAAGAATGAGTTACAATGTTGAATCGATTTCGACGGTTAGGCCATCATCAGTAACACACAATAACTAGTGAAGCAGCCAAAACCGTTTCTCAAATAGCACCTTATGATCTTTATTTTTCATTCGCTCAGATAGATTATCACAAACATTTCTTTGGATTGTTTGGTTGAAAAAAAAATTATTTTATGCCTTAGAGTTTTGTTGTACTGCTGGCATATCTTTGAACGTGTTGGCTAGGAGTTTAGAAAACAATAACTTGTTTCCCTATAATAAGGGCCTTGTCAAATGGGATCATGGAAAGAAGAAAGCGAGGGGAGGATGACTAGTATAATTTAGTTCGGTTTTTTTTTGTCACAGCCGATAATAATTAATCAAAAGATCACTTACAAAACCTCTAATGAGCACATTCAAGTTAGTTAACTGAGGAGTCATCCCGAGAAAATAAAATGACGTTCCTTTATTTTCTGATTGGAGTGAATCAATCCTTTTTTCGAGTAAAAAAATGGCGCCTGAAAATAACGATTAGCACAGCAAAGGAGGAGAGGTAGAAGGCGAAATGATCCTTGATGAAGCTGTAGTTCCTCCTCAATACAACGTAGGTATGAGTCTGATGAACACAAATTAACTGATTGATGTATTCCTTCGTATAAAGCTTTTGAATAAAAATTAATTTCTAATCGATTTTTGAAGATTTGAACCTCATTGAGTCAGTCTCATTGCAGATGGATATATCAAAATTAAATTTCACGATTTAGGCTTGAAAATGAGTATTTACCTCTAAAAATTATTCATCACTAATAGTTTTCATCTGAAGAACAAATACCTATATACTTGGAAAATAAGTTTTAAACCCTCTCCCTCGAACTAAATTTTGTGGGAAACCTTTCTTCCATTGCAGAATAGGATGTCTGAGGGGAGGAAAGGGATGTTAATAAGCTGATCGGACGTGACCAATTTATCTAAAGTGGGTTGGAGGGAGGGGGTTTAAGGCGGGAAGAAAATTTTGAATTTGAGCGGGAGAACTTCCCCCCCAACAGCTGATGGCACCACTGATTTAGAAGGCTATGGTCTGTGACGTCAGACCTCTTATCAGTCAGCTGATGATAACGACTGATAACAGTGATACGCTAAACTCTCCTTTTTATACTGTCCTTGTTATCAGCATAAAAACTGCTATAAGATAAACAAAAATAAGATTTTTATTGTAAACCACAATCACAAAAACGTTGTAGCATGGTACTGACCTAAATAAAAATACGTCCCAATGAACTAAAATTGATCACCTTTGGGTGAGAACTGGCTCATAAGCTGATACGAAAAACGTGGCAGTCTGATACGCCATTGGTGCCTTTACAAAGCGGCACCAAAAAAAGTCCGACTATCCCATGATGTTGGACTGTGGGTTAAGTCGATAGACCTTTGATACTGAATGTTTTTCTAGTTTCAAAGTACGAGACGTTCTCGAACTATGAAGTCGAGCCACGAGAATCTAGACACTGACTTGCTCATTAGTTCGGCTACACGTCGCGTGGCATTCCTAGCGCTCCTGTCACTATGAGATTTTACACAGTGCAGTGTTTTGCTTAGATTAGTGGTGTGGATGCTCCCTACGCTCGCATCTCAAAAATACATAACATCAAGTACCTAGCCAATCCCTTAGTAAAAACTCAGATTAGTTGGATTAGTTGATCAGGGTCTAGAGTCTCGTGACTCGACTTGATTGTTTGAGAACGTTTTGTTTTCAAAGTTTGTAGTGTTCTATAGTAACGCAATAGGTAGTGTATTTATAAACTTGGTTAACTGAGTAAACAAACAATAGAAATATCCAAAAACTGGATTCAAAGGATTTTTAACACAGAATGTGTTTTAGCCATGGACTAACTAGCCGAAAATGGAACGCGGGATGGGAACGAAATGTGTGACGGATGATTTTCACGTACAACCGAGCCGTTGGTAGGGAAATGGAATTTCCGCCATTTTAATCGCACAGAAATCGTTCACCATTCGTTGGAAAGCTCTTGATTTTTTCTCAATTTATGTTTTTGGCCTAGTTTTGAAAGTTGCGTAATGCTATTCAGAACTGGATTCGCCCATGATGGGACCGAAATATATCATGTTCAAAATGGAAAATTTGACATTTTATGTGTTTTCAAGGGAATAATACGTTGTGTGTGCTTGAAGCCTAGATGATGTAGGATGACCGAGGAAAAACAGATTCATTCCTGCATCAAATCATAATGGTACCGTACCGATTTCATTAAATCTGCCCTTCTACTGAGAATAACCCGTAAATTGAAAGGACGGCTCTCACGTGTACCAACCTAAGAATCATAAAAGATGTTTAAGTAATCAAATCACGCCACAGGTTCTGGTAATTATGAAACTTGAAAGCATGAACTAAAACAATCAAACAACGACCGACAGCTATCGATGCTTTGATATCGATTTGAGGGAAGGAACCGGCTCTGAAATATGACTGGAGAGGTTATTGCTCCCACAAAAACTAGCTGAGGCTCTGGGACTTCAGATCAAATTAAGTAGTTAATACTCAGACGCATTCAAACAACTCGGATGATATTCGGGCGTTTTCAAAAGCATGAATAATGCATGTATGACTGATGATTAATAAAGATTCCTATTCGGTTGAAGTTTAAACTTCAATTAATGGCGTGCTGATGCGGATTTAATAATTAGTACCTTTAGATTTTCTAGTTTACAGAGTTTTACACTTACACTCACAAATTTTTAGTTTGTCTGTTATGCTCAATTGTATGTGTTTTTAAGGGAAAACCTGGTTAAATAAAGTGGACAACTCAGTTATAAAGGAGTTGGAGAGAACTGCAAGTGTTGCCATTCGATTCATTATGAAAAAACTAGGAGCTAACACGCACAATCCCTGAAAATTTCATTGGAATTGAGCTGAAACTTGGTATAGTTTTGGGCGTGACAAGAATTTCAATCACGAACACAAAGCTTTACTTCCTTTGTTAATGAGGAAGCAAAATACGTAGAAACCTACCCCAAACTCGTAGGAACATAGAGGGCCATGTAAAAAAAAAAAAAAAAAAAATGTAAATTTTATTGAAAACAAAAATTTTTTTTTGCCTAAATTGCAAAGAGAAAGTGAAATTCACTACCGTTGAAAAAGGTTTTAAATGAAGTAGTTTTCATCAGATTTTCCAGTTTCCTGGATTTGTTTTGAAAGAGTTGTATCGTTTTAAAGATTTTCAGAAATGTTATTTTTTCAAATTTGTGTATGTTTGAACTGCTGCTGTGGTCTCTAGATGGAAATTTCCAAGAATCAGAATGAACCATGCTTATAGAAAATTTACCGCTGTTTTTCGAAAATGTGGTCAAAAGTAGAAATTGATGAAGTAAAGTGAAGAAATTTAAGTTTGAAAAGAAATTGAATTTTCTCGTTCGAAGCAACCGACAAGTAACCTGCTAAGAAGTAGATGAATCATAAACAGGTCACCGATCAATCCGCAATACGAGGAGATATTTTTATGTTTTGCGCAACACCCATCATCACCTTCCCTGGTGTTGCTGATTTATCGACGAGCTGAAGTAGGATCTATTTTTATTGTAGTTATATTATAATAATTATTTTTTGCTTTATAAATAATATAGTTTGGTATGTTGTCGTCGAGTTTGCTCACGTCCTTTCGTTACCTATCGCAAGATTATAACAAGAAAAATAAAAAACCCTGTGCCTGGAGGCTAAAGCAGCGTAGGATGATAGAAAGCGAGAGCGCTATAGCAGAAGATGGCTTCTGAGCGTAGAATACGTTTTTACGTTTTTGACGCAAAAATGTGGTATTCATTCGTAGAATTGCAAAGAAATTAGCTTCGGAGCTCAGTCAGCTGCTCTGAGGGGCATCATACTTTATTATTCCTTTCTAGATGTCCCATAGGGGCATTCCGAATTTGGAGATTCCAAATTTTAGCATCATATATTAAATAGTAGATAAATTAGTTCCGAAGCTCACATAGCTAATCTAGGGCGCTTCAGAATTCATATTTAATTTCTAGATGTTCCAAGAGGCTTCCATTCCAAATTTCAGCTTCGTAGGTTGAATAGCAAAGAACTTAAATCCGGATCTCACTCACCTGATCTGGGGAACTGTAGACTTCATGATTCGCTTCTAGACAACCCAAGGGTCCTCCATTTCAAATTTTAGCTTCATAGGTTAAATAGCGAAGAATTTAGCACAGGATCTTACTCAGCTGACCTGGGGAGCTTTAGATTTTATGATTCGTTTCTAGACGTCCAAATGGTTCTCCATTTCAAATCGTAGTTTCATAGACTGCATAGCAAAGAAATTAGCTCCAGAGCTCACTCAGGTGATCTAGGGAGCTTCAGACTTATCAAAGTTCACTTTCATAGGTTTGATAGCAAAGGAATTCGCTCAGGATCTCACTCTGCTTATTTTGGGGGCTCTAGACTTCAGGATTCGTTTCTAGACGTTCAAAGGGTTCCCCATGTCAAATTTTAGCTTCATAGGTTAACTAGCGAAGGATTTAGCAAAGGATCTTACTCAGCTATAACCTGGGGGGGCTTTAGATTTTAGGATTCGTTTCTAGTCGTCCAAAGGGTTCTCCATTTCAAATTGTAGCTTCATAGACTGAATAGCAAAGAAATTAGCTCCAAAGCTCACTCAGTTGATCTAGGGAGCTTCAGACTTTATAATTATTTTCTAGATGTTCCAACAGGTTTCCAAATCAAGTTTCACTTTCATAGGTTTAATAGCAAAGGAATTTGCTCTGGATCTCACTCTGCTTATTTTGGGGGCTCTAGACTTCAGGATTCGTTTCTAGACGTCCGAAGGGTTCTCCATTTTAAATTTTAGCTTCATAGGTTAACTAGCGAAGGATTTAGCAAAGGATCTTACTCAGCTAACCTGGGGGGGCTTTAGATTTTAGGATTCGTTTCTAGTCGTTCCAAAGGAAAAAACGGAAGTTAGTCAAAAACGTTGCTTCTTCCACGAAAAATAAAGAGTTACAATGTTAAATCGATTTCGACGGTTAGGCCATTTCAGTAACAAACAATTAACTAATAAGGAGTTATAATAGGAATAAGGAGTTATTGTTTGTTACTTTGATGGCCTAACCGGAAATCGAATTAACATTGTAACTCTTTATTTTTCGACTCTGACAACGTTTTTCACTAATTTCCGTTTTGGGGGCTTCCAGACTTCGTCGCGTTCGTTTCTAGACGTTCCAAAGGGTTCTCCATTTCAAATTTTAGCTTCAGACATTGAATAGCAAAGAAATTAGCTCCAGAGCTCACTCAGAGTTGATCTAGGGAGCTTCAGAATTTATAATTTTTTTCTAGATGTTCCAAGAGGTCTCCATATCAAATTGCACTTTCATAGGTTTAATAGCAAAGGAATTTGCGCTGGATCTCACTCTGCTTATTTTGGGAGCTGTTCTCCTTTTCAAATTTTAGCTTCATAGGTTAAATAGCGAAGGACTTCTGTTTGGCCCCCTCCCGACCTCACCCTGTCGGCTCGAATTTGATTTTCTTATTTATTTGCGTAACCTGAGAGGGGCATGCCCCCTGAGTCGCCTGATGCCGAATACAAGTATAGCATTTCCAGACTAAATACAATTATAGCATTTCCAGACCAAATACAACCTTTACCAGACCAAATTAAACCATTTCCAAACCAAATTAAACCTTTTCCAAACTAAATTAAACTTTTTCCAAACTGAATTAAACCTTTTCCAAACCTAATTAAACTTTTTCCAAACCAAATTAAACTTTTTCCGAACCGAATAAACTCTTTCCAAACCAAATTAAACCTTTATCCACACCAAATGAAACTTTTTCCAAAAAATTAAACTTTTTCCAAACCAAATTAAACGTTTTCCAAACCTCATTTAGTTAAAAAAAAGTTTAATTTGGTTTGGAAAAAGTTTAATTTGGTTTGAAAAAGGTTTAATTTGGTTTGTAAAAGGTTTATTTGGTTTGGAAAAGGTTTAATTTGGTTTGGAAAAAGTTGCATTTGGTTTAGAAAAGGTTGTGTTTGGTCTGGATCTGGAAATGCTATATATGTAACGGTACATCAATTCTACATAGCTAAAAATAGGTGTCAAAATGCCTGTTTTCGGAATTTCTTCTTTGTTTTCCTCTCTCATAAAGAATTACACATAGTTATCAGTCGGTTCGGGAAACACTCACTCAAAATTCAAAGAATAATAGTTGATTGACCTCTGCCCATGACCATCTGGCACTGATAACCTTCCTGGGTCTATCGATGATAAAAAATCGGTTGGACTAGGCTGAACCATTTCAGTTTCTTCTCACGATGTCTCGCGTACAGGAGTTGATAATCGGCATCATGCTGGTGTGGGTGGTCGTCACTAGTGAAACTAATGTGAATGATCGATCCCATGAGTATGTGTTCGCTAAAGTATCCGACGAAACCCGTGAGCCGTTTGAGAATGAAATAAGAAGTGTGACCAGGTATTCTCGTAGTACGAGTTCAACGAGAATCATCGTGGCGCCAAAAAAATGCCCGCCTAATATGAAGATGTTCCTTGGAAAGTGCTTCAAGTTTGTGAGGAAATGTAATAAGAATAGAAAAATCTTCAACGGAAATGGGTGTGTTGATCCTCTGGAGACCATCCCTGTAACATACAAATGAGTTTCAGTCTTAAGAATTGTATAATCAGGCAAAGCAGATACGCGCTTTGTAGAACGGGTACAAAACTGTTTGCAAATGTAAGTACCAACTTTTTTTTAAACGATTTTAATGAAATTTAAGAACACTATTTATCAATAATTTCTGAATGTTCTAGTTCTTAGTGGAAACTCCCATTCATGCAGCATGATCGTTCGAGCGAATTTTCTTAAATTACCTGTCGTATTATAATATATCTTAAATTTAATTTGAGCAATTTGAGTGAAATAAAATGATTAAAAACTAATTTTATGACAAAAAAAAACTCATACTAAATATGATTCGACAATTAAAAAAAAAGATTTAGGTTTTTAGATTTTTTTGCAGTTTTATAGATTTTTCTGCAAACATTAATGACATTTATCAGCATAATTTTGTGCAAAGATTTTTTAATGTCCTAGTTAACCGTTGATGACTTTGTTTTGTCTAAAATTCTGCTGAAAATAGTATATTTATCGATTTTTGGCCGTTTTTAGCATTTTTTGTGTGTTTCCTTTTTTTTAGCACATTTTTCAACATTTTACCAATTTAATGTGCTCGAAAAGTGCTGGTAAACGAACTCGCCCTTTCTTTTGGAAAGCGAGATCTTTTGGCGCAAAAACGAGATTTTTATCTTAATCCTAAGAAGAGTTGTCGTCTGGAATGACATATATATGAGGTCAGAATGCCCCAAAATGGATTTCAATGAAAAAAATTTTGATTTTCCAATTTCCTGAGCCATTAAATTTGCCAATAAACAAATTATTAAATATATTTTGCTAAAAATATATCATTGGTAATTTTAGCGATTTTTTGAAAAAGTGGAGCTATTGCTATATGGCTACAATAATTTTGAAGGCATCGATTCTGAGCCAATTTCAGGATTTTAATGTTTTTCATATACCTATTTAATACATATCAAAGATATTAGATAACCCTGTGAATTACACCTTAAGTAATTGAAATAAAAGATGGGGTTAGAGTTTTGTTACGATGTTCTTCAATTTTTAATTTTTCCTTTTCATTCCAAAAAAAAAAAAAAAAAAAAAAAAAAAAAAAAAAAAAAAAAAAAAAAAAAAAATAGAAAATTTACAAAATACCGTAGATTTACTGGAAATACTGTAGATCTGACAACACTGCGTGTGCACAATTTTAAAACTATATTGGGCTGCTCGAGGTTAATGGCGGAAGACCCTCCACGATCAGAAACGGCGTAGGAAAAAAAAGAAAGAAAAATTCTATCTTAGAATAAATAAAGACGTCGCTCAACTGTTGGGAGAGTTGTAATTAAGACGTGTGTTTCAAATTTCAGCGACTTTGGTCGATCAGGAAATAAATTAGCCGCCGAGCTGCAGTAATCTGCAAATAGGAGAAGGATTACCTTCTCATTATTACGTACATTTAGCTTTGAGATGGAAGGATTAGCCAAATCGGATGATTTTATCGCTTCCAACCAAATCGTTGCTACACAACTGTATTTTAGGCATTGATCGTCGTACGAAAATCGTTTGCCGGTCGTTGGAAAGCTCTCGATTTACCTAACCGTATTATGTTGACCACTGCGCAGTGCGTGGTAATCTGAGGTATGAGCGTGTTTGTCTGAATAATTGTTTACAAACAGGTGATCCTTCTCAGTTAATTTTGTAAACATCATTGCAACCACTTCTAGACTGGAAAGAAACTTGGAAGTTGAAATTTGATAGGGAGACACTCTGGGACGATTGAAATGATATTCTCTTTCCTAATCAGCTGAGTGACCGATTTTCTTAGTCCACCAATGCCCGATAAATTGGAATAATATTTTTTGTTCTTCTTACGATCAATTCTCACACTCGATCAAAACCGGAATATTTCAGTATTTCATGAGGAAATTAACCTTTAAAACCAAGTCAAATACAACTATAATAAACCTACCGAAAAATTGTGAAAAATGTATTATAATTCATTATGCTAAGAATGTTATATCGAATCAAAATATAAATCGTGAATGGAAAATACTTAGTTCTATGTGAACTTTGAGATAATTGGATGAATTCCAACCAACATTTGGCAGTCTTTCTCTTCGGAGACAACAATCAAAACATTATAAAGGCACGTTACTGAAATTTATTATTAAAATTATTATTATTAATAGGATTCACATCCTGTTTATATACCAGCCTTGCACATTGTATTTGATAAATAAATAACTGCTATTTTATCTTGTTACAGATAATTCAAAAGTTCGTCCCCATTATCAGACTAGAAAACGTCCGCTGATTGGGATTCAATGGTATTGGTTATCTTATTGTAAGAAGGAAGACTGGAATTAGTTGATAAGACAAATTGTGAAACAATGTAATGCAATATATAGCGATAGTAAACTTCGTAGCGTGCGTAATCGGATTATTTCAAACCATCCTAGCGAGAGACAGTTGGTGACCGGCCGAATGGGTAGATCATTTTGCACATCCTCTACACCGGTAGAAGTGGACTCGACTAAGCAAATATGACATTTGAAGATAGTCTCACGCAATCTTAGTTCCAAATTTTAAATAAATTCTGTATTTCATGAAATTCACGTTTACACCCGCTACCATTGGTGAAACTGCATTGTTTAAAGTGGGTGGTCTAAGAGGCAACTACTGTAGAATAATAATTGTGAATCAGAAACCAGTTTCAAATGTTTTTATTTGAGCGGTATTTAAAATAAATGAAGCGTGGAAGTGCAAAGGATCAACGTACCAAAAAATGGGAAACACGTGTTTTTGCGTTTTGCAGGCGCCAAGTCCAGTGATATGAAGCAGGTATAAGTGCCATTGGAACCGTTGTTAGGACGTCCCTCTGAAGCTATGTCTTATATGCATGGCTTCATTAACACGAGGGACGCCTATTGGAATTGATCCAGGAGGGCGGGGACAACCCAAGCATGAGAAAAAAATAACCGCATACAAATCCGTTTCAGACCATTCTAAGACCGAATCCATAAGGTGTATGTCTGTGTGTGTGACAAATTTTGTCGACGCTGCCCAGGCCACAATGCTCAACCGATTTTCGAGATTCTTCCTTCGTTCGATCCCAATTTCAGTCTAGTTGTGCAACAAACCCCGGAAATTTTGAATTCTGTGATGGCAAAGGGGGAATGGAGGGGGTAAACGTGGTATTTTTCGAAAACTTTTGTCGACGCCACCCAGGCTACAATTCCCAACCGATTTCGGTGATTCAAAATTTGAAAATTTTGTATTGAAAATTTCATCAAAATCGATCTGTAAACTAATATAGATTAGAAATCAATCGTAGACGAAAAGAAATTAACTTATTTAAAGAGCATTGAAACTCCAACAATCATAGCAGAAATCGATTTCGGTCATTATTGTATGATTTATTATTATTACACACATCAAAAAAAGTTTTGCATCACCCTGATTCATTCTGAAATATGTACAGGAAACATTTGGGGCTTGGATTTCTGAAAAGTGTATCTAATCACTAAATAGAAACCATGGAAAAAACTTTTTTTGGATAATTTTCTTTATTTAAAAAATTGTTTTCTTTAAAAAAGGCAAAAAATTGAAAAATTCACTTTTCTAAAAATTGTAAAAAAAAAAAAAAAAATAAAAAATCACTTTAGTAGTCTGTACACCTTCAGCGGAAACAGAAAAAAAAACCTGTAGTTTGATCATTTTCTCCATTAAACATTTTTTTCCTTAGAAAACGGACCAAAAAACTGAAAAACTCACTTTTCTAAAAATTGTAAAAAAAAAAAAAAAAAAAAAAAACACTTGTAATATCGTCCAACAGGTTTGTTATTGCTGACAGGGCCTTTTGACCTTTGTAATGAGTGTCAGGCCATAAGGAAAAAGTTGAAGAAGTTCAGATTGATACACCGGAACATGATCAAACGTGAATCCTGAAAAACGAGATAAGCTGTTGAAATGGGCTCATCGTCATTACTGGGAGTTCGTACAGGGAGTTCGCACAGTAAATCTCTCCACGTGCACCTTTATGATGAATCGAAATATTTTGTCACCGGGGAAGCGTTACCGGATTGTCGCGTTGAGCGAAGAAGGGATGTCCTCACGCCAAATCGCTCAACGATTGAATATCGGGCAAAGTGATGTAGTGAGATGTTGGCAAAGATTTTGGGCTACTGGTTCTGTTGATGATAGACCTCGGAGTGGAAGACCCCGAAAAACTACACCCAAAGAAGACCGTTTTCTCCTCCTTGGTGCCAAGCGAAATCCGAATTCTACAGCAGGGGATGTTCGCCGACAGCTTCAGCTGAGTACAGGAACTAGAGTAAGCGATCAAACTGTCCGTAACCGTCTCCATGACGCTAATCTTAGGTCTAGAAGGCCCCTTCGGTGCCCACCATTGAATAATCAACGTAAACGACAGCGCCTACAATGGGCAAGAAACCACGAAAATTGGTACTTGATTGAGTGGAGAAATTGTCTCTTCTGCGATGAAACACGCCTTGCTCTAGTGCCAGACAGTGGACGAGTTAGGGTATGGAGAGTTCCAGGAAGGCCTAGTCGTTTGCTCAACAACACGGTGGCTCAGTGATGTTTTGGGCAGGGATTAAGCACAACTTCCGTACTGAACTTATGCCCATAAATGGTACCATGAATGCTCAGGTGTACTTGAGAGATATTCTGCAGCCGTTAGTGACACCCATAGCCCAGAATCACGATGGAGATTTCATTCTTGTTGATGACAATGCTCGCCCTCACCGAGCAAGGATTGTGGAAGAGTACCTACACGAGGCAAGCATCGAAAGGACGGAGTGGCCACCCTTCTCTCCCGACATGAACCCGATCGAGCACGCTTGGGATATGCTCCATAGAGCAGTACAAAGCCGACCGAACGTTCCCACCACTGTACAGGAGTTACGGGCAGCTGCTGTTGAAGAGTGGAGGAACCTGGATCAAAATGCCATCAATCGCTTGATTGTACGCATGCCCAATCGTGTACAAGCCTTAATTAGGGCCAGGGGGGCTAATACAGACTACTGAAGTGATTTCTTAATTTTTTTTTACAATTTTTAGAAAAGTGAATTTTTCAGTTTTTGCCTTTTTTTTAAGAAAATTTTTTTGTAAATAAAGAAAATTATCCAAAAAAAGTTTTTTCCATGGTTTTTATTTAGTGATTAGATACACTTTTCAGAAATCCAAGCCCCAAATGTTTCCTGTGCATATTTCAGAATGAATCAAAATTGGTGATGCAAAACTTTTTTTGATGTGTGTATTTACTGCGCTTCCATTAAGGATGTAGATTTTTTCCCCCATTACAGTGTAACGCTCCGTCTTTAATCGTCCAATCTTAGAGAAATTGTTACTACATGACACGAATTTTCAGATTATTCTTGCTACTGACAATTAATAGGTTACTTTCATTAGCAAGATTTTACTTGTTTAAAACTGAATCATTCATAATTCCATACCAGCAAGGAAGAAGAACTTCATGGGTAAACTTCCACTACCATTCTCACCCTCTATGAACTATCTACAGTTGGGGAAATAAGTATTGAAAAAAAAAAAAAAAAAAAAAAAAAAAAGTACTTTAAATGTAGTTGTTACGTTTGTGCAAAAGCTAAGAAGCCATAAAGTTAATTTTAAATGTTTTAGGCACACCTATGTTTTTATGCGTACAATGAAGGCAACGAAGTTCAAAAGATAGAACGAAGAGGAGAAAGCGTTTCGAAACCCGGATGAACTGTTCTGATTTCTCACTTCTTAGTCCCAATCTCACGATTCTCGAGCCAGACTATGAGTTTACGCCACGTTGATAAAAAGCTTTTAAGAGCTGTCAGAGTTCGGCTGGTATCTGTTTCAATATGACAGACACGCGGAACAAGAATCGGGAGGAAGGTAATCTACATTGGACCGTTGGGACTTTTACTTAGGAATTATCTACCTATTCGTAATTCGAGGATGTAGCTGTCCATATAGCTATCCAGTTTACTTGCTGGACTCAGGCTGCAAATAGTATACATTTAAACAATGAGTAAACATTCAACATTTAACAATAATGCTGGTTAGCAGGGTGAGACTAAAGTCTTCTAGTGCAGTTGTGTTGTGAATTTTTCATTGTCATCTTGAGAGCTGTGCGCAACACATTTTCTACGTGAATAAATATTGAAAGTACCTAAAATCACAAGGGTAGGTATTTCATTGTAGTCATAGCGAAGTTTACTTTATTACTGACAGGAACCGTTGAAATTGTTTATGACGTATGCCAAGGGGGTTTATCAGGGAATTAAGGTTATTGTTGTGCCATGTAAGGTCGAGTCTGCAATAAACAATATAATACTATTAAAGTTCTGGAGTGTTAGTAGAGATGCAATATGTCTGGGCTATTATAGTCAGGTAAAGTGGTTGAAGGAGTAGTTTCAACAAAAACAAATTATTGCGTGGCTCCAATAGGTGGAACTCTTTAACCCCCGAATCAGCAAACCTGGTGAGTAGAAACTACTCCTCCAACTACTTTACCTGACCATTATAGCCCAGACTTATTGCATCTCTACTAATACTCCAGAACTTTAATAGTTTAATATTATTTATTACAAACTCGACCTTACATGGCACAACAATAGCTTTAATTCCCTGATAAATACAAATCTAGACACCTTGCCACAACTTAGTCAAATATTTGTAATACGAACGTAATAAGAAGCTAGACTAAGAGCAAGATATTCTTGTTCATATATTTTAGATCCCCGAACAGGCCTGCTGAGGCGAAAGTGCTTGGATGTAATGGATGTCAATAAAACTACAGTGAGTTACCACCAAACCCAAGACTCATTTCCTCAAAACCCCCTTACCATTGATAATGAAAGGCAACACACCGATCATATTTGATCATTTTTATGACAGAATTTAATAGGAACTTTTTCTTTTCTTTTTAACCTGATATTTTTGACGCCCACCATACTCTATCAAGGCACGGAACATATCATTCTAAGTGCGAAGCTATATAATCTATAAAAATGAAATTACGTATGTTTGTCCTTTATGCGCGGGCGTACCGTTCGTCCGATGGGGATGAAACTTTTTCAACTAATTCCTTGCACTGCCAGGACGATGATAGAATCGAAACCTTCCCACAACCTACCCATTATCGTCAAACTGGCCGCCCATCACAACGGGTAAATACAAAGGGAAAGCGAATAACTTTACAAACTACAAAATAGCTACAAACTACAACTACAAACTACAAAACACGTTGATATGATTTCTACTTGGAGGAGGGATGTTGCGATACTTCCGATATATCGTGGTATCGATACTTCTCTCCCGATACCACCGATATTTGTATCGATAATTTGCATCCGATATTATCGTGGTATCGATACTTTCTCCCGATATTATCGGAAGTATCGATACTTGGTGACCAATACCACCGATATTTTCCTTGATTTTTTTCTTTTTTCAATCTAATTTTACCAACACAAATCCAGGAGACGACCAGCCTGCCGCAGGCTCTGAGAGTATTGTAATTATTTCGCTTTGTTGAGAACTTTGAGAATATTGGCTTGCAATTAAATTATTTTAGAGTCAAATCCATTCATATTGGATTGCAATAGTTAATGTAGGCTCAATCTGAACTTGTCAAACTAATATCATAATAGTTTCTAATAGTGTTTATTTAATTTCCACCAAAATACCTACGTCTTCTCAAATCAAGAAATATGATTTATTTATCCTTTCGTGGTTTTTCATAGTAAACTATAATCTCTTATTAATTTCGAATGCTCTATGGATAAATCACTTTTAGTAAAACATTCTAATAATTTTCTCCAGATTCTATTATCTACCTATCAAATTTAGTTCAATTTAATCCTAAGAGGGGGCATATCCACTCCACCACCTGCCCTTTGCTACAGAGGCAGGAAACTACTCAGTGATAAAGCTACTCAGTTTAATTATAATTCCAAAGGAAACCATATTTCTCCAACTCAGACTCAGTACCTCCTTTTCATCATTAAAATTTCTTCATAAATGTTTATTTTAAAATGAATTCCTGTCCCTGTTAAATTTGAAAGTTTTGAACTGCCACATTCGTCTTAAGTTCATCAAAGCATTGAGTTACTCACATGAAACTTAATATCCTTTTAATGTATGATGTAGATGTATTTTATGATTCCATTTATTTTAATGATTATAATTACTCTGAGAACCATAACATGTTGTGAAGTGAAATAGGCAAGTCAATAGCCTTCAATGGCCTAGCTAATTCTCAAATAAAATATGAAACTTTCTATAAAAAAATTAAATTGTTTTAAAATATTGTTTCTAGCAAAATTTAACACCTCACTGGAGGACTCACCTTAAAATGTTTTCTGTGAAAGGAAACTGCTCTGAAAACCCCTAAATGAATTCCTAAATTATTCAGCCCTACCAGAATGAAATTCCTAACGTTCACCTACGTAATAACAACAAAATTTGATTAAAGATTAGTGAAACTATTTAGAGCTAGTCATGAGTAAGTGGATAGATAGTCATGGAAATATTGAGAATTGAAGATGTGAAACTGAAAACTATGGTTCAAATTGAAATATTCAACTTAGTAAATTGAGTATTTGAATGAATAAGTTAACTTTCCTATTTTCAATAAAAAGAGAGAGATTGGAATCAACAATGGGAGAAGTTTGAGAATTCAAAATTGGAAATCTACTTAGTGATATATCTATTAATTAAAAACATATATTAAGAATCCTATCATCAGTTCCTTTCGACAGAGTTCTGGATGCATCCTCCGAAGCCTACCTATTACGTGAGGAGTGAGAAAATTCCAATAAAAAACTATTAACCAAATGGCATCCCCCCCCCCCCCACATTTTTTTTACACGTAAAAAAGTATCGAAAGTATCGATACTTTTGAGTCAATATTGGAAAAGTATCAATACTATTATTTCGATAATATCGGGTATCGATACTGCTAGAAAAATATCGGATCGTATCGAGTATCGATTTTTAGGTGGTATCGCAACGTTACTTGGAGCAACAATATATGGCAACTACTTGGATATGACGTGAACCCGTTCCAATCTCAACCAAAGTGAGGGCGAATTATAGTAGACACTAGAGTAAAAATAGAGTGAAAAATGTCCACTTTATTTTGAATCGTAAGGAATTTATGTTTACTTTTCAATGCCAAGGTCGATGACATTACGAAATGACGAAATACCATTTCCCTAGCAACGACTCGGTTGTAAGCGGAAATCATCAGAAAACCAACCGTAACGCTTTTTTTTAACGCAAAATTTTAACGATTTTTTCGTTTATGTGCCAAAGTAAAGACATAAAATGTCAAAAATAGTTTAATGTTTTCGCGCATTGTTGAAAATTATTGTTATTTATAACCATGACTGTACGAATAATATGTTAGGTGGGAGACTAAGACAATCTAAATTTAACAATTCCCTGACTCGTTATTTATGTAGGTAGAATTTCATCATGCAGTATGAGAACCACATACATTGGCCTATAGTGGGCTAGTCCTCGCTGTGCCTTCGCATAATGGTTCTTTGGATGAAGTATCTGGTTTCAAATAATTTTCTACGGATTATGGGCGTATCTCAACGTATTTTTTCCCCCTGTGTGAATCAAACAATGCGCCACTGCAGGGGGTTTTGATAACCCTTTTTCAGGTTCCGTGTAATCCGTGATTCCCGAACCCGATCAACCCTTTCCAACAGCTGATGAGCGGTACAGCTGCTCGTCTCGATAATACGAACATATCCTCCTTTCAAGTTTCATCCCCGGACCGCGGTAACAACGGGGTGTTTTTCCCCAATGTCGCAATACGACACGGCAATCACCCTCGAAAAATCATCCGAAAATGCCGCCCACTTGAGCCTTGACGCGGAAGCAGCTTGCTTTTTTCTCCATCCGCCTGGGGGTGGACCTAATCACTTTTTAAGGGCTTCGACGGCTCGCACGCGCTCCCCCATTCTCGTCCTTCTGGAAGCAGATGCGTCGCCATATGACGTAAATGTTGCATCTCCTCACCTCAAAAAAACTCTACGGCTCGTGTCAAATCGAGCTGCACCTTGAGATGCCGTAGACTGCCAAAAAAACTGTAAGAGAATGGATTGTCAAGCCGGTCAGAAACTCATCATCCTAAAAACACATCTTTTATTTTAAATTTTTTATTTGACATTAACATCATGTTATACAGCCTTAACATACTTGATTATAATATGTAAATTAATCAAATGTAAACATTACAATTTTCTACATATTCACACATTGCTTTGTATATGTTTATATTGCGGGTTGACAAAAGGTACATATAATTAATCGGAAGTTCTACTTCGAATACTATCTGCCTAAACATATCGTCTCTTTCACTACAGTATTTAAGGAACAGTCCATAAAAAAATGTTCAATAGTGCCGCAAGGATCGCCGCAGCGGTTACATTGAGGGTCATCTGTGTAGAAAGGTTTCGACACACACTGCTTTTTGGTAGAACCAGGGCCTTAAGGGGACCAATGGTTGAATTTGTTTGAAGAACAAACCTTTGTCTCTGGTATCGGTATATATCTGCTGCTATTCGTAAATATTACATCTCACATCAAAAGACTCACCTCAAAAAAACTCTACGGCTGCACCTTGAGATGCCGTAGACTGCCAAAAAAACTTTAAGAGAATGGATTGTCAAGCCGGTCAGAAACTCTTTTTTCTAAATTTGTTATTTGGCGTTAACATCATGTTATACTCGTACATTCATAAGATACTTGATTTTATTAAGTAAATTAATAAAATGTGAACATTACAGTTTTCTACATATTATTCATACATTGCTCTGTATAACTTAATATTGCGGATTGACAAAAGGTACATACAATGAATTAGAAGTTCTACTTTGGATGCTATCTGCCTAAACATATCTTCTCTTTCACTAAAGTATAAGGGAAACTCCATAAAAAAAAACTACGCATCTTGAAACGTAAACCAAACGAAACGCTTGCATACGAGTCTGCAACACATTGGGACATTTTATGTCTTCAGTTGAAGACAAGTATGTGTTGCAGACTCGTATGCAAGCTCTAAGAGCCACTCAGCTGATCCGGACCCTGGGCATCGTCACGTAAATGTGCTAAAGAGGCTACATAGGTACGAAATTACAGCTTCCTAGAGTGTAAAGCATAGAAATCACCTATTAAAATGATTTAACCACCGCTTCACAAATCAAACCGTTCTCGCAATATTTGGATCACCTGCTATGAATCAAATCATCGAAACACCAGCTCAATGAAATCATCAGAAATTAACAAGCGGTGGCAATCATGTTCACAATATCAATTATTGAGAATGATCACCTGAGTGTACACAATTATTCAAATAACCTTGCTCATAACTCACCTTGTTGGCCACTCACTTCGCATTAGTTAACATAATATGGTTGGATAAATCGAGAGCTTTCGAACGAATGGTCAACGAATTTGGTGGATGAAAAACGACGAAGTATCATTTCCCTAGCAACGACTCGGTTGTAAGCGGAAATCATCAAAATATTTTCGTGACCAATTTTCCGTGACGTTTTTTTAGTTCATGTGCCATAGCAAAGACATAAACTGTCAAAAGTTCAATTGTGTCACAAGGATCGCCGCAGCGGTTACATTGAGGGTCATCTTGTAGGCCATATCTGTGTAGGTAGTGGTCGCTTACCCCGTGGTTTGTCCTTATTCTTGTTATTATACGACAGAAAGGTTTCGACACACACTGCTTTTGATAGAACCAGGGCCTTAAGGGGACCAATGGTTGAATTTGTTTGTAGAACAAACCTTTGTCTCTGTTATTGGTATATATCTGCTGCCATTCGTAAATGTTGCATCTTCTCACCCCAAAAACTCTACGGCTCGTTTTTTGGAAGTTTTCTCCCTCCTATAACAATGTTTTCTATATTGTGAAAGTTAGATAATAAGTTCCTTTGAAAAATCTTAATTATCTAGTCTTCTGTTCCCGTTGTTTGTAGAACAAACCTTTGTCTCTGTTATCGGTATATATCTGCTGCCATTCGTAAATGTTACATCTCCTCATCTCAAAAAACCCTTCGGCTCGTGTCAAATCGAGCTGCACCTTGAGTTGCCGTAGACTCCAAAAAAAACTGTAAGAGAATGGATTGTCAGGCCGGTCAGAAACTCATCATCCTAAAAACACATATTATTTTAAATTTTTTATTTGGCGTTAACATGATGTTATACATCCATAGGATACTTGATTATAGTAATTCAATTAATAAAATGTAAACAACAGTTTTCTTCATATTGCGGGTCGACAAAAGGTACATACAATTAATTAGGAGTTCTACTTTGGATACTATCTGCCTAAACATATCGTCTCTTTCACTAAAGTATAAGGGACACTCCATAAAAAAAAGTTCAATAGTGCCGGAAGGGTCGCTGCAGCGGTTACATTGAGGGTCATCTTGCAGGCCAAATCTGTGTAGGTAGTGGTCGCTTACCCCGTGGTTTGTCCTTATTCTTGTTACTATACGATAGAAAGGTTTCGACACACACTAAATTTTCAAAATGTAATCTCAAACCTTCTTCTCAAATTACTACCTATTTTCGGCCTCGGCTCCGGGACTATATAGGCTCCATGTACATGAAGTTGATCTTTAAATAAAACTAGAACACCAGTTAACAACTTTGGATTATGCCTAAGGTGGTGCGAATAGTAAAATATTAATATTGTACAGACTAAAATGTATTTTTAATTATATTGTTAGATTTTATTCTGCCTCCTTCCCTTAATGTAACGAACTTTCGCCACCTCAGCTCTTCGTTGAAAAACACGAACGACGCCACGCGACGGTAGCATTCAAGTTGAAGAAAGTCATTCAACTCTATTCTCATAATTTTACGATATTGATAAAATTTTAAAATAAAAAAGTCTCATGATTGTATAGTACGAGTGAATGAAAAATGGTAGATACTTCGACATCATATCAATTACCTAAACCTCTTACAGTACACTTATTCACTTAATAAAACAACGTAATATCTTGTTTCTGCAAAGTTTGGGGTATTGTTTTACTATAAACAATAAGAAATCATCTATTATCATAAAACACGTAAGTAACTATCTTATCAAACATTTTCTAGGCACCTATTGATGAACGAGTTGGGTTGTCTCGACCTCTGAGTTCAATATAAGATGTTTCGGTTCTCCAGGGAAAAGACTTCCCTCTTGGCCGACGTTTCGAAATATTGATATTTCTTCTTCAGGGCTTGGGAAATGTATTGCTGTAGACAATCTCATGATGATCTGGGATAGAGACAGATCTCTCACAACATAGCATGAATAGTGGTTTTTCCTTCACAGCTGATGAATGAACTTCAAAAAATACCTACTAAGAGAAATACCTTTTAAGCATCAGAAAAAGCTACTTATAAGTACCTAAAAACACAACCCTCCCCCTTTTTTTTTTTTAACAAATTACTTGTCACAAGAGTAACAGTAAATCTTAGACAACGTTTTGATCAAAAATCTTTAAACAATCTTTGAGCTTTGAAGTTTATTGTGTTCTATATTCCAGTCATCAGCCAGGTTTTACGAGTGGGCGAACTACAGCTATGCAGCTGGTGCTGGTTTAAGAAAAAAACTGACCAATGATATCGTCCAAGCGATTGAAAGCGCCTTGGAGCTGAAGTAGGTCTTGCCCTACGGGAGCTAGGGCCAGAAAGGGCTCGCGGTCAATGAACTCTTCGCTCCAGCATCAATTATCCCCGAGATCTCCTCTCGAAGTTGGTGTGCGTAAGGGGATGAGAGAGATGGAGAGTGGAAAGATGGTAGGAGCGAGAGAGACGGCATATGTGTATGAGATGTGGGGGGGGGGGGGGGGGGGGGGGGGGGGGGGGGGGGAGCGAAGGGCCGAGGGCCTGGACAGTGTCCACATGATTGTGTTCTCACGTCGTAATGGGAGGGACCCTCCGCCCTATAATAACCGCTGTTCTTTCCGGCCCTAATAGGCTGCACCTACATGATTTCTTCTTGTTAACATAGCCCGCAAGACTTGTGAACAGTTTGACATGAATGAGTAGTATGGATAGGAGGCAAAAATACAAATCCCCAAAGTAATTCGAGTTTTCAATCCAAATCTAGCAAAAGAAGGTAGATTTTCTTGTAAGTTATATTATATACTTTTTCCCAAGCTAATTCAACTTTTCCCAATAAAATTCAACATTTTTCCAATAAAAGTTCAACATTTTTCCAACCAAATTCAACATTTTCACAATCAAATTCGACATTTTACCAGTAGAGGGAAATAGAGAATTCTGGCAAAGGGGCCAACACGGGGTAGGCATGCTAACCCTCACAACAAATAGTCAAGTTAATGCGAACGTACCAACGAAATGTCAATTTCTCAATCATCATAGAGAGTTTTTGGTGACCACTAACGTTCCCTTAACGTCACCCTAACGTACCCAAGAGTACGTGACCTTGAGGGGACGTTAGCAACGACATACGTTAGAATGGCTCATTTAACGCCACCCGTTTGGGACCTAAAGGCACTCGACACCAGCCTAACCTACCTGTAAATGTAGCACTACTGAGCACCTCAGAATACTGGTGAAGTAAATAATGTTTTAACACAGAATGTGTTTTAGCCATGGTAGTCCGGGAAATAAAGACATTGAGGTAGAAAAAAATAGAACCCAAACCAAAATTGGTACAGACGTAGGTGGAGGTCCCCTGATTGACATACTAAAAGTCCTGGGGGGTGGGGGTGCCGCTCGAGGGGGGGGGGGGGGGTCATTAAAGGTCCCATTTTGGGGTTTTTCGCAAATATCTCGGAAACGGTGCATTTTTCGATGAACCATGTCCTATAGTAAATGAAAGCTGATAAAATTCTCTACAACTTTGATCATATACGTTTTATCGAAATTCCGAACCGTTACGGAGATATATGCATCCGAAAATGGACGAATTTTGAAAATTAGGTTTTTAGCTCACGTTTTTCGGATAACTTTGTTGATTTGCGTCTAAACCGTTTATCTGAGAAAAAAGTCCTCTTAGAGAAAGTTGTAGAGCATCAAATTTCCTTGAAGAATATGTGGCTGAATGCCAATTTATCATTCACCAATCAAAAGTTACGAAAGTTTCAAAATTTTGCCCATTTTTACCCAAATGTTGTCAGGCCACTTTTCTGTGTCCTCCAGCTTGAATCGTCCTTCTTTCTGTCATCTGTCGTCATACATACGTCCACACGACCCCAGAATTACATACCACCACATGGGGGGGGGGGGGGGGGGGGGGGGGGATGAGACGACGATGTAAAAAAGCGATGCGTGTAATTAATTATGAAGTAATTAAATAATACATGATTACATGATTAGATGATACATGATTAGAACATGTCGTATTCTTCGTCACTCTCCTCGTCGGGCAGTTCCGTGGGGGCGGCGTTTGAACATGTTCCGTGACGCCCGATGCAGGCGACGGAGCAGGCAATGCCTGTTTATTGAAGTTTAAGTTGGCCACTACATCAACTTGTGTTATGTTGTTAGGTTCCACATGTTCATATGTTCAATATTGAATAAAGTTCATTCTGTGTGTGTTCAAGAAAATTTAAAAAGTGTATTCTTCAGAAAAAAAAAAAAAAAAAAAAATATTAAGTACTAAAACACAGATCAACTGTAACACTAGGTACATTTACAAAATTCCACTGTTAGCACTTCATCTGCTTCAACTGGTTATGGGCCCAGCACTAATTTGTAGACAATCAACATGTCTCATGGGGATCCAGGAGCAGGTGGCCACCTGTGGCATCTACGAGTGTTGCAGTTGCAGGACTGGGAGCAATGCCGAACATTAAAAAATTGGTTGGTTCAGAAAATTATTCCAACTGAAAGTTCGGAATGGAAATGTTTCTGATCGCCGAGGATCTGAGGGCAGTTGTTGCAGGGACAGAGGTTGATCCAAGAAAGGATGCCAAAGCTCGATCAAAAATTTGTTTAATGGTCGATGAGTCTCTGTATCCTATGGTTCGTAGTCAAAAGTCGGCAAAAGATGTCTGGGCTAAGCTTGAGTCAAATTATGAAAGTAAAGGATTATGCAGACGTTTGAGTTTGCTGAAACAACTGTTTTCACTCGAGTTGACACAGTTTTCAACTGTTGAAGAATACCTTAATCGAACCCTTAGCATATCTCAGCAATTAGAGTCAATCAATGCAGGGCTTGAAGACGAGTTCATCGGTGTTGTCATGCTGAAGGGGTTGGGTGAAAGCTACCAGCCCATGATAATGGCTCTGGAGAGCTCAGGGGCAAAAATCACAAGTGATTCAGTACGTACCCTATTGAGTCAACAAGCCAAGCCCAATAATGAAAATAATAAAGCTCTAACATTGAAGAAAGAGTCAAAGAAAAAGCATTTTATTCCCAAGTGTTTTGCTTGTGACAAGAAAGGACATTTCGCTTCACAATGTAAAGCCAAGAAGAAAAATGCAAGTGAGCAAGGAACTTCAATGGCCTTAGCTATAGGGAGACTGGATAACGATGAGTGGATCATCGATTCAGGAGCTACTTCACATTTTACCATGAGAGACGATTGGCTTAAGAATAGACGACCAACAGAAAGGGAAATAAGGGTAGCAAATAACGAAAAAATTCTAGCAAAAAGCTGTGGGACAGTTAGTTTAGACTCTAACTTTAGAGTTACCCGGTACTGTAGAGAAAACTGATATCCATGATGTGATGTTCAGTCCAAATCTCAACACAAACCTACTATCAGTCGGGAAAATAGTCAAAAAAGGCTATAAGGTAGTATTTTCAAGAGATGGCTGTAGGATAATGGATTCCCAGACTAGGGTCAAAGGAAAAGTTTTCATACAGGGCATATATGATTCGGGAGTGTTTAAAATTGTTCCGAAGAACCGTGAACAAGTTAATGCAGTCACCTGTGATAATTCACAAATGCTTTGGCACAAGAGGTTGGGGCATTTAAACGTGAGATCCATGAACCTTTTGAGGAAAAATATGGCTCGTGGAGTGAAATTTGCCTCAGCTGGATTTCAACCCTGCGAAGCGTGCGTGAAAGGGAAAATGACAAGACAAAGTTTCCCCACAAGCAAATCAAAATCCAAAAATATTTTGGAATTGATTCATTCGGACGTTTGTGGACCAATGCCAGTGGAAAGTTGGGGAGGAAAGAGGTATGCCCTAACATTCACTGATGATTTTTCTAGGAAAACTTTTGTGTACATGATTAAAAACAAGAGCGAGGTAAAGAATGTGTTTCAAGAGTTCAAACAACTAGTGGGAAATCAAACAAACAAGAAGATAAAAGTTCTAAGGACCGACAATGGCTCTGAGTACGTCAACGTTACATTGACAGACTTTCTAAAGCAACATGGAATAAGGCATCAAACAACAGTACCTTATACTCCAGAACAGCTAGGAGTCGCAGAGAGAGTTAATACAACTCTAGTAGAGAAGGCTAGGTGCATGCTGCAAGAAGCAGGGCTCAGTGAAAGATACTGGGCAGAAGCATTAAGCACTGCAAACTATTTAAAGAATAGGTCTCCAACATCTGCACTGAAGAAGAAAACTCCTGAAGAAGTCTGGACAGGAAGAAAAGTTGCGTTATTTCATCTTCGTGTGTTTGGCTGCCGAGCTTTTGTTCATGTTCCAAAGCAGAAAAGAAAGAAATGGGACCCTAAAAGCAAAGAATACATATTCGTGGGATACTGTGAAGACACGAAAGGGTATCGATTAAGTGATCCCACTAATCCCACAATCGTAACGAAAGCGAGGGATGTGATATTCTTTGAGGCCGAAACGTTACAAACAAAAACCGACGAAAATCTTCATAATTCAACCACTGAAACAATAAACACTGAAAACGTAGTGATCATAACAAATCAAGAACGATCTGAGCAACCGATAGAACATCCCATTATAATTGAAACAGGGATCGGAGCTTCTCTTGATCTTCCATCAGAACACGTTCCAGAAGAAAATGAAGAATCGGAACAAGAAGAATGGTTTGAAACTGAAATAAATCACGCTGAACCACTACCAGAACTCGCCAATCAAAATTCAAGCACAGTGGCATTAAGGAAGTCAAGCCGGATTGTGAAACCAAAGCAGTGGCACTGTTGTATAGCTACAGCAGGGGATGAACTTGACGAACCAGCAAGTTATAAAGACGTGCTTGAAAGTGAAGAAAAAGAAAAGTGGTTAGAAGCGATGAAACGAGAATATGATGCACTAATAAAATTGAAAGCTTGGGAGTTTGTTGATCGTCCAAGCAACGGGCAGGTTGTCAAGAACCGTTGGGTATTTAGGAAGAAAGTTGGAGTGGATGATAAAATTTCGAAGTTTGAATCAAGACCTGTTGCTAAAGATTTTACGCAACAACACGGTGTAGTCAATGAAACATTCTCAAGACCTATGTTGAAGTTCGAGAAGTTTCGGAGCCTGCAGACATGTTGAGTGTGGTGCCCACTTAAGGGGGAGTATTGAAGTTTAAGTTGGCCACTACATCAACTTGTGTTATGTTGTTAGGTTCCACATGTTCATATGTTCAATATTGAATAAAGTTCATTCTGTGTGTGTTCAAGAAAATGTAAAAAGTGTATTCTTCAAAAAAAAAAAAAAAAAAAAAAAAATATTAAGTACTAAAACACAGATCAACTGTAACACTAGGTACATTTACAAAATTCCACTGTTAGCACTTCATCTGCTTCAACTCCCCCTCCGTTCCCTCGGCCATCCGGTCCTTCCTGAGCTCACCACCCAACAAATTTGAATGCAAAAGACCACTTCGTACGATCATTGGTAAGGGGTGAAAGAAGTTGAACTCGTGCTTACCATGGAATAACACTTTTTTACATCGTCGTCTCACCCCCCCCCCCCCCCTCCCCCATGTGGTGGTATATGATTCTGGGGTCGTGTGGGCGTATGTATGACCACAGATGACAGAAAGAAGGACGATTAAAGCTGGAGGACACAGAAAAGTGGCCTGACAACATTTGAGTAAAAATGACAAAAATGGGCAAAATTTTGAAACTGGCGTAACTTTTGATTGGTGAATGATAAATTGGCATTCAGCCACATATTCTTCAGGGAAATTTGATGCTCTACAACTTTCTCTAAGAGGACTTTTTTCTCAGATAAACGGTTTGGACGCAAATCAACAAAGTTATCCGAAAAACGTGAGCTAAAAACCTAATTTTCAAAATTCGTCCATTTTCGGATGCATATATCTCCGTAACGGTTCGGAATTTCGATAAAATGTGTATAATCAAAGTTGTAGAGAATTTCATCAGCTTTCATTTACTATAGGACATGGTTCATCGAAAAATGCACCGTTTCCGAGATATTCGCGAAAAACCACAAAATGGGACCTTTAATGACCCCCCCCCCCTCGAGCGGCACCCCCACCCCCCAGGACTTTTAGTATGTCAATCAGGGGACCTCCACCTACGTCTGTACCAATTTTGGTTTGGGTTCTATTTTTTTCTACCTCAGGGCCCTTTTTTGTCTTCATTGCCTGGACTATGGACTAACTAGCCGAAAATGGAACGCGGGATGGTAACGAAATGTGTGACGGATGATTTTCACGTACAACCGAGTCGTTGCTAGGGATATGGTACTTCGTCGTTTTTCATCCCACAAAATTCGTTGACCATTCGTTCGAAAGCTCTCGATTTATCCAACAATATTATGTTAACTACTGCGAAGTGCGTGTCCAACAAACTGAGTTATGAGCATGGTTATATAAATAATTGTTTACACACAGGTGATCATTCTCAATAATTGATATTGTGAACATGATTGCAACCGCTTGTTAATTTCTGATGATTTCATTGAGCTTGTGTTTCGATGATTTGATTCATAGCAGGTGATCTGAGTATTACGAAAACGGTTTGATTTGTGAAGCGGAGGTTAAATAATTTGAATAGGTAATTTCTATACTTTACACTCTAGGAAGCTGTAATTTCGTTTGTAGCCTCTTTAGGACATTTACTTGACGATGCTCAGGGTCCGGATCAGATGTGTGGCTCTTAAAGCTAATTTCTATGCTTTACACTCTAGGAAGCTGTAATTTCGTATGTAGCCTCTTTAGGACATTTACTTGACGATGCTCAGGGTCCGGATCAGATGTGTGGCTCTTAAAGCTAATTTCTATGCTTTACATTCTAGGAAGCTGTAATTTCGTATGTAGCCTCTTTAGGACATTTACTTGACGATGTCCAGGGTCCGGATCAGATGAGTGGCTTTTAAAGCTAATTTCTATACTTTACACTCTAGGAAGCTGTAATTTCGTATGTAGCCTCTTTAGGACATTTACTTGATAAATCGCTCTTGATTTATCACGAATTTATTTCGTATTTTTTTTCGTAGTTTCATACTATAACTATATAAATTGATGTTATAAATGAATAGTAAACAATGACGCTTGTTTGGTTGTCACTTGGTTGCGCGACAACGCAAACACATTCTGTGTTTCAATAATTTCGTCCGAAGTATGTAAATAGAGGTAACCGGGGGTCCAGGGGGCTTGCCCCCTGGCGAGGCGCGGAGCGCCGAGTTTCTTTTCAAATGCCTCATTACCAACTAATTATGTTGATGTAGAGGGTAGGTTTCTGAACACCCCTCAAACTTGGTTATTTTACGTTTCATGTCGCGTAGAAACCGAATGTGCTATTTAAAGTCCACCTCCGCTGTTTAAGCTTTACTAGCCATCAACTCGATCGAAAATCCGTTCTTTAGCGCACAGGCACTATTTGGTCGATTAGAGCCTTGTTTTTATTATTATTTCACTTATTTTAAATAAGAAAACTGGGTTTAAAGACACTACTACTTCACAGTATTTTTCTTAGTTTGCCTGATCTCTCAGCTATTTTCTCGTGAACATTGCGTGAAGTTCCACTGATGATTGTGTCAGGTAAAATCCTGGTTCATTGTCATAGAGATAAATCCTTTTTCATACTTGTTGTTCATACCCAACGGAAAACCCAAAAACATAAAGTTCGTAACGACTAATGACCTATAAGTGCAACTAAACCGCGGTGTTCCACACTTGAGGCTTACTATCTTTGCGTTAAATCCATGCCCTGTTTACGAATTGACAACTAAAAATGAGAAATTATTTGTATTGTACTGAAACTAACATGAAATTCGAATTCAGGATTGAAAACATATTTTCATATCGAAATGAAGAAATTTATTACTCAACCAGTGGGCAACAAGTCAGCTGAGGGGAAAATATCGCGTTGCCCAACCACCGTTAACGTGACATCAAAATTAAGGCAACCGTTCTCCCGGTTCATTTTGGGTTAGCATCTTCATTTGCTCCCTCAAGTCTACAGTAGGTAACGGGTGACGTAAAGTTGAAGTCGCCAAAAACTCTCTTGTGGCGTTCATCGTGACGTTAATGTAACGTTGACACGTACAACATTACATTGACACGTTCAATGATACGTTACTAGAGAGTTTTACGTGCCCTTAACGTCACCCTAACGTAACCAAGAGTACGTGACCTTGAGGGGACGTTGGCAACGTCCTACGTTGGAAAGGCTCATTTAACGTCAACCCGTTTGGGGATCTAAAGGCACAGACACCAGCTTAACTTTCCTGTAAATGTAACACTACTGGTCATATCAAAATTACTCGAAAACTGGTAAAGTAAATAATAATAGTTTTTTTTCTTCAAATGCCTGTTCAAATATCTGCTAATTATGTTGATGTAGCGGGTAGATTTATTTGAACTCCCCTCAAACTTTGTTATTTCATGTTTCAAGTGGTGTAGAAACCGACTCAGCTTTCTGAAGTCCGTCTCTACCGTTTAGCTTTACTAGCCTTCAACTCGATCAAAAACGTCCGTTCTTTTGTACACAGGCTCTATTTTGTAGATTACAGCCTTGTTTTTATTATTTTATTTCACATATTTTAAATTAGTAACCCGAGTTTTAAGGCACTACTTCTTTGCAGTATTGTTCTTAGTTCGCTTGATCTCTCAGCTGTTTTCGCGTGTACATTGCGTGAAGTGCTTCTTCCAGAGACGATTATCATGTAAATTCCTGGTTCATTGTCATAGAGATAAATACTTTTTCATACTTGTTGATGATTTAGCCAACGGGAAACCCATAAACATGATGCTCGTAACGTCTATAATTACCTATAAATAGCAACTAAACCGAGGTGTTTACCACTTGTGGCTTACTATCTTTGCGTTAAATCCATGCCCTGTTTACGAATATAAACCCAAATATGCGAACTTATTCCGTATTTGTACTGAAACTAACATGAAAGTCAAATTTAGGATTGAAAATCGGCGTTTCATATCGAAATAAAGAAGTTGATCTGACAACCAGTGGACTACAAGACAACGGGGAAATAATATCGAGTTGCCCAGCCACCATTAGCGTGACATTGAAATTAAGCTTTTCCGTGCCCCCAGTTCCATTTGGGTTACCATCTTCATTTGCTCCCTCAAGACTATAATAACGAGTGACGCTGAGCTGAAGTCGCCAAAGCTCTCTATTAACGTCACAATGAACGTTACAGAGAGTTTTTGGTGACCACTAACGTACCCTGAACGTCGCCCTACCGTACCTTTGAGTACGTGACCTTGAGGTGACGTTAGCAACGTCGTACGTTAGAAAGGCTCTTTTAACGTCACCCGTTTGGGGACCTAAAGGCACACGACCCCAGCCTAACCTTCCTGTAAATGTAACACTACTGGGCACCTCAAAATTACTCGAATACTGGTGAAATAAATAATAGTATTTTTTCTCTTCAAATGCCTCACTACCAACTAATTTTGTTAATAGCGGGTAGGTTTTTGAACACCCCTCAAACTTGGTTATTTTATTTTTCGTTTCAAGTCGCGTAGATAGAAACCGAATGTGCCATCTGAAGTCCGCCTCCGCCGTCGCGCTTTACTAGCCTTCAACTCGATCGGAAAAAATCCGTTCTTTTGCGCACTGGCTCTATTTGGTCGATTAGAGCTTTGTTTTTATTATAATTTCTCATATTTTAAAAGAGGAACCTGGGTTTCAAGACACTACTTCTTCGCAGTATTGTTCTTAGTTAGCCTGATCTCAGCTGTTTTCTCGTGAACATTGCATGAAGTGCTGCCTCCACTGATGATTACCAGGTAAAATCCTGGTTCATTGTCATAGAGATGTATACTTTTTCATACTTCTTGAAATTACCCAACCGAAAACCCAAAAACATGAAGTTTGTAACGACTAAAGACCTAAAAGTGCAACTAAATCGCGGTGTTTCATACTTGAGGCTTACTATCTTCGCATTAAATCCATGCCTTGTTTACGAATTGAAAACTAAAAATGAGTAACTATCCCGTATTTGTACTGAGACTAACATGAAATTCGAATTTAGGATTGAAAATCGGCATTTCACATCAAAATAAAGAAGTCTATTAGACAACCAGTAGACAACAAGATAGCTGGGAAAAAATATCGCGTTACCCAACCACCGTTAACGTGACATCAAAATTAAGGCAACCGTTCTCCCGGCTCCTTTTGGGTTAGCATCTTCGTTTGCTCCCTCAAGACTACGGTAACGGGTGACGTTGAGTTGAAGTCGCCAAAAACTCTCTATTGTCGTTACGTTGGTAAGTTCAACATTTGAGAGTTCCTGGTTACTACGTTATTACTTCACACGGTGCCCGTGAGCCATGATCAGCTGATCTGGTAATAAGTGACAGCTGACGAATTCGTAGAGATGGACGACGTGACAATGGGACCGCTTGATTGACAACGCAAGAGCGAGTCTAGTACGTCCTCACTAATACGTCTTCAACCAATCGCGGGAAAAGTGATAAACCCGAGGAAGGTTTCAGTGATAAGAGTGTTTAGTTCAAATTTATATTCAAACTTACCATCTTCGTAAAGTAGGTAAGTTTGAATATACTTGAATATGAAGTGAACAGTAGGTGATTATTATTCATATTTATTCATCTTGTTGTGAAGCTGCGCGAAGCAGTGACAAAGTGAATTGTTCTACGATTTATTTATTATTTATATAGGTACCCAGTTCTGTACCGTTCAATTTTCTGGTAGGTAAGTACCGATCGCCGAGCTCGTCTTCCCGAATCAAACCGGCGTGGTATAATTGTATGAAATCGGAGAATTCGCGTTCGATTTCGATTAACAGATTTTCGATGAAGTGTAGGTACCTACAACGATTTCGAAAAAATTGGATTTCGAATTTCGAATGTGTCAGGTTATAAATGTTTGATAACAGAAGACGTTTGATGACGTATGAAATGCCAAGCGTGCACCGTAGTAACAGCCATTGTTGTTAGCAACATTTTCATTTACCCTAGTTTCACGTACACCGTATTAAGACACCGTGGTAACCAGAAACTCTCTAATATGTTGACATGTTCAACGTTACCATCACTAGGCGTTGTGCGGGGTTAGCATACTTGCCCCGCGTTGGTCCCTGTGCCAGAATTCTCTTTTTCCCTCTACTTTTACCAATCGAATTCAACATTTTACCAATCAAATTCAACATTTTACCAATAAAATTAAATTTCCTATTATTTCCTAGACTCACAAAACTATAGACAACAAGGAAAACTCGAAGACATTAAAAAATTTGGTTGTAGTCGACAATCATCAGAAATCCCAACGACTGGCTTAAGATTTTTGTACGATGATAAATGCTCAAGTTACAGTTCCGTAGCAACGATTTGGATGTAAGCGATAATCATCAGAAAATCAAAACTAACATTTTTCGGTAACGTAATGTTACAAACACTTTTCGATTCTATGTGCCAAGGTACCTAAAGACACAAAATGTCAAAAAAGCATGGGAAAGAATGAATAGTTGAGAAAAATGAAAAACAGCTAGATCGTGTAACCGAATTTTCGTAATGCACGAAATACACTCGACCCCGTTGTCATTTTTGCCCAGTTTACTGAAGTGAGAGTGCACGCGACGCCCAGCTGAAGGAAGAGAAGTTACCAACGCACTGGATTGATTGAATGAGAGGTTTTTTATTTTGCTATTTTTTATTTTTCTCTACTATTCTTTATCTTCCTTGGTTTTCTTGTGGATCTAGAAAGTAATGTTGAATTTTGTTGGTAAAATTTTGAATTAGATTTGTAAAATGTTAAATTTGATTAAGAAAATGATGAATTTGATTGAGAAAATGTTGAATTTGATTAAGAAAATGTTGAATTTGATTAAGAAAATGTTGAATTTGATTAAGAAAATGTTGAATTTGATTAAGAAAAAGTTGAATTTGGTTGGGGAAATGTTGAATTTGATTGGGCAAATGTTGAATTTTATTGGGAAAATATTGAATTAGATTGGGAAAATGTTGAATTAGACTCGTAAAAGCTATATAATTGTAATTTTCTGTTGAACTGTCGACCTGTGTCAACAAAACTCACTCTGTAATTATCCTTTCATTTTGAAGTTCTGTTCCTTATGATTTAGCATCCACTAGGTCTTCACAGTATCATGAGAAATATTCATTGATATACCATGTCAGGGGTGGCTTTAAATTGGAAATATAAATAGGTCTCCTGTAGGGGACTTTGGAAATTGGATGGCTAAGGAAACCGATATGTGCGAATTTCCTGAAGTTGTCTTCAGATCACGAATTAATCCAGAGTTAATCCAATCATCCCACTGCTATTTTGGAGGGATAACGCTCGATTCTGGGCTAGTTCCCCTTTAGCCCCTATTGGTAGAACGAGCCCGATGCGGAATTGAAGAGTATAAGCTTGTCATGTGGCCTTTATATGCTGACGAAACTACCTTCTCTTCAGAACTAACAAGATCTAACGGAGACCATGGGATCAGTGAAGCTTTGGGAATATGTATAACAAAATTTTGAAATGCACCATAGATGCACGAACTGCAAGGAGATTGCGAGAGTCGAAGTGTATATGTTATCGGCAAAGTTTAAAATCAGGCATTGTGTACAATGCCTAGTCGTTGTATACAATACCTGAATGTGTAAAATAATTCTCATTTTATACTTTACCTAGGCATTGTATAGAATGCCTGATCGTGCACTCAGCAAAGTGTCCTTCTGATCAATCCTTACCTGGTCTGGCACTTTTGTTGGAGATATAGGTCAGAATGATGTGTATAGTTTGGTGGTCTGGATGCTCGCAAGCTCGCATCTCAAAAATACCTAACATCAAGTAGTCAATCCCTTAGTAAAAATTCAGATTTGTTGGACATATAGGTCAGAATGATGAGTATTTATACTTTGACTAAATCAATGGTAGGCATTATATACACTGCCTAGGCATTGTGAAAATTGCCTAGCCATTGGGTCTAAAGTGAGTTAAAAATGGAGGAACTAGTCATTGTATACAATGCCTGGATTTCATACTTTGCTGGTAACAATTCAACAGATAACGAACTATATAAATAAGTAAAATTTGTAACTAAAAGTATCGACTATGTATTACATTTATTTAACGAACTAAAACGCAGCCCTTAGTGAAACAAAATTTCTGAGCAATTTCTAGTAGAGTTTTTATGGGAGGAGAAGACTGTGGAAGGAGTGATTCATTGTCTGGTTGTTGAATTGTCCAAATACAAATTGGTGTTAAAGCTTGAGAAGATATTAATATCTTGAATTACATGATCAGTTGAGGTTTTGTTATTTTAGGGACAACCTTCTTCTTCTTAGGTATACATAACGCAGGGGTGCCCACCCCCCCCAAGCGCAACGACTCGAGCCCCCCCCCCCCCACCCAAACTCCCCCCCCCCCCAACTAAAATATTCATTAAATAGGTAATATAAATGATACACTGATGTGATAAAGAATGTTGTATTTCTTGTTTTACAAATGTAAATGCGAATTGTTAGTATAAATCTTATTACTTGTTCATAAAAAAATTAAAAAAATACTCATTTTTCTAACCCCCCCCAAAAATTTTAACGACGCAGTTTGCGTCGTGACCCCCCCTTGTGGGCACCCCTGCATAACGGTATCTGTTTTCAGGTGAGTAATAACTAACTCAAGAAATGGTACAAGGGTTGGCTTTCTTTAGTGAGTATTGCGCCGAGACTTCTGCGAAATTCGAAGGTAGCTCACCAGATTCGTAACCTGTCAGAGCGTTTAAAAAAAAACCCCTATAGGGAAATTTGTTTCAGAAATTAGTTGTAAAATCGGTCTCAAGAAGGTTCCCAACCAGGATATCATCCTGTACATTCCACTTTTGGTTTATTATTTCCAATAATAAGCCTATGTGATCGAATAGCAAAAAATTTTTATAACCCCCCCCCCCCCCTCAAACTTTGTCACTTTACGTTTCAAGTTGCGTAGAATCCAAATTTGAAATGTCCGTCCGCCGTCCGCCGTTTGCCGTCCGCCGTCCGCCGTCCGCCGTTCGCCGTCCGGGCCATAAAAGGCCTTAGAATTGACTTAAAAAATCTGTTCTTTCGCACATAGACTCCACTTGGGGTCTAGTTGGTCCTAACTTCTCGCCAGCTCGATCGCTCCACTCTCATGGGTGCTATGAGCCAAAAATAGGTGAAAAAGTGTCTTTTTTTCGTATATTTCAAGTTGTATAGAAATTGGAGATTTATGAGTGAAAAGAAAATGTTAGCTATTAATTTTATGGAAAAAAAGTATTCTAAATGATACTCTTCTATTCAAAAAGAGATTTTCGATTTTAGGCTATTTTTTGCAATTTTATAGATTTTTTAAAACTAAATTTAATGAAGTTCAAGTTTTTAGCATAATTTCGTACATACATTTTTGAATGTTCTATTTCATAGTTGATAAACTTTATTTGACCAATCTTATGCTAAAAAATATCAATTTAACAATTCTTAGCCATTTTCAGTGATTTTGTCAGCACATTTTTTGAAATTTGACCAATTAGATGATATCAATATACAGTATAGGTAACACTTTTATGTGTTGGAAAGATGACTTGGTAATAAATTGTTTTGTTTATCAACTATATTAAAAAGCGTAAAATTGTGAGATTCCGCTGCTGTAATAATTTGCAGCGTTTTTGGGTGAATTTCTGATTTCCAAGGGCAGAAGAACACTCGATACCTGGGTAGTTGAGTCTAAATCCAACTTGGTATTAGACCAACTAAGTACCAATTGCTAGACCACCTTCTACCCGTCCACAAATTGCGTACCTAGGTGTTTCCTTTACGTTTTAACATGCATTGATTCCATTACGTATTCATCAGTTCCTGTGTATGAAATCATGAGCATAAAGGCCTGACACAAGAAACCATTGATCAAATGTAGAATGGAACTGGCCGGCAGAAGGTAGTCTATGACTGGTGGCTTTGACAAGTTGAGACGCAAACATTGATGGGTAACCTCATCCGTCTTGTAGGACCCTCCTGCGGAGACAGGCCCCCGTCACACTAATCTTGAAAAGAACTTCTGCAACCCAATAATAGCCTTCCCGTCTATACATAGAACAAACAGCGGGAAGGTTTTTTATAGTTAAAAAACTCCTTTTTCACATCTGCCTCTGATGAACACGCGCCAGGCTCCCTCAGACATATTTGTAGCTTTAAAAAGACTCGGCTTCCGCTATTGGGGGTTACGAGTCATGTGTTAACCATAAGTTATTGGCGTTATCATCTATTTCAGAACTCACTAGAACGGGGTCAAATTGGAAGGTGAGTTCAATCTACAACACTGAGAAATCATACAGTTTTTGAGATCTGTTTTCGAAAACGAGCTCTGATTATATACCTACGTAAGGAAACGAAATTAAGCAGTAAGTAGGTACGAATACCCTCCTTTTGCTTTCGAGTCTCCCTATAGGTAGACATTGTTTTCACTTTTGGGAGATGAACAATTTCTTAACTCAAAAATCAAAAATTTCAATACAATTGTACGTTTTATACCATTCTGAACAACTTTCGTTCCGTTCTAGTGTGTGTGTGCGCGCGCGCGTCTATCTGGGTGTCTCTCCATCCTTGTAACGAGCTTAATTTCTACATTTCTTGTCCTATTTTGACGAAATCTTCAGGATGAGATGTTTCCCTTTCAGTATCATTGTTTCCAATTCAGCTTTTTGTTTGTGCATGCGCAAACGTAAAATCAATCAAACAAAAATTTTTCAAGCCCTAGTCGTCCGATCTCGCTCAAATTTGAAGGATGGTTGATAAAAGACGGTTTGATCATTCCATATAAATTTCAACATGATTGTGTCATAAGTAGCTGTAGCGCATGTGCGAATGTGAAATCCTTGTAACAATGTTGAATTCCATAGTTTTCATCCAATTTTGATGAAATGTTCTGGGTAGGTGTGCATGGATTAGGCTGTAGATGGTCCGCTCTCAATTACATTGTTCACGAATCATCATATCAATTTCAACATGATTGTGTCATAAGTAGCTGTGGCGCATGTGCGAATGTGAAATCCTTGTAACAATGTAAAATTCCATAGTTTTCATCCAATTCTGATGAAATGTTCTGGGTAGGTGTGATTGGATTAGGCTGTGGATGGTCCGCTCTCAATTACATTGTTCACAAATCATCATTTCAATTTCAACATGATTGTGTCATAAGTAGCTGTAGCGCATGTGCGAATGTGAAATCCTTGTAACAATGTAAAATTCCATAGTTTTCATCTAATTTTGATGAAATGTTCTAGATAGGTATGTGTGTATTGTAGTAGTAGGTATGGTCCGCTAAACTACATTGTTCACAAATCAATACTTCAATCTGCCCATGCGCAAACATCAGCCATCGTTTTCTAGTTTCCTGAATGACCGCTTTAGACGTTTTATGTTACATCTTGATTTATTATTTCTGATGTTTAGTTTTTAGTTTCACTTAATTTTACTTGTCAGGCTTCTCAGATATCATTTTGTATGAGTACATAAGAATTATGCAAAATTTCCAGGCATGCAGCATGATCGTACGAGCGATTTTTTGTTGATTACAGTATATTAATCCATGTTAAAACATTGTAACATAACAATTATTGTTAAATTGTTTCGAAATTTGAGCACTTCCAGGGAAACAAATTGTTAACCACTGACTATATGACAAATAAACTCGTACTAAATAATATTCTACGGTTCAAAACAATTTTTTTTTTTTTTTTTTTTTTTTTTAAAGCAATTTTTTCAAGTTTTCAATACTTGTTCGAACTGCCGAAGAGGTAACATCGGAGAGCGAAACAAAAAACGAATGTTAGTTGTTTCCGCGAGTGTTTTCGCGCGTTTGCGGAATGGAGGTCACTGTCCTCGAAGTGATATCGCGAGCGCTAGCCCAAGCAAAACAACAACAAGAATTTGTCAACACCTCTCCAGAGCTTCGTAATTCGCCTGCTGTTCATAGCACAGTTAGTGAGTTATTAAAAATCATTACCCATTTATGTGATATTTTGAAGGAAGCTAATGACGCTGGTCTACAGGAACGTGCTCGAGTCAATCAACTGGAGATTGAGATCGACACAATCAAAACTAAAACACTGAGCAAAACAAATCAGCCAGCCCCTCCCATTGAGTCCTATTCAACAGACGAAGAAATCCTAGCCGAAGAGACGGGCGAATGGGATAACGTCATTCAAAGAGGACACAAAAGAAAAAAATCTATTTCACGTCCACTAATCATAAATTCTATTGCCAAGCCAAAACCAAAAAAAGATCCAAAACCTCCTCCCGTTTATATTGAAAGGGTTACTTCCTTTCCAGCCCTCAAGAAAATGGTCGAGGAACAAACCGGCGAAGTTAGTTTTACCACTATGTCAAATGATGTGGTCAAAATTAACACGATGGATTCAGATGGCTTTCGTGCTATCACTAAGTGTTTTGCGGACAAAAAAATTCCGCACTATAGGTACATACCAAAATAAACAGGACAGGCCCATCAAAGTCATGATTAAAGGAATCCACAAATCATGGACAAATGAGGAGGTCCTTGATGATCTGAGAAACCAATTTGGTTCCCACAGTGTACTTCAAGTAGACAGAAAACTCGAATGGAAATCTAAAAATCCATTAGATATGTGCATTGTCGATTTTCGTAAAGATTTAGATCCCGAGAAAATCTATGAAATTAAGCAGGTTCTCAAAGGGCGTGTGACAGTGCATCCGATCAAATCTCCGAAACATCCATCCCAATGTAAAAGATGTCAAGAATTTAACCACACCAAAAACTATTGCTCCAAGCCACCTAGATGTGTTAAGTGTGCTAAGGGCCACTTCACTGAAGAATGCACCAAGGCCAGAGATACACCTGCAAAATGCGCCAACTGCTCTGGAGACCACACTGCAAATTATCGCGGTTGCCCAGTAGCTATTGAAGCTATTAATAGAAACAAGAAAAATCCTCATCAACAACAGATGGAAAAGTTAGAGCAAGTAAAATCCAATAAAGAAACATTCATACCAAAAAAGCCGTTACTCTGTAATAAAAAAACGGCCCAGGTGGCCGCCAGTCAGGTCTCTAATCTCCTGTCATACTCGAAAGTCCTGCAAAATCAGAAAAAGCTACAACAACTGCCAACCGGGCAATCGGTCGATCCCGTCAACAAAGACACCCACTCAAAAATAAATCAGATTTTCGAAATAGTCACAAAACTCAGCCAGAGTATCAGCAACCTGGATGAGCGTGTTCGTAGAATCGAAAGCACTCGTCCGGAAAGATCAACATGAATAGTGTCAAAATACTCTGCTGGAATGCCAATGGGCTCATGTCACGAAAAACTGAGCTTCAGTTGGCTCTAGACTTCAACCGGATTGACATTTGTCTCATTTCTGAGACACATTTTACCAACGAATCGTACCTCCGACTCAAAGGCTACAAGTGCTACCACGCCATTCATCCAAGCAATCAAGCGCGCGGCGGCAGTGCAGTATTGATTAAAGAAAGCCTTTATCACCATGAACAAGTCAAAATAGAAACTGAAGCGTTCCAGATATGTGCCATTGCAATCAGGACCACTTCATTCATGATTAATGTTGCAAGCATATATTGTCCGCCGAGGCACCAAACGACATACGATGAATACATGGGTATACTCTCCCAACTTGGGAATCGTTTCATCCTAGGAGGGGATTTCAATGCTAAAAATACACTTTGGGGTTCAAGACTAACTACTACAAAAGGTCGTAGATTGATTCAAGCAATCAATGATAAAAACTGCGAAGCATTTTCAACCGGGAAACCAACATACTGGCCACAAGACCCCGACAAGACACCCGATCTGATTGACTTTTTCATTACGAAAAACATTTCAGCGAACTACCTGCTAGTCGAAGAAAACTTTGATCTCAGTTCAGATCATTCACCCATCATACTGACACTCAGTGATCGAATCATTCAGAAGCCATCCAACCCTGCCCTAGTCAATCAGAAGACCAACTGGGAGCTCTTCAAGCAAGAAATATGCAGACATATCGACTTGAGTAAGTCCTTACAATCACCAGAAGAAATTGAACACGAGCTCGAGCATCTTGTTTGCAGTATACAAACTGTTGCTTGGGAAAATACACCAACACTTACAAGGCGACTCCGAGGGATCAATTACCCTCGGGAAATAGTCACTGCAATAAAAGAAAAACGCAAGGCCAGAAAACGATGGCAAGTAACTAGAGTACCCAGCCATAAATCAGAATGGTACAAGGCAGAAAGTGAACTGAGGTCTTTGACACAGGAGATCAATGAATAAACCCAAGAGCACTATATCATGGGACTCACAAGTCATCGTGATACTGATTACTCACTCTGGAAGGCTACCAAATATCTTAAAAGACCAATAATACAAGCTTCACCCATAAAAAATTCCGATGGGAGTTGGGCTAAGAGTAATCAAGACAAAGCAGCGATTTTTGCTGATTACCTAGCAAACATATTCACTCCAAACATTGCTATGACAGATGAACTGACTCTAGAGGTCGCAAATGGTATTGATCAAGATGTCGACATTCCACCCGTTACTATCAAAGAGATTAAGCTCATAATCGATAAGGAAATCAGTCCAAAAAAGGCTCCTGGCTACGACCTTATCACTGGTCAGATCATTAAGCATCTCCCGCGTAAAGCCATTGCAAAAATAACCATGATTATTAATGCAATTATAAAACACCGTTGCATTCCTCAGTTGTGGAAGATTGCCGAGGTCATAATGATTCCTAAACCTGGAAAGCCTCCCACGGAGCCAAGTTCGTACAGACCAATCTCACTTCTACCAGTATTATCAAAATTATTTGAAAAACTAATCCACAAGCGACTAGTACCCATAATCGAAGAACGTAAGCTGTTCCCAAGGCACCAGTTTGGCTTTCGACAGAAACATTCGACTATCGATCAAGTCCATAGAATAACACATATAATTGAACAAGCCCTAGAGGAAAAGAAAGTCTGCTCAGCCGTCTTCCTAGACGTCGCTCAGGCGTTTGACAAAGTTTGGCATGAGGGACTCAACTACAAGCTGCGCAAAAATCTACCAATAAAGTATGCTGAGCTGCATCAGTCTTATCTCACCAATCGCTATTTCAGAATAAAGCAAGAAGACGCCTACTCAGAGCCAAAGCTAATCAAGGCAGGAGTCCCACAAGGGAGTGTTCTTGGACCGCTCTTGTATGTCCTTTATACCAGTGATCTCCCAGAAATTGGAATGAACACCACAGCCACCTTCGCAGATGATACAGCGATTTTGGCAGTCGGAGAATGTAACACTGAATCCACCAACAAGTTAAATCAATCAATATCCAGCATACAAAAGTGGACAGCAAAATGGAGAATCAAGATAAATGAAACTAAGTCGGTACATGTCGATTTCACCAACAAGAGAATCGAGTATATTCCGGTACATTTCATGGGAAAAGTTATTCCGAATGCTAATGAAGCCAAATACCTAGGCATGACACTGGACGCCAAACTTAGATGGAAAGCCCATGTCAAGAAAAAGAAGGAAGAACTCCTTCTAAAATTCAGAAAAATGCATTGGCTAATGGGGAGACGGTCGAAGTTGTCAATCCAGAACAAGCTAACATTGTATAACCAAGTCCTTAAACCAGTCTGGACTTATGGAGCTCAGCTTTGGGGCTGTACGGCTCAGTCAAATCGAGACATCATCCAAAAATTCCAGAACAATGTGCTAAGAACGGTGGTCAATGCACCATGGTACTTTCGAAACGAACGTCTCCATCATGAGCTTCGGATCGAAACAATAAACGATGCTATAAAGCGACAAGCTGTGAGACACCTACAGCGGTTAAGATGTCACATCAACGAGGAAGCTGTCCAACTCCTTGATACAAGTGATATCATCAGAAGATTGAAGCGTACCAAACCACTCGACCTTGCTTACTTGTGAAGCAGTGTAGTGAAACATCCACCATAATCAACGAAACTCAGTGATGTATCTTAGTTTTGAATTAAAGTCCATATTTTCAAAATAATATTGTTAATAAGTAATACTTGGTGCAATAAAGAATATTGAAAAAAAAAAAAAAAAAAAAAAAGTTTTCAATAGATATTTACGCAAATATTGATGAAATTCAAGAAGTTACTTGCATAAATTAAATAGTTTTCTAATTCGTTGATAATAAACTATTATTGCCTAACATTTTGCAGAAAATAAATTTAAACGATTTTAAGCCATTTTTAGGTATTTTTTAGTACATTTTTTGGAATTTTACCAATTTAATGTGCTCTAAAAGTATTGGCCAACAAACTCATCTTTTCGTTTGGTTAGCTTACTTTTTTTTTTGCGCAAGAAAGGAATTTTTGTCTCAATCCTAAGGAGGGTTATGGTCTGGAATGACATATATATGACTTAACTCTAGAATTCGTTTCAGAATGCCACAAAACAGATTTCGATGAAGAACATTTCGAAAATTTCAATTTTAAATTTTTTGGAGAATATTTTTTACAAAATTCGCTATAAATCCCGGAATTATTGTAGAATGCTTCAAAGGAGATTTCAATTGTGAATATTTCGAAAAATTTAAAATTTTGACATTTCAAAGCCTTTGGATTCCTAATAAATTACCTATAATTCAATTCTGGCTTAACACAGTCCCTAAATGTCACGCTGTAGCATGAGTACCATTTAGTTATCTGAAACTGTACTATGTGCACTGTGTACGTACTGTTTATATTGTGTATTGTGCACGTGCTGTGTATAGAGAAAGATATGATCGACCCACAATATGTATGTTGTCAAAAATTATCAGGATAAGGGTCAAAACGAATAAAATTCCTTATCGCCGAGCTTTCAGTTTATATAAAACCATCATCAGGGCCCAAGAATTTTCTATAATGTCAAAATATAGGGCACGATCATGGATTGTGAGTTAAATGTCATAACAAAAACAAGAACTGATTGCAGTTGAGGCTGACAACGGTTGGCACATAAATAGGACTCAAAAACTAAAGGCTAAAATTGAAAAATTGAAAAAACACTGCTGGCAAGCATACAGAGCTAAACTAATTTATGTGCCAACCGTTGTCAGCCTCAACTGCAACCAGTTCTTGTTTTTGTTATGACATTTAACTCACAATCCATGACCGTGTCCTATATTTTGACACCATAGAAGATTCTTGAGCCCTGATGATGGTTCTATATAAACCGAAAGCTCGGCGATAAGGAATTTTACTAGTTTTGACCCTTATCCTGATAATTTTTGACAACGTGCTGTGTATATTCCGGCAGTGATGCATATGTATGGAGCCGTGCGGGGACCACCTTTACCTTTAGGTGTTGCTGGCATAATCGCCCCAGACGTTGGAAGGGAACCCTATTCCGTTCCGTCTTCCATCACCTCCTATATCATAGGCCTTACGGGCGCAGTTAAACAATAGCTTAGTAGTACAAGTAATTTTTACCAGTCTACCAGTTATAATATTACAAGTACTAAAATATTCTGTTGATCAAAGGTTCACAAGACAGTTCACATCAAGTTCACGACAAACTATTTCTAGTTCAATCTTCAATGTGAGAGGAGAGAACCTAATTCTTCCACAGTCCACTCCACTTCGACAGGAGAAATTCGGCACCGCACTTTATACTTCGTAAATTAAAGTTTATCCTTGGTTCGAAACTTTTGTCAATGGCCACGGTTTGTGTGAAAAGTATCTTCTTCATAGGCATCCGAATCGAACACCATGTCTTCCAACATCTTGCAAGTCTTGAAATAACAAAGTTTTGAATTAAAATAAAAATAAATAAATGAAAAATAATACCTAATAAGAATTGAAAAAAAAAAAAAAAAAAAAAAAACGCTGCAAATTATTACACAATGGTTTATCATTTCTGTGTTAGACAGCCCTTCTACGCAGATCATTGGTCTATAATCATTAAACTCCGTTTGTAATATATGATCAGAACATGGCGCATCGTGAGAGGGTTCAAACTTTTTCAGTTCCAGGACCCCGAAATTTTACACTAAGATATTTAAAAAAATCATCCCATGTTGATTTTTTCCTCTGTTCCAGCCCTTAGGGAGGAGAGCAAACCTTTGAAGTTATAGCTAACTGGGTGGTTTCTTTCGATTCTTTGGTATGATATCTATGAATTATTATTAAACCCCGTATATAGTAAACCTGTATTAGATAGCCCTTCACCGCAGAACAGGGGTCCAAAACAAATTACCTACCAAACTGAGTCTAAGGTGCATTATCGAAATATAACTGGACGATGTCACGTACCAAAAGAAAAATCTACACTAGATGCAGATACACTGATACATGGTTACTTATCAATATTAGTTTATAACCTAGAGTGATAAATCAGCTTTCCTTGACACTACAATGGCTTAGGGATCATGAGATGTTGTAATATAAAATGGGAGCTTTCCAAAAAGTGACGAACGATTTACCTGATATGAAAACTAAGGGAGTCACACTTCGCTAATAACGCATTGGTTGTACGTGAAAATCAATAGAAATAGAAAAACCTAAGTAAGAAGAAAAATATGAGGAAAAACTTTATTTGAGCAATATTCGTCTTAAAAAAAAAATAAAATAAAAAAATAAAAAAATAAATAAATTTCTCAATTTTTAGCCGTTATTTGCTATTTTCAGTGATTTTTTAGGCACTTTTTTGAAAGTTGGTCAATTTAATGTGCTCAAAAAATGCTGGCCAACGGAATCATCCTTTCGTTTGAAAAGCTTGATTTTTTTCGCAAAAACGCAATTTTTATCTCAATTGTTTTATCGGAGAGTTATCGTCTGGGAGGACACACACACACTTATGTGTGTGTGTGTGTGTTTGTGTGTAACCGTTAATGTATGAAATCATTTAATTCATGAAAACGCTTGCATACGAGTCTGCAACACATTGGGACATTTTATGTCTTTCGAAATCATTAGATATTAACAAGCGGTTGCAATCATGTTCACAATATCAATGATTGAGAATGATCATCTGTGTGTAAACAATCATAACTCAGCTAGTTGACCACGCACTTCGCAGTAGTTAACAAAATATGGTTGGATAAATCGAGAGCTTTCGAATGAATTGTCAACGAATTTTGTGGGATGAAAAACGACGAAGTACCATTTCCCTAGCAACGACTCGGTTGTAAGCGGAAATCATCAGAAAACCAACCTTAACGCTTTTTTCGTTTATGTGCCAAAGTAAAGACATAAAATGTCAAAAAACCTCGTTTTTGGCCCATTTTTGGCTCATAGCATTGATGCGTGAGAAGCGATCAGGCTGGCTAGATTCTGGGACAGGGCGGATTTTTCTCATCTAGTTAAAGGCCTCTTATGGCTTGGACGGCGCACGGACATTGCAGTTTTGGAATCTACGCACCTTGAAATTTAAAGTGACAAAGTTTGAGAAAAAATAAATTTGTTTTCCTATACGATTACAAAGACTTATTATTGGAAATAAAAAACCAAAATCGTACACTAAAATCACATTTTAGAGACATTTTAGTGACTTACTAATAATATTACCAAAAGCTCCAGTAATGCAGCATGATCGTATGAGCAAATTTCCGTAAATTATCGGCCTATATTATTTATTTTTATTTAGTGGTTTAAGCCGCACCTCTACCATAAGGGTTATTAGCGACGTCGAACAAGGTGTGCAAAGGGACACTGAAAGTGACACGATTCCAAGGGGGGCCATGCTACCCTCCACCACCAAACGGAGTGCCATCACGGACTCCACTGGCAAATCGGAGGAGGACAAAATAAGGGGTACAGTGATGACCACTGTTTAGCCCCTAGAGCGGATTAAAAATAAAAATAAAACCTCAAAAATAAAATAGTACAACTAAGACTAGATCTAGAATATTCTAATAACTAAATAAATGTTAGGTACAATATATAATCGCCATAGAGAAATAAAACTATGAATAGATTGTATAAAAATATATCACAGTTCGTAGTAGAGCTCAGCGGCTCTCAGTACAACAGGGATCGGACCTTGTCTGGTCCGGATAAAATGTCAACCCACTGAGGGGGCCGATGCTGGACTCGGAGGTCCATGAGGTATGGGCAGTCCTCCAGGAAGTGGCGGATGGACAGATCACCCCCGCACCTTCCGCACACAACATCTCGAGCTCCTGCACTAAGCAGGTGTCTGCGAGTAAGACGAGTATGGCAAGTGGCAACCAAGTTGACCACTATTCGGTCCCTCCTTGTAAGTTGGGTTATGAATAACATATGAAAATTTCCTAAACTCTAGGATTCGTTTCAGAATGCTTCAAAACGGACTTCAATGAAGAAAATTTTCAAAAATTTTGATTTTTAAAATTTTCCTAGCCATTGCAATAGCTTCATTTTTTTTACCAAAATTCGCTCAAAACTTGACAACCTACACAAATTTAAACAATTTTAAATTTGATTTTCATAAACTGACAACTTTAAATTTGATATTTATCACAAAAAGAAAACTATATATATTTTACAATTTTAAATTTGATATTTTGAATTTAATTTTCGTCTCCCTGAAGAAGTCCCAGTTCCTGGAAAGAAACGTTGGAGATTGATAAAAACCAAAGTAAGACAGAAAGTAGAGATGAGTCGATACCAAAATTTATCGATTCCCGATACCGATACCGATACCGATACCGATACCTAAAAAATCGATTCCCGATTCTCGATACCGATACCATCGGCGCATAATACCTAACTTACCTGTAGGTGAAAAACAAAAATTCCTCTTGAACTAGTAATATATTCAAATTTTTTTGTACAACATATAACTTATACTTACAAAAAATTGATCCCAATATATTTGCAAATGAGGTAATCTTCTTTATATATAATTCCGAACGGTCATTGAAATTGTGAAGAACTTCGCGGTCCGATTTTAGTGTTACACCGCTCATTCGAATCAGCACGGCCCCAAGTTTGTTGCAAAAGTGTCGCCGTTCGTCTCTATACCCGCCTTGATCGTGTTCTAGGCGGTCCTTATCAACGAGAGTTGTTTATTAGGCTGTGGCGGTAACAACAGTTGCCATCAATTCACGGTCAGTAAGAAACGTAGTGTAGTTACTAACATCTAGGAGAGTTATTTCTGGGACTTTATAAATATATAATTCCGAACGGTCTTTATATATAATTCCGAATCAGCACGGCCCCAAGTTTGTTGCAAAAGTGTCGGTAAGTAAGAAACGTAGTGATGGGGTCTTTTCTGATCAGCTGAGTGGCGAGGACCACCTCAACTGGTGGTATTTATTTTATTACATTACTTACATTTTGATAATTATTTCCATTTTTTTAATCATTTATTAACATTGCCTTAGCTTTGCACCAGGTCACATAACGCCGCAAATAGGTAGGACTTATATCGTTACTATAATGTGCTGGGGTCATGTTAGGTACTACTGTTATACGGACTAGATTAGGGCTTTCCAAGCCCTAACAGGCCTTTAGTTTTCAAATAAAAACAAAACATGGATAATAAAACCTTCATTCTCCATCTGTTCTACTTAAGGTTTTTGTTTAAAAAGACCAACATTTTAATTCTGTCTGGGTCCAGACGATTTCTCTTCTGGTCGCAGATGTTTCCTGCCGTACTAAAAAGTCTCTCGCTAAAAACAGTAGAAGGAGGCACACACAGATATTTTACAGCTAATTTTCTCAGTCTTGAGTGGGGACTAGAAAACCAGTACGACCCTAAGATTTCTTTCTGAATAAAACAAGTTAAGCAGACTGACTTGGTTTTTTAGTTTTTCGTCGGTAACTGTAAGGTATTTCCAAATAAGACTGGCTCTAGGCTTTTATACTTGGAAAACATAGCTTTGTCTAATGCTTCTTTTGTCACAAACAAAATAACACAAGCCTACTTGTAAACAAAGTTATAATATTGTAAGTTGTGTTTTGGAAAATTCATGTTTCGCAACTGCACACAACGGTTGCACGGTACAACCATCTTCGTTGTTAGGTGGTTGCAATAGTACCGTAGTGTATAAAACGCCCATCACCGGGCGGTATCGGTATCGGCTTTAGGCGATCGATTCTCGATACCGATACCAATGCATAAGAATCGGTGGTATCGAGAATCGGTATCGGGAATCGACTCATCCCTAACAGAAAGGCCTTACTTGTATGGTCTTGCAACAATTGATAGGTACCAACAACTTCAATGCACTCAAAAACGCCAAATTTCAAGGTAATTTAAACGAAATGTAATACGATAGTTACGGCTCAAACGATCATGCGGCATGACTTTTTTTTTCTTTACTAATCTACACCCTTATCCTCAGTGGCGTTGGACACAGAAATACCCTACCTCTGCGCTCTCCCTCAAAAAATGGTGGGACCGAGGGGGCAAAAACCACGGAAAAAATGCCGTGTGGCTGAGTTAAAAAAGGTGGAGATAGAGTCTAGACAACGCGGAAGTGGTAGCAGAAGGGCAAGAGGTGGTTTTTTCTGTGGGATTCTCATCCATTTACCTGGCGTACTCCACATCCCTTATCTGCACTCAGGGGATGGAAGTGAAGATGTTTTTCAACTCGGAAAAAATCCGTTCGGAAATCCCTAGGCGATCGCAGAGCATGTAACACCTTCAGAAGCAGATGCACGAAGTAGGTGCCTGACCCTCTGTATGGAGCCTATTTACATAATGGAAGGCTGGTAACAGGGTGAGATGGGCACGTGCTCCAGGTTTTTTGGTTATCAAGTAGGTACACTACTACCTGACAAGAGGATCTACATATTGAATGTGTATTATCCGGTCCTTGATAGCTGCAGTGACGGATTAATAGAATTTCGTGGGTGGGGGCGATCCTCTACCGGGAGTCCCCCCCCCCCCCCCCCGAGAAATTTTTTGAAAAAGACCTTGAAAAACTAGCAGTTTTAGAGGTTATAGACCCACACTTTATATCAGGCATGTAAAAATCAACATGAAAAACATAATTTTTATTTGCACAAATTTTAGCTTGGTTGGTTACCAAACATCCATGTACACACAAAACTCGGCGCTCCGCGCCTCGCCAGGGGGCAAGCCCCCTGGACCCCCGGTTACCTCTATTTACATACTTCGGACGAAATTATTGAAACACAGAATGTGTTTGCGTTGTCGCGCAACCAAGTGACAACCAAACAAGCGTCATTGTTTACTATTCATTTATAACATCAATTTATATAGTTATAGTATGAAACTACGAAAAAAAATACGAAATAAATTCGTGATAAATCAAGAGCGATTTATCAAGTAAATGTCCTAAAGAGGCTACATACGAATTTACAGCTTCCTAGAGTGTAAAGTATAGAAATTAGCTTTAAAAGCCACTCATCTGATCCGGACCCTGGACATCGTCAAGTAAATGTCCTAAAGAGGCTACAAACGAAATTACAGCTTCCTAGAGTGTAAAGTATAGAAATTACCTATTCAAATTATTTAACCTCCGCTTCACAAATCAAACCGTTTTCGTAATACTCAGATCACCTGCTATGAATGAAATCATCGAAACACAAGCTCAATGAAATCATCAGAAATTAACAAGCGGTTGCAATCATGTTCACAATATCAATTATTGAGAATGATCACCTGTGTGTAAACAATTATTTATATAACCATGCTCATAACTCAGTTTGTTGGACACGCACTTCGCAGTAGTTAACATAATATTGTTGGATAAATCGAGAGCTTTCGAACGAATGGTCAACGAATTTTGTGGGATGAAAAACGACGAAGTACCATTTCCCTAGCAACGACTCGGTTGTACGTGAAAATCATCCGTCACACATTTCGTCACCATCCCGCGTTCCATTTTCGGCTAGTTAGTCCATGGCTAAAACACATTCTGTGTTAAAATAAAGTGATTATAGGTACCTACTTGAGTAATTTTTTTGGCAAAATTATATCGAAAAAGGCAGGGAATGAAACATAAAGCGCTGGAGAACATTAGTCCTCGTGATGTAATATTATTCATAAATTATACATTTATATTGTAAACACAGGATTAAATAGTAATACACTCTTTATTTTTTCAATTTACTTTAGAAGTAAACAACCATTTAATAAACACTCACGAAGAAATTAAACAAACAAAGTACATTTTTGATTAAAGATGAAAAAGCAAATAAAAATATAACATTGTTAAAAACTTTTTTCTATTACTGGTAAATGTGAAATAGTGAATAATTCACTTTAATCGAAAAACACTGGTTGCAATCAGTCAAGAAAACACGATTCGTTTCTTTCTTCGTCGAAACAGTAGGTAGGTTGATTATGTATTATGGCTATTGATTATGTATTGTTACCGTTACCAAAAGCGGTAAACGAGAGACAAATACAGTAGGTTCCTACCGTAACTTGTTAAATAAACTGATGAACACAAACTTATCCCTATTAATTAAAATTGTATTCTTTACTTGCTGCCTTATGTTTTTTAAAGAAGAAAGATGTTATATTCCACGCCCGTTTCTTGACGGAGCTAAACTCAAAAAAAAAAAGTTCGCATTTAACATGAAGTTTGGTTTCTACTGCTCTTCTACTCACAAAAGGGCGACGATGGACGACAGCACGACACGGACTCAACACCACCGTTGACAACCTGCTTTGATGATTTTTTCCCTCAAGCACTTCTGGAAATCTCAGAGTTTACCGACGAAAATTCTGACGCTACCCACGTAAATCTCCGATTGATACCCCGTGGCACCTACGCAGTTTGTAGGCCTACTAAAATTCAAACGAACAAATTAGTAAATCATACCCCACAGTATAAAGTTCTTTATCTATACTCGTATTTTTGTCAACATACAAGCGTGACAGCGTGATTCTATTCTGACTTCTGCCTCTCGGGGGGGAGGGGGGGGGGGGATCGCCGCCACCGCCACCCCCTTTAATCCGTCCCTGGATAGCTGGCAGTTTGCTAATCGGTTCATTTCATTGATATTTCAAGATGGATTCCGCTTATTTTGACCTTATACAGAAGTATTTGATAACGGAATCAACAACTCAAGGTGAACGGTGAGGTACAGGTACAAAATATCTGTATTGGTTTTGCACTAGATGGGTTGATATTTTCGTTTCCCCCACGATTTCATCAAAAGTTCCAGTGATAAAGCATAATCGTATGATCGAAATTTCGTAGTGCATAATGTTAGATTGTTTTGAAATTTGAGCTTTCAGAGTGCAAGGAAATTGTTAACAAGTTTATGGCAAACTACATATTCTAAAAATAATCTGCTATTAAAAAGAGGGTTCGGATTTTCTGAATGTTTTGCAGTTTTTATCGATTTTTAAGCTAATTTTAATGGAATTTACGTAAATTTCTTGGCACAATTTTGTACATAAATTTTTTAATGTTCTATTTTATATCTCATTAATAATTTTTACTTGAGCAATATTCTGATAATATATGTATGTATATATTTATCACGATTTTCAGCCGTTAATAGCCATTTTTAGTGATGTTTTCAGCGTATTTTTTGAAATTTGACCAATTTTAAGTGCTGACCAACGACCTCATCCTTTTGTTTGGAAAGCTTGATTTTATGGCGCAAGCTCGAAATTCTTATCTCAATCCTAAGGAGAGATCGTCTGGAATGACATATATTATATTTTTATCTCTAGGATTGAGATAAAAATCCTGTTCTTACGCCAATGAATCAAGCTGTTCAAACGAAAGGATGAATTCGTTAGCCAACAATTTTTTAGCACATTAAAATGACCAAATTTGAAAAAATTATCTCCAAAAATCATTAAAAATAGCTAAAAACGGCCAAAAATTGTTGTTATATTTATAATTTTTAGCAGATTTTCAGTCAAAACAAAATTATCAACGATTAACTAGGGCAATACACTTTTTTTGGCCCAAAATGATGCATTAAATTAATAATTTGCGGGAAAATGTCTAAAAATTGCAAAAAACCTAAAAATCTAAAAACTTTTTTGATTGCCAAAAATTATTTAGAACGAGGTTTTGGCCATAAAATTGGTGGTTTACAATCCTTTTTACCTAAAGTTCTAAATTTTCAAAACAATTTAACATACATATTACGATAATTTACGAAGATTCCCTCCTACGATCATGCTGCATGACTCATTTTCACAAAGCACAAAGCGTAGGTTTTAAAATGTAGGTTTTTCGTAGTTTTCCAAATTCAAACGTTGAAGGGCTCAACCAATCACGACGTGATTATAGCTAAATGCCAGTGCGGAGAGACCGAGTCTCAACACGTGCTACTCGTTGAACACCTGAACTAACGCCATTCAATAAATCACAGTGCAATTACCGCTTCGGGATATAATTGAATCTCATCGACATCCAGTCCCAGTTCAGTTATAAAGCCCCGTTAATTTTTATAATTTAATAATGATTAACAGGGCATTTCCATTTCCCGACCATCACATCACGTCGCAAACTGGGGAAAAGTTCCAGTCATGCAGCATGATCGTATGAGCGAATTTTCGTTAATTATAGTATTGTGTAATGTTCAATTTTTGATCAATGCAAAACATAATATTTATTTTTCACCTGTTTTATTTTCACGTAGAAACAGGAGTGTAATGTTAAATGTATTGTATATCTAATGTTAAATTGTTTTGAAATTTGATGTTTTTGAGCGCAAGAACATTGTTAACTACTGCGAAGTGCGTGGCCAACAAGCTAAGTTATGAGCATGGTTATTTGAATAATTTATTGTTTACACACAGGTGATCATTCTCAATAATTGATACGTGAACATGATTGCAACCGCTTGTAAAATTAATCATTCTACAGTCAGATAATTTAATATTGATTAATTTTACACATTATTAGTTCATTATGGTTACATAACAATATTAGTATATAACTTAGCGTAATAAATCTGCTTTCCTTGACACTACAGAGGCTTAGGAATCATAAGATGCTCAGATAAAATGAGAGCATTCCAAAAAGTGGCGAACGATTTTCCTGCTATGAAAACTAAGGGAGTTTCATTTCCCTAGTAACGCACTGGTTTTACGTGAAAATCAATAGAAAATCAATATTTTCGCCGTGACGTAACGTCCTAATAATCATTAATTGATCTGACTGTAGAACCGCAGGTCTACCGTCTGTATTTTTGTTCGACATGGCTTCGTGATTCAGTTGTAAAACAAATCTCAGGATGACGTTCAAGGAGGAATTTCAAGATATTCAATGAAGATGCGAAAATGTCCTTCCGTTACGCAACGGGTCTTGGGATATTGCAATGATCCGAGAAACGGTTTTCTCATTCCAAACACTTGAATATTTATTAATTCAGTCTTCTATACCCTTTACCTTGATTTGATCGATTTTCCTCAAGTATTTGATGACAGCAACGCCCAGGAACGTTCCTCTTTAGACTCACAGATTTCTTTTTATTTTGTATGACTTTTTTTAAATGAAGAATGAATGTAAATTCTACGACTACGTAAAGATATGATGACAGTCCAGATATTACTTATGCATTATTGGAATAAATTAAGTTTATTCCCTGTTTTTTCACAAGTTATTCAACGACATTACTCTTATTGACAGCGTCTCAGGAAAAAATAGGCTCTCATACGGAGATGTTGTAAGAAATTATGGGCAGGTACCTAACTACACGTGTAATAGAAGATTGAAATATATTCTGTATTGATACAATGTCAACTTCTGCCTCAGAGGTTTCAATTCGCTATGTAAAATTCGCCAATGAAGCAATTCATTTGGCTTTCAAGATAGACCTACCTATATCATTATTATTATTATTATTTTTGTGATTGTGGTTTCAAATCATCCAGTTCAATTTATGTTGTGGCATTTTGTAACATATAATTATATATGATGAATGATATGCAAATGAGTGTTTGTGTATTATGTATTGCTAGATGTAGTAATAGATAATGTAAGTATGTATTGTTTGTTAAATATAAATAATAATTTTATTATTATAAAATTATTTTATAAAATAAAATTATTATTATAAAATTATTATACATAATATATACTAAAATTATTGAATTATATTAAATCTATATTAATTAAGTCTAACTAATAATCAAGTAATCCTGTATTTATCTACCTATCTAGTAAGCCACTACTTCTGTATTCCAATATGTCGTCTAAATACAACTCCTCTCTTGACTTTGAAGTCTTATATAATTATTTCAATTTCCACGACACATAACATTGTTGTTGTCTATACTATTTATAAGACTGAAACTACGTCTGTCTGTTTGTTTGTCTGTCGTGTCTATGCACGGCCAGACGGCCGAGTGGCGGGAGTCTACGAGTGGGGGGATCTTCTTGGGATTTTCCGATAGGGTGTATAAGCGAATTTAAAATTTTCTAATCCCACCCGAACCATGGGCTGTAGGGCGGGAGGGGGGTCGAAGTAACGGTTAATGTGCGCTTTTTCGACTTCCCCGCTTCCTCTACCCCACTAAACGGCCGTCGAAAATTCCGGAAAAATACCGGTTTCGTAGGTTTTTGTACGACGAAGACGTCGGCGCAATTGGATCGCGAAAAAAGTATCGGGAAATGCGTCAAAAAAATTAAAGAATTTTCTAAAAATTCCGACGAAAAGCTTGGTTTTTTCCGATTAAAATATACCCCATAAAGGTACGTTTTTCGTGACGGTTTTCGCGGTCGAAATACAGCTTTGGGTCCGCCGAATCTGAATCCGAAATCGGATATCAAATTCCTCGTTGAAAAACCTACGAAACCGGTATTTTTACGGAATTTTTGACGGCCGTTTAGAGGGGTAGGGGAAGCGGGGAAGTCGAAAAAGCGCACATTAACCGTAACTTCGACCCCCCTCCCGCCCTACGGCCCATGGTTCGGGTGGGATTAGAAAATTTTAAATTCGCTTATGCCCCCTTTCGGAAAATCCCAAGAAGATCCCCCTCGTAGACTCCCGGAACTTAGCCGTTTGGCCGTGCATAGATACGACAGACAAACAAACAGACAGACGGAGTTTCATTCTTATAAATAGTATAGATTTCAATTTCCACGACACATAACATTGTTGTTGTCGTTCGATTAAACTATTCAACAAAATATTCAAACTTCTTTTTTCCATTTCACTAAACGCGAGCCAAAGAACCGCTCGCCGTCATTTTACCGTTTTGTAAAATGACAATACGTTGGGTATAAATCGCTGCATTGTATTCATACAATACAAATAATGGCAAATAAGATTACGTCTACATTTACTGTTCAAAGTTTTGGCTTCCGAGTCAGCCAAGTTTCCTGCTTTCGGAGGTTTAAATAGTGAATCTTCCACCAGTAGTATTTCAACGGAAATTTCGCGTTTAAGAGCGTTGTGTAATCCAATTTGTCTGTCTGTCGGTCTTTTCCGCTGAGGGTGGCTGGGGGGTGAGGATCTGTGACCATGTAACGAAGGGTGAGGCTCGCAAGGAAAGGCCGGCGCTGCACCCACAAGGCCGCCGCCTGACCTCGACCAGGCGCCCATCATTATCCTTACTAATAGCATCTAACCCCTTTTTTCTTATTTTTCCTCTCGTTTTTTATGTTTTTCTTCGGGTTCACGTCACTTTTTTTACGGTCGCCTTTTGCCCTCCGGCAATTTATTAGTGGAATGGCAAATACCGATCTCTTCATGTTTTTTTCCTGAATGACTGTTCTACTATGTTTCGAGACATGTAGTGAGCACGTAACTAATGAGGTGGATCCCTTCCTTACTCCACATTTAGATGATGAGGGCATATTGTCTTTGTCCCCCCGCCTTGTCAAGTCAGATTAAGTGTTGCAGCATTATATATATACTCATACAGCCTGGAACGTGGAGTGCATATCTATCTACTCCATACATATAGTCTATACATACTCCGTAGTAATAACTTGTATGATAAATACAGATTTAGATATGGTTACATATATGTGCCATTATGTGGTGAGCGACACAAAGAAAAGGAAAGCCCAGCCTCGCTGTTAGTCCGTAAAGCATTTCACCAACCCCAGTTTAAAAATTAAAAATAATAGAAAAATTATTTGAAAAAAACGGAGGTCATTTTTAATAATGATTAATTTTACACAGTCATTATTTAGTTCATTATGGTTACATAGCAATATTAGTTTATAAATTAGCGTAATAAATCAGCTTTCCTTGACACTACAGAGACTTAGGGATTATGAGATGCTGTGATAAAATGAGAGCATTCCAAAACGCTGCAAATTATTTCACAAAGGTTTATTATTTTTTCAATTGAGTATGATCGTATTTTTAGTTGGCTAGCGTACGTCATAAGGCCCGTCCAGACTCCTCGGCGTGTCCTACTTCGAGTTGCCACAACCAATACTTCTATAATTTATTATATACGCATGTTTATATTTCTCGATTTGAGCTCCTATCTATTCAAATAGTTATTGCCTTAATAATATCATTATCTAAGTACGTACGAAAAGTCGAGAGGATATGTTATTAAATATGCGTAGGAAAAGCTTTGGAATTAACACACAAATATGACTTTGAAAAAAACATATATTCATGCCTCGAAGGAACGCCGTACCCACCACAAGGTGCCGCGGCGCCGGCGCCTCCTCTCACTCCACCCCCCGCTCACCCCCCCTCACCACCCACCGTGACCCCCTGCCAAGCGTGCCAGGCGTGCGCGCGTCTAAAAAGACACTTTTTCGCCTGTTTTTGGCCCATAGCATCTATGCGAGTAAAGCGATCGGGATGGTTAAACGTTAGGACCAACTAGACCCCAAATGGAGTCTATGTGCGAAAGAACGGGTTTTTTAAGTCAATTCTTAGGCCTTTTATGGCCCGGACGGCGGACGGCGAACGGCGGACGGCGAGCGGCGGACAGCGGACGGCGAACGGCGGACAACGGCGGACGGACATTTCAAATTTGGATTCTACGCACCTTGAAACGTAAAGTGACAAAGTTTGAGGGGGGGTTATAAAAATTTTTTGCTACACGATCACATAGGCTTATTATTGGAAATAATAAACCAAAAGTGGCTATCGATTTTCTTGCTATGAAAACTAAGGGAGTTACACTTCCCTAGCAACGCATTGGTTGTACGTGAAAATCAATAGAAAACCTCACTGTGACGTGACGCTCGAGACGTGACGAAAACGAATGGAAATGTCCTGTTAATCATTATTAAATGATAACAATATATATAGGTTTAAAATAGAAATGTTAATATACAGTCAGAATAAATACACACGTACCTTAATCCTACATGTGTGGTCTGGTAATCATAGATTTATTTATCTATACAATACCTAGTGATAGATTAAAATTAGTTTGGCTTCATTTTCTTACCCAAACATCTGGATCTGAATGGTAGTGACATTTTTTCTCCAATTTAAAACTGATGTTTTACAATAATTGTGGAATAACTATAGAATTCTTATCATTATAGAATAATTATTATTCTGCAAGTTCGTTTAAATATAAAACGAATGGTATTCATGATTGCATTCCGAAAACCATTTTGGGAATACACCAATGATATACCTACCAGCACCATATAATCAAAATCGGCACATCAGAACCGATGGCATGTACACGCATGAGAATGGAGATGAACACGCTTCCAAACTACTATAATGTGCATTATCCAAAAACAAAACTTATCCAATGTCGTATCTTAGGCTTAAGCGTATCTTGATTGATAACAGAATGAAAAGAAAATTCCAGTCATGCAGCATGACCGTATGAGCGAATTTTCTTAAATTACCTAAAAATAGATAAAAACGGAAAAAATTAAACGCCGCTTATAGTACCTATATTTAGTATCGGAACTCGGAGCTTCGGACCTCACGAATGGGTTCAATCCATTACAGCAGCGGAATCTCACAATTTTACGCTTTTTAATATAGTTGATAAACAAAACAATTTATTACCAAGTCATCTTTCCAACACATAAAAGTGTTACCTATACTGTATATTGATATAATTTAATTGGCCAAATTTCAAAAAATGTGCTGGCAAAATCACTGAAAATGGCTAAGAATCGTTAAATTGATATTCTTTAGCATAAGATTGGTCTAATAAAGTTTATGAACTATGAAATAGAACATTCAACAATTTATGTATTAAATTATGCTAAAAACTAGAACTCCATTAATTTTGTTTTAAAAAATCTATAAAATTGCAAAAAATAGCCTAAAATCCAAAATCTCTTTTTGAATAGAAGAGTATCATTTAGAATACTTTTTTTTTTTTTTTTTTTTTCATAAAATTAATAGCTAACAGTTTCTTTTCACTCATAAATCTCCAATTTCTATACAACTTGAAATATACAAAAAAAAGACACTTTTTCACCTATTTTTGGCCCATAGCATCTATGCGAGTAAAGCGATCGGGATGGTTAAACGTTAGGACCAACTAGACCCCAAGTGGAGTCTATGTGCGAAAGAACAGATCTTTTTAAGTCAATTCTAAGGCCTTTTATGGCCCGGACGGCGGACGGACATTTAAAATTTGGATTCTACGCACCTTGAAACGTAAAGTGACAAAGTTTGAGGGGGGTTATGAAAATTTTTTGCTATACGATCACATAGGCTTATTATTGGAAATAATAAACCAAAATCCACAATATTTACTGAATTGCTGCAAATTATTTAGGACAATTTTTTTACGGGAAAATTGGTAGTTAACAATTCTTTTTACTTACATTCCTGAATTTCCGAAACAATTTAACGTAGTATCGTTCCATAATTTACGAAAATTCGCTCATAGCATTTCATGCTGCTTGACCGGAACTTTTTTTTTTTACAGGTTCGTTCGTCTCTCGCTCCTCTTCAAATCTCTCTCTGATTCTCGAGTAAACTGCGTATCGGAACTCCTAATAAACCATCAACTATCGAAGCGGAGGGGGACGCGGCGGTTCAGAGAAAGCGCGCGACCTCAGATTAATGGGCTTTTATCAAGGTTGATCGCTCGAGTCATGTGGATTCGTAGGACTGGGACAATAGTGCCATTGTTGGCTCAGCTCACGGATCTCTTCTCTGTGTGCCGCTTCCTATCTCACGCCTCCTCTAATTAGAGCTACCCAACCGGCTAATCGCCGGGGACCTGGGCCTACGTCACCTCTGCCACCTCCTCCCAAGTACCTTGGGCCGTATACTGGCTAAGCTTAATTACTCTTAATAGTTCAAGTTGCATTTGAGCACGTTTCCGCAAGATCTCAGGTTGGTACACGATTTGCAGCTCACCAATGAGTATTTTGGGCGATTCACATATATAGCAGTTCCAAGTCAAATTCAACCTTTTCCAAGTAAAATTCAACCTTTTCCAAGTCAAATCCAACCTTTTCCAGCTCAAATTCAACCTTTTTCAAGTCAAATTCAACCTTTTCCAACTCAAATTCAACCTTTTCCAAAACAAATTCAACCTTTTCCAAAACAAATTCAACCTTTTCCAAGTCAAATTCAACCTTTTCACCATTATTAGGGAAATGACGAAAAATACGCACAATCCCTAAATGTAGTACCAAATGCTTGTCTGTGATTGGGGACTGGGCTAAAAACAATACTCCAAACGCAGTAAAATCAATTTATAAAACAGAAATCGCAAATCATGTTTTATTAAAAAAGAAATTAACAAAAAACCGTATTCGCCTACCCTCAACCCGGTGGAACATGCGTTCTCGAAAATAAAAACCGCTGCTCGTGGTATTCTGAAAGAGCCACACCAAACTCATGATCTGTGCGATGAGATTCCACGGGCTGTGTCATCAATTACAGCTACAGATTGTACTAACTATTTTATGGATATGATGCTCCTGCTCCCTCAAGCGTCAGTTGGACAGCCTCTCCACTGATGTCATATTTTTTTAAAATTTATTACTAGTATACCTACTCGTATTTCACAAAAGTACCTACCTGTACATTTTTTTTAAGTGGAAAAAAAAAAATAAAAAAAAAAATCGAAGATAGACTTTCTACAAGTAAGATTTTTAATTTTAAGACTTTTAAAATATTAATTATGTAAAGAAAAGAGAAGAGTTTTTCTTTCAAAGAAATGTTAATTTTTTTCAAATATAAAACATGATTTTGTTTTATGTATAGGTACCTACCTACTGCGTTTGGAGTATTGTTTTCAGCCCAGTCCTCATTCACAGACAAGCATTTGGTACTACATTTAGGGATTGTGCGTATTCTTCGTCATTTCCCAAATAATGGTGAAAAGGTTGAATTTGACTTGTAAAAGGTTGAATTTGTTTAGGAAAAGGTTGAATTTGAGCTGGAAAAGGTTGAATTTGACTTGGAAAAGGTTGACTTTGAGTTGGAAAAGGTTGAATTTGAGTTGGAAATGCTATATCAAACCCAAATCGTTGCAAACAATAGTTAAACAGAATCTGTCAAAAAATATCTGCGATTTGAGTAACTATGGCTTCTTCTTATCCAAAACATGAGTATTATAACATATTAATAGTCATAACGGGATCCGATCATTAAAAGCTCGAGGTAGAGTTGTGTTCCTTACCAATGTGCGTTTGTTCCTAATGAACGCAGTGATTGATATTACTGAATGTTTCGTACCAAGTCAGCAGCTCCATGCAAACTGGTTATTCAGTGGGAAAGTCATCACTTTACTTACCTTTCGAAGGAATCCATAGTCCTAGCAAGTCGAGTACCAGGGGCGGGAGCTTTCGTAGTAAAGACATCATCATCATGCTGTCAAAACGACATGATGTTCAGGAGCTCTTTGTACCCCGACCATTCGTCCAGCTCTCATGCCTCCCAGCAATTGAATAAAGACTGGCTCCCAGTCTCCTGACAGCCCCGTATGATAATTCTGACTAACTTCTTATCACTTGTTAGAATCCATTCCTCTAATCAGAGCTACCGGCTAATCGTCGGGGACCTGGGCCTACGTCACCTCTACCACCTCAAGTACCTTGGGCCGTATACTGGCTAAGCTTAATTACTCTTAATAGTTCAAGTTGCATTTGTGCACGTTTCCGCAAGATCTCAGGTTGGTGTACACGATTTGCAGCCCACCAATGAGTATTTTGTGCGATTCACATATTTCCAACCCAAATTGGTGCATATGTTACTGTAAAAGCCCGAAGTGCGGTAAATGCTAGGATTTACCAGAAAATCCTAGCATTTCCCATTATTGTTGGTAAAAGCCCAGTGTTGGCACTCAAATCGGACTTTTTCCAGTAAATGTTAGGATTTTCCAAGAGGCTTGGATTTTGCGAACGATTTTTCCCGGACGCGTGATCTCCTGGCATGGGGATGTTCTCTGGCCTCCGCGTTCCCTATACCTCACCCCCTGTGACTTTTTTCTATAGGGCCACCTGAAATCTAAAGTGTACGTGGACAAACCACGAACCATTCAAGCATTGAAGCAGTCAATAAGACGAGAAATCGCGGAAATACCGAAAGATATGGTGCAAAGAGTGATGCAGAACTTCAAGGACCGTCTTGAACTGTGCGTTACCAAACAGGGTCGTCATTTAAATGACATAATTTTTAAAACTTGATAATTTTTTTCCGATTTTTCGATTTTGAATAAAACTTACTGATTTTCTCTACACGTTCTGCTTATTTTTTAATCCCTACAATCGATTTTGTGAATGCTACAGGATTTTAAAATGTGTCCGTTTATTACGGACCATCCTACCTTGGGCCGTATAGCTTAATTACTCTTAATAAACTAAACAGCAAAAAAACCGGCGCACCCTATATTTTGTTATTTTTTCACCTTAGCTTCAATTGGTTAATTTTTTTTTTGCATGTGCCAAGTAAAGTCGGTATCTTATGAGAGAACTGCAAGAAACAGAGTGGCAAATAAAAAATACCCGTTTGAAAAAATCAGCTTTATTCACAAAACTTCGATGTTTGGACAAAAGTAAAAAAACATTCTTCTGTAGTTATCGTGTGAAAAAAAATTAAAAAAAGAATTTTTTTTGGAAAATAAATTTTTTTAGCATCGGGTGGTACCTTCCCTTGCTTGTACCACCGCCTGTATTCTTCTCGGCATGCTGTTGATCAAATTTGAAACCCTTTCTTGTCTGATGAGGTCCCATTCTGCGAGGACCGCTGCCCTGAGGTCTTGGAGGTTCACAGGAGGGTTCGGTCGCTTTCGGATGCACCTCTCTAGCTCGTCCCATAGATGTTCTATGGGATTGAGGTCGGGGCTGCGAGCTGGCCATTGTAGGGTGCGCATGCCTACCTCTTCGAGGTAGTCAGGAACCACGTTTGCTACGAGTGACCGTGCGTTATCATCCATAAAAATAAAATTATCGCCGGTGTAAGGGGCGAATGGCACTACATAATCTTCCAGGATGTCAAAAATGACCACACCTCAGTGTGGTTAGACTCCCTCGGGAATACACATGGAGTTCCGTTTTCGCCTCTGAAGTGATTCCACCTCAAACCATTTCAGACCCACTCCCGTAAGGCACCCTTTCAGCACTCTTAATGTTTTCCGATGAGTCCAGGTTCTCACTATTCGCTTCAGATCGTCGTGTTAGAGGGTGGAGGAGACGAGGGCAGCGTTTCGCTCAGTGCAATATTTCTGAAAGGGTGCCTTACGCGGGAGGTTCTGAAATGGTTTGGGGTAGAATCACTTCAGAGGCGAATACGGAACTCCATGTGTACCCCCGAGGGAGTCTAACCACACTGAGGTACATTTCTGACATCCTGGAAGATTATGTAGTGCCATTCGCCCCTTACACCGGCGATAATTTTATTTTTATGGACGATAACGCGCGGTCACACGTAGCAAACGTGGTTACTGACTACCTCGAAGAGGTTGGCATGCGCACCCTACAATGGCCAGCTCGCGGCCCCGACCTCAATCCCATAGAACATCTATGGGATAAGCTAGAGAGGTGCATCCGAAGGCGGCCGAACCCTCCTGTAAACCTCCAAGACCTCAGGACAGCGGTGGTCGCAGAATGGGACCTCATCAGACAAGAAACGGTTTCAAATTTGATCAACAGCATGCCGAGAAGAATGCAGGCGGTGGTACAAGCAAGGGACGGTACCACCCGATATTAAAAAAATTTATTTTCAAAAAAAAAATTTCATTTTTCAATTGTTTTTCACACGAGAACTGCAGAAGAATGTTTTGTTACTTTTGTCCAAACATCGAAGTTTTGTGAATAAAGCTGATTTTTTCGAACGGGTATTTTTTATTTGCCACTCTGTTTCTTGCTGTTCTCTCATAAGATACCGACTTTACTTGGCACATGCAAAAAAAATTAATCAATTGAAGCTAAGGTGAAAAAATAACAAAATATAGAGTGCGCCGGTTTTTTTGCTGTTAAGTGTAGTTGAAGTTGCGTTTGTGCACGGTTCCGCAAGGTTTCAGGCTGGTACACGATTTGCAGATCACCAATGAGTATTTCGGGCGATTCACATATTCCAAACCCAAATTGGTGCAAAACATAGTTAAACGGAATCTGTCAAAAAATGTCTGCGATTTGAGTAAATATGGCTCCTTTTATCCATAACATGATATTATAACATATTAATAGATTTAACGAGCTTCGAACATTAAAAGCTCGAGGTAGAGGGCAGCACGGAGTTGTGATTCTTACCGATGTGCTTTTGTAGCCTAAGACCGCAGTGACGGGTATTACTGAATGTTTCGTATCGAGTCAGCGGCTCTATCCAAACTGGTTATTCTGTGGGAAAATTATCATTTACGTACCTTTTGAAGGAATCCATAGTCACTAGCAAGTCGAGTACAGGAGGCGGAAGCTTTCGATGCAAAGACATCATAATCAGGCTGTCAAAACAACATGACGTTCAGGAGCTTATTTGTCCCCAACCATTCGTCCAGCTCTCATGGCTCCCAGCCAAGAGCTATTGAATAGACTTTCTTCCCAGTCATTTATGGGACACCTGGTCAAACATGTACTCTTTCTGATATGCAAAAAAAAAAAAAAATAAATAAAAATAAAATAAATAAATTAAAAAAAATCGGTTAGTTATTGAAGCAAATTGATATAAGTAGTTTTTTTCGACTTTTCGTAGGAACACCAAATAGTTTCGTTTCATTTTGTCGGTACCTACCTAGATAGGTACCTTCATCTCGGTGTAGGTATAGGTTAGACGCCATGTTGGTTTTTGAACATATTTTTACGTAGCAACAGGTAGTTCTCGGAGGGAAGTTGAAGGAACAGGAATTTAGTAGCAAGATATGTGGTGTTTCGTAGGGTGGAAAACGGTTAGCTGTAGATAGCATTACAAAACGATTCGTAACGCAATTTTGTAACCGATTTCCAGAAGAATGTTGCGGTGGTTGGGAGAAATGATGAATTAATTATCAATATATATTAATTTATTTATTGTGTAAATTAGAACATGTAAACTGTAACAATTCTGTGGGTCAATTTAATATAAAATTTTGCACTGTTGCCGATTATACAATTTTCCCAAAAAGTTATTCACTCACGTTAATAAAAATATAATAGAAAATAAGAGTTTTAATCTAATAGAGAATAAGCATTTTTTCCCAGGTTCTATTCAACAAGAATGACTTCTAGGGCTACAAAAATCTATATTTACAATTTGGGTTTCACTTTCAAGTTTATTTTTGCAGCTCATTTTATTGACTTGGATTTTTTATAGAACTCACATACTTTGTGGAAGCTTGTTTTCACAGTGGAAGGTGCTCTACTGCTCTAAACATGGGTTTTGCAATGTGTCAAAGGGGTTCTGAAGGCCTGGAAGTGTTGCTAGGCAACCATACGCATGATCAGTTATCAATCACCTATTGAGAACTCCCACTTTTTTCGTTCGTCAACGCTTTCCGTCGCTAATTATGCATGTAGCAAAATTCTGCTAACGCATTGGTCAATTATCATAACTAATGAATATGTGTGCTAGTAGGGTTTTTTTTTCCAACATCGTTAATTTGAGAGATTCCATGACTTTTTAATTTAATTTTAAAAAAGTATGATGCAGAAAAAAAATCAATGATGGAAACTTTAGTATCTCATTTCTGAATAAAACCTAGTTTTCAGATTGAAAAAAACCCCTTGTGGAAGCTGAGGGAAAGTGGAAGAACTTTTGATGGGACGACTGTGCGCCAATTCCTATCCTATCGGCCCGTACCCTTTAAATATCAATATTGAGTTGTTATAGAGGACTAGCCGCTCCGGCTCGCCTCCACGTCTAGCAGGGTAGCCAGGGGGGGGAGGTTGACAGTGTCCCGTCAGAGAGATACCACTCTACTAATAGCATTAATGAGCCATGTTCGGAGTAGATTGGTTTTACAGGGATCTGGATCGTCCATCCAACGCCAAACTCAGCTTCTAGGAAACACGAGAAAAAGGCAGCGACGCCCGTTTTTCACCAACGGGACGACGACAGCGCTATCTCTGAAGCCCAGACGGGACCTCGATGACGGTAACTATGTTACACTCCTCCCCTTAAAGACATACTTGATTGAAGATCAAGTATGTTAACTAGGTGGAATAGTTAATAGCAGAGAACTGATGCTCATTCATAAATAACTGCATTGACGATTGAGGATGGGAAAAGAAATTAAAACGGTATGGATTGTCAATGAATCTTCATAAGAAAACTTCTTTGGGTAATTAACCCCCAATCAAAGATTGGAACAATCGGTACAAAACGGTGGCTCAACTTTGGAGACTTATACCTTGAGGAAGATAAAATATAAATAAATTAATGTGCCCAACATTGGGGACTTAAATTAATATGCCCAACTTTGGGGACTTAAATTGTGCTCTAACCTGGTAATTGACATAATATCAATGGTCAGGTGGCTAAAAATTGAAAATATAAATGGGGAATAAAGGAGAGAAATTATAAGTCAAAGACCAATGAAATTATTTACATACCAAAGGGTGATAATGGGAATCCCTGCTGGAATCCCGGGCCATGTTTCTTCTGAAACATTAACGCCCTAAAAATAGTGGATTGGACTACTAGGCGTCAGCCGGGCATAATCCAAACCACGCTCGCTCTACTGAGGAGAGTGTGACAGTACCGTAAGAGGTACCATCCCAGAACGTAATGTGCAATGTTCCGGGAGTAGATTGGTTTTCCAGGGATCTGGATCGCCCATCCAACGCCAAACTCAGCTTCTAGAAAACACGAGCAAAGGCAGCAACGCCCGTTGTTTCACCAACGGGACGACGACAGCGCTATCTCTGAAGCCCTGACGGGACCTCGATGACGGTAACTCTGTTACAACCCCCCCCAATCCTCCCGTTTGGTTGCTCGCTTCGCTCGCAAGGTGTGGCTGTGTACATGCGATGGTCTTATACTGTCGAGTGGGACTTGTAGAATGATTGGAAACGGTAGATCACTAAGGGTAGGTTTAACGTGAGTAGGGGATGTTGCTCGCTTCGCTCGTTTGAGGTGGGTTGTCTCGCTCCTTTCGCACGCTCTTTGTGGAATGAATAAATGCGATGGGCTTTATATAGTCCATCTCGAGTCCCCAAGAAAACCCTCGTTGAAATCCGACGTGTGTAGGGAATATTGCTCGCTTCGCTCGCTTGGTGTGAGATGTATAGATGCGATGGGATATAGTGGGATACCACGACACCCACAGCCCATAGTTCGGGTGGGGGTGGAAAATTTTAAAATTGCTAACAATTCCTTTTGATTGAAAATCTCAAGAAAATAGCAAAAAAAATAAAAATAAAAATAAATAAATAAATAAATAAAATAATGATAATAAAATGTTATTGAAGGTAATATTTACGCAATATCTTATAGATATTCCGTTGGATTTATAGTAGTTTTTTGGCATGTGCAAACATTAATTTCTTATAAAGCTGTCTTATCAATAATTTTGACTCGTATTTTGTTCTTCAACTAATTCTACTCGTCCATGTTTCAATATGTGAGGAATTTATGTTGCCCACCCAACTTGGTAGATTTCAGCTTTTTAATTCTCAAAATTTTGTTTCAAGGTTCGTTTTACACGTTTTAAAGGTTCGTGATCTTTACGGCTGAATCTTTTTTATATGATGTAGAGGTAAGTGGTCGTTGTTTCTTACTTCATGTTATATTTCGGAAATTGTCAAATGTGACAATTGAGCAGTGATTCACTACAAGAGTCACGTTAACGTCTCTATAAGAGTTCTCTTTCTCTCGGGTTTACGAAAACGCTACGAGAAATCAATGCTTATAGGCAAGGCTTCGTTAAGAAGAGCGATGCCTATTGGAATTGATCCAGGAGGGTGGGGGACAACCCAAGCATGAGAAAAAATAACCACATTCAAATCCGTTCCGGACCATTCTGAGACCGAATCCGTGAAAAAACCATAGGTGTGTGTGTGTGTGTGACACATTTTGTCGACGCAATCCAGGTATAAGGCAATAAGGCTACAAATCTCAATCAATGCGAAAATGTTAGCATTCATCGTGCTCGCTCTAACAGCTTGTTTTCGTTTTTACGAGAAATACCAATCCGAGAAATTCAAAAACTCTCCATTGTTTACCATTTAATTAGCTGGAAACACAAAATCAAAGAAAAGTTTTGAGGAGGGGGGGGGGGGGGGATTTTTCTTCATGGTCCATTTCGACATATACTATCGTAAATAATGAGCTGAAATTTCCGATAAACCTATTTCGAAACAGTTCATATAGATGATTCACTTCCTGGAATGAAACTTACTTCATGAATAAATCAGTGACTCTGTTGCATCTGTCACTGGCAGTTAGGAAGCTCTGATGTATTTACCAAATCTCGTTTGAGTTCATTGCTCTCAGCCCAGTTTTCGTAGCAGAGGAAGTATTTTCATTTCATTTTCATTTATTTTCCTTGGAGTTTTATTTAGACGACCAAAGTCGTTCCACAATAGTGGAAAATAACTCATTATCGGAAAGACGCTTAAAAATCACGTATCATGCGAGGGAATCTGGCCCTCGAAATGCGTTCCGCCATACTTCACATCAGGAAAACCATTAGGTAGGTCGGCCCAGGGCACAACAACATTCTTTCCGATCGTTCTCTCTGTTGGGAAAAATGAACTGTGGATCGCAAACATATTACAAGGCCGTGAGGTCGATGTCAGTGAACACCGTAAAAATTAATATCAATCTAATATGGTTTCCTGTAATTAGTTACCCATAATAGGTACCTACTCACTCATCTGATAACGCCAACATTAGGAGGCTGGTTAGTGAACCTATTGACCCCACGTCATTGCCACCGTGTGGGCCTCTTGACAGCTCCAAAAAATTTTGATTTTAAAATGTTTGGAGCCATTGTAATAGCTTTATTTTTTACGAAAACTTGCTAAAATTCCAGTCGTGCAGCACGATCATATGAGCGAATTTTCGCAAATTATCGTACATTATAACTTTACATTGTTTTGCAATTTGGGCACTTCAAGGATAAAAAAATTTTTAACTACCTATTTATGGCCAAAAAAGATAAACAAAACTATTTTATTCTGCAATTTAAAAAAGATTTTGGTCTTTAGGGTTTTTTGGCAGATTTTAAATATTTTTCAGCAAATATTGATGAATATCAACTACATTCTTCATGTGATTTTTTGTGCATACATTTTTTTATATTCTAATTCATCGTTGATAAACTTCTTTTGACTAAAAATCTGTCAAAATACATAAATTTAACGATTATTATCCGTTTTCTGCAATTTTTAATGATTTTTTGAGAACTTTTTCGAATTGTGACCAATTTAATGTGCTCAAAAAGTGCTGGCCAACGAAATCTACACATAGCTTAAATAATATATTTACAATGGTATTTGAAGTCCCTATCCTCTTATAAGTGGAACAACTTTCTATAGTAAAATTATTGTTTTATAATATTATACATGATTGCTGTTTAGCATAGTTTCGCAATCCATAGCCCCATTTTTCACAAGCCACGTTGAAATTTGCTTTTTGTAGTTTGGTCTAGTATAATTTTGAGCTCTTTACATATGCCTATCTAGTGCTCTGTGAATGATGTACATAATAAATTTTGGGCTGTGTGTTGACAGCGTTATTCTTGGTCTGGGTGCAATTACATTCCCTACAACTACATATCTTATGGTATATGCTGGATTACGCAGTGAGTTTATAATTCGTGGATACTTATGGAATTGCAAAAGTAAATTTTTAACATATAGTTGCCTTATGGTAAACAGCTTTGAAATATTATATACGTTTGTAGACGGCGTCCCAGGCGGTAGTGACATTTCAATGGATATGAAGAATTTTTTCGAAAATTATGATTTTAAAATTTTTGGAGCCATTGCAATAGCTGAATTTTCTACGAAAAATCACTAAAAATACCCACCGAGTAGCCTTGTTTGGATTTTATAATATGGTCATTTTCGGGCTGCATCACCTTTAGGCACTATCGCTATCGCATTTGCATTTGTCTTGGTTGCGTTGCCCAAGCTTTGTCTCGGACGTGTCGGATCGTCTCAAAGAATCTCTCTCACACACTATATATATATATATATATATATATATATATGAAAAAGCGGTAAACTGTAGAATTCGTTTCAGAATGTCCCAAAACGGATTTCAATGAAGTAATTTTTCGAAAATGGTGATTTAAAATAAACTCGTAAACGAGTTCCACTATCCGCTTTACAAGCAGATACCATGTTACATGGATATGTCTTTGATTGGGGATTTCATAACGGTTGTCCTCGACTGTTGTCAAGAGGATAAAAATGTTTCCTATGGAGTGGAGTAAATGATGCTATTGCTTTACGTTAAGAATATTGTAACAGGTTTATTAAAATTGTTTATAGTCCAATCAACTTAGTTTTGGAATGTAGCCTGGTACGTAAGGAGGGGGAAATTGGTAGCTTGAGATGTGAACATTTATCACATAAATCAAGCGCTTTCCAACGAGTGGCGAACGATTTTTGTGCGATGAAAACTGTGGAAGTTCCATTCCCCTAGCAACGGCTGGGTTGTACGTGAAAAACACTGAAATTGTGACACAAATTTTGGGTCACGGAAATTTTTGGTTGACCCTCCAGAGCAAAGACATGCCCATGTCAAATTTTTGGAACCACAGCAGTAGCTTCATTTTCTACGAAAAACTGCTAATAATATCTACCCACCGAGTAGCCTTGTTTGGATGTTACAATATGGTCATTTTAGGTGCATCACCTTTAGGCAGGATCGCCAGGGTGAAGCAGTTGGTCTCCGTTCTCTTGGTTGCGTTGCCCAAGCTTTGTCTCGGACGTGTCGGATCGTCTCGGATATCAAAATCCCGGGAAGGTTCATCTCCATCTGGCCTCCCAATCCCAACTCCCGCCCGGGCAACCAATATTGACTCGGTTCCTTCCGCTTGACCGGCAACGGACCTCTCCCAGTGTTTTTTCCTTTCGGGCTCTTCCTCGTTCCTGCGGTCCGCGACGCATCTGTTTTTCGAGCCCGCAATCTGTCGGACAGTTGTCCTCATTGTTCCGGGATGAGAGCCGCTCGGACCGTCTAGGGGATTATGAATAGTCTGATCTGAGACTAAAGTTCTCTATTGTCATACTTTAAAAGCCGAGGGATATAAAAGCCACAAATCTAACCGCTTTAAAAAACCACACGAGTCAGTTACCTCGTGATGCAAGGGCCCGATATTGTATCCCACACTGAGTCTTCAGATCCAACTTTTCATAAACTACATGGAACTGGTAAATAAAACTCACCTTTCCATCATAATATTTATATATGTTTTTTATGTTTTTGAGTCCAGGAAGGTCCCTTTGTATCTTATCGCATTTGCTTTAATAATAGATAACTATTGTGCATAAACAAAACTAACATTGGATGAATCTCCGAGAATAATGGATCTATTTTGATTACATTTTCAATTATGGTGTGGGTTAACCTTCAGAAAAACCGCTCATGCAAACATTAATTATAGGGGCCTTATTTAGCATTCTAGCATGAACACATAGGTATTAGATACTGTTATATTTTCCATTCTATCATTTCGACTTGTCCTTTGTTCTACTAATTCTATATGTAAGCACATGTTACAACATGTGAGGAAGCTATACTGCCCACCCAACATGGATTTTACTAAGTTTTAGCGAATTTTTGAAGAAAATTAAGCTATTGCTCTCGCCTCAAAATTTGAAGAATGTCAATTTTAAAAATATTTTATGCAGAAATCCGTTTCAGGCTATTCTGAACCATATTCTGAAGTTTAACGCATTTTTTATGTATGTATGTATGTATATATTATATCAAAGTAGGTAGTAGGTGGTTGTAAAAAAAAAGAAAAAAAAAAAAAAGAAGTAATCTCAACTGATGAGTTTACTCTGTGAAATATTCCGTCCTCCGATTCTCTCGGTCGCTCTCTTTAATGTTTTATTTGTCTATCAAAATCATAAACTAAAATTTCTCTACACGATCAATAGCGACTGAAATGTCGAAGATTTCTTCAAAAATTCGCGCATGGGGTCATGCTGCATGACTGGACTTTTTTAGTTTACTTAAGTGTGTACCTACTCAAAACAATCTTTCACAAATGCAGTTACTTTAAAAAAGTTATCTTTTTTCCCACTCTCCACGTTCACTATTTCCACCAGTAGGTATGCTGGAGTAGGCTTCTTTTTTTTTTAAATTATACAATTTTTGTTGTAGAAGCATTAATGGTGGCACAAAAGACATTAAAATTTAGAGAAAACCGAACAAAAAATATTTGACTGTTTTACAGGAAAATCTGAATTTCTTTCACGGAAAAGTTAGGGAAATGTCTGGGAAATTTGATTTGGGGCCTCCCTGTATATATATATATATATATATATATATATATATATGTATATATATATATATATATATATATATATATATATATATATGTAAATGCTTTTAGCTGTAGAGGAAGTGCGTTCTCTCAAGATTTGCTAAATCCACTAGTAGATTGCGCATGAAACATGATATTTCCTGAATGATTTTTTTTCGCATTATGCTTGGGTTCCTCCTGATTCTTTCTAGAATTGGTCGTAACCACGTACAGAAGACGATGAATTCAAAGGAAACATTGACGGAGGCAGTCAAGAAATAACTGGACTGAAATCTGAAACTGAAAAGAGTTACGTTTATTATTCTTTAATACATGCTTTAATGCTTTCAACTCAGCTGATCTGTACCTCATTCATCTTCACTATACCTTCATCATCAGCGTACCTACCTCTCAAATTTCAGCTTCCTGCGTTGAATAGAAGAGAAAATGGCGTTGGAGCTCACTCAGCTGATCAGTGATCACTCAGGCGTCTTCACCATATATGACGTGGTTCCTGCTTTGAAATATATGTGATAGCGTCTGTAATTTCGAAACGATAATATCGTCTCGTAACGTTAATTTTTTCTCGTTTTTGGACGGGTTATGATGGCAAAAACATGTTCCTTGTTAAAATTCACAAAATATTGTCACGATGAAAGGAAACTAAAGTAGCTGTGGATTTAATTTCCTTGCTATTCAAGCTATGAAGACGAAATTTGATGTGGGAAACCCTTGTGACGTTTAAAAACGAAATATGAAGTCTAGAGCCCCCCAGATCAGCTGAGTGAGATCCTCAGAAATTCTTCGCTATTGAAACTATGCAGCTGAAATTCGAGATGAAGGCCCCTTGGGACAAGCAGGAGAAATGTAGTTGTAGAAACGAATCGCTCCCTAGATCAGTTGAGAGAGATCCGGAGATTTCACTTTTTCCTGCAAGGGAAAAATTAAACATCATACTCTAGTTAAGGATTTTCTTCAACTTATTTGTTCAGTAACTACATATATACAGTTTATATAATGAATTACAATAAAAATACAAAAAAGAAAACATTGTACTAGTTACCCAATTAACGAGTTTTAATTAATTTAATTAATTATTGGGGATTCCTTTACGTTTAAAATTTATCTGCCAATACTAATCGTCATTAGAATGCAAGATGCCCAGTAGTTAGATGTCCCCAACGCTGGTCATCAAACAAGTTTATTACTAAGCTTCGATCACAAAGAATGTTTCCCTTGATCACTTTAATTCTAGAAATATATCGAAGATTCAAGTTTTTGTTCTTCTTCTTCGGCGATCTGGAACGATTATTTACATTAAACCTGTTGGACGGCCTCCGCCAAAGTAGAGACCCCAATGTCATCCCGGCGTGTCCTCCGATGTAGCAAGTCCCTTCCCGAGAAATTCCTTTTTTTCTCAAAAAACCGGATCAATAGCTACGCCATACGAACTCCCCGAGCTTAGCCCTGGATGGATCAGTATAATATTGGCGAAGGGTTGAGGAGAAGGCCGGGGGAGGAGTTATGCAGATGATTATGATCTAATATAAGAAGTAAATCACTCTCGACTGAGTTATGGAGACCCATTTCAACGCGAAAATGAAGTTATACAAAATGGCTATTTCCACGAGATATATAATTGAAATGTTAGATCGATTTCGATGGTAGGTCATCATTAGTAGCAAACAATAACGTAATCCAATGTGTGTCCAATATAAGCCTCTAAAGTTGAGGTGCAGCCAAAAAATAAATATTTACAAGTGAATAGGAAAAGATGAGGGTCTTTTCGAACCAATTTTTAGGACGTCTCTCTGGAGCAAGGCTACGTAAGTGGAAGGACGACCTATTGGGGTATGAGCCATCACAAGCATGTGGGAAAAAGAAGAAATGGCTGCCAAGTTTGGTGGACAGTATAGCTTCCTCAAGTGTAATATGGACGTATAGAATACTTGAAGAACAAAGTATGAGTCGAAATTTACCAAAAACTACCTTCAGAAGGATCATCAACATGTGGGTTGACCAACAGATCACAAGAAGATGGTCCGATATTGAGGGACATGTCCACAGCAAGCTTGAGGAACTTGAAACAATAGTCGGCCTTATAACCGGCTTCGCACCCCTACGATTCCACCTACATCGCATAGGGGTCACACAAAACTCAACCCTGTGCAGACTGTGCGAGGAGACAACAGACGAAACTGTATCCCACATAATCTTCGAGTGCCCTGCACTCACCTATCGCCTATCGCAGATTTGAACTCTTGAGGGGCACAAACCCAAATGATGTCTATTTGAAGCAAACAATTAATCAAAGGACTCACATCCCTCACCAGAGGGCTGAATCTCTTTGATTAAGCGCAAAACTCTCGGAAATGTACAATGGAGACTTTTTGCAGCCACCAAGAGGCGGCCTACTACGGTACCGTATTCAGCGAAATGGTTAATGTGCATGCGCGACGTACAAACAGCCTGGCGTCTCGTCATCACACGCCGTGCAAAACCGCAATCCTACGTTCTTCCATGACGGCTTCTCCACGACGAGTTCGCACCGTGTTGAGCTACCTAACCTGACACTTTATGAACAGTACCATTACTTATTTACTTTTTGTCGGTGTCTCGACCCTCAGTGTTACATTTTCGATTTACTTTTTCATTCATATTCATATGATCTTACCTTATCATATATATAATATAACATCATACCTATACGTATGACCGTTCTGGTTGAGGTGCGGCTCAAACTATTGAATAAAAAATAAAATAAATCGTCACATAGTAGTCTGTATCATGTAATTACCGCATCAAATAGGTATATCATCCTACCGTTTTTCGATAATAATGGATGAGCCCAATCGCCTGCTTCGGCTTTTCAATGAAAGGTTGATTAATGGAAGGGATATGGACGAAGCTTTTGATAGACATATCACAGTTATATGTGGAGAGGAGGGTTCCGGTGTGAGAGGTTTGGCGAGTTCAGCTCAGAGCAACTGACGGACGAAGAGATCGTTTTAATGTTAAGATCTCAATGGGAGCACCTACCTCTATTGCTAAATTTATTGGAAATATAGATGGAAATTATAACTGCCTACCGGATATTTCAGTTTGAATGAAGAATATGTTCAGTTGACGGGTATGAAGAAACTATAGGTAGGTACCGCTCACAAACAACTTCTCATTTTTAGCGAATGTTAAAAAATATTTTCAGCTATACTCAATTGCATTTGTTCTGATTTATTTGTTACCTTGGTTGTCCGATTTGGAACCGGAGAGTAACAAAACATTAAAAGACTGGCTGCCTTTGACTTCAATGGTTCAGCCATTTAATTTTCATAAATTTCAAGCTTTAAGTCACGCTAAACGTCACTTCTACGGTCGTCACGGTTGTCACAAAACCGTGCAAAAAAACAAAAGATCCAGTTAGCATCCATGTGCTCGCCTTATCTCGGGGACAACGGCTCGGACGGTTTCGTTCATGGGACGACTGCAAAAAGTCTCTAATAAGCCACCAGGCTTCCGTGCTTGGGGACCAAAATAACACCACCCTGAGAGTTTTCCTATACATCTACATCTTCATCTACGAGTCAAATTTATTAATAGGTCGTCATTATAAGAAAACAATGTTTGCCCATGCGCACTGACTACTATTAATCCAACGGCAATGAAATTTATTTCATACCTCGAAATATCCTCTAAAATGTCATAAATCGGACCTTTTGTCTCGGAGTTTTGTATGTGTTGATCAATTTCGCCCATGCGCTATAGCTATTGCTCCGCCTACCGCGATTTAATTCTTAGGAAATTTTTCTGGAACTTACACCCATCTACCCTCCGAGTTAGAACGAAATCGGACCAATATATGATAAGAAGTTGACGTTATAATAATTTAACGTTTGCGCATGCGCACAGACTATTATTTATGTGACGGCATTGAAAGTTACAGAGGACAGTCCACAAGCTATCCTGTAGAACGCTTGAAAATTTCATTAAAATCCCTCCATTAGACTTGGAGTTCGGCAGTGTCAATCGGTATTAGTTTCGAGCATGCGGAATGGTTATTACTAATCGCAAATAAATTATTTGCGCTATAATTTATAGAGGATTTTTCCAGAACATATACCCACTTACTTACCGAGTTTGAACGAAATCGAACCAACAGATGGCGAGGAATCGACGTTACTGTGCATAGGCTACTGTTAATCCGGCGGCATTGAAAATTATAGGGAACCATCTTGGAGCTAACTCGCACAACCCCTGAAAATGTCATCGAATCGGATTGAAACTTGGTATAGTTTTGGGCTTGAAAAGGACTTACCACAGACAGATAGACACGGAACAAAAATTGATCAGCGAGCTCTAAAACGCAAAAAGCAAGTGGAAAATTTGATTTTGGAGGACAACAATTCTTCAATCACGAACACAAAGCTTCCCTACCTTCGGTAGTGAGGAAAAAAAAACGTATACAAATTCGTTTTAGACCATTCTAAGATCGAATCTGTGAAAAGCCCATAAGTAGGTGTATACTCGAATTTAGTTCTATGTGTAGGTACATTACAAATGTTGTCGACTCTGCCCTGGCCACAATTGTCAACCGATTTACGAGATTATTTCTTTGTTGAATCTCTCTTTGTGCAACTCAGTTGTGCAACGAACCCCGGAAATTTTAAATTTCACGATTGAGATAGAGAACGGAGGGAGCAAACCCGAAAAAACGTGTTATTTCGAGAGAATTGGTCGACGCCACCCAGGGTACAATTCCCAACTGATTTTCGTGATTCTTATTTTGTTCGATTTCAATTTCAGTTTAGTTGTGCAGCAAGCTTGGGAATTTCACCGCAACAGTGAGGGGTGGAGAGGGTAATTATGATTTTTGTGATTCTTATTTTTTTAAACTAGAAATTTGATATAGTTTTGAAAGAGGGTAAATTGGGGTTACTGTTTGTATTATACATGGTATTCCAATGATAGAGGTAGATATTAATACGCACTTCTTAAATGTGAATATAATATTACCGATACTTACATAGACACTTTCCTAGTTTAAGGCTACTTTGAGACTAAGTCCGCATTACAATAGAAATAATAGTAATGGGGGGGGGGCTAACCCAAATAAAAACAATGTGCGAGGTAACACACGCATCAAATAAAACTCTCAGAAATAAATTTATTTAGAAACAAGAATTTCAAGGAGGCAATGGCGATGAATTCAAATTGAAATTCACTTCTTCACTGACTTTAAGGTGTGGAGTTCCAGTTAGGTAGGTAGACGAGCTGAGCGCACGTGTTTTCTGGGCGTATTGATTTAGCAGGGTTGTATTGTGAATTTCGCTTCAGTTTTTGTTTTTTGTGGTTGCTTCATAAATTTTTAACAGGTATATTCTGGAAAAAGGTCATTTTTGCGAGTTGGGTTGATGATTTGTTGTTTACCGAAGGGAAAGAACTATCCACTCTACCGAATGCCGTACTCCTTAGTAGCGATCGAAGAGCCGACCGGTGTCGCGTCGAATAATTGCAACTACGAGAACGTCGACCTCCGAGTTACACCAGATAATTCAATGCCTTGACGTAATCACAACCAAACTTCAAAACTGTGACTGCATTTTGAAGGAACATACAAATGTTTTGAATGGAATTGGCAACATATCGCTAACAGCCAAGAAACTATCTTGTTCATTAAAAAAAAAAAAAAAAAAAATTGATAAGTGAATTGACAGTAGGTATAGAAGAAAATCTAGCATTATCTGAAAAAAAAAAAAAAAAAAAAAAAAAAAAAAAAAAAAAAAAAAAAAAAAAACGAAACAGAACCGGCACACGAACAGCAGAAAAGATCTTATTCTTCATAACATTCTAGAAGGGAAAGAAAACATGAATATTCTCAAGAGGAAGGTGATGGACGGAATTAAATTGCGTTCTTGAGGATTATAAAGTTAAAGGTGAAAGACGTTTAGGCACCATCCAACCTTCTAGAAGTAGACCAGTCATTTCATGTTAGACCATTCATTTTGCTAATAATTTATCTAAATCTAAAGTACGCCAGAACATTTCAAGGAATCCCAATTTAATACATCCGAGTTCTACAACAGACGAACACGGGAATTTAGGAAGCATCTCTTGCCCAAGTTGTTTCAAGCAAGAAAAGACGGGAAGCATGCCGTCTTGATTGGAGATGAACTACTGGTTGATTCATGATTACAGGACCTCAAGAAACCTTGCCCGCATCATCCCTGAAAATCTGACCGAAATCCGTTCACAATTGCCTGAGTTATGACCGAAACAAGAAAATTTTGTTTGCCCCTGCGCAGAGGCTACCGTTGATTCGATCATGACGGAACTGATAGGGGACCATATAGAGCTATACCCGCACGATCCCTAAAAATTTGAAGAAAATCGCATCAAAATTGTGGAAATTACGGCTGTTGCAAGGACCGTAACAAGAATATATCGTTCACGCATGCGCAGAGCGTACCGCTAATGCAATTATGATGATTGTCTTATGGGACCTCAGGGGACCTTACCCACATCATTCCTGAAAATCTGACCGAAATCCGTTCAACATTGACCGAGTTATGACCGTCACAAGGAATTCACGTTAGCGCCTGCGCAGAAGCTACACTTGATTCGATCATGATAAAGTTGATAGGAGACTATCTAGATTTTAACCCGCACGATCCCTGAAAATTTGGTTAAAATCGGATCAAAATTGTGGAAGTTATGGCTGTTACAAGGAAATGTGGACGCCAGACAGACAGACAGACACGGAACCAAATTTGTTCAGGAGGCTCTGAAACGCAAAATGCGAGTGGAAATTTTGATTTTAAAGCAAAAAATTTTTTTTCATTTCGAAAGTGAAAACAAAGCTTCCGCTGCCTTGCAGCCTCGGAAGCAATATAAATCTACAAGAGATAGAACGAACATCAACATCGCTTTGGAAATGTTGGCAATGACTCGGGATTATTATTGAAATTTGGCAGTGGAGTGTAGGCATTATTGATTGTGATCAATGTTAACTATGCAGTGCTAATTTATTATGCGTAAATTATGTAGACCTAAATAAGTAATTATTTGATACATTATACGTGAACGTCTAATATTATTTGTTGAGGCAGAAATGAAGGCAAGATATCATGTGATATTTTGAATATGTATTTAAGAAACTCCATGTAGTACCTATGGGTTTTACAATAAAATTGAATTTGAATTGAAATTAATTTATTTAGAAACAAGAATTCCAAAGAGGCGATGGCGATGACTTCAAATTAAAATTCACATCTTCAATGACTTTAAGGTATGTGCTTTGCATCATGCTACCACATTCATTTTAACTGTAACTCTTTACTGGAATTGCCTTAATTTAACTTCATCAATTAGTGGAATGTAAACAGGTGATCACGCAACATTGAACGACTGCCAAAAAGAACTATAATGCAAGAGACGGCGTAGCGTGTTTTCTTCTGAGCGACTCATTCAGAAAGGGGTTCATTGACGAAGGAGCCGCCCCAAGGTCTTGAATCGGCTGGTAAACTTTTCGGGAGCAACGCACTCGCGACGTGTCGTAATCATGGGGCGAACAGGCCCTCAGCAAAATCCATCGCTATGGAATTCTAGCGATGCTAAACTCTACTACACTCTGCGGCCGCAGGGGCTTCCGCTTTTGAAGTGCTTGGTGTTTGACGAGGTTCAAAATCTATTTCATCGAAGATGCTTATCACAAGGTGCAAATGTACCTTTTTTATTGATAATCCAAATGATGTCAGCTAGTTTCTGTGATAGTATAATTTGTTAAATAGTGTGCTCCTGCCTATATTTATATATCTATTCGTTTAAGCCTATGCCTAATGTTTGTTGAATTAAAATAATTGTTGTTTTATACATAGATTTATTGAGTGTTGAATATTTTTATTGAATAGCTGGTGCTCATATTTTTGTTTCACATTACCTGCAATAGCCTGGATTATTCTTCTTCTTCTTTTGGTTTTTCTTCTGTTATGACTGTGAGGATGAGGGGTGGAGCTTCTCATCAGCACTAGGAGCCCTTGAGCCCTGATGAAGGAAATATATTTTTCGAAAGCTCGGCGATAGAGGCGCTTTATTAGTTCTGACCCCATTCTCGATTGTTGACATTCATTTTTCTTGATAATGTATGACGATTTTGTTTGCAAATTTCGCTTTTCTCCCATATTATGTAGCTCTCTATACTTCATTTTCAACGCATTTTTGGCTCTATTGAGCTCTCTTAGGTAAGCGATTGATAGTTGACTGGTTGCCATGTTGCTGGAAACTAAATGGAAAAAAAAAACTGTGGTAGACCTATGGTTCTACAGTCAGATCATTTAATCATGATTAATTTTACACATTATTAGTTCATTATGGTTACTTAGCAATGTTAGTTTATAACTGAGCGTAATAAATCAGCTTTCCTTGACACTACAGAGGCTTAGGGATTATGAGATGCTGTGATAAAATGAGAGCGTTCCAAAAAGTAGCTAACGATTATCCTGCTATGAAAAATAAGGGAGTTACACTTCCCTAGTAACGCATTGGTTGTACGTGAAAATCAATAGAAAACCCCACCGTAACGTGACGCTCGTGACGTGACGAAAACAAATGGAAACGTCCTGTTAATCATTATTAAATGATAAAAGAAAACCGAATTTATATTGTTTCGATGATCGTATCCATTCCAATTCGAAATCGATCATCTGACACATTTCTCGTTTTATCTATTATAAAAGGCGTGTATAACCTTCGATTTAATTATCACAAGGTGCAAATGTACCATTTTTCTTGATAAGTTTGAGGATTTTGTTTGCAAATTTCTCATTTCTTACATATTAAGCAAAGCTCTATACTTAATTTTCAACGCATTTTTGGCTCTATTGAGCTCTCTTAGGTTAGCATTTGATTGTTGACTAGTTGCCATGTAGTTGGAAACTAAATGGAAAAAAGAAATAACCAACTTTATATTGTTTCGATGATCGTATCCATTCCAATTCGACTATCTGACACATTTCTCGTTTTATCTATTATAAAAGGCGTGTATAAGCATCTTCGATTTAATTATCACAAGGTGCAAATGTACCATTTTTCTTGATAATTGAGGATTTTGTAGGCTTATATTATCAGAGTGAGTTTATGAAAAGTTTCTCCTCGGAAATTCGTTTCGGCACCAGGGTTGCCATCTAACGGTCATTAATTACCGTACCAGTCCCTTCTAAATCACCGTACATCCTCATACATCAATCCTCAAACTTACCGTGCCTTCACCATACACAAATTTCTAGAAAATTTTGATGTTCATCAAATGAATTTAGTAAAAATGACAAAACTTTGTTTATTTTTCAATCAACAGGCAAAACCGAAATTACTCCAATAAAACTTCAATATAAACTTGAAAAGTTACTAGAAAAATAAATTCATCTTCACTTGATTTCTCAAGCTAGGGTGTTACTGGCTGTCCAGGCTTTGATTGTAAATCGGTGAAATTGGAAGTATACACAGATATCATCGTCGTGTACCTACTGTATATAAAAAACTTATCACTACGTTGAAATGAAAACACACATTCACAGGTCACGATACGAAGGAATAATTTTATTGGAAAAAGTAAACAATTTATATAACCATGAAACCAAACGTGAAACAATCACTAAAATCATCATCATTGTTCGCATGTCACTGGTCGAAATAATCTTCAAATGACTCCAGCAACAAATAGCGTGTGCCTTACTTATCCTCGTTTTGTTTTTATAGTATTGCCTTTGCTAAAAATCCTCTTGCATTGTGCATTTGAGTGAGGGAAGGCAAATACGTTCATTAAAAATTTTTGCTGGAGTAGCATTATTTCTTTTTTAACCTAGATAGTAAGTACCGAGCTACAAAAGGGTTGTCCTTCTCCTAAACCTGTTGTAATCTCATGAACTAATGCTAAAATGATAGGTAAGTAGATTTATAATAATGTATTTAACTAGGTTTTTCCATTTTACCGTATTTTCGCGAAAGGTAATGGGATTGCTACCTTAAACCGTATGTGCACCAAAATTACCGTATGTTTACGGTAATTACTGTACAGTTGGCATTCCTGTTTGGCACACACGGTTGGAAGACTTTTGACGTCGATGTATCTTTTAGCTTGGGGTCGATTTCAAAGGTTCATTGGAGGGTTTTTGTATTTCTCGTATAGGTATTTCTCGTAAACACGAAAACAAGCTGTTAGATCGAGTACGATGAAAGCTAACCTTTTCGCATTGATTTCTCGTAGCGTTTTCGTAAGCCCGAGAGAAAGAGAACTCTTATAGAGATGTTAACGTGACTCTTGTAGTGAATCACTGCTCAAAACTCGATTGTTAGTGTAGAGAATTCCCAAAATATAACATGAAGTAAGAAAGAACGACCACTTACCCCTACATCATACAAAAAAGATTGGGGAGTTTTTGAATATCTCGTATTGGTACGTATTTCTTGTAAAAACGAAAACAAGCTGTTAGAGCGAGCACGATGAATGCTAACATTTTCGCATTGATTGAGATTTGTAGCCTTATTGCCTTATACCTGGATTGCGTCGACAAAATGTGTCACACTCACACCTATGGTTTTTTCACGGATTCGGTCTCAGAATGGTCTGGAACGGATTCGTATGTGGTTATTTTTTTCATGCTTGGGTTGTCCCCCACCCTCCTGGATCAATTCCAATAGGCATCGCTCTTCTTAACGAAGCCTTGCCTATAAGACAAAGCTACGGAGGGACGTCCTAAAAAGGTGAGAAGAAAAGTTGCACAACCAATTTTTGTTTTGTTTTTCCTGTTTGAGCGTGAATTGCCGAATGCAGGCCAAGAATTCTTGAATTTCGTCAGGGTTACTTTATATTTTTCGGGCCTCAAAAGTGCTTCGTTGTAAAGATGTCGTTTACGAAATTATCGCGATAAAGTGGAACTGAATTGAACGTGATAATAAATTTTCTCTTCAGGAAGCAGAGAACGAAAATGTCATAGACCTCTATTATGCAGGTAGGCAGATCTTTCGTGATTCATAGCAGATAGGTACCGGGTGGCTTGAAGAGTTTTTTCTCACTGACTCGAGGAAGGGGTTGATCACCCAGGAAACCCTTTTCAATTGTAAGTATTCCCACCCTCGCGTCAACGTAACTCTAGAAACGGCAACGAAAAAAGATGAAAAGAAAAAAAAAGTCTTTAAAAAAACGTAAAAACACAATATCTAGGGGTCGGCTAGACGGGTTCAAGACATCAGCCCCGAGGGGACAGGTATGCGGAAAGGGTTCCAGCAACCACCCTCCGCTACCTCCGGATTTTTTACTCACTCAATCTTCCCCAATTAATGATAAAGCCTTCAACCCCTTGGCAGTGCCACCGACGTTCAGGCCTGAACGATGGATTGCTTGCTGACCTGTGACTCAATAAAACGTCTCACTTGTTGCAGAAGTCTATAAACGCGTTGGGAGGTTCCTGGGCAACTTTTTCATTCATGAGTATTGTATCCTGTCATTTTGAGCCACTCAGCTACACTGGTTAGGGGGTGAGGACAGGAAGTTGTTTGGCTGTTCCTCAGAACGTTTATTCAGATTATCCGAGCGCTTTGGCTTTACAGAATCATCAGGGACTTATATAATTTTTTCAACATTTAGTTTCTACAAACTGAAGTTATCATAGAGTATCAGATGGGTTGTGGGGACCAGAACTGTTTGGGGCCGCTATGTAGAAGGGTTTCATATTTAGCTATAGTTGATTAGTTCTTATGCTTCTGGATTTAAATAGGTGAAATATCATATTTTAACTACTACTTGTTGGTATATATTCAGGTACTCCTGGTAACGCCTGTTTCACTTTCATCCCCGCTACCTTCATTGCGGGATGATTCTTTTCCAGTCATTTTGAGCCAATCAGCTACTCTGGCTAGGAGGTGAGGGGAGGACATTGTTTTGGCTGTTCCTCGTAAAGTTTATTCAGATTATCCGAGCGCTTTGACTTTACAGAATCATCATGAATTTATATAATTTTTTTAACATTTGGTTTATACAAACTGAAGTTATAGAGTATAAGACGGGTTGTGGGGACCAGAACTGTTTGGGGTCCCTGTATAGAAGGGTTTCATATTTAGCTATAGCTGATTAGTTCTTATGCTTCTGTAGATAATGTAGATAATATGGTCAGGTACTCCTGGTTACGTTCAGTGAGGCCTGTCTAACTTTCATCCCGCTACCTTCATTGCAGGATGATTCTATTCCAGTCATTCTAACTTTCCTATTGTCTATACTATATTTTGATACATTTAAATATCATTTTAAGATGGAGGTTAATAAGAAAAACACAGAATTAATCACTGGAATTATATTAATACCTATTTCTTTATGGTGCCCCAATAAATGTTATTAAAAGGGAGGAGATCATACTAAGCTGTTGTCACAGTATTAAACATCAGGGTAAATTGTCTGCGTCGCAGTTAATTCGGTTTTGGGCTGGCGGGGTCGGCTTTGAAACAATGCTTCGTGGGGGTTGTTTATTTTATTGGGGGTTTCGCTGTCCCACGTTTCTTGGACCATTAGGGACGTGTAAAGTTTGAAGTGCTTGTGTGTAAAGTTCGCGTTTACGTCGCCTCTTTCTTGCTTGCTGCTGTTATTATCAGCCTGTTGGGGCGACAGCACACAAAATCTGGCCACAAATAAAGACAAACGGATCTGTAGGTTCTTGATTGGATATGAAAATAGAAATTTTTTTATATAGGGGTGTAGTTGATTTTTATGTTTGGTTGCAGTTTGGGGATGCTGGGGTGTCCGTTATTGCATTTTTAGCTCGCTACCATGTGAAAATCTAATGATCTAATGATTAACCGCCTATGGTCTATACTATATTACTATATTTTGATATATTTAAATATTATTTTGGGTTAGAGGTTAATAAGAAAGACACAAAAATTAATCACACTGGAATCATTTAGATACCTATTTCTTTGTGGTGCTCCAATGAAAGGTATTAAAAGCTGTGGTCAGGGTATATTTATTGAATATAATTCAATAGGGGTAAATGAGATACCGCACTTGGGGTGTAGGTATGTGAGGATAGTACTTGGGTAATATATGGATAAGAATCGATGATGGTTTACATGATAATTGATATACGCTCAAAGAAGAGAATTAGTTCTTACCTTGATCAAGGGTGAGACTCGAATGGGTTATAAGGCGGCAATGTCGTCGGGTGACCCTGCAGCCGTTCAATAGAACGGTCCTCGTAACGGTTCGTTGGAACTGTTGCAAAAGGTAAAATTTCTTCGTTGAGTATTGTGAAAAAATATGTTGAGTCGAAAAGGAGAGCTTCTGCTAGTATATACGACTTAACAATGCACCATCATGACGACCATCATCTGGAGTGTACAAGGATTTGCTTCCTCACTACCGAAGCGAGGAGTTTGTCGATCGCGTTAGGCGTAAAAACAATGTTTGACTTCTGAAAAAAATATTCCACTTGCTATTTGCGTTTCAGAGCTTGCTGGTCAATTTCGGTTCCTTGTCTGTCTGTCTGTGCCAATTGCCTGCCAAGGGCGGAATTCATAAACAAGAATTGAGTCTGGATTGGCCCTCAGATGTATCAATAAGGGGCATCATGCACTCAGCGCGATTGGTTTGCTTTCCAAATGCACGCTCAATAGGAATCATAGTAAAAAAATGGTGTTGAGTTGAGGGTAACCCTTTGCTTACCAGTGCAATATCTGGAGTGATGGCAGGAGGTTACTTGAGTGCGTCAGCTGATAACTTATTATTGGCTGAGGTGCTAGTACATAGTAGCGAATCTTTCAATAGTTGAATAGGGCGAAGAATAATGAATGAATGAAAATACTTTTTTATTTTACATAAATTTTAAATGCAACATTAATGAAAGAAGCATGAATGGCTATTGGTATTTTTACCGTCAGCCGGAGTTCGCCCATGTGATAGGACATTAACGTCATGGCGAAGTGCTCTGTACAGGTCATGGTATTGGCCCTTGTTACATCTCTTGACTATGACAGGAAGCGCGTTCGACAATCCTTCGGCTTGGCTCCAGCTGAGATGCCTACCGTCTCCATACTTGCTGGCAAATATATCCCAGGTTTTGACCCAGCCCACTCTCCTTGTAACCGCGTACTCCGGAGAAATCCTAGCTAGCCTCGTAAGGGGAGATCTCATGGTCTTTATTATATATAGTCGGAGTTCATTTTTATTTGGGAGCTGTACAAATACCGTATTCCAGTTTCCAGAAAGAGGGCGTAGTTGGGAGATTTCGAGGACAGGCTGAAAATCTTTTTGATAAAAAATCTGAGGATTTTCTCTACTTGATCGTACTTCTCGAATCCCCAGACCTGGCACTCGTAACATAACGTGGCCTGCACGACTGTTTGGAATACCGAAAATTTCGAGTTTAGAGGGACCTACTTAGCCAGAAAAAGTTTGCAACATACTGAGTAATTAGACTGATCAGATTGAAAAAACAGCGGCAAATGAAAGTTGGTACTTGAATGGAACTTGTAAGACCAGTAAAACTCATTCAAATGTTATGACAACCAACATTTCACAGACTACTCCAATTAGGGAAGTAGATGTACTTACTTAAATTTCATTAAAATTTACTATAAAATCAATAAAACCTACTTATAAAGCGAAATATCCAAAATTTCTTTTTGAAGCAGGTTATTATTTAGAATACGTTTCTTACCATAAAATTAATAGTTAACAATTTCTTCCACTTAAAAAGCCCAAATTCCAAAACAATTTAACGTTATACAATACGAAAAGTTGCTCATACGATCATGCTGCACGACTGAAACTTTTAATATTGAAGCATGATTGTCTCCCCTAATTAGCAAAGTAAAAGTAAAAATGACTATACTGTTGGAAAGATGAGATTTCAAGGAGGTTTTCCCCGTGGAGTGCTCTTACAAAATAGTGTGCACAAAGAGCAAACAGACAAACGAAAAAAGTCAAATTCTGTGATAATTCCAAATTTTGTTTCAGCCTCTTTTTTAAACAATTAAGTCTGCTCAAAAAATGCTGGATTGCCATCAGGTGGATAGGATATTTAACGCTCTTCTAAGAGCAACATTCAATCAGAAATGAGCTTTAAAATTGATCCCTGAAGTTCCGTCCGCCTTAACCATAACGCACTGTGTAGTAGGACATTTTGCTTGATGTATATGTATAATCCTGAGTAATACCTGGCTATGTAATAATAACTTGAACATTACAAGATAATAAGAGAGCTACGATTAGATATTATTACAAATTTGATTTATGAAAAAATTGCTTTTTGAACTGATAGTTGTGCTATGCATAGCTTTAATAGTGTTGTCTGAATTTTACTATTTACTTTTGTTGTAAGAATTATGTTGGGATTATCATATTTACATTATGTATTATTCACTTGTTTACTCCTAATTTAATTGTATTTTAATTGAGAGATTTTGTATATTATCTATACGTGAACATTGTCAAACCTGCACCAAGATGTGAATGTACGTATCGACTCTCCATGTAACGAACAAAAGTTCAGAATGCATTATTAATTCATTCATTCTAAAACAGTACAAAATCAACAAGAGTGGCATCAATACTCTGGGATCTCGATTGATGACATCACAGTTTGGAACCTACGTCTCACGTATGTGGCCTTGTGCTACTGGAGGCTCTGTTCCTAAGGACGCTAGAGAACCCAGCGAGAGGGGTGAGCCTGTTAGAAAAAAATCCATAATAATAAATAACGCCTTCTAAAAAAAAACCCTTCACTGTAATTTCAACTCGCGTTTCGGGAGTCAAGCCTTTGTGCACCCCTTCAACCATGTGATCGTGGGATTCCCTTTTTTTCATCCCCTATTTCTAGTAGGGGATATTTTTTAAGGGGAAATTTTGCGCCATAAGGGGTTCTTCAAGGTTCAATTTGGACGGCAGAAACCTCTCATTTCGTCTAACGTATTAAAAAAAGACCGCGTGGAAACTGACTAAAGTCGTAATAATCGACTTTACGGCTGAAGGTAGTGATTATCGCCATTGAAGGGAATATCCGGGGTGGTTGTGGCAAATTTGATGGAGGTTGCTAATCTAATCGATGCGGACCGTTCAGTTTCCAACTTAGTGGGAAGAAGAAGTGAGAGGGATATCACGATCATTACCTACAAAAAAGTGGTGATGGAAAGTAAAAGGTTCTAAAAGTAAATTGGAGGATGTCTGGAACACTGATGTACGGGCTCTAAAATTACAAAATAGATTCACTTCCAGAAAACGGCAGTTAACCTGAATAAACGCTAACATAAAAAGACCTTTTATATACCCCCTTTCTCATTCATATGATCAGAATAATATCATTTCGCAGCCAAAAAAATGAAATAGAGTCATCACGGATTTCATTAATGTTGATATGAACGTAATACAGGTTGTCCCAACCCTAATGGTACAAACTTCGGGGGTTGATCTAGAGCTCATTTATCGTTCAAGTTTCCTCATAGAGATTTTTTTAAGCACCTTGTTTCCGAGTAATTTAATTCAAAGATATTATTTTTCTTGTGTTTACCTCTTCACGTAGAACCTTTGTCTATACTATTAAACGAACCATTAGGTTGGTATCCAATGTGTCTGCAGAGATAGGTGTAGACGCCTACTGAAGATAAATTAATAAAATTTCATATACCTTGGTACAGTAGTTTTGGAGAAAAGCTCTGAATGCCGTACAGTGGACGGAAGGATTTTTTAAATTCGATTTTTAGATTCTGTGCATCTTGAAACGTAGACTAACACATTTTGAGGGGGTTAAACCTTTTTTTTCTCGGTCGAGAAGAAAACCTTTTTTTTCAAGGTACCAGAAGAGGACACCTTTGGAAATAACGATAAAATTTCTATCTCATTAATCTCAAACCAATGTCTTGGTTAATTATTTTCAATAATTAACCTTTGCGATTAACCAAGAAAACAAATTTTTACCCTCCAAGATGCGTATTAAAAAAAGACGCCGTCCTCCGTACGAAGCTTTTCTCCAAATGTATTGGACCAAACTTTAAGAATTGGTTTAAAAATCATTTATCGGCCGGGGATGTGTCAGTAACATCGGCATAGCGTTCGATCAACACGAAAGTTTTGAACATAAGGGCTGATAAATCCAAAAATCGAGATTTTGAAATGTTCCTATGTAACAGTAATGATTTTTTGAGTTTCATTTATAGCCCAAAGAATCAAACGAAACCACCGCGGTTGGTATGGGTTTATTCGTTTGCTTTCCCTAAGGGCTAAAGCATCGACAAGAAAAACAGACATCAACAGGGGAGTGAATCGTAACCAGTAGAACATATAAAAAAAGTCGCTTTGAAAACTATGGCAATTGTATCAGCTGACAATATAATTCCAATGGAATTCTGACTTCTCGAAATCGAGTTTATCATAACTTTTGCATCCTATTGGGCTTGTGAAGTGTAGGTAGGTAATCACCTACTTCAATGATATTAATTTATTAAATTATTGATTAGTAAATACTTATGAATTACTCTTAATTAAATTATTATTTCTATTCCAACAACAGAAGGTTAATTACTTCTGAGTCTACCAAAGTCGGAACGTTTAAGCCAATTTTCAAAGAAAATTAAGCGATTGCAATGAATCCAAAATGTCCTTCATGGAAATTCGTTTTAAAATCCTTGAGTTGAACGCTTTTTGATATGTTTATGTAAAGTTTGGTCAAAATGTGCTGGTTCTTCTTGCGCGCAAACAGAGGGTCGTTGGAACTTCTCGGTGGTCTAAGCGTTACTTTTTCTGAGTCGCCTGGTTATTTCATATTGCTGTAATATTCTCAGTTCTCATGTTATTCTGATCAGCTTTTGGAAACTCTGAGGCTAATTTCATTCCTTTTCAACCTGCCGTTTTACTAAGTTTGTTCTGTGGCAATGAAGTCACGTTAGTGTGAATTTTGAATCGTTTCATTCAATCGTTCGACAATTTCCTATTCGTACGGTACGACTCAATGGTTATCTTCTAGTTTGCTTGCGCTAGAAAATCCTATTTCGTACAACGACTCAGCTGAACCTCTCAGGCGGTGGACTGCAAGAACGCACCAGAAACTAAACCACTCGCGACGAAGTTGTGGAAACCCATTTCAATAAAAAACATCTTGTCTAGATTTTCTGTGTTTCATCATATTCAGGAATTTGGAAGAGGAAACACAGACTGCTTCCAGTTTTTTGCGAGCGCTTCCGGGAGATACGATGCCCCTTCCTCAGGCTCTGTAATTTATTTCACCACAGTGTGAGATACATTATAATAGAACATGACTTCTGAAATTTTTTTTTAAGCACGAAAAACCCCCCAGCCACTTTATTCTCCAAACAATCAACATTAGTAGGCAAATAATCTGCCCATCAATAAAAATCTTACAAATCTAACAAATTTCGAGCTAACTTCCAACAAATATACATAATAACAAATTAAAGTACAATAATGGGCCCTATAATAAAATAATAACAAAAAAGAGGTAACAAACTTACAACAATCAACAAGCCTCTCTATCCCTTCCATCTTCCAACTCAATACTGCAATCCAACTCCAGCAACTAACCGTATCAACTGAAAACATACATTTTTCCCTCAAAAAACTTCCCCCTACCATCACACATTACACCATATCATTAACCACCTACCTTGTCTCCTCTAGAAGCCATCCCATCACGAAAACCAATCCCTTTCAAACAAACACCATACATGCACTACCAGCCTGCGTCTCCAACCCTTCAATACCTGTAAACGAGCCCAATCATATTACTCCACCACACTCTACCATCAAATCACTGTGATAATTATTATTTACTTCACTGTCGTGAAATAAATTGTAGAGCCTGAGGTAGGGGGCATCGTATCTCCCGAAAGCGCTCGCAAAAAAACTGAAAGCAGTCTGTGTTTCCTCTTCCAAATTCCTGAATATAAAAAACATCGTAACGTAAAACACCGTTAACACAGTAACTCTTTATTTTCGTGGAATTATGCAACGTTCTTCTTCAACTTTCGTTTTTTATTGTTGAGAAAGACGTGGATATATAATTATCACATCATTATGAAGTTCAATAATAACGATTGGAAGAAGCATTGAAAATTTATCAGTTCAGAGCAGGTCAAAGGAGATCGCTCTGAACCAGTTTCATGACTCAATCAGAACGTCGTGCCGGTCACCGATGATGCAGAATTCCAATGTTGAAGATAGTAATGGGTACAGAGTTAAGGGAAAATGGATTGAGGCCTATGTGTGTCTACATCTGAATATTCCAACGTGACCAACTACCGAATCAGAGATTCACGTGCCATCATACAAGGAAAAACTTGACCCATAAGAGTGGTCACGTGCGTCCAAATAATTGGAATGGGAACGGCTTCTTCGGCAGCTATTTAGGGGGAGGGGAGGGGGTTACCTCCTCATCTATTGTGCTGAGTTTATTTCCCCATCCAAAAATACAATGAACCTGAATGAAAGAAATTTTCCCAGCTCGGATTGCCTTGTCTACAGCATTTTCCTTCAATTATACACAAATTGCAACTAAAAATTGAGTAGGGTATGTGAACTTCTGTACGTTTCCGCTTTCCTTTAGCTCGATGACAGAAATTATTCTCATGCTCGATAGTCCACCTAAGGTAGCTGAAGCATTACGATCACTTTCAAGAGGTAAACGAAAACTGCCCTCCATAATATTAGAAACTGAGATTTTGATTTCGTGTTTCTCCGTAAAAAGACATATCGGCTGAATTTTGGTCCCACTGGAAAATCTGCTGCCACCAGTTGCCATCAGTCAATCAATCAAAACGTGTATTTTCAAACTCAAAACATCAAAAAATTAATTTTAACTGTTTTGGAAAAAACCCATTTATTTTAAAGCCATAGACGTTCCTTGTGTAGGGGGTGAAGGGGGTGAAGGAAGGTTCTTGGGATGCCCTTGAACATAGTTCATTATACAAAAGTCATTAGTAAAAAAGGAAAAAAACTAATAAAAAAATGATCAGTGTTGATGATGATGATGTTGTTGTTGATTTTAGTTGCGACTCCGAGACTAACGGATCGATTTGATGACATTTTTGAAGATTGTGCGTTTTAACCTCAAGACAACCTCTACTAATCCCATCGCATTATATACGTGTCGGCTAGAATCAAAACGCATCCTATCCACTTTTTGAAAAAAAGTGAGATAAGGGCGGTTTCCTACAGGAAATTTCTCGACAAATTCGACGGAGTAGTTGTTTGGAATCAAAACGTATTCATTCTCCTTGAAAAACAGCCTTGAAGACGGCAAAAAACGAGAGTTGAAATCAAAGTGTATCCTATCCACTGGATGGGTCCAAGTGGCCCCTCGGCTGTTTACTGGTTTGAACCCCCACATGCTTGCTCTGTTAGTATTTTTGAGTTTATTTTATATTTATTTCCATAATTTCTTATTTTAAAAAACTAAATAACAATTTTTATAATTTTGAAATTCGGGTTAATAATTTTCAAAACTGATGAAACAGAAACATGGGTCAACAATGCTTCTTACAGAGTCAACTACTTTCGGGAAAGTTTTCATCAATAGAGTGCTCTAGTTTTTAAAGTTTAAAGTGTTGAAGAGAAGTGGGCAAGTGATGGCAACTATCCCAGATGGCAACTACTGGAAGTAAAGTAGGAAAATTATTCCTCAATCAGAAAAGTGGAAGGAGACCGTCGAAAAATGCAACAGCCCTTTTTCTTTACGTTTAGCTTCGTACCATCTGAAATGTGGTAAATTTTCCTGATTTAGCACCGGGATTCATTCATTTATATGTTAATTTACTATTATGTTAACTAATAGGGCAATATTTGAGGAGTGAATTATATTTCTTACGTTTTCCTTCCAGACACAAGCCTTCGTCTGTACCAACCTACCCAACATGCACTCACATTTCGACTCGTGGAGAAATATATTTTATAAATGATATCAAGATGTACAAATCTAACTTTATAAGAGTTGAGAAAGCAGAAGATATTTAACTCATTCCTGCCCAGATAAACTCCTTGAGACAAATGGAGATCACTCCCAGACATATTGCACCTCTGCTTGTGTGATAACATCCAATACAGACATAATTTATGTAAAGAAAAATATATTTAAAAAAAAATTAAGTTTTCATATTGCATTTTGTGTATATTTTTAATTAGTGGTTCCCAGTAATAGGTAGAAACCTACCTATGACATTCTTTTGAGAATGTGTAACTTTCTTTTTTTTTAATACTATTTCTCAATTTACTCTTTGGTTTTTATTATGTTTAATATTGTCTTGATGTAAAACATGAGAAGAAAAAACTAACATTTTCACATAATGTTTTATTCATTTTTGAACCAAAGTTTTACTTCGTTACTTGAAAGATTTTATACATATCTCTGCTTGTATAACCTTTGTTAGCGAATTTTTGAAGAAAATTAAGCTATTGCTCTCGCCTCAAAATTTGTAGAATGTGAATTTTTGAAAAAATTTTGTGCAGAAATCCGTTTCAGGCTATTCTGAATCATATTCTGAAGTTTAACGCATTTTTTAATGTATGTATGTATGTATGTATATATTAATGTATGTGTCATTCCAGACGATAACTGTCCGTAGAATTGTGCTAGAAACTTCAAACAAATTTTAAAATGTTAAGGATACAAAACGAAAGTTCAAGTTCGTTGGCCAGCATGATCGGATTACATCTTCGGGTTGAAATTTTCAAAAATGTAGTCAAAAATTTCAAAATAGCCTGTTTTTTGCGATTTGTTGTGCGAAATAATTTTTTCAGCATACTAACATGTGGAATATTTGGAATCAGCGTAAAATTTCCTATAAGAATATGTATCAAGTTTTCAAAAATTTCAAAGTTGAAAAATCAGTCAAAAATCGAAATAATGCCGTTCGCTAGTTGTAAAAATCGGTAATATTTGCATGAAACATTGTCCAAATTCAGATTGAACTACTCTTATGGAAGTATCCCTGTATAACCAATCCTAGAACCATGCTGTTTAAAACGTAGGTAGTATCAAAATCATAAACTAAAATTTCTCTACACGATCAATAGCGACTGAAATGTCGAAGATTTCTTCAAAAATTCGCTCATGGGGTCATGCTGCATGACTGGACTTTTTTTCTAATATTCTTGATTCATGATGACAAAGTTTTCAAAAACTTAGATAGTGTACCTACCTGTCTATTCAATAATGAGTTTAATGAACTCATTGATGACCTACTTTGTGGTTCTACTATCCCGCAACATTCTGTATCAAAGCGCGACCTATCCATTTAACTTGGAGTCAAACTGAAACAAATTATGATTTGACCGTGTGTCCTCAAATCCTTGTAACAAGCTTATTTTCCACAGTTTTCATCCGATTTGGATGATATTGTGAGGGAATTTGTGGTAGACGGTCCCATAACAGTTTCATAGTTCTTGAATCAATACCTTACTCTGCGCATGCGCAAACGTAAATTCTACTAAGCATAATTATCTCACGCCCTAGTCAATTAATCTCGCTAAAATTTGGATGATAGTTGGAAGATGAAAATTTGATTATCTTACATCAATTTCAACATAATTGTATCATTAATAACTACTGCGCATGCGCCTACATGAAACAATTTTAACTAACTTATTTTTCACAGTTTTCATCCGATCTGGATGAAATTTTTAGAGAATTTGCGGGCTAGGGTGTAGAAGGTCCCCTAGCAGTTTCATAGTTCTTGAATCAATACTCCTCTCTGCGCATGCTTAAACGTAAATTTCATTGTGCTCTATTTTTGTACGCCCTTGTCGTCCGATCTTGCTCAAATTTGGATGATAGTTGGGGGATCACGATTTGATCAACCCATATCAATTTGAACATGATTGAATCATCAATAGCTACTGCGCGTGCACCAATGTGAAATCCTTGTAACGTTCTTAATTTCCACTGTTTTCATCTGATTTCCAATGCACGGGTTACGTTGTAGATGGTCCCCTATCAATTTCAATGTTCCCAATTTCATACTTCATTCTGCGCATGCACAAACGTAAATTCCATCTTTTTTTTTAAAGACAGATCTGGTAAATGTTTAAATATACCTCAATATATTTCACCACTAATAGGTCCATTTTTATAAAGCTTGGAATTATCCCTTCACAATGTTGAAACCATATTTAGTTATTTCCCCCTTTCACTTCATCTAATTGCTATAATCCCCCGTCACCTTGTTTGCACTTAATTGGTTGTACCTCCTGCCCCCTTTCCTTTATCTTGACCAATGGGATTCAATCTCCCTTCACCTGTTACTATAAAAGCTGTGTCCTTTTTAATGTATCTTCAGTTATTGTTTGTTACTGGTGATGGCCTAACCGTCGAAATCGATTTAACAGTGTAACTCTTTATTTTTCGTGGAAATAGACAACATTTTTCACTAACTTCCGTTTTGAAATGGGTTTCCACAACTTCGTCGCGAGTGATTTAGTTCGTGCAAGCAGAGTAGTTTAAACCAAGTTTCAAAATTGAACGACTCTAAGCTATGTCTTAGTTTAAACTCTACCTTGAACCCCCGACCCTGAATCATTTTTGAAATTAGACGAAATCTAATGACATGTCTGTAGGTAAACTGGGAATCCCCGAAGCTGTTATATAACGCTTATCACAAGGTATCGATAGATTGAGATACGAGCTATTTAAGCTGACACAAATGATCTAATACCGTCTCCTAATTTCCTTTTGGAATTAAATATTTCCGACTATCAACTCACTATCTTATGCATTAGAGGTGGACGATTCCGTTTCATACCGGATATCGAAATGATGCACCTTCCTTCTGTTATCTCATGAAACGTTTGCATCAATAACGTCGGTTACACCAGGATTAGGTAGGTAGTTTCCCAATATCTAAACGAGATCGCGTTTACAGAAACGGACATTAACTCAAAACCGGAGAATTGCCATTTATTTTTGAAGCGCTCTTTATTAAAGTAGTCACCGCGGCGACAAGCCACTGAAAGCTAACTAAATAATACCCACACACTATAGGTAACCTACATCAGCCATATGGCCACCCCTTATGGCTTATTGTCTAGTCCAACCCTACTTCATTAGGAAGACTTCCTCTTTGACCTGGCAATGGTATTTTTGGAAATTTCTCCGAGATATACGAAGCGATAAGTTACCAATATCAAGTCACCTGTTGCGCTACCTAATGCAAACAACTGCCCTCATCTGTTGCTTCTCCAACGATCTTATAAGCCAGTTTTTCCCAAAGTGTGGTCTGGGGATCCTAGAGCCTATCCCAGGGGGGGTCAATACGTGGACATAGTGAGGAGTTTGAGTTAAAACCGAAAGTTGGATCCTTCCAAAAGCTTGTGTTCTGGACATTATGTGTGTATGTAGCAACACGATTTGGCAAAATTTACCTGAATCGTTGGTGCACTTATTAGGGCGTACAAGGGATCAAGAGTAGAGAGTACAATTCTAGTTTAAACTTCACTCAACGAATAAGCTGCAGTTTAAGCGAAGAATGTAGTTGGGTCTGGTGTACAAGTTATTAAATCATGCTCATTTTTAGCGATGCGAGCTAAGCCCAGCTTTTAGTGATAAACCCTCGAGTGGGGTGGTTTAAACGTCAATCAGGAGATTGAATGTAGGAAAAGCTTAACTCAGCCTAGTATAATATACAGTCAATTTTGAGCATTGCAGACTGAAAATTGAGGAAATTGAAGTTTTGGGTTAATAGATTCTTACTTTGATTGAATACATCCATTTTCATGTTAACATTTTAACGTTAATTTAAACTATGATGGGGAAGTTCTCGACCCTGACAGACTCGCCCTCGATATTGCCCTGAAGATGAAATATAAATTTCTCGAAACGTTGGCCTAAACACGATACTTAATTGACCGATTCTCACGATCCAGAACAAGAAAGTTAATTTAAACTTCTGCTCAATAGCCAAAAGCTGTAGGCGTATTTCAGGGATTAGAAAGGTGAACCCTAGAATCTGGACAACAAATCGAAAGAACCTGAACTTAGTCGAGGAGGCACCTTCAACGAGCCCTTGAGTTGAATGCTACTCTTAACATCCGTTTAGAGGGGTAATAAATAAGTTAGAGGGTAAAAAATGTTAAAAAACCAAGTGTCCAATATTGGTACATTGCCGTCCAACATTAGAAAAAGTGTCCAACTATTGAAACAAAATGGATTTCTGGATATAAACATCACTGGTAAAGTCTCCGTTTTAACAATTATGAACATTCTTTCACAGTTCTCTTAGTTAAGAATTCAGGAATAGAAAGAACAAATAATCAAGTGAATCGGATTAAGCCATACGTTTTTATGAACGGTAGATGACTCGAGGCCCCCCCCCCCCAAAAAAAATGTAAAATACACTACTCAAGTGTCCAAAAAAAATTTAAAAAATACTATTGGTACATTCACTAACTTCCGTTTTGAAATGGGTTTCCACAACTTCGTCGCGAGTGATTTAGTTCGTATTGGTACATTCCTCGTATGATACCTAAATATCTATAGACAAATGTTGTGATTGCATAATACCAACTTATTACACTCCTGCAAGGTCGACTGCTTTTCAAAACTTCCTGTGCCAGTGTAAGGTGACAAAAGAATTCAATTTTCACACACATATGTTATTGAATTACAATCAGGCATTAAATTGGCGAACAAAGAGTTTAAAGGCTCTGGAGACACTCCCGTAACCTTGTGTGGGACCAAGTCCTTAATTCCCCACATATTCCTCCTTATTCTTCCCCGCATCCCAATAACTCCTGAGACGAATCCACATGGATTCCCACCCTCGGCAATCAGAGCGCTCTCCTGCTGCGAGTTTGTCGAAACACATTTCCAAGACATCAATAGCCCAATATTTCAGGCCACGAAGCCCAAACGGGAACAAAAGGATACTGTCCAGCGGGTTAACATCACAGAACACCACGTGGGAGCTTCGAGTATTATTTTTTTTCCTTCCTTCTATACCGGAGAGGCGGCGCAATTTATCAGATGATCGTTAGTTGATAACATTGAGAAGTCGAGCGGTGAATATTATAATTCAATAAGATTTCCGTTGTATCTAGGTCGAGCTTTACTGTAATTTATTGCGGTACATCTATTTAGTAGGTGAGATCGGTTTTGAAGGCCTACGCAACTTTTACTTTTAGTGTTGCGAAGTAGTTTGCACGCTACGGGCCGCCAACTGTTCTCAGTTAATCGCAATCTAATAATTTTGTTTTATCGGAAAATGATAATAACCGAATTAAATTTGAGCTATTAATAAACAAATCCGTGGAGCTGTTGAGCCAGTTTGGTTTACGGATAATTAGATCATCAGATATTGCTATTCTTTCATTAACGCTTAGCAACATTTGCTCCTTTCCAGCCTATAGGAAGTTGAAATATGATGAGATCACATGATAGAACTAAAATCAGTCCTGTTCAACTGAAGAAGTGGAAATTTTATAGGGAGCACCTCTGAAGCAATAAGTCGGGTTGCTCGGTATATTTTTATAACGAAACAAGCATTTTGATAAAGAAACATAATTAAAAAAAAAAAAGAAAACAACCATTCCAGTTTGTGGCATTTCGCCCGACGGCCTCAGACGTCGCGGACGTTATCAGCGGTTCTCCAAATGGAGGATCAGAATTAGTTCTGATAATTTCGCTTAAAGATTCTCATTGCCTGCCCCTTGAGTGGAGAGGGGTTCGCCGCACAGAAGCGTGACAACTACTTGAACGGGGGACCCTTACCTTTGCGGTCACCCATCCAAGTACTCACCACGCTTGACATTGCCTAACTTCACTGATTCATTCAGCAGTTCTGGGAAAGCCTAAGCTCTACACCCTTAGGAAACTAGATACAGTTGTAAGAAGACAGGCAAGGAAATTGTTTTGGTTGCTGATGATCAAAGACAAAGTTGTCGAATTATGATGCGGCAGTGCCCTCAATTCCTTTTTTGATGGTATACATATCTACATATATGTTTCGAAAGATCTAATTATATTATTGTTCATCGAGAGAATAAATGTATTTAGTTATCAGCCTATTCTTTATCTGGTCTTAGGTGTATTATTTTCTTTTAGAGGTTTTTTAATCTGCTTTAGGGCTTAAACAGTGGTCATCACTGTACCCCTCATCCCCCCCCCCCCCCAGTGAAGTCCATGATGGCACTCCGTTTAGCGACGGAGCGCAGCATGGCCCCCACTTGCTGTGTCCCTTTGGACACCTTGTTAACCCTTCTGGTTGAGCTATGGCTTAAACCATTAAATATAACAAGCAGATAAGAGAGAGAGAGAGAGAGAGAGAGAGAGAGAGAGAGAGAGAGAGAGAGAGAGAGAGAGAGAGAGAGAGAGAGAGAGAGAGAGAAAGATTTATTCAAAATTTTAACAAAACAAAAAAAAACATAATAATAATAATAATAATCCTAAAAAATACAACTGAATAATATAGCTCGTCGGTAGGCAGAACCTATTTTGACGAGCCAGAGCCGCTGACAAACATCCAGATCGTAAATACCTCAACAAAAATACAGTGCGCTGTCTTCATCCACAAACAAAACACAATTTTAGAAAGCAATCATACATTTGATTGTCAATACAATTGACTCTCTCTTTCCAAATAATATACAATTTTCTATAAATAAAACTAAACATAAATACTGCTGAGCATGTTTTCAGCGTTGTTTGGTCCTACTTGAATCAACCAAGTGAAAATAAGCCTCTTGTAAACTGAACGAGTATAATTTTCTGGCTGTTTGATATCTCTTGGTAAGGAATTGTAAATCAAGTGAACAAGATATTGCGGACTTCTAGATGTAAGAGTTAAATTTATTCTAGGGTTAACTGTGTTCCGGAAATATTGAAATCGGGTAGAGTGGGAGTGAACAGAAGGACTATTGACTATGGAGGGCGTGCGATGGTAGAAGAGAACCAGACATTTAATGAAGAGTTGGCGGATTGTGAAAACCGTAGCTTCCTGGAAGAGGAGGGCACCAGGATGTCTTCTTGGTTTGCCAAGCATCACCTTTAGGATGGCCTTCTGCAAAAGTTCCAACTTGCATAAGTGATGATATCGCATTTTCTCGTAAGGAGATCCGCGTGAAATAGACGCTCCCTGCGTTGAATAGGAGACGAAATGGCTTTGGAGCTCACTCAGCTGATAATGACCTCTCATGCCTCATCGGCCCCTGATACATATATTTATCCTCGACGTGTTACGGATTACATCCATACCAAGTTTCATCAAAATCGGACGTCGGGAAGTGGCTTAAAACGATTTTAAGAGGACATACATACATACAGGACAAACTGAACACAATAGTTCGTTTTCTTTTCTTTTTTAAAAAGAAAATGCACTAAAAATAAATAGAAAAATAAAAGAGTAAACCCAACAATTTTGAAGGAGGGTTATTCAATTTTTCAAAATTGATTTATTTAATCATACTTTTTCATGAAGGTTTACTTTGGAACTAAATATAGTAATAATCCAAATCAACAACGTAATTTTTACCTTTGTTTACTACATTCTTCAAATTGCATTGTCCTTAAGCGTTTTCGTGGAAAAGTATCAACCTGATGCCTTCATGTTCTATATACTATAAATTTATCGCTGGTGCGTCAAATGAGAAAATTTTATCTCAAAACTGGCAAACGCTATCATATAGGACGGATTCTCACAATTTTACGACATAATCAACTCAAAGCGAGCTACGTATCGCTCAGCCTAATGATTTAAACAACCTTGACCTAGGATCACCTCGTAGCAATAATTATTTTTGTTTTTTGTTTTCGAAACGGAATCGGTTCGTAATCGACGGCTTTTTCATTAACTGCGTCCCCGATAACCCTCTGGAGTCTCTGAAAGGGCATTAGTGGCTATTATTCGAACCGTTAGGTCCCTAGATAACTCAATGAATCGTGTCTTCTAATAAAAACTCACCTTTCTTTGAGTGGCGTTTATCAGGGGCGTCGCACCAGGGAGGTTTGGCATGTTAGGAAAATCGGCAAACAAAAAGTAATGGCCAAATAAACAAGTAGATCAGTGCTCACGATGTGAGTCACATGATAGCGCATTCTTTTGTAAGGAGACCCGCGTTACATAGACGTTTCCTGCGTTGAATGGAAGACAAAATGGCTTTGGAGCTCACCCAGCTGATCGATGACCTCTCATGAGCCTTCAGTATACTCCACTCAGCCTCCTACTCAAATTTCAGCTTCCTACTGTATCAGCTTCGGCTGTTTAGGCCGAGAACTTCAATGACGAAGAAAGGAACGTTTTGGTGTTTCGGCATTCTCCCTTGAACCTCCCTCTCAAATTTCAGCTTCCTGCGTTGAATTGGAGACAAAATGGCTTTGGAACTCACTCAGCTGATCACTGACCTCTCAGTCGTCTTCAGCATTCTCACTTGAGCCTCCCTTTCAAATTGCAGCTTCCTGCGTCGAATAGGATAAAAAATGGCTTTGGAACTGACTCAGCTGGTCAATGACCTCTCAGTCGTCTTCAGTATTTATCGCGGGCCTCCCTTTTAAATTTCAGCTTGAAAGTAAAATAAAAATTGACTACACCATTGGAAATGGGATCATGATGTAACTTTTTGGATACAGCATGAAAATTTCCATCGAGGACGTTTTGAAAAACAAACTGAAGAACGTGAAAATTTTCGGAATTTTACAAAATTTTCACTTACAGATTATTTTACTTGAGTCAAAATCTCCACGTGATTACTTTGATCTTATTGTAAGAGTTTATATCTAAACACAAACTGATATTTTTCCTCCGCGTTCTGCTCCTCTTTTCGTGGGAGACAAGCATGCAGATCGAGAACTAATGAAGTGGTTAGGAGCAAAAATAACGTCAGACTAGCCAGAACCTAATTCACAGCGATTATATTATTATCGTTGTACTACAATATATATCTAGATTATTTACACTAGTTGGTTCCCTCACCAGGTTCAACCGAAGTATGAAGAAAGCTATTGAAAAACAATACCTAGGTACCAAACTCGGTTGTGGATAATTTTACAATGACTAACGTCAGTGACGAGGACGTCGTGATGTCGTCAAGGACAACTTTTGAAGCTTTTATAGTTGTTTCACTCTCCGACGACAGACTAAGATTTAGTAATAGCTTTAGTGACACAAAGCCGAAAACGCGAAAAAAAATCTTAAAAGTGAAAAAAAGTGGTGTTTAGTTTGAATTAGAAAACACATGTTGCAGGACAAAATAAGTCACAAATTAGTAGTAGAATCAAACTCTAGCCGGTGGTGCACCCGAAACTTTGAAACCCTATGCATTAGTGTTCAAAACTCTGGAACTCGTTTCGAAATGCCTCAAAACGGATTTTAATGAAAAAAATTTTTGAATTTTTTTTAATATATTTTTTTAAGAATTTTCGGAGCCATTGCAATAGTTTCATTTTCTTCGAGAATTAGCTTTAAAAAATCTTCCACTTTTCCTGCTGTTGCTCGGTTCATCCAGAAGAATTGACGTTAACAACAATCCAATAAATAACAAATCATACCGAGTTATGCACGGTGTTAGCAAAGCATGTTCAACGGAATCCAAGAAGTCGGATGTGAATCAGCTTCTGAGTGAAAAACACTCGGCCTCAACAAGGTCGACCTAAACGTCCTTGCAATTTTTTTCCTATGATCTTCGTTTTTTTCTATAGTCGCCCTTTTTATAAAAAGAGGACAAAAAATGATAATTTTTCCTTCTGTTTGAAATGATCTGATCCCTCTCATCGAGACAAAGCGGTCGTTTCTCGTATCTCTGCGGTCTCCGGGGGCCGCATTATTGACACATGATTCCTCCCCATTCCACAGTCTGTGAACTCCTTTTCCCGATAAGGTGTCATTAGAACGCCAGCTCAATCATGTTTTATGGCCTTACTCCTCCCCTAAATGGAGAGGCGTGGTGTAGGTAATAATATTACGTTACCATTATGTTCTTTGGTATGTGGCTGCAATGTGGATTCAATTGCCGGGCTCAATTGCTGCGGCGATACGTGAGCTGGACCTTGAAGGAGTGGAGGAGGATTACTTGTGAATAAAGTTTGACGAAAACGGTGAACTACCACCGTTGCTCCAGATAGGTTTAATCATGGAATTGTAGATAAGGAGTTTGTTCTTGATGCTAAGATTTCTGTTTGTGAGCAGTGGTTTCAGCTGGTCGATTCTGTGGCGAATTTTGGCAGATATATCAGTGATGTGTTGTTTCCATGTAAGTCTTTGATCCATGGTCAAACCCAGGTATTTTACATGTGGTCAAAAACTCTGAACTAAATATTATATAAAACACTTATTCACACTCTATACAGGGTGTTAACCTTTGGTACCTGCCACAGATAAGGCTTAAAAAAAAAAATCTAAATTTGTTTGGCCCTACCCAAATTCGTAATTGCCGCCAAGATTAGGATGGAGCAAGAAACTTAGTTCCTAGAGTCACCAAGACAGCTCTAAAGTCGCTCTGTGTTTGATCCCGCTTTTTGCATATTTTCATCCCAAATTATTATTCCCCTATTCCCAAATGATATTACGATCCACGATCTGAACTCCCGCAATTATTGTAAAAGGTGATATATTTACCTCTGTCAAATCTGCTGAGTAATGCTGCACTATGTTAACACTGTATGACCACCAGCAGCGCCCTCGCCTCTAACGTCTTGCGGACGAACTAGAGGGGACCTCATTCTGTTATCGTGTCCCGTCTATATTTTTTGCTCTCCCGATATACCGCCTTTCATTCTTATTCAATAAAGTTATTGAGTTTTTACTCTGTATGAAATCATAGAACACAGAATGTGTTTTTGCGATGATTCTATTTCCTTACGTGAACGTGACGGCTTGGTTGCACGTGAAATAACATTCAAAATTCATCATCTAAATTAACTTTTCAGATTGATTTTTCACCAATTGAACTATCTTTAAAAACTTTTATGGTACATTAGGGAGATGGGAAATTCGACACTATTTCCAACGGTAAAATCAAGTTTGAATTTTCCCAGGTAATTATGGCAGTTATAGACGTTTTAGTGAGTTAATGTCGAAATCACGAAAAAAATCTTAAAATTGAAAAAACACGGATTTTAAGCGGAGTACAAAAAATGTTAGAGGGCAACTTTTGTTGCAACTTAGTTGTACCATCGATCCCTGGCTTGTGGCAGGTACCAAAATTAACACCTTGTATACACTACGAGTAGCATTTAGTAGTTTCTATGTTTAATGGAATAGTCACTTCAAGACGATACAGTACGGAACGGATCGTGGAGTTGTATTTGGTTTCGTCCAATTAAAATCGACAATCTTGGCATCGCGATACTTCTGCATTTGAGCCCGAAGAGTGGACTCCCCTTCTATAAGTGACCATCAGATCTCAACTACTAAGTATAGGACCCTTGACTTTTCTGATTGTAACCTGTCATACTCAAGAGCTACGAGCTGCTTTCCATCCCAAACTCTCAACGGAGGCTCCTGCCACCTTATTATTTCCCGCCGTGATTAGAGGTTCTTTGTAATATGAGGGCCTCCGTAATATTCCTGATTCATTATTCTTCCTATTCTGCATTCCATTAGATATCCGAGCGCCTTTCCTCCCCATTTCATCACCACTACTTATAAGCAGTATAAACGCGCTAACTGGTGGGAACACCAGACCGTGATTGCTAACCAGTATTTTTGTTTGTGTCACCAAAAAGACAGAGCCTATTTGTTTTAACCTAATACCAAAGGTTACCAACCCTTATTATAAGAATAATTAAAGATTCAACACAATAGATAATGGGTGGTGTGTTCGCTTCGGTGAAAGCGAAATGTGTATCAATAGGGCAGATAAAAATGCTGTACAATGAAATTAAAAATTAGATGGAATTGCAGTGCAAGCCCATTTTATTTCAACATATGGCAGAATTGAGGAACATTCTCCAGCTTATTATCAGACTGTGAGATGTGGGCTTCGTAAATTTTAATTTGTAGAAGCCATCGTGCTGAAAGAAGTAAATGTATCTGGTAAGGTTAAACGCCTTATCTTCTTTTAAACAAGTCTACACAAGATGAGGGTGAAGGGCGGATTGGTTGATTTTGTTCCACCCATAAATTACAACCTAAAAATTATAAAATGGCAGTTGTTACACCTGGATTTCGGTGGTTCCTAAATTGCCAAAATAATAGAAAAGGCTGTAAAGCAGTGCTTAAACAGAGCTTTGTCTGAGAAGCTTGATTTAAGTGATTTTTTGTGTGGAGTGGGGGAAATTCTTCATGAACGAAAAGGAGTGACTGTACTCCTGAACAGTGTTGGAGTCTTTTTGGGCTTTCAGGGCACACCAACTAAAAACCACCACTCTCTCTTCTTATAGAGAACTACCCCGGAACCACTTGTTTAGTATTACTTCGGGGTGGTTCCCTTTTTTTGGCCATTTTGGCTCCTCATCTCTCTATGTCTCCTTTATTCCAGGATCTATCCTGCTCCTTGGCTTTTAGGACTACAAAAATGTATGTTGCCACCGCGTCCCTGTAATTCTTCTCGGCTACCATTTTGTTGACGATGGTCTCCGGTGCATTCTCTTCTACTCTCTCCTCCAGGACTCGGCGAGCACCTTCCAACTTTGGGCACACAAAAAATGTGTGATAGGCTTCTTCAGTCCCCAGTCGGCAGTTGCTGTATCCTTGATCCTCCGTCTTTCCTATCTTTGCGAGGAATGAACGGAAGTAACCATGATCGGTTAGGAACTTGGTGAGGTAATAATTTACCTCACCGTGCTTCCTATTCACCCAGACATCCAGGCTGGGAATCAACCGGTATGTACAGCGGCCATCTAGCCTGCCATTCCCTCAGTGTTTCTTATCTTTCCTCTTTCTTGATGTTCTGCACTGGGTTCTCTCCCTTCCGCAGATAGATCCTCCTTCGCTCATCAGCAAGGAGATCAATTGGGACCACTCCCGCAATAACCTGAGCAGCGGGGACAGAAACTGTCCTGTGTGCACTGCATATCCTGAGAGCTCCTCTTCTTTGGATTTCCTCCTTCCTGTTTCAATTTCTTGGAACCTAAGGGCTTCTGCCCAAACCTCGGCTCCATACATCATAATGGCATCAGCTGTCCGCATCAGCAGCTTGCGTTTGGCCAGAGAAGGGCCTCCTACGTTTGCCATGAGCCTACTCAGATTCCCGACCACTGTTGCCGCCTTGTCTGCCGCTTTGCAAAAATAATAGAAAAGCCTGCAAAGCAGTGCTTAGTCAGAGCTTTGTCTGAGAAGCATGATTCAAGTGATAAGCAGTTTGGCTTTCGTGTTAATGTAAGTACACAAGCTGTCATTGCAACTTTAATAGATAAAGTTGTTGCTGAACTTGATAAGGAGAATAAGACGATAGCAAGATTTTTGGATCTGAAGAAAACCATTGATTGTGTTTCAGATAAGAAAATAGTTCATTGTGATAATGAGACATTATGGTACTGTGTTATTAATTACAATGAATCGTCTGTAGTAAAGTACGAGTACACAACTATATTTATATATTTTTTTTAAGTGTTAAAATCTACCATTCCACTCTAGAATGGTATGAATCCATTTTAAACTAGTTGGTCCGCTGACTATCAGGTTCCTCACGAATTTTGAAAAACTGGGTGTCTAGTATATTACACATGACTTCGCTTCTAATTCACGATTCGGTGTGATGGATACGATTGAAAATTATTATTATTATTTTTTTAAATAGTGGGGTTGGTGGAATTCTTTACGTACTTTGAACGGGGCTGGGCTTTTCTCGTCCTTTCTGTCAAGCTCACCGCATACTGGCATACCGACTAAAATTATACTTCTTGAAAATGATACCAAACTCAATTTTTGGTTGATTTGACAATTACTGACGTCAGCGACTACAACGACTTAGTATTGTCGTCAAGGGCGTCTTTGAAAGCTTTTATAGTGGTTTCAGTCGATTCTATGTGGCAAAAACTATTGAAAACGATACCAAACTCGAATTTTGATTATTTGACAATGATTGACGTCCGTGACGACGACGAAATTGTACTGTCGTCAAGGACAACTTTAAAGTTTTACAGTAGTTTCAGTCGAATTTGAACCTGCTATTGAACCTTGAATTTTGAAACTCCATTTTCGGTTGATTTGACAACCCGTTTCTGTCGTCGGATCGTCACCAAAACTACACAGCTAATTCCAGACATCAAAAAAGTCTGCCAACCAAATTTTGAATTGAAAGCTCTAAAATTGCGGCCTGTAGCGCGAAACACACACGCATGCTGACAAATGCCAATCAAGACAAAAGAATGCGTAGGTAATTTATTTCTCTGAAACTTGAGGGCACATTGTCATTTTTTATTTTCAAAAAGTTTGAAGCAATAATTTTGACATTTTATGTTTTTGCTATGGCACATAAACTGAAAAAACGTCACGGAAATTGAATGACGAAAATGGCTCACCAAAATATTCTGATAATTTCCGATTACAACCGAGTCGCTGCTAGGGAAATGGTACTTCGTCGTTTTTCATCCCACAAAATTCGTTGACCATTCGCTCGAAAGCTCTTGATTCATCCAACTATATTATGTTAACTGCGACGAAGTGTGTGGCTAACAAGCTGAGTTATGAGCATGGTTATTTGAATAATGTGTACACTCAGGTGATCATTCTCAATAATTGATAATGTGAACACGATTGCAACCGCTTGGTAGTTTCTGATGATTTCATTGAGCTGGCGTTTCGATTGATTCATGGTGTTTTGATTCATAGCAGGTGATCCGAATATTGCGAGAACGGTTTGCTTTGTGAAGCGGTGGTTAAATAATTTTAATAGGTAATTTCTATACTTTACACTCTAAGAAGCTGTAATTTCGTATGTAGTCTCTTTAGGACATTTACTTGACGATGCCCAGGGTCCGGATCAGCTGAGTGGCTCTTAGAGCTTGCATACGAGTCTGCAACACATACGATTCCGCAACTAAAGACATAAAATGTCCCAATGTTTTGGAGACTCGTATGTAAGCGTTTCGTCTTTACGTTTGTTTTTTCTTTGAGATTTCGCAAAACGTTTAGACATGGTAAACCCCTTTAACTCAAGCGGTTATTCCAAATTTTTGTCCGACAGAACGAATGTCACGCTTTTCTATTACCGTGTTTACGTACAACCAATCGTTGTTAGGGTGAATAACCTTCCTGATTTCCCGGTCCACAAAAATCGTTCAGCACTGGTTGTAAAGCTGTGAATTTATTACACATGACTTCACATTTCAACGAGCCAATTCCTCCCTCTTACCTCTCTTGAAAAATCCCAGGAACGCACTTCGTTACCTACGTATACAATACAAAGTTGTTTATTGTATACGTATACAAACTAAGTTGTAGTGAATCTCACAACAGTAATCCACTACTCTGCTGAGTTGCTTCCCAGTTCAATACGCAGTTGATTTTTCTCATATATATATATATATATATATATATATATATATATATATATATATATATATATATATATATATATATATACCATAAATTATAAAATTTCGTTTGACATTATTTATAAGCAGAACCGAAGATTTATCTCTGTTATATTATAAGTTCATTAGTTAATATGAAGTTAGTAGGTAGTGAGTTTAATAGCTAAATTTATCCTGCACCTACTGAAGAATGGATGCTATGTAGCCAACATGCAATAATAATGCAATCATGATCTAAGGTAAACTGTTCGAATAAGGTTTTTCATAATATAACAAATAAGGGTGTAAATTACCTATCTACTTATATGTGTATAATATTGTACAAATCATAAGTCATTCTATACATGAGTCTCCACTTGCAGTTGATAGGTAGGTACATGAGTTGTCAAATGTAGCCAACTAAGGTAGTTTTTCCTATATTACAGCACAAGAAGATTTACAAATAAATCGAAACGTCGGCCTAGTTGAGTTGTTCAATCTAAAGACCAACCCTCAAGAACCTAAATCCGGAAATTTAATACTGAGTGGTCAAGTATCATATAATAATATATATAATATATATATATATATACTATTCATATATATATATATATATATATATATATATATATATATATATATTTCACTCCCTGATGAGGTAGTAACCAGGAGAGCTGTCTTTTTTTATCTTTTTATCTTGTATATTGATAAGAAAGTATTTAGATGCCTGAAGGCATCACCATGTCACAATGTATCAGCGTGTGACGTTGATGCTTACATTGTTCTCCAAAAAAATAAAAAAGTGGATGTACCTAATTGTTTATTTATATGCGTCAAAGAGTTAATTTAAATAGAAACACTAGCGATTCTAATTGGGGGTTTCCTCGTATTCAAGTGATATTGAGAGGGTACCTACGTAAGAATTGAAAGAATTGAGAGAGTCGCGAACCTACGCATTTTCAAGTGTATGATGAGAAAAGTGAAGAGGTTGATTTCATATTGCGAAGTGAGTCGACACACACACCACGTCTCCCATGAATACTAGCGAGATGTTTGTGCAATATGTCGTATTCGCGCAAATGGGAAACCCACTGTAATCTATTTTAAAATCTGATCCGCGCAACCATCGCCCTGATTCCCACAGGTACCTACACCGAATCTACGGATAATAACGAGCGTTTTGAAGTCAGATCTTGGCGGCTCTTAGATCACCCGCATGATAAATCAGTATCTCACGGTCCCTTTCGAAATCACTTCGGCGCTCTCACGTCAGCTTCAGCGAAAGCTGTTTTGATGTGAAAAATTATTCACTTTGATTGTTTTCCACAAGAGTGACCGATGAATGTTTTCATCAGCACTCGTTCAACGCGGAATGTGACAAGGTCAGAAATTATTTTTGTAACACTAAGTAGACGCTGTCCTAGGGGAGCCTATATTTGCCTATTCTGCTGGAATTCGCGAATCGGTTTGAGACATGGGAAAAAAGTGAAGAGTTAAGTTGAACCCCCAGAAATCTCACAAGGTTACGTTCACCAACCTAAGAAACTTTGCACATCCAGTGCTCACTCTTGATGGTCGCCAAATCCATGCCGAAGAAGAAATAAAATACCTAGAGATAACTCTTGTCAAACGTCTGACGTATGCAAAGCACATAAGGGCAACGTAAGTGCTGAGATCTCTCAAAGGCCCGACCTAGTGGACGGAGCGAAAATTTCCGACCTCGGCCATTTCCGTAAGCGCTCGTGCAACCTCGGTCTCTGTGATTCAAATAAAAACGGCCAAAAAGCGTTAAATTTATATTTTTCAGCAGAATTTATATATAACATCCACTAGAATCGGTTGGAGACATGGGAAAAAAGTGAAGAATTAAGTTGAACCCCCAGAAATCCCACAAGGTTACGTTCACCAACCTAAGAAACTTTGTACAGCCAGTACTCACTCTTGATGGTCGCCAAATCCATGCCGAAGAAGAAATAAAATACCTAGAGATAACTCTTGTCAAACGTCTGACGTATGCACAGCACATAAAGGCAACGTAAGCGAAAATTTCCGACCTCGGCCATTTCCGTAAGCGCTCGTGCAACCTCGGTCTCTGTGATTCAAATAAAAACGGTCAAAAAGCGTTAAATTTATATTTTTCAGCAGAATTTTAGCCAAAAAAAGTTTATCAACAACAAAGTAGAACAATATAAAATTCGCAAAAAATTATGCTGAAAAATGTACTCAAATTTCAAGAATATTTGCTAAAAAATCTATAAAAACTCCTTAAAAAAGCTTAAAATATTCAAATCTTCTTCGAATTCCAGAATATTGTTTTGAACGAGTTTTATTGGGGGTGGGTGACAACCCAACCTGGAAATCCTGTAAAATATGTGTGTTGGGGATGTATAAATGGACTGTATTTTAATTAGGATGGTACTGAATATTTACGTCGACGGTTCGGACTCTGGATTTTATACATAGAACGTCTAGACTTCAACAGGAGAGTTAGAATGGCCCCAAATAAATATTCCCTGTGAATAAATAAATTAAGGTCCCGAAATTTAGGACTTTGGAGGGGATTGGCATATAAAATATTACAAAGAATGGGAAAATTAATAGGTATGAGGTGTAATAATTCTGAGGAAATTTGAACACATCACGCATATGGGAAAGTAACAATAACGCGCTGAAAACCCTTATTGCACAATAATAATATAATATGTTGACTCAGAGCGAACACTGTATGTACTGTCTTTTATATTACTCTTGATACGACCAGAATCTGCATAATTGTTCAACAGCCTCAAGGTAGAATCAGTTCTGAGCAATTCTTCCCGATCGCCAAGAGAACAAGACTTTTTGCTGCGAAGAGAATAATGAATGGGATAATAAATTTATAAAGATGAAAAGGATGGAGTGTAAGGTTTGTTTAAGTAAATAAATTCTGCCGAGTGGAATCTACTTGAGACATTATAATTGCTATACAATGAATCAACTGGACGCTGAAGGAGTCTGCGGCTGGTAGGCACTTTTATAATCCGTTCTAAACACGATAATTAAACTTGTTAGTTTTCAGGATTTGATTTAATATCTATTATGAAGATTTTGAGGTTTCTAAACAAAATATTTCATCTTGAGTAAATTTAGCGAGAATTTATTATCCTCTTTATGCATTACTACCTAACAAGGCTTAGAATACACGAATCATGCGTTTCCATAATTCTGACGTCATAAGTTGCCTAAAGCTCGAACCGAATTGACCCAGTTGGAAAGGCCCGGCGTGACGTCATAGCTCTGCAATGAGATCACCTTTGCACGGCTGGCCTTGTCAACGCGGGAGAAGGCGGCTAACAGAAACCCGGAAGGTGCGAAAACCCTGTTACAAGTTAAGAGTTCCCAACCCCAAGATGCAAGGCGATTTGCTCCCATTAAAACTCCTCCGCGGGTGAGGCTATGATTATCGTGTAGTCGTTATTTGCAACGACGAAATCACTTTGGAGTAAAGGTGAATCACATAATCGTCAGACCCTTGATAAACTTATGCACCATAGAGACCAGTATGAGGTCAACATAAATATTCCTGCTCTTATAATAAGATATTAATTATAAACGAATATAGCTAAAATAATTGCAATGAGTAATATTGTGAAGGTAACGCAAATATTCTTAAAATAGTGCGTAGTGAAACATCTCTTCATCTTATTCTAAAAATCAGAGCAAGTAATTTTTTTAAATGTACAAGGTGGTCCACGAGAACCCCCCCCCCCCCCCTTATTTTATCTAATTGTCGGAGTAAAAAAATCGGACAAACACTATACTCTTCACAACTTTTTGCGTTGATTTAAAAAAACGACAAAATTTCGCACTGCACATTTGGGCAAACGTGCGCAATTGATTCCAATTTAAAAAAAATAGGAACCCCCATTTTTATTAAAGATTCAAATTTTACGTGAAATTACAAGAAGAAAAATGATGTCTCACTTTTTTTTCTCTACAAACGGGCGCAATTCAATGTGCAAAAAAAGTCTTCCAAGTTGGGTGTGGCACATAGGTAGCTTCCTCGTGTACCTATCATCTTCTTCCAACTATCTTCCAAATTTAAGCGAACTCGAACGACTAGAGAGTGAAAAGATGGGACATGATGGAATTTAGGTTTGCGCTTCCGCAGAATGATCTATTGATTCGAGAACAATGAAACTGATAGGGCACCGTCTACACTCTAGCCCGCACATTCCCTAAAAATTGTATCCAGATCGGAAGAAAACTGTGGAAAAAGCGCTTGTCACAATGATTTCATATTGGCGCATGCGCAGTAGCTATTAATGATACAATCATGCTGAAATTGAAGTAAAATGATCAAATTGTCACCCCCATCTATTGTCCAAATTTGAGCGAGATCGAACGACTTGGGCGTGAGATGATGCTTGGTACGATTCACGTTTGCGCATGCGCAGAGTGAGTTATAGAGTCAAGAACGATGAAACTGATAGGATACCACACACACACACACACACACACATACGGAACCAAAGTTGTTCAGAATGGTCTAAAACGTAAAATGCGAGTGGAAATTTTGATTTTGGAGACCATAAATATTTATTCCTCCGAAAGTGAAAACAATGCTTCCTCTACATAGACTCGAAGCAATAGGTACTGAGTATTGGAAGATATTCTATCGCCACATCTAATACATGATTTAGGAGTAATTTTTCATGCTGAATCATGTAATGGTAATCGTTTATTGATATTTGTAACGCCGGCCTGGAAAAACACCAAAAAAATTACAATTTAGTACGCTTTGGGCTGTTTGAAAATGCGTGAGGAAAAGTGGAATTCTGGTCGATTTGTCGGTGTTTTCCCGAAGTTGGTGTTGCATACATCAGTAAACGAACATAATTACGTGGCTCATCGCGAAAAAATACCCCAAAATCATGTATTACACGTGGCAATATAATTTCTTCAAAAACTAGGAATTTCAAAATTTATGCACTTTTAGAAGGAAAAGCGAACTTTGTGTTCACTAAAAATCGCTAAGAATTATTAAACAAAATTTTATCATTCCTATATGTTAGATAGCCCTTCTACGCAGATCATTAGTCTACAATTAACAATACGTTTGAATAGTTGGAGACTAAAACTATTCAATACCTCAAAAGTGAAAACAGTACTTCCGCTACCTATAAGTAGACTAAGGAGCAATTTATGGGATGCAATTAAGCAGCTAGGTACCAGTGCTTCACCAGTAGGTACATCGGCACGGACAGTAATTAATAAACTTGATTTCACAAAGTTATAATAAATCCTTTGGAGAACTATATCACCTTACAATTCCAATATTGGCAATATATCAGCTGATATTTACAAGGCAATTTTTTTTGTATTCCAGTATCCCTATCTAGCGATATTTGATGGAATTTAGAGCTTGATCGTCTAATCAATAGATTCTCTAGCAGCGAATGGTCTCGCGCTTAAAAATCCGAAGGTGTATTTTCGATGTTATAGCCGTTCAACGTACAGCATTGCGGATAGTTTTAATCGATTCTTTCGGATTATATTTATCAATGACAAGTAAAACATGTTACTGGCATATCCCCGACCAATGAATGACATTTGAGCCAAATTTCATAAAGTTTAGTCCAGTCGTTTTGGAGAATAGCTCTGGACGGCGCATGGCGTATGGCGGACGGACAGATTTTTTAAATTCGACTTTTGGATTCTACGAATCTTGAAATGTAAACCAAGAAATTTTGAGAAGGGGTGAACATTTTTTTCTTTTCTTGGTCGATTACAAAGGTTCATTATTCAAAATAATAAACAAAAATTGAGTGGAGGGGTATTTCTTCATGAAGTTTCACATAGAATGCGAATTTGCAATAAAAAAAATGGGTGTTCCCATTTAGAAAAACAAAGATAATGAAAACTACTAAAAAAATATGTGAAGAGTAGTGTAGGTGCAATTTTTTACTCCTTCAATTAGAGAAAATAAAAGGGGAGGGGGGGCTATCTCGTGGCCTGTATAGTTGAGGACAAAAAGTACAAAACCATACTACACCAATGAGTCTAAAGTCTATAATAGGTAATAATTATTCTGAATTTATAGTGAATCGTCGGTACCTATTGCTGTTCTGCTGTACGGCGGTACTGCTGTACCGCCTGAACTCTAACTATGTACTCTAGTCTTTCAGACTTAGATGAACTCCAATTATTGTAAACTCCGTAATTATCTGCTTCTAGTCTCTGGTGACTGTAGTTTTACTTGATATCTTTCATTCGTAATTCGTGCCATATGGATCGTTGGCAGTTCGTTGCTGTTGATGTGAACCGTAATTACGTTTTGTACGACTTACTATCAGCACCTATAAAATGTAGCTCGTAACGTAGCGCCTTTAGCTCATGATAAATTGATTTATTTATTTTTAGGATGTCCCGATAAAGCTAGGTCACATATACATATAAGCAAGGCGTCGTCTGTAAGATTCACGGCATATTAGATTTGACCCAGGGAGGCAAGGGAGCCTTTCAATTGCCGCTCAAACTACAACAACTCTCGATTGATTTTCAAGATACATTTTCTGTTTTAGTCTAGTTTTGAAAATTATCTCAGGAGTTCCGAATTTCATTAAATGAAAAAGAAAGGTAGTCTAAAATAGCAGACTAACGAGATACTCGAAGTCCGTCATTTCCACCTAGGTCCAAATACCTAATATTGTGGACGAATGAAAGTTTTACAAGATGGCGATCACTGTTGGAGCGTGATAGGTTATGGAGAAGGGCATCAGACGGAGTTTTAAAATGCTTAGTGCAGGACTTGGCATTACTCATGACTGTCTGAGTCAACAAAACTTCCTTTCTTCTCCAGTTGACTAATGACTAAACGAGATATTGAATAAAATGTTAGCAAAATATTATTAAAATCACTAATTCCGATTCTATGACAATTAAATAAAAAACGTTTTCCCTCATGTACTTGGCCTTTGTGATTTATTCTCTTTACTTTATTGTTTTCATAAACCAAGTTAGTGCTAGTTAGTTGTTAGTTACGCGCGCTTGCCTCCTTCATTACCTAAGTATGTTGAGTTTCTTTATGTAAAGATTTATTTTTCAATTTTTCATTGCCATTTCTGTATAGTCTTACGGAGTAAACATGTAAATATATCATTAAAACATAGTACCTTGTTGGTTTTTTTAAGCAGGTATAGGTACGTAAATTTTTCTTGGCAATTTGGTTGATAAATGTGCGTTGTGTAGCAAATATGTATGTCCAAATTATAGATTACCAATCATGAAAGTCTTTTCTAGATATTGACCAAGTCCATGATTTTATTTGATGAGGAATTGCTCGTAAAATGATTTTATTCTACGACAAAATTGCTCGTAAAATACTGGCCATAATTTTATGAAATTTTGATGGACTTCTAAATTACGTTATTAAAAATAGATAAATAAATAAAACAAAATAAATTAGGTAATGAAAAATAAAATTTTCAATCTTGCAGCACCATATGTATGAAATATAGTAGTTTTTCTCATAATATTTGTCAAATTGTTTTGAAATTGGAGAACTTTAAGTTTTGAGCAAATCGTTGACTATAAAATAGCGGCAAACAAAGAAGTTCTTGCCTAAACACATCTTTTAAAATTTAAATTCCTTTTCTCCAGTTTTTTCCGATTTTTTCAAAGCACATTTTAACGAAATTTAAGTACGCGTTTCCACATATTTTGTGTAAAACTTTTCCACTGTTCTAGTTAATGGGTGATCAACCTTTTCCGAGTAAAATTATGCTGAAAATAGAAACTTAACGACATTTATCGTTTTGCTGATGCTTTTTTAGTGATTTTTGAGTACATTTATTGAAATTTAAACAATTTAATCTGGTCAAAAAGTGTTGATTAATGAGCTCATCCTTTCAGTTGGAATGCATATTTTTTTTAATATAGCGAAGAAACGGATTTTTCCAATCTGAATTCTAAGGAGAGATATCGTCTGGAATGACTCACACTTGAATCTTATCTATCTTATAAGAAAGAATTTGTTTTACTTGGCGTGCGTATCACCTCCCTCTCCAGACAATACTTCCGAATTAGGTGAGAGAAGTTTTCAAGCGAGGTTGGCCAGCCAGGTTCAAACAATTTGTATTTGTAAATTAATTAACAAAAAATAATTGAAAAAATAAAAAAAATAAATAAATAAAAATAAAATTAATTTAAAAAAACACCTTGAACGTGACTGTTTGCAAGTGTCTTGGAAGCTTTGGGTACTGAATAACCTTTGTAACTTTGCTTTTTCGATAGCTCGAAGGACCACCCCAAGGAGAATGTGCTTGGGGACACCCAAATTTCTAAATAGGTAGAAAGATATGACAGATAGCCAATTGCTTGTATGATAAAGACAAGTGCCAGGTGCTGCATTGTAGTACTAGAATGATGGGCAGTTTTACTTGAGGAAACCTCAATAGAACTCAGTTTATTCAATGGTAATAGGAACAAGTAGAAAAAATAGAGTGGTTCTGGAGATATAATATTGCTCTTGAGAGCTCAAACTTCCATCTAAGTACTTATCACAAAGTGGCCACTTGAGACTATAAAAGTACCTTCTGTCAGTTAGATATATGGACAGATGCCTAGTATTTATAATTTATCTGATCAATATGGATATGAATAGGTAAAACCCCTAAAAGGCTTATCTAGATTGTGAAGTCTTGAAAACGATGTCTGTCCAGCTCCCAAAAGACAGAGGCCCGGTTCCTTGCTCCAAAATTGTTGTCATCCACATTCAGCAAAGTGGTGAGGGCTATCCAATATGATGGTAGAAGGCTCCAACAACGCTGTCCAGTAGCCAGAAATAGGATTTAGGCAGTTAGGCAGTCCAACTGACATGTGGTCAGATGTACTTGGTGCCAAGTTGCAAATGCAACGTAGCAAAATGCACACATGAACACTGGGAAGTGCAGAAGTACTTGCTTAAACATCAAGGCAAGAGAGTTTGGAAGCCAGACACGATAGAAAATTGGATGAATGACCAGGATAACTTTGGATAAATCCAGATTAATAACATTTAAATAGATGGAAGGTAAGAGAGTACAGGCAGTTACAAAGAACCAGAATAGAATGATAAAGCAACTTATGAGGCTCAACTCATGATATGCTACAGTGTAGCAAATAATTATGAATGTCCCAAGTATTCGACACGAACTCTTTAAAAATTAAATGGAAGAACATGATAATTTAAAAACTTAACAAGAATAATATACATCACATAATTGTTCAAAATGAATACGTTTTATGAAAGAAGTATTAAGTATCCATGTTTTTCTCCAAAGCACAAAGACTAATAGTTCACTTAAGGAAGATGGACTTATTTATATTACTTAATATAAATTAGAGCCCCCTAACCATCGGAATAATACGAAATAAATCACTAAATAAATCACTCGCGACGAAGTTTTGATTTGACAGATAGACAGTTTGTAGAATTTCTTCATTATGGTCCAAAGGGAGGTATGTTGATTGTACTTGAAAAATTCGAAATTATCAAAAGTGACAGATCTGGTAAATGTTTAGATGAGGATATACCTCAATATATTCCACCACTGATAAGCCCATTTCTATAAAGCTTTGAATTATCCCTTCACACTGTTGAAACCATATTGAGTTATTTTCCCCCTTTCACTTCATCTGATTAGCTATAATCTCCCTTCACTTTGTTTGCACTTAATTGGTTGTACCTCCTGCCCCTTGACCAATGGGATTCAATCTCCCTTCACCTGTGACTATAAAAGCTGTGTCCTTTCTAATGTGTCTTCAGTTATTGTTTGATAATGTCCTTACCTTCGAAATTGATTTAACATTTTAACTCTTCATTCTTCGTTAAAATAGACAACGTTTTTTTCATTAACTTCCGTTTATCCGGATAATGTTCCCATTCAAAATAAAAGTTTAATCCCAACCGGATTCTCTCAGTTTAGCAAGGTAAGGTATCAAGATCCCGAAAATCAGATGGCTCGGCCGTCTCCACTTCAATCTTGAGCCGTTTCCAAGAAGAGAGACAGAGAGAGGAGGATGAAGTGTGACTAATCAAATCTTATAATCTCGAGGATTGATCGATGAAAGTGGTCATTCGGGGGGGACCTTACTCTGGTCACGTAACCGGCTTCTGCCACCAAAAGGAAGAAACAAGCTGCTCCACAGCGGAGGAGGAATTCTATTTATACTTCCGATGCTCCCATCCGACTCGGGGTTGTTTTAACATCATTCTAATTAGGTCGTTTGAAATGATTTAAGTGGGAATAAAGCCTGCTAAATATCTTTGCGGCTCTTTTGGGTTCGAATAGTTGGTAGATCGTAAAAATTGCGATGGAGTCGTCCGAGAAATTTGTTGTTATAGCGGCTAATTCCTGGAAGCCGACTGGAAAATGGCCGTGTAACGAGTCAAGATGAGAAGATGTAGAAAGAAGATTTAATTTATATATATATATATATATATATATATATATATATATATATATATATATATATATATATATATATATATATATATATATTTTTATATATGAATAATTAGAAATGTCATTCATAGAATTTATAAGAACGTCTGCCAGGTTGGGTGAGGGCACATAGCTTCTTCGTTTACCTATCATGAATGTATAAATCATTGAAAAGTTTTAAATGATCCTAAAAAACGCTGCAAATTATTACATAATGGTTTATTATTTCTGAATCAGATAGCCAGCTATAGTAACCAGCATGCTCTGGGGCTTTCGTCAGTCTCTTTTCTAGTACCCATCTTTGTTCTCGCGTTACAGGCTGCGCTCCCGATGGGGAGCAAATGGATGATCGTACAGCCACCCGAGTGGTCTCATTCATTCCACGGAGCTAATTTCTATAGGAATCAAACTAAAACCGTAGGTACACTGGATTCCAAAAGCATCTGGGACCTATCCCAGTCGATTCTGATCTCACTCCACCCCCCGCTCACCCCCCTCACCACCCACCGTGACCCCCTGCCAAGCGTGCCAGGCGTGCGTACGTCTAACACTCAAAGCCTCGAAAAAGACACTTTTTCGCCCGTTTTTGGCCCATAGCATCTATGCGAGTAAAGCGATCGGGATGGTTAAACGTTAGGACCAACTAGACCCCAAATGGAGTCTATGTGCGAAAGAACGGGTTTTTTTAAGTCAATTCTTAGGCCTTTTATGGCCCGGACGGCGGACGGCGGACGGACATTTCAAATTTGGATTCTGCGCACCTTGAAACGTAAAGTGACAAAGTTTGAGGGGGGGTTATAAAAATTTTTTGCTATACGATCACATAGGCTTATTATTGGAAATAATAAACCAAAATTCCATAGCGGAAAAGAGTAAATCAAGATGTAGCGTGAAGTGCCATAATTGAGAGTTTTGTATTTCTCGTATTGGTGTTTCTTGTAAACACGAAAACAATCTGTTAGAGCGAGCACGATGAATGCTAACCTTTTTGCATCGATTTCTCGTAGCGTTTTCGTAAGCCCGAGAGAAAGAGAACTCTTACAGAGACGTTAACGTGACTCTTGTAGTGAATCACTTCTCAAAACTCAATCCTCACAGTATGCGATTTCCAAAATATAACATGAATTAATAAACAACGACCACTTACCTCTACATCACATGAAAACGATTCTGCCGTGAAAAACACGAATCTTGAAAAGGTGTAAAATGAACCTTGAAACGAAATCTTGAAACTGAAATGAACCTTGAAAATGTTAAAGCTGAAATATTCGATATAACTTCGAAAGAAAGAACAAAATGCCGCTAATGTCCCTTTTGGTTGAGGTGCGGGAAAGCACACGAACAAAAGACAAATACAAAGGTTGAACCAACAACAAAAGACGGCACGGGGAAAATTCAGGCGATTTTGTCGGGTGTGTATGTGTATCCAGGCCTACTGCATGATAGTTGCTAAGTTATTCTAGAGTGTTATCCTAGAGGAAGGTCAAGTTTTCGTATCGCAATTACGATTCCAAAAAAGCTGAGCACGAGTAAAGCTGACTCTTCCCGTTCCGAAAAGCGTTTCCACGTTACGAAAACCTCTTCTCGTTTCGGAAAGGCCATTTTCGTATACGAGAAAATGAATACGAGAAGTACAAAAACTCTCTAATGGATCAATAAAGAAACGAAAAAATGATACTGATGGTATTCCGTCCCGCTCATTGCACGAAATATCAAATTCCCGTCCATCACTTATCAATAATGCAACCCATGCTTCACTCGCAACAAACGTACCAATTTGTCAAGGCTTCTCCACAAATCACGATGCTCCACCATCATCAAATTCTGAATATTCACTCACGCATTCTCTCACTCATGACTGCGTGTAAGGAGTCGAAAAGAGTGAGACAATGAATGCACTGTGCTAGGAGACGGCGATCCGACTGTTGGCTTGGCCCAAATTGGATGATATCATGCATTTTGTGGATTAGCGTCTTTTGCATGCGGAGCGTCTTTTTGGGGGATAATAGTATATTTTAACGATACCCTAGTTCTACAGAACCTCTGCAAGCCATTATCTTGGGAAACCTCAAAGTAATCCATTTGAATTCGTGACAAAACTTAAGTTGATTTGCACTCTGCTACTGTTAATTAGCCCAAATCACGGTCCCAGGAGCCTATCGTGAGATCATCGTCAGTTTGAACGCTCCCACGTTACGGCCGGCACCGCCCCCCTGAGGGTTCGATTTCGCCCTCGGAATCCGACTAATGAAGGATAAACTCTAACATTTTAGGCCTTTTTTCGACCCCCAAAGAAACCGCGGTGCTCTCGTAGACATAAAACGGTGAGAATGAAGCGTTTTGAGCCTCCCGCATCTCGGTTTATTTTTCCTTCGATAAACTTGCGGGGGGCTTCGCCTCTGGGGATCGTGCGATGGGAGATGGGCGGCGAAGGCGGACCTGTTACACGACAGATGAGAGGAGATTGATTCAATTAACGAGTAAAACGCAGCCCCCCGGCCACGTCTTGTGAGCATCTTCTGAGCGCCTCACATGTTCCACACGAAACTTCGCGAAGTTATTGAATTATACGGGGTCTTCCCCACTTACAACAGCCAAACTTCTGGATCGATTCCACATTTAATTTGAAACAAAAAACTCAACGAATTTTGACATTTTATGTCTTTACTTTGTCACTCAGAATCGAAAAGTGCTACGTTACGTTATCGAAAAGTGTTACTTTTGATTTTCTGTTGGTTATAACTTACAAACAAATTGTTGCTGAGGAACTGAATCTTAGACATTTACCGTCGCACAATAATCGATCTCCAGTCGCTGGAAAGCTCTCGATTTACCTAGCCGTATTATGTTAACCACTGCGCAATGCATGGCCAAAAATCTGAGGTATGAGCGTGGTTGTCTGAATAATTGTGTATATATAAGTGATACTTCTCAGTTAATTTTGTAAACATGATTGCAACCACTATTAGACTGGGAAGTGAAGGCATAAAATGTCTGAATTTCTTCCATACTTGTATGTAAGATTTTAAATGTTGACATATTTATCATTTTAGTTCCTAATTTTCTATTTTTGACATGTTTATGTCTGGGGAACTCCAAAAAGCACTTTGTCAGGTCAATTGTAGCGTATGTTCCGAATTTTATCAAAATTAGATCGTTTCATAATGTCCCAGCTGATCAGGAAAGGACCCCTGAGTTTATTCGTAGGTACTTTGACGTTCCAGAAAGTTGATTTTGCTGTTCAAATTTCAACTCCCAATATAAATTAGGAATTAGATAACGTTCTACTTCCGTTCTTATTGCATGAGAACTTACACCACCACTCCGCCACCCTCCTCTTCAGCCACACGCATGACAGGCATACACATTAAATACCGAAGGTTCTTACCTAAAAGGGTTATAGCTACCAACTAGGTACAATGTTTATATACGGCGAAGAACCCAATGCCTAGTGAGCAAGACAATGAGTTTATTTATTTATTTTTTTTTCACATTTAATTTATTTACTTTGGAACATAGAATCGAAAAGTATTACGCAACGTTGCGTTGCCGAAAAGTGTTACTTTTGATTTTCTGATGGTTATAGCTTACAAACAAATCGTTGCTACGGAACTGAATCTTAGGCATTTACCATCGTACAAAAATCGTTCACCAGTCACTGGAAAGCTCTCGATTTACCAAACCTTATTTTAATTTTTTTTTTTAAAGGCTTAAGGCGCACCTCAACCAGAAGGGTCATTAGCGGCTTTAAACAAGGTGTCCAAAGGGACACTGGAAGTGGTACGATTCTAAGCGGAGCCATGTTGCCATCCTTGACTAAAAACGAGCACAACTAGACTCCACTGGCAACTCGGAGGGGGAAAAAATGAGGGGTAAAGTGAAGACCACAGTTTAGCCCCCAAAGTGGATTAAAAAAAACCCAAAAGTGAAGTAATACAACTAAGACTAGATGTAAAATAGTCTAATAACTATATACATGCTACTATATACAATCAGCAAAGTGAAATAAAACTACAACTAGATGCATATAAATACATCACAGATCAGATATCACAGTTCTTAGTAGAGCTCAGCGGCTCTCAGGTACAACAGGGATCGGACCGAGTGTGGTCCGGATAAAACGTCTACCCACTGAGAGGCTGATGCTGAGCTCGGACAAGGGCTAGACAGTCCTCCAGAAAGTGGCAGATTGGCAGATCATCCCCACACCTTCCACACACAATATCTCGAGCTTCTGCACTAAGCAGGCGTCTGTGAGTAAGACGGCTACGGCCAGTGGCAACCCGGCTGACCATTATTCGATCCCTCCTTGGAAGTAAGGTTACGAAAGGGACCACTGGGCTCAAGTTCTGAAGGATACCATGCAGACCAGCGACCTCACCCTGCCTAAGGTCATGCCAGATGGAATTGGCTTTACCTAATCGTATTATGTTAACCACTGCGCAGTGCCTGGCCACCAATCTGAGGTATGAGCGTGGTTGTCTGAATAATTGTTTACAAACAGGTGATCCTTCTCAGTTAATTTTGTAAACATGATTGCAACCATCATTAGACTTGGAAGAGAAGGCATAAAATGTCTCAATGTCTTGCAGACTTGTATGCAAGATTTTTGGCATTTGTCATCGTACAAAAATCGTTCGCCAGTTGTTGGAGAGCTCTCAATTTACCAAATTTAATCCTAATTTTTCCATAATGTTAATTCGTAGCTTTTTTTTACTAACTTCGCCAAGACGCCTAGAGTTATAAAATCCGATATTGGCATTCGAAAATGAAAGATTGTTTTGAGCGACCTAAACAGGAAAAAACAAGAGTTGATCGGCCAGTGCTCACGTTGTCATCGTAGGCAGTTCCGTAGGACGAAAAGGCTGGGTTACTGTCTAGGCCTAAGTGAAGAGCTACTTAGGTGCTAAAGGTAATTATAAATCCACAACGAAACATAAAAACAATCATTCGTCCTTGGGTTTAAGGCAAGGTTTATCAAACGTCCGTGATGCTTTTTGTCCTCGATGGTTTTTGGGGAGTAGTAAAAAAAAAAAAAAAATTATATATATATATATATATATGTTACATGATTGCTCTCGAAGAGCAATTAAGTTGAATAGTTGAATATAGATAGGTTCAGTCGTTTTTAGCTCAGTTCTGTCCCACGAGAAAAAGGTAGTTAAGGTTGATGACTACTTATATGGCTATTTGGTCCTATTTTGGACGAGGTGATTAGCATGCGAAGGTGGATAACGGTCTTGGTGGTATCTGAAATGGCATGGAAAGATAAGAACGGAACTATGAACTATATGGAACTATGATTTGTATAAGAACATTCCGAAAAACTGTTTACGTTTTGTTCGTAAATTATTCAACAGGGTTGTGCAAGATGGATCTGTTCCACAAGAATGGGTCTAGAGTAAAAAAGTTTCTCCTTTTTATAAAACGGGATTATAAGGATCCAGCTAACTACCGCAGCATTTCTTATTTGAACTAATGTGAAAGTCTCCCACCAATATTAATCAGTAGGTTATTGAGGTTAGCGAAAAAGAAAATTATTTGAAGGTTTTTATAGATTACTTCCGAGTCCTTGATTCAATAGCTCATCATATTTTGTGGGACAAACTATACAAATAAAATGGGAATTTGTGGAAGTCTCGTTCGGGTAATTAGAAATCAGTATGATAAGGCTACGTATTACATTGAACTAGGTATGGGACGTACTAGGCAAGCGGACATAACGCAAGGAATTTTACAAGCGGACGTCCTTTCCCCGTTACTTTTTTCGTTCTTTATTGCAGATTTTGATGAGTTTCATCGTCTAAAGAGCGTAAGAGGTGTTAATTTGGAGTGCAATGGACATAACGTCTTTATTCATTGCGCGTCTTATTTGCTGATAGTTTTATTAACATGCAAAACACTTTCACTTCAGATGTAATGAATGAAATTTGTAGTAATCCAGAAAAAAAAAAAAAAAAAAAAAAAATCTGGAGTAGTTGACACTACTCATAACAAACGGTCGGGTCGGACACGGTCCGTCTTGGTATCAGATCTAGAAAGTAAGATTTCTACTGTGGATCTCAGAAAATTGTGGTCCAGGTTTAACGTCTACTGGGGGTTGACGTTTGTGGCGTTGGGACTCTTTTTGTCGCTTCATGTTATGAATTTGAATGATTTTGCTGACTGAGATGATTTCCTCCAAACAACGATGTTTGAGTGTAAGTTTGACATCAAAACGCCCTAATAGCCGGTCATATAAACCATAGCTCTAACTTACAGATATTATCCCCACAGAATTAATTGCCAGAATTTTAGCCCGCAGCTATAATTACCTACTAAGGCACCGGAATTACCATGGCTTCGGAAGTACCATAGCTCGTATTAGGTAATCAAAAGGAAAATGGAAAGAATGGCAAACTTGGGGTTTGAAGAAGGCTGAATGAGATGGCCAGTTGTTTGCAGTTGATAGCTAGACAATCAAAGTTATTTAACTTGTTACTTGTCTCCCCACTGGCGCTCTTTCCTTCCCAGTAGTCTTTCTCCCCTTTCTGTACTCTGCTTCTTGTTCGGAAAACTATAACAAGTTACAAAGATCGGACACGACACTCCAGAATTCTATAACAGCTGTCAGAAGGGGTTCATTGCCACAACAATTGGGTTGCGTCCACTAGTCAATGTGGATCAGTAGATGCTGAAACAGAGGGTTTTCATAAATAATTATGCCTACAGCATTACAGATAGCAGAATTTCGGGATTTAGAATTGGTTGATGGTCCAAGTCAGATATTTCAAACAGTACCAGCGCTTGGCAGATAATACTCTGATAGTTTTGTGCGAGGGGAGTTGGGACTTTGCCAAATAGTATACGAAGTACATAACAAAGCTTTGGAATGGGGGGCCAGGTTTTCAAAATGAGTCCGGAAAGACCAGAGATTACGAGTACCTTACAGGTGAACAGAATGAAGGAGATTGGGCAAATCAGATGAAGGAGGACGTTGCATACTGACCTCGGGGATGTACGAGTATGACAGGTGCAGAATGTCACTCTTGTCACAGAGAATTTCCATTTCAGGGAAAAGTAGAGCTGCTTGTTGGAAGAAGGTTCTTACCAAGATACAGGGGTCTTCCTTCAACTCTTAATACGATTTCTTAGTTAACAATAATAATGCCAGCACAGCTGACTATTTGAGCTCAGTGCATATTAATCGGGCAGTGGCTCAATGACGTCTGTCTGGGGATAGGTGAGGGAGATTGGACGACTTGGCTGTGAGAAAATGATGCTTGGTAGAAATTACGTTTGCGCATGCGCAGAGTGAGGTATTGAGTCAAGAACGATGAAACTGATAGGGGACCGTCTACCCCCTAGCCCGCACATCCCCTGAAAATGTCATTCAAATCGGATGAAAATTGTGGAAAATAAGCTTGTTACAAGGATTTACGGACACACGACAGACAGACAGTCACGGAACCAAAGTTGCTCAAAATGACCTGAAACGTAAAATGCGAGTGGAAATTTTGATTTTGGAGACCGAAAATGTTTTTTTCTCCCGAAAGTGAAAACAATGCTTCCGTTTCCTTTAAAGTAGATTGGAAGCAAAACTAAAGTAAAACATTTTACTGTATGATTTTGTATTTTGTTGCTATTCAGACGAAGATTCACATTCTACGTCACCAATAAGATTTTCCATATCACTCAACCCAGACTAGGAAACTTGATAAATAAATATCTGAGAAGGCCTAAACATTTTGCATGGGGATTTAGAAAAACGGTGGGTACAGCTTTCGTACAAGTATGCAACCATGAGGGACATTTTATGTCTTTGAGCCCCCTCCCGCACCCACACCACGTTCCACGTACCTCGTACATCGAGTGCACTTCATAAAAATTTTGTTAAACATAAACACAGTCCGAGCTTCATCTTCAAGACTCGTTCATCTCCAAGAGATAATTCGTTTATCGGTTGTTTGGTCTTGAAATTATGTCTTTTTTTTTTATTTTTTATTTTTTTATTAATTAGATAACTTTATTGTTTAAAAACATTACAGTTTTGCTCGAAATTAAATATAGTAGGATAAAGATCCTAATTCACATGGCACATGTAGTGAGGTGTAGCCCAGTGGCTACCCTTCATCCAGTTTATTCCAAATTTTCGATCTCTATATCTCCTAATAGAGCGTCTTGAAGGCGACGTTTTTTTAGGCGACGGCTCGGTGGGAGTTCAGGTGAATTGATGGGAATGGATGCTATTAAGGGATTAGTATGGTCCACCATTTTGCTGCTCATTCTCACATATGTGTCCTTGATCACAGTCTTCACCATCGGGATTCCAAGATCATTGTGGAGAACTGAATTTCGCACAAACCAGTCCGCTCCAGTTATCATGCGCAATACCCGGTTTTGCAACACTTGGATTTTATTAATGTGACATGTTGCAGCTGCTCCCCACAGTCCACATGAGTAAGTCCATATTGGTCGGATGAGAGAAAGATATATCAGTCTTTTTGTTGAGATGGAGAGAGGGGAATGTTTTGTGAGCAGAGGTCGAAGCTGGCGAATCCGCTGTCGGATCTTATTTGTCAGGTAGGTGACATGCTCCTTCCAAGTCATTCGCTCATCTAAGTGAAGACCAAGGTATCGCACATGTGTCACAATGGGTATTGTTTCGTTGTTCATCGTAAGTTGGTCTGTGAAGTTCTGTCTCAAATAGGTGAAAGGTACTGCAGCTGATTTGGAGCTGTTGATCTTGAGTCTCCATTTCCTTGACCAATCCTCAATTTCACTTAGATGACGTTGGAGTACCTCTCCAGCTTCACGAAAACTGTCGGCTTTTGTCAATGTAGCTGTGTCATCTGTAAACTGAGCTGTCATTACGTCTGGTGGACTAGGAATATCATGAATATATAAAAGGAATACGGAGGGACCAAGAGCACTCTCTTGGGGCACTCCTGATTTCATTGATTTAGAGGTAGAAAGTGCTCCACCGCATTTTACAGAGAAAGTCCGTCCGTCTAGGTATGAATATAAGATGCGGTATAAAGTGTCAGATAGGTGCGGCTTCACTTTAACCAAGAGACCTTTATGTAGAACCTTGTCAAATGCTTTTTCTGTGTCCAAGAACACTCCTAGACACACTTTTTTGCTCTCATACGTCTCAAGAATACTGTCGATAACTCGATGTAATTGGTGGGAACAGGAGTGGGAGGAGCGGAAGCCAAACTGCGTATCTGGAAGTAATGAAGAGAGCGCCGAGAGAAGATGAGGAAGCAAAAGTCTTTCAAATATTTTTGAGAAGAGTGGCAGTAGGCTGATGGGCCGGTAGCTCAACGGGTCATCAGCACGTTTATTTGGCTTCTTGACCATTACTACGTGGGCATGCTTCCATTTATAAGGAAAGTATGTCGTTCTAAGTACTGCGTTATAGATTTGAGTCAACATGACAATTCCTTTGCGTGGGAGGCATTTGAGAAGCTGCTTAGTTATTAAATCGTGACCTGAAGCTTTTTTGTTGGGAGAACGGTTTATAGCATTACGAACTTGCCCAGGTGTAAAGAAGAGGCGATGTGGTTGGAGCTGGAGAGGTTCTTCAAGCTTAGTATCTATCTCTTTGTCAAATACAGGATCTGACGGGGGAAATGGAGTGAACTGTTCTACGAGAAGTTGTCCGAAGATATCTGCTTTGTTCTGTTCTGTCGTGTACCATTGCCCCAGTCTTTTCAGAGGTGGAATGCTTGTTCGGTCACTAATCATGATTTTAGTTTTTCTCCAAAGCGAGCAGTCTTTAGTATTGAGGGTTAGCAGTTTTGTTTGTTCTGCTCTGTCCTGTTCTTCCTTCAAGGTTGCCTTCAGTTCTTGGGTCAGTTGGTTGAATCTTGTTTTGTCAGAAGGATATTGGGTGATTTGCCACCGCCTCCTCGCCGCATTTTTCGCCTGTAGAAGGTTTAAAACCACTGGAGAGGCTGTTATTACATGTCTCGGGTTCTTGGCTCGAGGTTGCATGGATGCTTTCCCTGCAGCAATGTGAATCACATTGGTAATTTGGGATATAGCAATATCAATATCCTTGGGGGTTTTAAGTGGCATACTTAAACTAATCATCTCATTGGCCACATCTTGGTATGTTTTCCAATCGAATGGATGATTGATTAGTCCGGGTTTGCGACAAAAGTTTGATGAGTCCATTTCCATGTCGAGTATGAAAGGTAAGTGATCGGAACTCATCTCGTGTGCGACCCATGAGCTTTTAATGAAGTTTGACGACTGCTTTCCTAGAAAAAAGTCTAAAATATCTGGCATATGTCTAAGATCAGAAGAATAGAATGTGGGTTCAGACGGCGCAATGATTTCCAGAGAGTATCTAATTATAGCTTCCCGCAGAATCACACCCCTAGGATTACTGGTATTCGAGCCCCAACAGGGATGTTTGCAATTAAAGTCACCACCGAGCAAGAATCGTGTTTGCAGTTCGTGTATAATCCCCAGGAAATCACTCATAACAACACGATTTTCTGGTGCTGAGTAGAACGAACCTATTCTGAATGCGGACAACTGCGGATGTCTCAGGTTGATTTGAGCTACTTGAAAATTGGGTTCACAGATTGGAGGATGTTCGTCGTGAGGAATGGAGTTCTTGACGATCACGGCTGATCCACCTTTACTGCTACCACTGGGATGATCAGATCTGTAAACTTTATAGCCATCAATATATAGATTCTTGTACGGTGCCAATTTAGTTTCTGTTAACAGCAAAACATCAATTTCATAAGATCGTAAGAATAAAACAAGTTCATGGTATTTATTACCTATGCCTCTACAGTTCCATGTGCTCACCCGGAATATTTTCGTTGATTCGTTATTCATTTCGTGTTCAGTAGAGTGGGAATTATTCGGGTCATCATTTGAATTAGCGGTGTGATAACGGTTAAGAGTTGATCAATCTTCTCAAGAAGCTGATCGTTTACGGAGGAGTGTTGATGTCGAACTACAGATGCATAAGAAGGTTGGAATTCAGGTGTCATGTTGGTAGAGGTAGTTGGTATAGTAATGTTTTGTCTACTGTCGTCTTGATTTCGCTTTTCAAGGGTCTTATGCGATGTTGTACCCTTTGTTGCATTCCTTGCTGTCCAAGGCATTTGTAATGCTTTGTACGCAGGACAACCTCTGTAATTGGCAGTGTGTGTACCTTTGCAGTTGACACATTGTGGGTGTTCGTTTGATGATTTTGTGCACTCATTCGAAGCATGAGAAGCGTCGCATTTTACGCAGCGAGGTTGTTTGTGACAATAATTTTTTGAGTGCCCAAACTCCTGACATTTGAGGCATTGAATCACGGTGTTGCGGGGTTTTGGAGGTTCTACTTTTATTCTGCAATAAAACAAAGAATCAAGAGAATTTATTTCCTGATTCTTGGGATTCGGCTTCAGATCAACAAAAAATAAAGGGAGAGGGATTTTAGTGACAGGGTGGTGTACTGGCAATATCTGCACCGGATCATAGCCTAGTTCTTTAATTTCTGTCATTAGTGTGTTCACATCACATTTTGGATGTAATCCACGTATGACGACCCTGAAATTCCGTTCAGATTTGAGCTGAAATGTATGAAATTCCGCACCATTGGTTTGGAGGCATGCTACTGCATTCCTGTAGTCATCAATTGCGTCGAAATTTAGCTTGAATTTATTATTGACAGTTGTGTGCCTGAATGATGATTTGCATTGACCTTTCAATGTATCAATTAAAACGTTCACATTATTAACATTGTTAATAAATATTGGTGGAGGTTTGGAAACCACGTTTGCTGGTTCATTGATTGTCAATGATGTTGAAGAGTTATTTGTGTCATCCATTTTTTCCAATGGTGCGAATTTGTTAGGGGAGAAAAACATTGATGAATGGTGAGCTTCAGAATTGCTTAGCTTCGCGCGCTTTATTTTGAAATTACTCACATTATTTGGTGGAGGCTGCCTCGGAAACTTGCTAACATCATTATGGTTGCTATGCTGAGTGACAACAACCTCGTTTGCATCGTTCGCCATCTTGACCATAAATTGCAAAAAATAAACGTTCGTATCTTCCTATACGACGAATACCACTGCACTCAACTTTGGATAAAGTTTCACGTCTATGCACAGTCGGTTGGTCTCCACGAACTATACGAGTTTATCACGATAGCACTTCTTAAACACAGTGAAACACTACATTTTTCAAGGAGCCACAAAGAAAAAACTGTTCAAGTCGCGTTGCTTCGAGAGCTATCCAACGAGTGGTGAACGATTTTTGTACGATGATAACTGGCGAAGTTAAAGTTCCGTAGCAACGAATCGGTTGTACGTGAAAATCATTAGAAATTTTTCATAACGCTTTCTTCGTCACACCGTAACGTCACACTTTTTGAGTTATGTGCCATAGTAAAGACGTAAAATGTTGAAATTCTAGAACATGAACTTGTTGTTTAAGTATAAACATTCTTTTGGAGCCAGCACCCCCGGAAGCAGGAAAATATTGAAATTTATAGGAAACGGAGGGTTGGTAATGAGCTGGTAATCGTTCGGATGTAAACCCACGGTTTTTTAGTCCTGTCGGAGACCCACCGCGGATATTCGGAAGTCCGCGCTCGACTTCCGATCTCTGCGCCTGCGCTCTGATTTCCTTGTAATTACAGCTTCCCAAGGCGGACGGCTTTATGACGCTATCGATATGTCATTCGCCCAAGTCTCGTTCCGCTTCTACAGACTCGGCTGGTAAAGGGGGGGTCCATGCATCACGTCGCCGGGTTAACACGTCCGCGCTGCGGATCACCCCGAGTTAACACGGGGTTAACTAAAGGCCCGGTTATTTATGAAGGCACCTCCTTCAGCTTTGTGATCAACAGCGAGAACAGGTCGTCAGTACTGCACCTCCGCTTGCTAGCAATTCGTCTCGAGCATTTGATGAATTTACTTGCGGCCAAGTGTTGTTCAGACACTTGTTAATTCCTCGATACGACACAGATTTCTTTCTTCCTTGTCTTATAAACTAAATATATTCCATCGCCGTACACGTAACGTGCTCTGGGTGTTCCAGGTTCCAGCATTCTATAATCCGCATTATATAATTAGTTCCCTATTTGGAATTAAAAGCGTGCAGTGCCAGTAATTTATTAATAATAAATTAAACATCAAAGGTAATACATAATAAAGCTGAATGAAATATAAGGAAAACCTGGAGATTTAATGCAAAATTATATTCATGGTTATTTAGATATGGAGTAGGTAATAGATGCAAATTTACAATGGACGCCAAGGTGCGTGGCACATACCTTCCTCATTTCCCCAACAGGTCCTACTAACCTGTAGTCTTTAATCTAACTTACTCTCTCAGAGTTGACAACTTAAAGTTTAAGTGTCCCCTGACTGCACAGGGTTCTGAGTGTGCCCCTAACTGCCAAGTGAACCACCGCACTCAACTATGAATCCGTACAAGTGAGTCGAGGGTGACCCTCCATTTGAGTGTGAGTGTATAGGTACCACGCACATTCAAGCGTTGTCTGCGAATTCCGCCCTAGGGTCTGATGTGCAACTGTACTTAAGTATTTGCTCTTGTTAAGTTAGAACAGACTAGTGAAGCTTAGGTAAATGATTTATTTTCATTAATTTTCTTACGGTAGGTGCATCCGTATATGTACATTATTAAGATATCATAGAATTCGTTCAACAATGATTTATAGACCAAAGATCTGCATATAAATGTTATCTAATACAGAAATAATAAATCAATGACAATCATTTGCTGCATTTTAAAATTCGGAACCCAATGCAACCACTCAATTTTCAAGAAAGATTCGCTAAATGTAAAAGTTAGGATAAAAATTAAAAAATGGACACATATAACTTCAGCGGTAGATTATCATTCTTATCATGATAGTTTGAAGCGTGTTCAACAGATAAATCATTTTCAATGCAGAGTCACTGAACCTGAATGAAATTGAATGCGTTCTCCAAAAAAAAAAAAAAATAAAAAAATAAATAAAAAATAAATAAATAAAAAATAAATAAATAAATCTCTGTTTCCTGTAATACCTGCTTACACAAATAACAGTTCTTCAACGATTTTTTTATTTTTTTACTTTTTACTTGATCACTTCAGTTGTGGCTTGGGAACATACCGAACCTATCTAAAGAATTTCCACATCTCTATCACTAAATACTAGGTCTCCAGAGGTCAAATGGTTCTACCTCCTTCAATAATGTTCATAACATTCTTTCCACTCAGTTCGGAATCCTCGTCTTCCTACATTACACCACTCGAGTATTGATTCACACATTTTATTGGCGACATGGGTGTATTTCATTGGCTGGTGCACCGTTCTGTGAGCCCATAAGGGCATCCAAGGCCCCCTCAAAATGATTTGTACGTTTTTCCGCGGTGCCTGGGCTAATAAACCTTGACAAAAGTAATCATTAAGAACCGCGACCTCACCGAGCGGTTTAAGAAAAACAGTGATTCCGAAGCGAGCCGTACAAATTGCGTGTTAATAATATTATTTTGATTCTTCCGATTACTTCAGCAGTTTAAGGGGTTCAGCAGCCTTGGGATGTTTATTATCACGATTTGTTTGCGGTAATCACAATGAATCTCAGCTGCATTTCTTTCAAGTTTCAAACATGGTGTGAAATACTCAAAAAGCGAATTCAACTTATAAAAGATCTAGGGCCAGTTCATTAATCACACGATTCCCTAATTTGGTAAATCTTCGTATCACCTGCTAAAGGAGCTCTTTTCGTTGGAAGGGAGAGATCGGTAGAAATCGGAGGGGGTAAAATAGGTTCATGTATCAGTGGCGTAGTTTGAGGAGGGGCAGGGTGGGCAGAGCCCCTCCATGAATCATAGATGATGCAAAAATTGGACTTGGATACAATTATTATGTAATAATTTTACGCTGCTACCTATAACCTTCAATTGGAGAATCTTATTCGTAAAATACAATACTCATTAAGAGACTCCGGTTGCCTAGCAGCTTTAGACGCTCTTAGAAACAAAGAAATTCTCATTAGGTTCGTTTGTGTTAGGGCAAAATGGCCTGAACATTCAGCCCCACATAGAGCAGTAACATCATCTAGTCAACAAAACGGAAATGTGGATACTGTAAAGTGAAAACAAGTCGTTCTTCACTACCTCCTAGGGCTAGCCCATGTGAGATTTTTCCCTTGAAAAATATCCATAGCTCCGTAGTCACCAATATTCCCCTTTAAATTTCCCCTACTTTTCACTGCCTACCTGATCACACGAGACGTTCCAAACTCGACGGGAGCACCTCCCACCCTACTGCCTTTTCCTCTCCGTTTGTTCCACACTGGGTAACAACCGAACAGCTGACCCGTCTTATCACTTATCTTTGTTTCAAAGAGCTTATAATAGGTCCTATTATAAGCTCTTTGCTTTGTTTAGGTTCTATTTAGATTACACAGTACTCTGACATGCGTGTTTACTTTATTATGTACTTTTAATTATATGTTATATATGTAGTTTAAATTACTTTTATTATATGTTCCTCCGCATGTCCGTTTCAACATTTTATTTTGTTACCATTGCACATACCAAACGAAGAGGAAATTCAATCTTCGCCGGCACATAGAATCTTGGCATGGTTCTACAATGAATTTTTCATGTTCAGGAAAATTTCTTGAGTTTTATTACTCGTTTACTGTGATTTTACTTGACTCTTTTCTAAGTCACTCTCTCTTCTAAGTCAGTCTCTAAGTCACATGGAAAATGAGTGGTGGTAATTTATTGTTCCTCATACATAATAAAATAAAAGCTTTATTGTTCTATTAATTTGTCATTTTGCATCAATTTTATTTTCCCTACTCCATTTGAAATATGTGTTCAGATACAATGAATCAAAAGGTTGAAGATAGCAATAAATTTTATAGTTAAAAATGTTAACGTAAAAAGTTGCTCTAATTTCAAAGTTTATGAACTCGAGAAATGGCAAAAAAAAACGTTAAAAAAATTGTCTTTTATAATTTAATGGAGAACTTTCATGTGTTGGAATTTTACACTTTTGACCCCAGATTCGGATTCAGCACACTTGAAAACCATCTACTACTAACTTGCAGTCAAAATACTGTTTAGTCTGGCCAATAAAATGATGATTAGATCACGCAAGTAGTAATGCAAGAGACCTGAAGGTTCAGGTGAGGGCCGTGACGTCATCGTGCAAATGAATTACAAGAGCCGTATTACTGGTCTGATACCAACCGTACAGATACTTTTTGGAAAGCTCTCGCTAAGATTTGTCTATTAAGCAAATAAAAAATAACCATACAAATTCCGCATTGTTTTATTATTCATTTTCATTTTATTTTAAGATTAAAATATTTATTAAAACGAGTTTGTCACCCTGGAAATTTGAACATTACCAGGCAGATTAGCTTCATGAAAGTATTTAAATTTGAACTTATAAGGTGCATGCTGAAAAAGTCATGAGCTAAGGTAGGTATACTTTCATAAATGAATATGAATTAGAATTAACTCGGAAGTTCATGCTGCTTGACTGAAACTTTTAAAATCATGATCCTAATGTCTTACGTCAATCTGAAAGATATGAAAAATAACTTTAAAATAAGTACTCGCGTTCAAGTCCGATTCACTATTTGCGCATTTGACAATAACTCTCTGCAGTTACGGATATTTACGAAGGTTGGCAACGCTGAGCGGTTGCTTTGGGGGGGGGGGGGGGACATGATGGAGTGGGAGGTGCTCGCGTATGATTCACTATTAATTTGTTTGTACATTTGACAATAACTCCCTGCAGTTACGGATATTTACGAAGGTTGGCAACGCTGAGCGGTTGCTTTGTAGGGAGGAACATGTTGGAGTGGGAGGTGCTCGCGTCGGGTTTGGAACGTCTCGTCCTGATCACACTTGGTAGTTCGATCCAATGGGTACTTAATATCGTGTATTTATTATACCATTTATGGATAAAATCTCAGTTAAAATAAAGGCGGAAATAAAATAAATAAAAGCCTACAGTGGTGATTCAAGTAGTTGAATAGAAACGAATAAAATAATCTAATGTTGCAATGTTTATATCCAAACCTATCATATTGTTGGTTTGTGTTTGTTTACATTATTATGCATCTTACCTCTTGTTCTCGTCGATGGTATCATGGTTTCATGCTTTGTATTTTATTTCACGTTCTTATATTATAATATTGTGCAATATGAAAGAATTTGAGTTTACCTACCAGAAAAAGTGTTTTTCGCGATGAAGTAACAATTTATTGAGGATAAACCTATATTAGAGAAACATCTAGATATGTTTTTGTAGGCAGTAAGTGAAGTATGATAGTATTATGATAAGCCTAGTTCTCCCCAGTTCATCGGTACCTATTTGTATTTAAATCGTAGTTTCTTAGCGTTCTGATTAGTTAATTGTACAAATAAGTACAATTTTTAAATAGTATTATGCTTCAATAATGTAATCAATAAATAATAGGTATGTGAATATGAAAGCATATATGTGATTGAAAATCATGAAAAAAAATCTATTAAATATCTATTTGATCGTTTGACAGTTTTTTATAGAGTCTTCAGATACACCTATAAGTATTATAAATCAATACTAAAACTATAGAATACAATTCTTGACTGTTGCCCCTCCACAAGAAATCACTTAGCAACGCCACTGTCATGTATTGTTGCTGAATCAAAAATATTGCTGGAACTGATAAAACTACTGCCAAGCTGGGTGTGGAGCTTACCTTCCTCGTATCCTTAACATGATCGTACAGATTGTTGACTATTTAAAATTATCGTAGAAGATTCCATTGCTGGTTCCGATAGCTGGGGGAAGAAGTGAATTAGGAATTTAAGGTTTGCTCATGCGAAGCAGCTGATAATGAGAAGATTGTCTTAAAGCTAATATGGGATGTTTAAATCGCCTTCCCGACTATCCTCCCGATATGAGCGAGATTGATCGGCTAGGGTGGTGTGGTCTCTATTGTGGAATGTGTATGAATTGCCATTTATCGGTGTCTTTTAAGTGTCGAAAATGTTTTATCCATTCATAATTATTTCCTGAAATGCAACTGAATTATTTTCCTATATAAAATTGACTCGTTCTACCAGGTTATAATCTGGATGTCTCTTGGTATCTATATAGATTTCACGCCTTGCGTTGACGCAAGCTCTTGAAACTCGTGAGCCAATTTTATACCATTATTGGTCTGGAGTGATTTAGGTTTTGCGATAGTCCTAAAATGTGATTTTAAGGCAGCAATCACTCCTCCAGCCGTCACTAATTTCATGGAGTATTTTCCCCGCAGGGAGAGGTCCACAAAAATCCATTTTCTCATTAATTCAAACGAAATCCATTTATAATCGAATGCCTATTGTTTTCTGGAGTCGTTACTCTGTTGCTCGTTGGTTTGAGCCGTACACCGGTAAATAATACCGGCGTTCCCGCCTTCTCTACCCCTCTTCTCCCCTCCACCATGATTTGGAGTGTTCTTCTTCTCAGCAACCTCCTGGTTGTCAGCAAGGAATGTATTGCGAGGACCAGTGTTTTTCTGCCCTTTGTTCATAAAGCCAAACCTTGCAGCGTAGGTATGATACAGGGGTGTACATTGAATGTTTCTTCCTTTCACCGGTAAAATCTACCGCAGTGTACTCTGAAAGTGGTGTGCAAGTAATGCTATTTTTACGTCGCAGTAGTTAATTGATTACATAAAGTTATGAAATGATTTATTATATGAAGCATTTTAATATTTGAAGCTAAAATAGAAGAAAAAAAAAAAAACAGAAAATGATCGCTTTAGATGAAAAACAAGAACCCGGTAAAATATACCGGAGTGTACAGTTTACGTTGCATGAAGGGCTGTACAGTTCAAAGGTTAAAGCTGCTAAATATGAGAAAAATGTCTGTATGCCCAAAAATATAGCGAGCAGTTCACGTTCTATAGTTGAATATGATATTTTGGAAATTCATAACTAGTCTTTCATCATTTATAATTTTGAACAATTATTATTCAGAAGCATATTTTGAGGCAACTCTGAAGGAAGAAATATCGATTAAAACCAGAAAGTGTTTAAAAGCATTTTCTCTTGAACTAAAGTCTTGATAGTTTCATTATTAGTCCATTTAAACTTTACGTTCATCTTTGTTCGTCTTGAAAATATCACTGAATATTGAAAACGGTCCATTCATGCGTCGAAATTGTACGAGCGAAATGTATGAAATGACCAATTGTATTATAATATGTTAAATTGTATAGAAATTGGAGCCTTTTCAGTAGAAAGAAATAGTGTAAAACCAATGTCATGGCAAAAAACTCGTACTAAATAAAATTCGGTGATTCAAACAAGATTTCGGATTTTTAGGTTTTTTTTGCAGTTTTCATAGATTTTTCAGCAAATATTACAAAATGGAATTTAAGAACTTTTTCCGCATAATTTTGTGGAAACAATTTTTAATGTAATAGTTAATCTTTGACAATTTTGTTTTGACTAGAATTCTTTTAAAAATGATTTTGAAAAACATCATAGAATTGCTTAAAAGCTGGTTGGATGTTATAAATTCAACGAGTTTTTGGCAGTTTTTATATAGTGTATCAGGAATCTGCGAGCAAGCCCGTTTTACCTGAAGGGGAATCTCTTGAAGGAAGGAACCTTCGTTTGAAAGATATTTCAACAGAATAATAGACGGGGGTTTTCCTACACATATACAGCAATACCGAGCGAGCGAGCGAGCAACATTCCCTACATACATCGGATTTCAACGAGGGTTTTCATACAGCCATACCGAGCGTGCGAAGCGAGCAACAACCCCTACATACGTTAAACCTGCCCTTACCGTTTGCAAGCAAAGCGAGCAATATCCCCTACATGTTTCAATTGTAATACACCTGAATGGGGGGGGGGGGGGGGGGGGGGGGTAAAAGACCATCGCATGTATACACAGCCACACTTTGCGAGCGAAGCGAGCAACAAAAGGGGGGGGTCGGGGGGCTTGCCCCCCGGCTGGATGTGTAGGCAAGCGAAGCGAGCCGGAACGGCTAGTATATATACAGGGTGCTTCAAAAAAATGTATACACACTTTGAACTTCCATAGAAAATTTATTTACCGTTCTACAAAGTTAAATTTCAGGAAAATAGAAAGCTGAAAGTCCAATGTAAATGAAACATAAATAACAAATGTTAATACTGTAAAAATCTATAGTTACCAGCTGCAGTGAATTGATGGACTCCTACAGAGAAACTAGGGATGGTAAAAAATAATCGATTATTTAAGGAATCGATTAATTAAGAAAAAAGTAATGATACTTTTGAATTATACAGGGTGCTTCAAAAAGTAATGATACTTTACTTTTTGAAGCACCCTGTATAATTCAAAAGTATCATTACTTTTTTCTTAATTAATCGATTCCTTAAATAATCGATTATTTTTTACCATCCCTAGTTTCTCTGTAGGAGTCCATCAATTCACTGCAGCTGGTAACTATAGATTTTTACAGTATTAACATTTGTTATTTATGTTTCATTTACATTGGACTTTCAGCTTTCTATTTTCCTGAAATTTAACTTTGTAGAACGGTAAATAAATTTTCTATGGAAGTTCAAAGTGTGTATACATTTTTTTGAAGCACCCTGTATATATATATATATATATATATATATATATATATATATATATATATATATATATATATATATATATATATATGAAAAAGCGCAAACCTCAGGAATCGTTTCAGAATACCTCAAAACGGATTTCAATGAAGAAATTTTTCAAAATTTTTTATTTTAAAATTTTTCGAGCCATTGCAATAGCTTCATTTTTTTCGAAAATGCGCTACAAATGGACAAATCCGAAACATTCCATTTATTTAAAAACGCTATATCTTGGAAACTATCTAGTCGATTTAAAGATAGTAATGGTCGCAAAATGTAGAATATTTAGTCATCATTGAAAACGTATCCGGCAAGAGTTACCAAAAAACTAGTTCTTTAGGAATAAAATCGCCAAAAACTGAAGTAAAGCAGAACAATTTCTCTGTCTTTAACTTGGATTATTCATTGAGCCAACATCACAAGTTAGCAAATAGTCAGAACTACAGGATCTGACGCATGGGTCCCCCCCCCCCCCTCCTCCTTTCAGACGACAAGGTTACTGGGCTAAAATGGCATTCTGACGTTTAGCCCATAATTAAAAGGTCATCAAAATATCATAATATTTAAGATTGTATTTCATTTGGAAACCCCTAACCTAACGTTCTCACGAATGCAGCTTATGTTTTTTTTAACCCGAAAGGAACAAATCTATAATTAGGTATATTTTGGGCCTTTGAAATTGAATTCAGTCTGCTTTCGATGGTGTTTCATCAATTTCATCTGCCAAAAAGCAGCAGCTAAGTCAGTTGCATTAAAATATTTGACATTCCTGTACTTACGAAGAAGTTTCTTAATAGCAATGGGCTTTTCATAGCAAGAATTCAGTCGTTCATTGATTGTTCTAACGTCTAGACTAGGGCTCGAAATAAAGTACCGCAAAAAAATAAAAGTTCCAAAAATAATGACTCAAAATATTATACCACAATTTTTTCATTTCGGCCTTATTTTCGAGCTCAAACTGACAGGGAACGCTTGGAGCTTGGAGTCTCGCAAATTTTTTTCTTCAATGCCGAAAAAACTATTCATTTCATAAATAATTCGCCTTATCATGTCATAATACAGCTGAAAGTTAAAGGGAAGCCTCTACACCCACTAATTTCATTCCATTCTTTTTGACCTAAAACTAATTTAGAAATTCAAAAAAACGCCTTCGAAAAGCCATTTTTATAAATTTTTCATGAAGAAAAGGTCGTTAAAAGTTTTCATTTAGCTATTTTATTATTTTTTTTTTTTTCAGCATTTGATAGTTCAAAATTCTCATAGATTCTATACGAACTAAATGCGAGTAGATGGGTAAAAATAAATAAATAAATAAATAAACTAAATAACAGTAAAATCCTGTAGAGCATTTTAAATCACACAGACAGCGAAAAGACATTCTATTTGAAAATGAACCAGGTAATAGACACCAGACTCTAGGTACACAACATGTCCCGCTGTGCGCGCCCTGCCGACATGAATTCGTATTAGCGTCAGCTGGCAATGGAAATGAACTCCCTTATTGGTAGCTAAGTTCTGTGATTACTAGATGGTTGATAGAGTCCTCCGTAGTGAAGTGGATTGCATATCAGACGGACATCAAAGTCGAGGGACCCGAGTTCGATACCAAGCTCAGGTCAATATTTTTTTGCATTCGAATTCAACCTCCGAAACAAATGTTTAAACGTCATTGTTATAAATGTTTTAAATCACACTTCAGAGCGTCATTTTTATCTATTCGTCTAACTAATCTGTATTTTACTAAGGGATTGATTACTTGATGTTTTGTATTTTTGAGATGCGAGCTTGCGAGCATCCAGACCACCAAACTACACAAATCATTCTGATCTATTTGTCCAACTAATCTATATTTTAGCAGCGGACATTGATTAATAAAAATTGAACCGCCAATTCATTGCGGAACCTATTCGTGCGAAAAAACGGGGAACGTAGTTACAATTCAGCTCAGTAGGGGCGGGAACATCGGGACATTTACAAGAACAAACCCTTGTTACCTGGAATTCGCAACTCCGATGTCAGCAACAATACACCATATCAACTTTCCTTCTTCCACACATTCCGTTCCGCATCCACTTTTCTTAGTTTTCACTTTAATTGCAATATCTCTGCAGTAATTTCCATCATTCCAACAATAAATCAATATCTCGATCTATATAATTTCTGCCGACAACAGGTATTGATAACATCAGTGAGTCCAACCTAATTATTCCGTGATAAGGATTGTTCAAATGTTCCCAATTCAAATGGGACTTTATGTAATTTTCTAGTGTTCAATGTTGTTATTAATCTATGTTAGAATTTTTGATAGATGTTTATTTATTTATTAAAATTTAGTTCAGTGTTATTTGTAGAAAAAAGTTTTACACGTGTTGCTACTCATCATTCCTTTGTTCTCACGGATCGATCGCCATTATAACTTCTTCTCGCCACGTCGCAACTGACCTATCTCAACATTTTATCCTCGCTTTTTAAAAATACAGTAAATGCCGGCCGGCTCTGACCCATCCGCAAGTCCTTTTTGTTCTGCTTCGTTGCAGAACATCGGTGCAGTTACCAAATACTCGCTGGTAAGGTGCGGATTGTTTGAGGAAACAACCCCCAGACTTGGGTTACCTGGATCCTGTTCCCTAACTGGATTGAAACCGGTAACATATTACCATCTCCTCTGACAATAAGGGAGAAATCATCATAATTACAGTTTTGGTGGTCGTACTCACCATAATTGTATTGAAATTTAGAACCAGGTTATCAACCCCTTCTTCTCCTCCTATCTACCTCTTGGACTCTCAAGGGCCTTCATACCTACCTACTTCTTCACCTACAATTATCAACAATTAATTAGGTATATGAACTATTTACAGCCCAATCAACCATATAATTTATATTCCTTATTGTCAATGACATCAGTAGGTTCAGTGGCCACTGCGTTTAGTTTTCCATTATACAAACTTTATTTGTCTTTCAATTATATTATTTATTCATTGGAATAATTGTCACAGTTTATTGCACTACCATAATATCTCTCTGGTATTCCAGTGGTCCTTCGAAGAATATATTACTACCTATCAATTTCATTAATAAGTAATACCAGCGATAGTGAGTCATATGTTGGGTAATTGTCCGAGTTACTTCATAGGTACATAAAGGGCCCAACTACATATGCACAGGACATGTTGTGTACCCAACGTCAATTGTAATAGACCTTCAATATACTTAGCGCATCGTATTCAGTCGTACGTTAAGCCTATACACCCATTTCGGGCTTCCCTTGCGGCCTAACCCACGATATTCTCAGTCCTAAACACCCAGGGCGTAAACCCTAATATGTTGTCGTTTTTAATCACCTGTTCACCAAAACACTGACAGTCTAAACGAAATTGGGATGAGACGACACCCCACACTACCCTATGTAGAGAAAACTCGAGAAACCTGATTCATGTACCCATTTTTCAACCACAAAAAGCTGTGGAGTCACAAACTAGATGTAGAACCGTATATATTTACCGTATATAGCAAAATTGTAGGCGGAACGAAATCCAGGAAAACGAAATTGTTTCGTTCTAGAGAGGAACGACATTACTCGGAATTAAAAATATCGTTCCAGCAGATTTCGTTCCGGCTCAGAACGTTATTTTGCGGAACTTTAAAATTTCGTTCCTTTCCGGAACTTTATTCCGAAAATGCCATTACGTTTTGTTCCGGACCGGAACAGTCTGGAGGGAGGGAACAGAACGATATTTCGAGCCCTGGTCTAGACATTACCTCTCTTCATCATCTATTGGTTAATTGTTTTCATTAATTAACCTTTGTAATCGATCAAGAAACATTTTTGATTACCCCCCCCCCCCCCTCTAAATTTGTTGGTCTACGCTTCAAGATACGTAGAATTCAAAAATCGAATTAAAAAAAAAAAAAAAATCCGCCCGTCCGCCGTCCGAAGCTTTTCTCAAAAAGTTTTGGACAAAACTTGAAAATCATTGATCGGCCGGGGGTGTGCCTGTAACATCGGCATTGCGTTCGATCAACACTAAAAGGCAGGACCTAAGGGCTGAAATATTGAAAAACGAGATATTGAAATCTTCCTATGTAACAATAATGATTTTTTGAGTTTCATTTATAGGTATCCGCCCAAAGATTCGAACGAAACCACCCCGGTCGCTATGCGTTTATTCGTTTGCTTTAGAAAAAAATACATCAACACGGCAGGGAATCGTAACCAGTAAAACATTATATTTAAAATCGCCTTGAAAACTACGACAATCGTATAAACTGATATTATAATTCCAATGGAATTCTGACTTCCCGAAATCGAGTTTATTATAACTTTTGTATCCTATTGGGCTTGTGAAGCGTAGGTAGGTAATCAGTTACTTCAATTATATTAATTTGTTAAAATATTAATTAGTAAATACGTAGGAATTATTCTTAATTAAATTATTATTTCTAATCCAACAACAGATGGTTACTTAATTACTTCCGATTCTACCAACGTTTTAGCCAATTTTCTAAAGAATTGAGCTATTGCAATGAACCCAAAATTTCCTTAGTGGAAATTCGTTTTGAAATTTCTTGAGTTTAACGCTTTTAGCGAATTTTTGAAGAAAATTAAGCTATTGCTCTCGCCTCAAAATTTGTAGAATGTGAATTTTTGAAAAAATTTTATGCAGAAATCCGTTTCAGGCTATTCTGAATAATATTCTGAAGTTTAACGCTTTTTTTTAATGTATGTATGTATGTATATATGTATGTATGTTTCCGTAGAATTGTGCTTCTGTCCGTAGAATTGTGCTAGAAACTTCAAACTAATTTTTAAATGTTAAGGACACAAAACGACAGTTCAAGTTCGTTGGCCAGCATGATCGGATTACATCTTCGGGTTGAAATTTTCAAAAATGTAGTAAAAAATTTCAAAATAGCCTGTTTTTTGCGATTTGTTGTGCGAAATAATTTTTTCAGCATACTAACATGTGGTATATTCGGAATCAGCTTAAAATTTCCTATAAGAATATGTATCACGTTTTTCAAAAATTTCAAAGTTGAAAAATCAGTCAAAAATCGAAATAATGCCGTTCGCTAGTTGTAAAAATCGGTAATATTTGCATGAAACATTGTCCAAATTCAGATTGAACTACTCTTATGGAAGTATCCCTGTATAAACAATCCTAGAACCATGCTGTTTAAAACGTAGGTAGTAGGTGCTTGTTAAAAAAAAAAAAAAAAAAAAAAAAAAGTAATCACAACTGATGAGTTTACTCTTCAAAAATTCGCTCATGGGGTCATGCTGCATGACTGGACTTTTTTTGATATGTGTATGTAGAGTTTGATCAAAAAGTCCTGGTTCTTTTCAATTTGCGCGCAGAGGGTCGTTGAACTTCTCGGTGGTCTAAGCGTTAATCTTTGTGAGTCACCTGGTTATTTGATATTGCTGGAATATTCTCAGTTCTCGCGTTATTGTGATCAGCCATATCCCCTTTGAACGAAAATCCTCATTCCTTACCATTTTGCTTCCTCACTACCGAAGGCAGGGAAGCTTTGTGTTCGTGATTGAAGTCGAAAAAATTGTTGTTCTCCAAAATCAAAATTTTCACTTGCTTTTTGGGTTTCAGAGCTTGCTGATCAATTTTAGTTCCGTTTTTGTCTGTGTTACTTCGTAAAGGTAAAATACCTGACTCAGCACCTTTAATAGTTGTCTTATTTATTCAACCTCAACATCCGTTTTTGTACAAGTGTACAGTCTGTATGATTTCTGTCTGTCTGTGGTAAATCCTTGTCACATCCAAATCTATACCTACTAAGTTTCAGTCCGATTCGTATGAAAGTTTCAGGGATTCTGGGGGTTAGCTCCTAGATGGTCCCTTATAATGTTCATTGCTATCAAACCAACAAAAAGCCTGTGCGCTTGCGCAAATGTGAATTTCTCATAACGTCAATTTCTCATCTTCTGTTGGTCCGATTTCGTTCTAACTCGGTAGGTAACTGGGTACATTTATGTTCTAGAAAAATGGCCTATAAATTATATTGCGATTGGCAGAGTAATAATCATTGCGTATGCGCAAAACTTACATCGATTCACACTGGGAAAACTCAAAGTCTCATGGAATGATTTTAATGAAATTTTTAAGATTGTGCGGGATAGCTTCTAGACGGTTCCCTATATCTTTCATTGCCGTCACATAAATCATAGTCTGTGCGCATTTCGTTAGAACTCGGGGAGTAGACGGGTAGGTATATGTTCCAAGAAATGATCCTATGGATTATATTGCGATTAGTGAAGTAATACAGTCAACGCGCGTGCGCTAAACTAAAACCGGTCGACACAGACAAAAATCCGAGGCTTTGTATGAACTTTTCATGGATTTAGCGGTTTAGCTAATAAACGTTCCCCAATAAATTTCATTGCCGTTGAAGTAATAGTAGTCTCTGCGCATGCGCAAAAATAATTTCTTATAACGTCGACTTGTCAATTATTTCGACACATATTCAGTTCTTCAACAAATTCCACACGTCCGTGTCACAATATGTGAGGAAGCTATACTGCCCATCCAACTTGTCAGACGTTTTTGTCTGGTGAACATGATTCGCTATCGATAAATTTCTTGGACCTGGAGTTTTTAAATATTTGGGTATGTGAGGTGCATTGATTTCGGATAAAATTGAGTTTTTGAAAATGTATGGTTGAACTTTGTAAATTTTATAAACTTTATTTTTTTATTTTATTTTTTTTTTTAAAGGTAGATCTGGTTTTTATCTCGTGAAATATGAGCTACGAAATGTGGATTTTCCTAGGTTTCCCTTTGACATAATAAAAAAACTACTTATAAACTCGTAAACGAGTTCCACTTTCTGCTTTATAAGCAGATACCATGTTACATGGATATGTCTTTGATTGGGGATTTCATAACGGTTGTCCTCGAGAGTTGTAAAAAAATCCTTTAACTTTGGACTGTAGGCGACGAAATGTAGGATAAAGAATTTATTCTATTATTCTTGGAGACACAATAAGCATACTATACATACTATTAAAGTTATTTCTCCAATACAGGCGCTATCATTTTTATGTTCATGATAGCATGATTTTTCATTAATAAATGAAATTATATCATTTATCGTTTCGTTCTCTTACTGAGGACATCTTCAGATATTGCTTTCTTGACATTGAGTTGACTTGGTGAGCCACTGTTTTATTTGACAAATCCGTTATATTCGGATGTTTATAAATTTTTTCCTGGACACACCAAGATCTGAAGATGTCCTCAGTAAGAGGACGAAACGTTATCAAATAAAACAATAAATGAAATAATTTCATTTATTTTCCCTGGGCCTCATCCCGACTAATTCCAACAAAACAACGGTTTACTTATAGAAATGTTGAAAATAACTGTGGAGAGAAGCCACTACAATGAGTTGTTGTTTACAGTCGACTGTTGTCAAGAGGATGATAATGTGCCCTATTGAGTGGAGTAAGTGGTGCTTTACGTTAAGAATATTGTAACCGGCTTATTAAAATTGTTTATAGTCCAATAAACTTAGTTTAGGAATGTAGCCAGGTACGTAAGGAGGGGGAAATTGGTAGCTTGAGATGTGAACATTTATCACATAAATCAAGCGCTTTCCAACGAGTGGCGAACGATTTCTGCGCGATGAAAACTACGGAAGTTCCATTCCCCTAGCCACGGATTGGTTGTACGTGAACATCATTAGATATTGTGACATATTTTTTGCGTCACGAAAATTTTTGGTTGACCCCCCAGAGCAAAGACATATCCATGTCAAAAGTTCAAAAACGGTTTAGAACTTTGTTCATTATTCATAGGGGGCACTCACATGTTTGACTTTGGTCTCATTCCGAACTAAAGACTAAAAACCTATCAAGAACTCGTGGATGTGTTGCTAACTCCGTGCAAAGCTTTGGGAACAACATGTCATTGAAAATGCATTTCCTGGACTCCCACTTGGATTTTTTCCCCATAAATCTGGGAGCTGTGAACATGGAAAGAGGTATCACGAAGGATTCCGCTGATGGACCTGAGATACATTGGAAAATGGAACGTTGAAATCATGGCAGGCTGTAGACCCTCCTAAAAAGAGTGCAACGTCCATCAAATTATAATCATCGAATGCAGAACAGTTAATAAGTTTTTGTACAGCTTTAAAACTATATGATCATATAGAAGAACACCCTATAACTTCCATTATGTCAATCAGTTTTGGTTTAAGATTGCTAAATTTTATAATTATCCTGAAGTTTTTTATGTTTAGCTAGCGCTTGTTCCTGATAAATGCATCATCTCTCAGACAACAACTTGTTTTTCTTTCTGCAGAATAATGTTATTATTCACTTTTGTTTGTGTCAACATAGAATAGTAAAAAGCACTTAGGTGCTAGAAACATACGTACCTAGTTTCATAAAATTTGACGGATTTGCTGGGGATATTCTAGACAGGTGCTACCCATCTTTCTGGACTCAGGTTTCACTTGGTAGCTCCACAACTTAGCAGTGGACTCGGTAAGGTCACGAGATGACCAAGACCAGCTGACGGGCTCGTGGGAACCCGAGCATCATCCCCAAGGTCAGTAGGGCAACCCTGGACGGCACACGTCGAATTGGGACCGGCTAACTTTCTCTTCTGCCCATTTTCATTGCAGTTAATTGTGCAGAGTCTGACCTCAAAACATTAGCGCTCAATAGGTACGTTTTCCTTTTCACGGAGAAAGTTCTCGGTCAAGACTCCCGCGTCCTGCACCACCACAACACTCATTGATGGGGTTACATGGAAACGTGAGAACATTATGTCCAACAATTAATAATACCTCTTAATGAGAGTCACAAAGCAGGAGATGCTAAGGAAATGGCAAACCCACTATGATTGTATGTCATTAACGAAGGTCTAACCACTTCAATACAACCTACGGTGACACTATTCTTGGTCGATTCTCATGACGAGACATTGTGCTGCTGGTACTGGTGAGGACGAGACATAGAATCGCCAATCACTCGCTCATCAAAAAAAGCCTTCAAACCAATGAAGATTCTACAAAATGTTGAAGTTAGGGATTTTCCTTAGTACGAGGGAGAAAGACAAAGAAGTGACATGCTATTCTCGACCATCTGTTTACAAGAAGTGCATAGAACGGTAAAACATGAAGATATTGAGAGCCTATTAAAATTTGTTAAAGATGTTGGAATGAACTTTTGACAGACCAGCAGTATTTTATGAAACATTATTGTCACTGGATAATAGGAATGTGTTTTAATAAACTCGAAGCAAATAGAAATACATTTTTTAAAGTCTACCAAGTTGGGTGAGGGGCATAGCTTCCACGTATACGTAACATGAATGTATATTGATCATTGAAATTATAAATAATCTTATAATATGACCCATCCAATCCCATAAATTATGATCGAAATGAAAACTAACTTTAAAAATCATTATTGTTAACGAGGATTCGAGGTTCGCGCATGCGCTGTAGCTACTAATGTTACGTTCATGATGAAACTCATATGGGGGTATGAAATCGACATTCCTCAAATACACTCCGTATTTGAACTTGATCGAACAAACAGATCGTGATAAAATGAATTTTATGTTTGGGCATGCTCAGTGGAAACAATCTATTTCTGAGTGACGGAATTAATAGATATTAAGGATCGATCCTAAACTAATCCGCTCATTGCCGGAAAATGAACTTGGAATTGAATAAAAACGTAAAGAGTTAAACGTGGTGTAAGGATTTCACATTTGCGCATGCGCATAAGCTGCCTACTAATGATAAGCTCAGAATGCAATTGATATGGGATAATTTTATTGTCTTTCCCTAACTACCATCCAAGTTTAACCGAGACCGTACCACTAAACCGTTAAAAAATGGCGCTTGAAGAAATTTTCGCTTACGCATGCGCGTTTTCGTTGAGTGAAGTGTTGGTTTGTGAGCAATGAAGCTGATAGAGAACAGTCTACAGTCTAACCTACACATTCTCTACAAAGTTTATCAAAATCGGATGAAAACTGTAGAAACTATGCGTGTTGCAAGAATTTGTGGAAACGCACAGACAAATTCGAGACAAAAGCTGTTAACAACGATCTAAAACGTAAAACGTAAAATGTAATTTCCATTTCTTTTCGAAGACCTGATTGGTTGTTGCGGCACGAATCGAGCAGATGAGGTAATAATAACATTGTTGTAAAAGGGTCAATTGGTGTTTAATAGTTTAAGTCAGTAATCTTTATTGTTAGTTCCAGTACCAACTCAATAGTGCGGGTAGGAAGATCCGACTACCTAGTTGTTCAAAGAGAGTTTATTTCTCGTAGGTATCTTTTTAAACCCCAATAACAACTTGACGCGAAGCCAATGCTGCCATCACGTAGCCCAATCAAGAGCTTTGATGCTGGGACGAGGTATGCAGAAATGTTCCCCGAAATAAACCCGCAACCATGGTTTATGTACCTAACATGCCAAGACGTTTCTACAAAACAACCTCCCGCCTACGCTTTGGACATTGCCTAAGTAGAATGTATAGCAATGAATCATCGGCTTGCGCTTTCTGCTCGAATGAGGATGAAACAGTCGACCATATTCTTCTCTGTTGCCCCATGTACATAGATGAAAGAAAAGAAATCTTTCAAAAAATAGCTGGAAACGTTAACGAGCCCTTTAACGCAAATGATTAATAGCGAATGGTGACATAAATGTATAATAGGTATAAAGACATTTATAATTTTTTATGCAACATTAGCAGAAACTTTTGAAGTACTATGTTCCATTGTTCTTTATTTTACATTTTTATGATAATTTTAAGTTCAACCTTCATAAGGTCTTATATCTCAGCCTCGTAAGTTTATGAGCGGAGACATGAGCTTTCAAGCTTATGTCATCGGAGACATCACGCTTTGTCCTCACTTTGTCAATCGTACAAAGCATGCCTGTAGATGCTCCATGCCAATGTTCTACCTTCTAGGTTTATTAGGAGAGAGAAGAGCTCGCGAGCTCACTTGGCTGATCTGTGTAGTCCTCACTTTGTCAATCGTACACAGCAAGCCTGTAGATGCTCCATGCCAATGTTTTACCTCCCTAGGTCTATTAGGAGAGAAATGAGCTTGCGAGCTCACTTAGCAGATCTATGTAATCCTCACTTTGTCAATCGTAAACAGCAGGCCTATAGATGCTCCATGCCAATGTTATACCTCCTAGGTCTGTTAGGCGAGAAAATAGCTCGCTAGCTCACTTAGCTGATCTGTGTAGTCCTCACTTTGTTAATCGTACACAGCTTGCCTGTAAATGCTCCATGCCAATGTTTTACCTCCCTAGGTCTATTAGGAGAGAAATGAGCTTGCGAGCTCACTTAGCAGATCTGTGTAAACCTCACTTTGTCAATCGTACAAAGCAGACCTATAGATGCTCCATGCCAATTTTCTACCTCCTAGGTCTATTAGGAGAGAAATGAGCTTGCGAGCTCACTTAGCAGATCTATGTAATCCTCACTTTGTCAATCGTAAACAGCAGGCCTATAGATGCTCCATGCCAATGTTATACCTCCTAGGTCTGTTAGGCGAGAAAATAGCTCGCGAGCTCACTTAGCTGATCTGTGTAGTCCTCACTTTGTCAATCGTACAAAGCTTGCCTATAGATGCTCCATGCCAATTTTCTACCTCCTAGGTCTATAAGGAGAGAATTGAGCTCGCTAGCTCACTTAGCTGATCTGTGTAGTCCTCACTTTGTTAATCGTACACAGCTTGCCTGTAAATGCTCCATGCCAATGTTTTACCTCCCTAGGTCTATTAGGAGAGAAATGAGCTTGCGAGCTCACTTAGCTGATCTGTGTAGTCCTCACTTTGTCAATCGCTCACAGCAGGCCGATAGATGATCAATTCCAAATTTCAGCCTGCTACTACAACTCTATAGCCTCTAATTTCAAGTCTATTACAACTTCAAAAACGTCTGCTTTTGAACTCTATGTCACCAAGTACAATGCAAAGAAGTGTCTAATGTCACGAGTGTATTTGGTGAAAGAAGAGTCTGTTTACTATCAATTCAATTGCACAAATATGTTCAACACCATCATGTGTTGTAAAAATACGCTTCACAGTTATTTTTTCATTATTAAACTTCAATGGTCAATAGGCTCAGTTTAAAGTTTAAGCTTCATAATATGACAAATAGCATAGAAATTAGGAATCTCAGCAGATTAGGGTGGTTCCTCACTATGAAATTCCATTCTACCTGTCAAATAGAAGCTCTTTCAAATTTCATCTTTATAGATTAAACGGCATCGAAATTAGCTTACGAGCTCAATCAGCAGATTATGGTGGTTCCGCACGTTGAAATTCTATTCCAACTATCTCATACAGGCTGTTTCAAATTCAGCTCCAGGGATTAAATACCACAGAAATCAGCTTTAAGAACCAATCAGCAAGTCAGAGGTCTATGCATCGTCTAGAACCTTCTGCTTACAAGTACTAGGTTCCTACCATGTAGTGCCTTCTTTTAGCATTATTAGTTAATTATGGTTACTTAGCAATATTAGCTTATAATACAGTACGATAAATCAGTCCTTCTCATTACGGCGGCTTAGGAATCATGAGATGTTGTGATAACATGAGAGTATCTCAAAAAGTGGCTAACGGTTTTCCTGCTATGAAAACTTGGGGAGTTACACTTCCTTAGCTACGTACCTACGTAAAGATTAATAGAAAACATGTCGGCTCGCGCTGAATTTTGCTTAATTTTCAAGCACAAAACCCAGCGGTAAAACATGATACATGTTAAAATGTATCTAGTGAATTGTTTTGTACTGGATTGCAATATATATCACGATAAGTAGGTACTGATAGTTTATAATTTTCATTTGAGAAGTATGGCTGTATGGTGAATTCCGATGCCAAATAAAGAAGGGAGAAAAAAGAAGAAAAAATTAAGCCCATTCTCAGCACAGCCATGACCGAGAATAAGAACATGCAGACAGATAGATTCATCGTAAAAATATGAAATTACAATGCTCGCAAAGAGAAGGGTGTACATAATATTATTGAATTATAGTCCAGCAGGTACACGCGTGCAGTACCTACTCAATTTACATCGATAAACCGTTGGAGTAGACGTTGTTGCTGTTGTGGGTGTAAATCAACACCCGAGTCCTGCGTGAGGGTGACGCAATGGCCGAGTCGTGTTACCAGCCCTTGGTAACCACCGTGTGATCTGCGAAAGACGCCGCCCCGTCCGTTGGATGATACGGAAAATCACTTTCGCGGCCTTGAGCCCCAATCTCCACCGCACTACTGCACGAGCCTACGACACCATTCCCACTAGCAACTTCGAGTCAAGTACTTGGATAGAGATTGGGGACCTTTCCTGCTATCCGACTAAATCACTCTCGAATTCGGCGGGAATAAACTAAATTTTCATCATCTGTCCATCTCTCTGGTAAATAAAAATCATGATTTTTCAATTTATAGAAAAGATGGGTACATATAGCGATATAACGATCCAAAGTACTTCAAATCACCTTTAGTCCATCCATAAGCATGCAGCTTTCCATAGTATGATCAACCGAGGACTATCTATTCTATGAATGAACGAAATTTAACAAGAGAAAAATCCATTATCGGCTATAGCGGAATAGCGGCTAGTAATGGCTACGGAGGAGATCTCTTGATACCATATGGGATAAGGTTCTTAGAAGGAGTGTAGAGATAAAGTTCTCAATCTGGTTAGGGAAGGTGTAACCTTAGAAAAAAAAAAATTGGATAAGTAGGTATACCTTATTATGGGAAAGTTTCTGATAAAATTGGCAAAATTCTATCATCGAGGGGTTACAAAGTGGGTTCTAAAACTAGAAATAGTCTTTGAACATTACTAGGTACCGTTAAAGAGAAAATCAATATTCAGGATAAAAGTGGGATTTATAAACAAAAATGTTCTTGCGGCTACGAATATTGTGGTAAAATTGGTAGGAAATTCAGGGAAAGAATAGAAGAGCATCAGGAGGATTTCAGGGAAAATAAGGGTAGGTCTACATTTGCAAAACATCTCAAGGAATCCAATCATAGTTACAATTTTGATTTGACAGATAGACAGTTTGTAGAATTTCTTAATTTTGTCCAAAGGGAGGTATGATTAATGTACTTGTAAAATTCGAAATTATCATGTGACAGAGCTGGTAAATGTTTAAATGAGGATATCCCTCAATATATTTCACCACTGATAAGTCCATTTCTATATAGCTTGGAATTATCCCTTCAAACTGTTGAAACCAGTAATTCTTCCCCTTCTTTCACTTCATTAGCTGTGATCCCCCTTCACTTAACTTGCAATTAATTGGTTGTACCTCTAGCCCCTTTCCTTTCTCTCGACCAATGGGATTCAATCTCCCTTCACCTGTGACTTTCTAATGTGTGTCCAGTTATTGTTTGTTACTGATTATGGCCTAACCGTCGAAATCGATTTAAAGTTTATAGGGTTTTCACTAACTTCCGTTTTGCCACACAATGCTTCGACTCTTTGGTCGGGATGGACAAATTCCGTTTTCCACGGACTCTTTTAGAAAATTTGACGCTTATCACGAATATACCTGAATGGCCTTCATGGTTATTTACCCAAAAAAACCCACTTTTAAAATAATTTTTTGATGTTTTCGGCCAAAACGCTATACGGAAAGCTTAATATCACTTGAAAACTCCTCAAAACTTTTCGAGATCCATAAACAAAAAATACGAACTAACCTGGTTAATAACAACAGGATTTATGCATATTGAATCAATAATTAATAGCTCATATATATGTAACAGATTATGTATTTAATAGCTAATAGCCGTACAGGGTATTCGGGTTAAGGTGAACGAAACATCAGGGATTGATTTCAAAGCTCATTTCTGATCGAAATTTCCTCCGAGTGATTTTGCTTCCAAACGATTTTACACGATTCCTTTTTTTTTTTTTTAAATAACAACAATAATGAATTTTGAAGTTCACTTTTTCATATACTTAAATACTCCAACTAATAATTATTGATGGTGGAAGAAATCGTAGTAATATTAAGCTGTAACTGTGAACATCATTCCGTAGGACCAAGCACCCTCTGTTCATCGGTGGCGTAGCGGATTTTCGTGATGCTCCATTTCTTGACGAATTCCAAACTGATGTGGCAAATAGAAGACATGGAAACGTCAAAAATTAATAAATAATGTGTTGAGTTGGCTGGATGCAGTTCCATTCATTCACAACCTTCTACCGGTATAACTTCGAAAGTAACTCAATCGCGCTACTCATCTTGCAAATTATTAATGGACAGTAATTTTTCAGGTATTCATCTCGGAATAACTTTTTATGGAACCGAACTTTAAAGCAGTAAAATAACGATGCTGTATTTTTCATCGGAGGCCTTTGACGTAGAAACCCCATGTTGCCCCTCGAGGATGACCGAGCAATAAATCAAAACGTCCGAAAGAGAGATTCAGAAGAGTAAAAAAAAAGTGGATCAGACCCAAATCCGGTGATGGGGCCAACCCAGATGTCCAGCGTTGCCTCAGAACTGCCCCGAGTCAGCAGACCGCCCTCAATCCAGAAACTGCAATTATAAATGCATACTTGGCGGCCAATTAAGTGGCGACTCGAGTGAGACTTTGCGAAAGAGCTCCAAGGACGTCGATTCCACTTTCAGCCGACTCTCGATTATGTTCCGTCGCGTCATCGGGCCTGATACGCTGCCTGGCGACTTTCCGTTTTATTCAGCGATAAAAATAATGAAGCTGCGTCGAGCTCGTAGCCTCAGATCGGAATGCATGGTAGTAAGATGTGCTAAACTGTAGTTTGTTTCTTAATTTTGAATCCTTACTATTGTTTGCGCCTTTGTGTTTGCGCTGGAGAATTTTTTAGCATGGAACATGCTTTAGCCTTGGACTAACTAGCGAAAAACGTTACAAGGATGTGTCACGTAATTTTAGCATGGAGCAGTTTTCTTATGATTTTATCCCTTACAACCAAGCCGTTGCTGGGGAAATAAAACTTCTTATGTTTGTGGGACAAAAATTGTTCTCCATTCGTTGGAAAGCTCTCGATTTTTCACGCATTTCTTTCGCACTTGTTCTTCTATTTATGTCGTAGTTTTATATTTATTTCGATATAAATGGATATAGTAAACAATGCCGCTTGTTTTGTTGTCACTTGGTTGAGAAGTTAATCTTGGTTTTAGTAATTGTAGACGCGCATCATAACAGAAAATTACCTATCTAGGTAATTCCTTGTAATTTCGATTCTATTTGTCGTATGAAGCTCCTGAAAATTTTGGTTTTTGTTACTTGGTCGCGCATGTTCCATGTTTCTTGACTTTTAGCCACGGGCTCCAAGTAATAACATCCGGGGGGTCTGCCCCCTCCCCCCCAGTGGGGCCGAAGGGTCGAGTTCTTTTACGAAAGATGTTGTGGGGAGTCTTGAGGTTCAGTCAAAAAGGATCACGGAATTGTCTAGGCCAACGTTTCGGTATATTTATATACCATCCTCAGGCCTACAAAAAGAAAACGCACTAGAGGATTTCAGGTAAGCGTTAGGTTTAGGTATATATAAAATGGATCAACAATTGTAATTAGATAAAAGAGGGACGTGCTTAGGTATAATGTCTATAGTTGTTCTGTTGAATCCAACTTTAAATGTGAAATATAGCCCATGTATAGCCGAACGAAATTTTAATTCGTGAATAGCCTTTAAAATTATTACATAAATACTTTTATACCACAAATGTTTGTAAGAGAGGGAGATAAAACTCACATCATTTAGTAGGTATATGCTGTTGGAAAAATTAAAAGACACCGACTACTTGTTTCTATTACAAATGTCACTGCTGCGACAAGAGCGTATAGCCAAATTCCACTATCCACTTTACAAGCAGATACCATGTTACATGGATATGTCTTTGATTGGGGATTTCATAACGGTTGTCCTCGAGTTGTCCTCGACTGTTGTCAAGAGATGAAAATGTTTCCTATGGAGTGGAGTAAATAATGCTATTGCTTTACGTTAAGAATATTGTAACCGGCTTATTAAGATTGTTTATAGTCCAATCAACTTAGTTTTGGAATGTAGCCAGGTACGTAAGGAGGGGGAAATTGGTAGCTTGAGATGTGAACATTTATCACATAAATCTTCATAAGCTTTCCAACGAGTGGCGAACGATTTTTGTGCAATGAAAACTGCGGAAGTTCCATTCCCCTAGCAACGGATGGGTTGTACGTGAAAAACACTGAAATTGTGACACAAATTTTGCGTCACGGAAATTTTTGGTTGACCCCCAGAGCAAAGACATATCCATGTCAAAATATGACCGATTTGCTACTTGTGTAAACAAAACCTTCATCAGTTACAACCTACCTCACCCCTTGAGGTAATGAAAAGTTGTCTGCCACCTTAAAACGGTTTGGATACAGAATGACAGCCATCTAAAAATAGCAAAATTTAGCATATTCAACTTTTTTTCTAAATCCGACTCCGTGCGTCTTACAGAAATTTTCATATGCTCAAGAACTATACATTTTCTCCTACAGCAACGGAGTTACTAGCAATTGAAAATCGGTTTAATATTGGGTGAGTCCTTTCCTCCACCCTATAGATCTTTTCTCTTCAAAATCACCTAGCGACCTTAATATTGGTCCGATTGAAGCCTTCAAGGCGCATTCGACCTTGGGTTCTTTTCAAGGTTTGTAGCGAGCAAGTTCTGACTCGAAAGCTTTCATACTGACTTACAGCATTACTCGTTTTTAGTTTCATTTTAACTTTTGATTAATTGTTTTCAATGATAAACCTTTGTAATCGACCAAGAAAAAAAAAATAAATAAATAAAAATAAATAAATAAACCACCCCTAAAAGTTTGTTGGTTTACGTGGAGAATTTACTAAGTTTCATCAACGACCACTAGATAGTGTTAGGGTTAGAGCAAGCGAACGGCATTACGCGGCATACGCGCCGCTGCCGCAGCTTTGCCAATTCACGGTACTGAATTCATCGGCTCATGTTAGGAAAGTTTAGGTGCGTTATTTAATTTTATTAAGTTCTCTTCAGTGGGCGTTTACATCTATGCAGACACATTAGATGGATACTCAATGATTCGTTTAATAATATAGACAGGAGAAGAGCTATGCAATATAGAAATAATGAACATCAGTGTAATATTTTGCAGCGTTTTTCAGAAGGAGTTCAAAGGAATTGCGTATTATGCTGCAAATCAAAGGAAAGTTCTAGATCGACCAAGAATATCTATACCGGCTAGCTGGCTAGAACATTCGAGAATAAATCACCACGCGTCATTGTCGTGGGAAAAAAGGAAAATGCCCGAAGTCATCAGATGCCTGCGTCGTTTTTAACGTTATTGATAGCGTTCACGCGAGAGAGATAAGTTTTTCGCCTATCCTACAAAATTGGAATCGGATGATGGTGGCCAAGAGGTTGACGATAGAGCGAGGTCAAAGACCAACGACGAGGATCAAATCATATTGACCCATACAAAACTGATAAAGTTGTTTTTTTCGTCGTGAACGGAAAAACTCTAATAACCCAAAGAAAATGGAGATATTAATTAATTGTCTGGCTCCGAGAAACAACCAGGTCATCGCTCTTTATCTAAATTGGACGAATAGAGAGAAAAAATAGATTATTACACAATTGGGTGCCTTATATAGGATTCTTCTTCTAGAGAGGTTCCCTGTTATATTTCACATTACTACGGTGAAAAGGAGAAAATTTAGTTAAGCCATCAGATCTATTCAGAACCTGTCATTGCATTTGTCGCTTAATGTCCTTGAGAGGCTCCCTGCAAATTTCACAATACTATGGTGAAAAGGAGACAATTTGGTTTACTCAGGTGACCAGGAAAGAGCCCTTCATTCTAATCGTTTCTCATTGTCCCAGAGAGGTTACCTATCAATTTTCAAATTACCAGGGTTATTAGGAGAGCATTTAGCTAAGTCAGCTGATCTGGTTGGAATCCGTTATTGCATTCGTCTCATAATGTCCTGGAGAGGCTCCCTTTCAAATTCCTCTGGTGAATAGGATAGGTATATTTTAGCTAATGCAGTTGATATGGTTCATTCATGGTTGATTCGTTCATTCTATTCGTTTCTCGATGACCCAGAAAGGCTCCCTCTCAAATTTCAAACACCTTGGGTGAAAAGGAGAAAATTTAGTTAAGCCATCAGATCTATTCAGAACCTGTCATTGCATTTGTCGCTTAATGTCCTTGAGAGGCTCCCTGCAAATTTCACAATTCTATGGTGAAAAGGAGACAATTTGGTTTACTCAGGTGACCAGGAAAGAGCCCTTCATTCTAATCGTTTCTCATTGTCCCAGAGAGGTTACCTATCAATTTTCAAATTACCAGGGTTATTAGGAGAGCATTTAGCTAAGTCAGCTGATCTGGTTGGAATCCGTCATTGCATTCGTCTCATAATGTCCTGGAGAGGCTCCCTTTCAAATTCCTGAGGTGAATAGGATATATTTTAGCTAATGTCCTAGAGAGGCCCTATGCCAAATTTCACATTCCTGGGGTAAAAATGAGAGAATTTGGCTCACTCAGGAATGAGCCCACCATTCTATTCGTTTCTCGGTAACCCAGAAAGGCTCCCCTTCAAATTTCAAAATCCTAGGGTGAACAGGAGGAAATTTAGCTCACTCAGCTGATCAGGAAAGAGCCCATCATTTTATTAGTCTCTTGATGTCCCAGAGCGTCGTCCTATCAAATTTCAACTCGTTTGGGTAAATATATTGGGAGATTATATATATATATATATATATATATATATATATATATATATATATATATATATATATATATATGTTTTTTTGTTTGTTTTTTATCGGAAAGAAATATTGGTCTTGTTTAAGCGAATTGTAGCTGGGGTAGGGGGTTGCTGGGGTAGGGTAACTGTTGGTGTTTTTATCTCTTCAGAGCTCCTTCAAATTTCTTCCCAAGTCAAGGTCATACGTCCCCGTCGTGCAACCCGGGCACCCTCTGGGTGAACAGAGGGTGGCAAAATGACCCAATGGCGATTATGGGGGAGGATCGTGTCAACGGGTCTCCCGACCCTTTTTTACGTCTCCCTCGTTATGAACACAAACACAGCCGAGCCTCATAACCCCCCCCCCCCCCATGCCCATTGGCATGCGGGGTTCTAGGGGAGGCGCTCGGGGGCGCCCCAGGCAGGGGCGTCGGTCTTCCTCTCCCTCTTCTTCCTCCTCTTCTTCCTATCCTTCTTCCTCTTCCAATGCCCCTGGAGATGTCCATCAGTGTGCCCACTGTGAGAGAGCCTTCAGTTCCAAGCGTGGCCTCAGTGCCCACGTCTGGCAGAAGCATCCTGTACAGGCCAACGCTGCGATTGATATAGAGCGAGAGCGGCCCAGGTATGCTTCTGAGGATTTGCGGCGAATGGCGGCAGAGGAGGCAGAGGCTGTGCGTAATGGGGTACGAAATATTAATGTATTCCTTCAAGCACGTTTTCCCATGCGCACGCTTTCTGCCATCCAATCTCTTCGCCTGAGGCCCCACTATAAGCAGCTTGTCCAGGATGCAATCCTGGCTAATAGCAGTGGGGCCTCCCCCGCATCTTCGACAGGCGTGGGACAACAGCCCGCCATTCAGCAATCCTCCCCCGGGACCTCCGGTCTTCTCGAGGATTTGAAGACTGAAGTGTTGAGGCTCGGGGAGCAGGTAGGCCGTATTGATGGTTATGAGAGTGCCTACCTGCAGGAACAGGCAAGGCGGGCTGTTGAGAGGCCAGTTGGCTTGGAAGACGAGGTCGCGGCCTATATACAGAGGATCTTCCCACAGGTTGGGGATGCGACCGTGGCGGGGCATCAGGGAGGACATCCTCCTGTGTCGGTGCCCCGTGGAGGTCGCAAAGCAGCTAAGCAAGCAAGGAGGCGGGAATACCAGCGGGTCCAGAAGTTGTGGAGGAAGCATCCGGCTCGTGTAGCTGCGGAGGTACTGGAGGGAGCTGGGGATGAACAAGTTTTGCCCCCACTCCAGGAGTTTGTGGAATTTTGGGAGCCACTTTTGAGTGCTCCCAGCCACAATCCTGGTGTGCCAGTGGTACCCCCAGCTTCCACCAGGGATTCCTTACGTGGCATTATGTGCACGCCGGTGCTTCATGACGAGGCACATAAGTGCCGTGTCAAAAACTCCACGTCTGCTGGACCTGATGGTATTTCTGCCCGACGCTGGAATAAAGCCCCAAAAAGTATCAAGCTGCTTATTCTCAACCTGTTACTTCTATCGGGAAGGCCCCCGAAAGCGTTGACCCGCGCCCGTACCATCTTCATCCCAAAGAAAGGAGGAAGTGGGCCTGGAGGCTACCGCCCGATTTCGATATCATCGGTAGTTTTCCGCCACTTTCAAAAGATTCTGGCATCTCGCTTTCAAGTGGCTGGTGTCATAGGTGACGTCCAGAGAGCATTTCGGCCAGCAGATGGCACAGCGGAGAACCTAACCGTTCTCCAAACTGTCATTTCGCTGGCCGCATCAAGAAACGGCAGCTCCATCTTGCCGCTCCGGACGTCGCTAAGGCCTTTGACACAGTTAGCCACTTTGCCCTGACCGATTGTCTTCGTGGTGTCGGGGCTCCTGCTCGTCTAATTGAGTATGTTGACTGTCTGTACCACGAAGGCGTGACGGTCTTCGAGGCAGGAGGCGAGATGTCGGGGGATGTTGTCATTGGGCGTGGGGTACGCCAGGGGGATCCTCTGTCGCCACTCCTCTTCAACCTGGTCGTGGATACGGCCTTGGGTAAGCTGCCAGATGAAATAGGGTTTGATCTCGCCCCTGGGGTGCGAGTAGGTGCATTGGCTTTTGCCGATGATGTTATCCTACTCGCGGAAACCCGCGAGGGCTTGCAGGTCGCCCTCAATGCCTTTGCTGAGCAGCTAGCCAGGTGTGGTCTAGTGGTCAACCCTTCTAAGTGTGGGTCGGTCTCCTTGGTCCCGTCTGGCCGCCAACATAAGGTGAAGGTGGTGGATGAGGAGTGCTTTGTCTTAGGACAGACACCCATCCCTGCCCGATCCGTGTTGGAGGTCTGGCGGTACCTTGGGGTCGACTTCATGGGTGTGGCCACTATAGCCGCAAGTCGTGTGGACCTTGGTGGAGCATTAGCTCGTGTCACCAAGGCTCCATTGAAGCCACAGCAGAAGCTGCGCCTCCTTCGCACGTACTTACTGCCAAAGCTAACCTATGGGTTAGTCTTTGGCAGGCTTACTGCAGGGAGGCTGCTTGAGTTAGATCGTGAAGTTCGCTCTGCTGTGCGCTCTTGGCTAGGCTTTCCACCTGGTGTCCCAAGTGCTTACATCCACGCACCGGTCAAGGCCGGTGGGCTCGGTATTGTCTCTCTTTCTGCCAGCATCCCATCTTTACGCCGCCAGCGCCTGCTTGCCCTTAGGGGCTCGAGCTGGGAGGTCGCCCGCACTGCTGCTGACCTGGACTTTGTCCGGCAGCAGTTGTTGTGGTGCGATCGAGCAACACCAACTGCTCCAAAACCCAGGTCATCTGCTGAGTTCGCTGCTGCACTGCATGAGTCAGTAGATGGTAAAGAACTCCGACAGTGCTCTGAATCCCCCATTTCTACCCAGTGGGTGGAATGGGCTTCAGAAGGCATTGGGGCCCGCGACTATCGCCATTTTCACGCCGTCCGGGTGGCTACACTAGCCACCTCGGTGAGGTGTTCGAGGAGTAGTCGCGGGACAGTTGACACCCTTTGCCGTGCCTGTCGGGGTAAAAATGAGAATCTGTATCATGTAGTGCAGCAGTGTCCTCGTACTCACGGTGGCCGCATTTTACGTCACGATGCGGTTGCCAAGCAGATAGCAGGTGCTTTGTTATCTAGCGGTTGGGATGTCGAAAGGGAGAGACTATACCACATGCCGAGTGACCGGGGCAAGAAGCCAGATATCGTTGCAATCAAGCCCGATGGGTCTGCCATAATCCTGGATGTCCAGGTTGTCAGTGGCAGCGTGGACATGGAGCAGACCTGGCGGGCTAAGAAAAGTAAATATGATAGAAATGATCTGCGCCAAGCGATATCTGAGCTTAAAGGAGTGGCACCTAATAACATCAAGGTCATTGCCGCGACTGTGTCATGGCACGGGGTGTGGTGCAGGAAAAGCGCCACGGAGTTACTCGAGTTGGGCATCTCTGCAGGAGTACTCCGTGGTATCACCACCCGTGTCCTGAGGGGTTCTTACTTGAACTGGTGGTCATTCTATAGGGGCACTTCCTTTCATCCCATTCTTCCTCCTCGTCCTGCAACTTCCCTTATCCCTAGAGCCGGCGTCGGGTAAACCTGGGCGTCCTCCCCACTTTTTTAATTTTATTTGTTTATTTTTCAATTTAATGGTGTGCCCCCTCCGCCTTTGAGGGGAGTTTTGTAAAAAAAAAAATAAAAATATATATATATATATATATATGTTAAGGACACAAAACGAAAGTTCAAGTTCGTTGGCCAGCATGATCGATTTCAAAATAGCCTGTTTTTTGCGATTTGTTGTGCGAAATAATTTTTTCAGCATACTAACATGTGGTATATTCGGAATCAGCTTAAAATTTCCAATAAGAGTTTGTATCAAGTTTTCAAAAATTTCAAAGTTGAAAAGTCAGTCAAAAATCGCAATAATGCCGTTCGCTAGTTGTAAAAATCGGTAATATTTGCATGAAACATTGTCCAAATTCAGATTGAACTACTCTTATGGAAGTATCCCTGTATAACCAATCCTAGAACCATGCAGTTTGAAACTTAAAACGTAGGTAGTAGGTGCTTGTTAAAAACAAAAAAAAAAAAAAAAATTTTATCACAACTGATTAGTTCACTCTGTGAAATATTCCGTCCTCCGATTCTCTCGGTCGCTCTCTTTAATGTTTTACGCTCAAAATGTCGAAGCTTTCATCAAAAATTCGCTCATGGGGTCATGCTGCATGACTGGACTTTTTTTTAGCACGGAACATGCTTTAGCCTTGAGCTTACCTAACTGGCGAAAAGTGTCACATTTTTTTGGGAGACGCGGTTGGGTGACGCGGAAGTGTCACGAAATGTTTCCTTATGATTTTCTGGTACAATCAAGCCATTGCTGGGGAAATTGAAGTTCTTTAGTTTTCATCGGAAAAAAATCGTTCTCCATTCGTTGGAAAGCTCTCGATTTATCACGCATTTATTTCGTTTTTGTTCTTCTATTTATGTCGTAGTTTTGTATTTATTTATGTTATAAATTGATACAGTAAACAATGCCTCTTGTTTTGTTGTCACTTGGTTGAGAAGTTAATGTTGGTTATAGTGGACGCGCACCATAACGGAAAATTACCTACCTAGGTACTTTCTTCTAATTTCTATTAGTAAAATATGTATGTCGTAATTTTAAATTCATTCACAAGATATCAATCAAATATTGCGAAGTTATAAATTGTTTGCAAACAATATTATTGTGCCGCTTGTAACCCTTGTTTTGTTGTCACTTGGTTGAGGTGGTAATCTTTAGTATAGTTGAGCCGCTTGGTGACGGGCTAATTAGTTTGCAACATCATAACTATAAGAAAACCAAATAAAATATTCCCGAATTAGCGGGAAGAAAGCATGTTCCATGTTTTAGTATTTAGCCGAAGGCCCTAAGTGGAAAGCGACCGGGGGGTCTAGGGGTCTTTTTTTAAGCAATATGTACTTGTAAAAGCGTGTCCGCTTCCTCAACCTCAATGTAACCTTAGCAACTTATAACTCTTCCCAACAAACATTGCATCAGTTAATAAGATTTCCCAGAGAGGCTCCCTATCAAATTTCAAATTCCAAGGGTAAGTACGAGGGAAATTAGCTAAGTCAGCTGATCTGATACAAACCCGTCATAGCTTTCGTCTCTGAATAACCTAGAGAGGCTCCCTGTCAAATTTCACATTCCTACGTTGAAAAGGAGAGAATTTAGCACACTCAGCTGATCAGGAAAAAGCCCATGATTTTCTCCGTTTCTCGATGTCCCAGAGCGTCACCCTATCAAATTTTAACTCGTTTGAGTGAACCTGGAAAAAATATTTAGTTTTCGTTTTTTTAGAAATAGTTTTTTTTTTTCTCTCTCTCTCTCCAAGCAATAGGTACTGGTAAAATTTTCCTCAACCAGAATACAACCCTAGCTACGTTAAATCTCTCCCGACCAACATTGCTACAGTTTATAAGGCTATTTTAATATCAATTTAAATTATGTTCTATCTTTACGAATAGAAACTGCTCGGCTCAACCCACCAAAATCGTTTTGGTATCGTTGAATTTTTGTTCTCAAAAGTTCTTTATACCTGAACACACCCCGTCAACATTTGACGTGAAAATTTCAACGCGTGTTCGGTTTTTCCTTTCGGTTGTTTACCTGGGCGACGTCGGTAGGGAAGTCAAAGTTTACAAAAAAGGAGTATGTATAGAGGATTGTAGTTATTTATTTATTGAATGTATTTGAACATATATGTTCCTTACATTCGACTATGCTTTAAAAAAAACACATAATTGAAACAGTTGTGTTGTAAACATCATTAACGTGGTGTTTTCAATACCCAGTTGAATCAACTATGAGAGTACAAAATTTAGAAATCGGTCGTGGTGTCCAGTTACACGATTTACTCACAATTAATGATAATCTATTCAGTATTACTGCGTTAGTAGAAATTTCAAATATTTTATAAATTACAAATTAGGTAATATAACATTCATTATTAATTAAGCTTATTCTCTTTACCTTATAAATATTTACAACAATAAAATAAAACACACAATGAACTCCATAAATCATTTCAAAAATATTCAAGCAGTTAACATTGGCAGTACCAGTATATATAAGCAAGTTGATCCTTCAGTCGAACAAACATAAATTTCTCAGTTTGCGAACTCCACTTGAGATGAAATATAGCCTTTTTATGTCGAGTTCACTTGGTACAGATACTCTTTGCACAAAGACATTATGGTAACCGATGAAGTTCTACTGAGGTGCGATTATTGCTTATTGAAAACTGTAGAGGATTGCAACTTAGCCTAAAACCATCCCTGGAACTTTCTCGTCAATTTTTGCCCACCCGAATGGAAATCAGCAAAGAACTTTTTGAGATCTTGAACCATACAAACGAACATAACATTTCTATAGATATAGATAGAGAGATAGATGATCTGCGTAGAAGGATAGAAGGGTTACCTAACACAGAAATAATATACCTTTGTGTAATAATTTGCAGCATTTTTTGATGGTGAACAAAACACAATTAAATGCGTCTTTCACTTGCCTCTGTCAAAATGTGCTAAATGGGTTTACGCAGCCGACCTTTACATTAATATGAGGTAGCTTGTTGACGAACTAACTTGAAGGATGGTACCCGCCTGCCCCGAGCGATTAAGTAAGATGAAGTCTTGTGTTGCCCACTCGTGAAAAAGCGTGGAGGTGGTCACCTGACCCAGAAACCCCTGATGGGGACTTTTTGTCGAGGTAGGTATTATATTCGTCTCCACCTCCACTTCTGATGCGTTGGTAATCAAATACGTCGCATCGCCGTTGGGGAAAAATGAACTAGATCTGTTTACTAAGATGGACTAGGGGTAGATATAATAGGTAGTCGGAGTTCACGATAGCATTTGGTGTATAATCGTGCGATAAACTACGATACATGAGGATTTAAGTTGAGGCTGGCAGAAAATCCTGAGCAATGTGAACAATAATGCACTAACAATAGTGAACATTCATATATTTATACAGTGGCGGCCGGTGGTCTGGAAAAGGAGTGGGGCACAAAAATATTTACCTATTTGATAGTCAAGAAGAGTATTGAGGTTTTTCTTCCATTTGATTTGCTTTCAGTACGAATTAATTTTGATCTAAACACATGAAACATAAATCCCACTTGGGTCATGTCAAATGTCACGGGCAACCGTTATGAAAGAATGTGACTACTAAATAATAATAAATTATGATCATAAAATATTATTGATAAATTAAATATAAATAAATTAAATTAAAAATACTATCTACCTACCTACTAAGTATCTAAAATTTTCAGAATGGACTGTATTATTATTAAAATTATTAAACTTACAAGGCTTCGATTGTATTGCACTAGTGAACTACCTTGGAGAAATAATTCTGAAGGAATATTAAAGAACTCAAATTAAATTACGATGAAATGATAGAAGTATGAGGTCAGACGTCAATTAAAAATCGGATATTTCGGCTATAGAAATGTTGTCTAACCCCACAACCACCACTCACTTATGTATAAACTTTATCTTTAATACAACATACCCAGAATGATCAATATTCTACTGAAAATATTGATTTGAGATGTTTTCGTTACTCATTCTGTACGGTTTTGGAGGTGCCTTTGAACACTGTAGCTCTTTCCCAATGTGACCTCAAAATGTCGTCAGTTTTGGCTGATTTTGTTACTAAGCCCAGAAAAATTCCTCGGTTCAATGAACTATCCCACTGATCGTGGTCTCTTACTCCTACTTCATAAAGACCACAAAACCTGATGCAATCTATAATTTCAAAAAGTATACATCGATTTCTGTCAACTTGCTCATTGTGTTTCTTGATACCAAGTTGATGAGCTGAATCTATCTGAATAGCTATATTAGCTCAGCCAATCAAAGCTAATTCTGTGATGTAATTAAGATGTTTTTTTATTAGATTCGCGAGGTTTAATCCGATCTGTCAGATTCGTGATCATTTAATCCGAGCTGTGGAAGATGAATGCGAAAAAAACGAAACAGCTATGTGGCTCCGCAAATTTATGAGTCTCACATTTGTTCTTCTCCAACACGTCTTTAACACTTTTAATATGCTGATGCAAAATGCGCCTCTGTGGGCATGGAAAGGAAAATTCCACGGTTTTCTTCAATTCCCCCAAATCCATTACTACTTTTCAGAGACTTTCTCTTGTTCCCAATGCCATTGCTATTCGTGCCCCAAGCCCTTCGACAGTTTATCCCAAAACCATCGAGTTTTAAACCCGTTTCCCCAAACTCAGACCACCCGTTCCCTCTGGGTCCGTACTTATAGTATAATTAAAAATTTTGAACTAATGTAACCAGCTGATTGAGCTCTGTAAATAATGTGCCACAGCGAAGTTCGGCAGGTTACAGCTAGTTGTTCAATAAAAACTTGGTTGATTTTTACAAAGAAACAAATTCCTCATACATTTTTCGCTACTTTTGGTGTCAACAGTTCAATTCAACCTGTTATCAAATTGTTGGGCAATTTAAGTCATATCATGTCATAAGTAGAAGCTAAAGCATGATATCCACTTAAAAAAGAGCTTTTTTCTGAGAGAGTTGGTTGTAACGGATCGGTTGTAAGTGTTAACCATTAGAAAGGTTCAGAAATCGCTATTTCAAGACAATAATATTGTGTAACGGAGAAATTGAAGGATTTTTGCTTTAAAAACCCTGTGGCTTTGATGGTAGGAAACGCGATACTTGATTTGCTACATTCAATCGTATGGTTTTAACTACCACTAGCTTTCTGGACTGAAAATGATTAAGTTTATTTTGGTTTGAGTTTTAGGGAAATTTGAACCTCCCGGTTTAAATTATGGCTTCTTGATAATTCGAAAAGCTCTAAAACTAAATGCGGATGAAATGAATCTATGTTCGACCAAGAAAAATAATTTTTTTATGCTGCCTAACAACGTTTTTATTGTTCGTATATATTTACCAATATGTAAGACAATACTGATGCCTAGATATGTAGTGATCTGCACATATGAGGTTATACAGAAATAATAAACCTTTGTGATAATTTTGAACGTTTTTCGCTAACAAATACTCAGAATAGTAGATAAATCAGAGTAAAAGGTGTCACAATAATAGTTAGTAGAAACAAGGTATGGAAAAGAAGTGTGCCACATGCATTGCAGATATTTTTCCTCATCATTTAGTCTAGGCATCATAGTATAGATAAGCATGGGATAAAGAACTATTGATGTGTAGTACAGGAAGGAAACGTAACGTGCAAACTGAAAGGTAGAGCTCGCCGGTGGACATGGAAAAATCTAGAGTCCCTAAGCATTTCTTCAAATCGCGATTTCAACTGAAAACGTTCATACCAGACGGAAATCTACCGACAAGTTTTCCTGGTGCCCATCGGTCACCCATTGTTTCAAATCGACACTTAGGAGCCTGTCTAGACAGGGGGTTACGTTACCGACAAACGATTCCGTCTCCTTGATCGGAGCAATAAACGTCAACAGGTATTAGGCGGGAAGTGCTTGCGTCTCTGTTGGAACGTCCTCAAAACGTATACTGACTCAAACCTTTTGAAACCCTTCAGACACTGTTCACTGTTGTGGTTGACTCGAGTTGTTTTCATGCGGTTGAGAACATTGATTTTTCACGTTGCACCGCCTCGTAAAAGTCAACGACCATAAATCATCCTGCTAACGACCCTGTGGCAACACAAGAAGTCGACAATTGAACAAACATTCCAAACTCAATATGCTGGTTCGCTTGGAAAAACTTTTAGTTCATATTAAAGAGCTAGACTTTAGACTGAACACCATATCAAAATAGTTTTCCTAACGTTGTGATCACATTTTAAAACGAAATTGTCGGCCCCAAAAGTCTTGAGTTCGGTTAGAGTTCAGTCTAAAACCTTTTTGAATCTGAGAATGTTAATTGTTTTCGTTCGGTGGAACAAGGGATGAGCTACAAAATCAGATTAGGTTGGACGAGCGATGCAAAGTCTATTTATTGTCCTCCTAGCAAGAAATAAAAATAAAAAACGCTGCAAATTATTTCACAAAGGTTTATTATTTTTTCAATTGAGTTTGATCGTAGTTTTAGTTGGCTTGCGTACGTCATAAGGCCCGTCCAGACTCCTCGGCGTGTCCTATTTCGAGTTGCCACAACCTATACTTCTATAATTATATACGTATGTTTATATTTCTCGATTTGAGCTCCTATCTATTCAAATAATCATTGCCTTAATAATTTCATTATCTAAGTACGTACGAAAAGTCGAGAGGATATGTTATTAAATGTGCGTATGAAAAGCATTGGTATTAACACACAAATACGACCTAGAAAAAAACAAATATTCATGCCTCGAAGGAACGCCGTACCCACCTCATGGTGCCGCGGCGCCTCCTCTCACTCCACCCCCCGCTCACCCCCCTCACCACCCACCGTGACCCCCTGCCAAGCGTGCCAGGCGTGCGTCTAACACGTCTAGCACTCAAAGACACTTTTTCGCCCGTTTTTGGCCCATAGCATCTATGCGAGTAAAGCGATCGGGATGGTTAAACGTTAGGACCAACTAGACCCCAAATGGAGTCTATGTGCGAAAGAACGGGTTTTTTAAGTAAATTCTTAGGCCTTTTATGGCCCGGACGGCGAACGGCGGACGGCGGACGGCGGACGGTGGACGGCGGACGGACATTTCAAATTTGGATTCTACGCACCTTGAAACGTAAAGTGACAAAGTTTGAGGGGGGGTTATAAAAATTTTTTGCTACACGATCACATAGGCTTATTATTGGGAATAATAAACCAAAACAGCCTTTTCCACTTCTGCTAAGTCTACTTTACTTACTGCCCAAAAGATGTGTGTCAATTTTGGTTTATTATTTCCAATAATAAGCCTATGTGATCGTATAGCAAAAAATTTTTATAACTCCCCCTCAAACTTTGTCACTTTACGTTTCAAGGTGCGTAGAATCCAAATTTGAAATGTCCGTCCGCCGTTCGCCGTCCACCGTTCGCTGTCCGTCGTCCGCCGTCCGGGCCATAAAAGGCCTAAGAATTAACTTAAAAAACCCGTTCTTTCGCACATAGACTCCATTTGGGGTCTAGTTGGTCCTAACGTTTAACCATCCCGATCGCTTTACTCGCATAGATGGTATGGGCCAAAAACGGGCGGAAAAGTGTCTTTTTCGACGCGCGCACGCCTGGCACGCTTGGCAGGGGGTCACGGTGGGTGGTGAGGGGGGTGAGCGGGGGGTGGAGTGAGAGGAGGCGCCGGCGCCGCGGCACCTTGTGGTGGGTACGGCGTTCCTTCTAGGCATGAATATATGTTTTTTTCAAAGTCATATTTGTGTGTTAATTCCAAAGCTTTTCCTACGCATATTTAATAACATATCCTCTCGACTTTTCGTACGTACTTAGATAATGATATTATTAAGGCAATAACTATTTGAATAGATAGGAGCTCAAGTCGAGAAATATAAACATGCGTATATAATTATAGAAGTATAGGTTGTGGCAACTCGAAATAGGACACGCCGAGGAGTCTGGACTGGCCTTATGACGTACACAAGCCAACTAAAACTACGATCATACTCAATTGAAAAAATAATAAACCTTTGTGAAATAATTTGCAGCGTTTTTTCCCCTGGTATGGACTTCATCTTTCTCTGTTCATTGTGGTCCTACAAAAGGTCTGGGGATATACCGTTCGGAGCTATTCTAAACTACTGAACCGAGGATTATGGAACCCAATTTATATTGACCACATTGGTCCTGAATGTTCGGCATCACATTTGATCCAAAATAATAAAACTAAAGAGATGTAATATTTAAAAACGTTGGCCAAGTTGGATGTGGCACCTAGCTTCCTCGTTCATCTTTCATCTTCTTACAACTATCATCCAAATTTAAGCGAACTCGAACGACTAGAGAGTGAAGAGATGGAACATGATGGAATTTACGTTTGAGCATGCGCAGAATGAATGATTTGGCAACAATGAAACTGATAGGGGATCATTAACCAAACCCGCGCATTTTCTGATAATTCCATCGAAATCGGAAGAAAATAGAATAAATTAAGGTCATTACAAGGATTTTACGTAGGCGCATGTTGAAATTGATATGGGATGATCAATTGTTCCCATTATACCAATGTTACCACTAACAAAGTTGAGCAAGAACTTACTTGAACGATCACCAGTGTTCCATGATCACCTGTTCTTGACTGGATATGAAGACAACCTGTTAAGAGCTCGTTGAACCTGGTTTGTTGTGTTTAGATCGATTACATCCTTTGTATTCGAACCTGAGCGAAAAATAGATAAGGGGATGTCTTATTCATGAGTCAATTTTACAAGCTGAGAATGATTCAATATACTTAATGATAATAATAATCATATTATATAATACATAATTTTATAGTTATATTGTAACAAGAATATTGTAATATAATGAAGTTAGCGTGCAAAAAAACTCTCAAAATATATTGAATTCGTTAGTTTCCAATCCTGCGGGAGAGACTTGAAAATATAGCTTCAATAATGGTGGGGTACGGTTTGCTGAATTCAGCATCTATGTTGGCTCTCAAATTCCGAATCTCATCCAGAGACTGCAGCATTTGTCTGAGCCAACAGCCCGGGGACGGCGCTGGGGTTGTCCCCTCCTTCAATGCCGAGCGATCATGCTGGTTTAGCATAACTTCATTCTGTTTCTCACTTTCCAACCCTTTAGTAAGCAGTCCATTGCAGACTGGGTGGTCAACTAGCAGCAATGTCTTGAAAAGAAAACATCAAAATTTGAAAGGTCGGGGGAGGGGTTAAGATTATTTTTGCATGAAGGTAGTGGGGCCTGAGTTCGACCGGTACCTGCTTACTGAGACCTTACAACTCTTGACTGGAAGGCGATGCCTCATGTTAGTACGCTGTGATTCCCTTACCTCCCCCAGCAAAACGCATAAAAACGGCACGATCTCCCACAATAGTTTTAAATTTTCTTCGAGCCAGGTTGAGATATTGATATGCAAAAAATATAAGATGACGCCTACTGAGAAAATGGGGGTCACTGTTAGAAAAGTTTGAAATTTTATTTCTCCCTTGATGGGAAAAACGATAGATCATGGATATGTCTAATACCTACTCCTTACAAGTACTTACCTACTACTCAATTAAATACCAATCATGTAGTGTCTTCTTTTCACATTATTTGCTCATTATGGTTACTTAGCAACATTAGTTTATAACTTAGCGGAATAAATCACCTTTCCGACACTACAATGGCTTAGGGATCATGAGATGCACCGATAAAATGAGAGCATTTCAAAAAGTGGCGAACGATTTTCTTGATATGAAAACTAAGGGAGTTACACTCCGCTAGTAACGCATGGGTTGTACGTGAAAATCAATAGAAAATAAAGCTTCCTGTACAATTTTTCGGACTGAGAAAAAAAAAAAAAAAAAAAATACACAATTTTTTCAAGTACCCCAGACATAACCGTGTAAAAATTAAAAATTAGGAACTTTAATGATAAATATGACAAAATTTAAAATCTTCCATACAAGTTGCAAGAAATTGAGGCATTTTATGCCCACTTCCTAGTCTAAGAGTGGTCATGTTTACAAAATTAACTGAGAATACGCTCATACCTCAGATTGTTGACCACGCACGGCGCAGGGTGAACGATTTTTATGCGGTGATAAATGCCTAAGATACAGTTCCGTAACAGCGATTTGATTGTAAGTGATAATCATGGGAAAATCAAAATTAACACTTTTCGCTAATGTAACTTCGCGTAATACTTTTCGATTTAATGTCCCAAAATAAAAACGCTGCAAATTATTTCACAAAGGTTTATTATTTTTTCAATTGAGTATGATCGTAGTTTTAGTTGGCTTGCGCACGTCATAAGGCCCGTCCAGACTCCTCGGCGTGTCCTATTTCGAGTTGCCACAACCTATACTTCTATAATTATATACGCATGTTTATATTTCTCGATTTGAGCTCCTATATATTCAAATAGTTATTGCCTTAATAATATCATTATCTAAGTACGTACGAAAAGTCGAGAGGATATGTTATTAAATATGCGTAGGAAAAGCATTGGTATTAACACACAAATATGACCTAGAAAAAACATATATTCATGCCTCGAAGGAACGCCGTACCCACCACAAGGTGCCGCGGCGCCTCCTCTCGCCCCACCCCCCGCTCACCAACCCCCCCCCCCTTACCACCCACCGTGACCCCCTGCCAAGCGTGCCAGGCGCGCGTGCGTGCGTAAGTCTAACACTCAAAGCCTCGAAAAAGACACTTTTTCGCCTGTTTTTGGCCCATAGCATATATGCGAGTAAAGCGATCGGGATGGTTAAACGTTAGGACCAACTAGACCCCAAATGGAGTCTATGTGCGAAAGAACGGGTTTTTTTAAATCGATATTTAATGTGTATGCCTGTCATGTGTGTGGCTGAAGAGGAGGGGGGCGGAGTGGTGGTGTAACTTCTCATGCAATAAGAGCGGAAGTTACAGTAGAAAGTTGGCTAATTCCTAATTAATATTAAAAGTTGAAATTTGAACATTAAACTCAACTCTCTGGAACGTCAAAGTACCAACGAATAAACTCACGGGCCCTTTCCTGATCAGCTGGGACATTATGAAACGAAATAATTTTGATAAAATTTGGAACATACGCTACATTTGACCCGACAAAGTGCTTTTTGGAGTTCCCCAGATATAAACATGTAAAAAATAGAAAATTAAGAACTATAATGATAAATATGTCAAAATTTAAAATCTTGCATACAAGTCTGGAAGAAATTCAGACATTTTATGCCTTCACTTCAAAGTCTAATAGTGGTTGCAATCATGTTTACAAAATTAACTGAGAAGGATCACCTATATATAAACAATTATTCAGACAACCACGCTCATACCTAAGATTTTTGGCCATGCACCGCGCAGTGGTTAACATAATACGGTTAGGTAAATCGAGAGCTTTCCAGCGACTGGCGAACGATTATTGTGCGACTGTAAATGTCTAAGATTCAGTTCCTCAGCAACAATTTGTTTGTAAGTGATAACCAACAGAAAATCAAAAGTAACACTTTTCGATAACGTAACGTAGCACTTTTCGATTCTGTGTGACAAAGTAAAGACATAAAATGTCAAAATTCGTTGAGTTTTTGTACTCAAAAGTTTGTGAGTTGTTTTACTCGTTAATTGAATCAATCTCCTCTCATCTGTCGTGTAACAGGTCCGCCTTCGCCCCTGATCAGCTGCGACATTATGAAACGAACTAATTTTGATAAAATTTGGAACATAGGCTACATTTGACCTGACAAAGTGTCTTCTGTGATTCCGGAGGAGCTACGACCAACTCCTGATCAGCTCATTGAATTAAATTCTCCCCCGCTCACCCTAGGAAGATGAAATTTGATAGCGACACTCTCTGGAACATCAAGATACTAAATAGCAGATGAGTGAGCTAAATCCCCTCCTGTTTACTCTAGGAAGTAGAAATTTGATATGGAGATTCGCTAGGACTTGGAGACGAATGAAATGACGGGCTATTTATTAGAATTGGGATGTTTTTATAATAAGTACATAAGTATTACGATTATATTTTAGTAGATTATTATTACTGCAATTGTATAACTGCTGCTCTGCGTAACCTGCTACTTTACCAAATTTTCCGGCTTCTTTAATTGTAAATTGCATGTTTAAGTAAGGACATAATTCTCGCAAAAGCTGCGAATCTGCGGTTATCATAAAGCAAACGCTTCAACCACATGACGTCAAGTTACTCTGAATGAGCTTCAGGTCCACCAGGTCTCGGAAAACGTTCGAGACACGACAGATACCTAAAATATGCCTAATAAACGTGTGCGACATACCTGAATCTGCCAGATTCTAACCCAGTAACGAGGTGATGAGATGAGTGACAAATCTCCCGCCCAAGATTTAGCGATCGCATCTGAAGGTTCCAAGGGAAGAAGGGTTTTTGTCAATTTTCGTCGAAAATGAGATTAAAACGCCATCTGTTAGATGTTGACGAGTACTAAAAGACCATGTAATGGGTTCGGCGTAAAAAGGTTTTTGTCGTGAGATACTGAAGGGAGAAAAATGTAAGTGTCGGTGAAGAAAAATATTTGTCCATGCATGCTGGGCAAGAAGAGTAGATGTCGAAAGCGTCACGACAATTAAATGGGAAGAAAATGGGCGTTTTAATTCCTTCGAGACCAATTTACCCTGAGTCATTAAACATTAAAAAAGTTCCAGTCATGAAGCATGATCGTATGAGCGAATTTTCATAAATGGTCGTATTACATTTATGTTAAATTCTGTTGTAATCTGAGCACTTTGGGGACAAATAAAAATGTTATTATAAATTTTATAGCAAACTAACTTTTTGTCAGTAATATTCCAATGAACAAACGATTTTGTGGATTTTTACAATTTTTTCGAGTATTCCTATCGATTTTTAGCTTATTTTAATGAAATTTAAGTACATTTTTCAGTACGATTTTGTGCTTAAAATTTTAAATGTCCTAGTTCATGTTCGATTAATTTTTTTCGAGTAGCATTCTGCTAAAAAAAAGAAATTTGTTAATTTTTAGCGGTTTTTTGCCTTTTTTAGTGATTTTTTAAGTAGGTTTTTTGAAATTTGACCAATTTAATGTGCTCAAAAAGTGTTGTCCAACGAACTCATCCTTTCTTTTGAAATGCTTGATTTTTTGGCGAAAGAACGAAGTTTTTATCTCAATTCTATCGAGAGTTATCGTCTGGAATGACACACACACACATATATATATATATATATATAAAAGCGTTAAAATCCAGGAATCATTTCAGAATGCCTCAAAACAGATTTCAATGAAGAAAATTTTTGAAAATTTTCATTTTAAAATTTTTGGAGTCATTGCAATAGCTTTATTTTCTAAGAAAATTCGCTAAAATGCTAAGTATAAAGATTTGCAACATTTAAAGAGGTTTTTGGTGAGACCTGAATCAATTACATTTTACGATAATTTGAAGACTGACACAAGTACAAACGACGACACAGATGATTATATTGATAACATCCCATTGGAGGAAGAAGACATTTGATCATTATTAGGGCGAAAGATGGAGTGATTTTTGGATTTTGAATTTTGTATTTTTTAAACCTGCCGTTTCTACAATTTGCAATTTTTTATTATTATTATGTGAAATAAACATCCGTAGAAAAGCACTGCATCCATCAAAAGTTATTTTTTACCTCATTATAATAGTTTCCTGGAATGGTGAACTTTAGATTTGCTCTGCTGAAAAATGGCAAAAATTGACAAAAATTCTTCTTCCCCTGGACCCTTCATCTGTCTTCCCAGATACGGTAGATGATCTGATTGATGGGATCGGCCGCACAGTGGAGCGAGTGATACGGTAGGCCGGACATTCAATAATATCTCCATTTCTACTTGTCCTAGAATTTTGCTTCATTTTAAATTTAAATCATTTTAAAGCAAATCAAATACTCTATTGAACCACATGATCAGCAATTTTTTAAGCAATTTCGCCAGTGGCGATATAACGTGTAGAACAACGTTTAAATGTGTACTACTCGTACATACATATTATGTATCACTTGCTATATAGAGAATTGAAATTTTTTAAACACATAATAAAAACACATGTTTTATAAATTTTTATTTTTACTTTCCTTACCCCTAAGGGTAAGGGAAGTATTGTAATTTGCCAAAAAATCTAAATTCGAATTTTTATCAAATCTTTACGTTTTGAGGTCTCCTGAGTCGAAAGCAACAATTTTTGCTAATTGGTCTGTGTGTGTGTGTGTACCCACATTTTTTTAATAAATTGAAGTCCACAGACGCAAAACTAAAACAAACAAAAATATATCCAATAAAAATATATATCAATATATTCTGGATAGTTCTGCATAACATCAAAAACATAACGAGCATTTCCGATTTGATTTCTTTTTTTTTTTTTTTTAACTGAACTCCTCATCAGAACAATTTTCTGAAATCTTTCGTTCTTTTCCGTTTTTGTCTTTCTGACAAATGCTTGAATGATTTTGATCTACTAGAAATACCTGGAGTGGATGAAGATGGAAGTTCTTGAGAATATACCTCTGGGAAAATTAGGTCCCTGTTAAGCCATTCGCGATTTTTCCTCAAAGATGGTTCCAAAGATCTATTTGCATCATTCCATTCAAATTGAAAATGATAGCACCACTTCCTTGATTTCTCCCACAAACCGTTTTTCGCACTATTAGTAATCGCAAAACCAAGTAAGTCAGTTCATTTTTCCAAAGCCATGTCAAAATCCTTAAAATTAATATTGTTAGATCTAAAAAATTGAAATAAATCGTAATTTGTTTTAATTTCCGTTGTGTCGAAGTGAGAGACAACATCAGACTGATTCCTTGTTTACCTTTGAAGAGGAGAATCAAATAATGAACAGAAGCAACGACTAATCTGATTACAAAATGTCAACAAAGGCGCGTAGGTATTAACTTTAAAAACAAAATATCTATTGAATAGGCAAGTCTAGGCAAGATCTGACAACGTTGTAAATAAGACAATATACTTCTAAAAACGTGCCAAATGGAATTTTTCCCGGCAAATACCGGCGATTTGCGAATTAATTAAATAAAATTATTTTCTGATCGATGTAAAAAAAAAAAGTTAGGGGAATTTTTTAAAACCTTTTGTGCCAGTCTTAGATTTATTATAATACCCTTATTGTGTACTAAGAGCAGCAATAATTAATAAAATGAAATGAGAGTTCACGACCAATTTAATAAGCCAAGGTTTTTTTAGACATAGCAATTATAACCAGGCTTTATGTGAAAACCAATGCAATAATATGGCTAAAAATCAATCTGCTCAATTGAAAAGCGTTTATTTGGTACTAACAACAAAATCAAAATCCCAAATCAAAAGTGTTATTTTTTCCCCCAATGTCCAACATTACTGTAGGATCGCCCCAGTGTGGGCCGATCTGATCTGTTGCAGATATCTGCTCATGTATGCCCAACTAATCAACGAAAACGCAGACTCTGTCGATCATTAGGCATAAAGTAGTCATCAATTTGGTGTTATCCAGATGTATAACTGTTTACCGAAACACGTTGAATTGATGGGTTTCCTGATAGGCCGTTCCGTTTCATCACCTAAACGGACAAGTAGTGCAGTTGCAAGTCTCGAGCTCGAAGGAGCGGGAGGGCAATGCAGCGTGAAGTCTTTCCCCTTGAGGGGAGCGAGTCGTTGCATAACCTTCCCAGAGGCTTCCTCCCGTCATAACCTAGGGTAATCATCTCTTACCTTATTGAACATGGAGACCAGGAAGCAATAACACCGCCTTCCAACTAATAGCTCTGGAAGAAATTAATGCCCCGGGTTTGTTCGCCGAGGAACGAAAAACTTACGGGAAAAATGCGAGAGGGCGAAGGTTGCTGGAAACAGCTGTAACTATGGCTAGGCATTTCCAAATGTACCTACCTACTATTATAATAGTTATAGTTTACTTCTTGAAACACGCAACCATTATATAAGGAAAATATTGATTCCGCATGACGCTGACTCATCAGGGAATTAAAACCTGTGGAAGTAAGGTTTGCTGGCTTTATGTACAAGTATTTATTCATGCTCCAGTTTGTTTTCAATCCCTATTTTATGACCCTGGGCCTTTATGATACTATTAATGTATTCAATTCTCTCAGTGTATTAATGGATTTTACGTTAAAGAATGAGTAAAACATTTTAAAATTCAACAATCATAAATACTGATGATCACATGGATTATCACTTTTGTTTATTATTTTGACTAATGAGTCTTTGTAATCACGTTTTGCAAACCCCCATTTTTTATTTATTTTTGGTTTATTATTTCCAAAAATAATCCTATGTGATCGTATTGCAAAAAATTTTTATAACCCCCCCTCAAACTTTGTCACTTTACGTTTCAAGGTGCGTAGAATCCAAATTTGAAATGTCCGTCCACCGTCCGCCGTCCGGGTCATAAAAGGCCTAAGAATTGACTTAAAAAACCCGTTCTTTCGCACATAGACTCCATTTGGGGTCTAGTTGGTCCTAACGTTTAACCATCCCGATCGCTTTACTCGCATAGATGCTATGGGCCAAAAACGGGCGAAAAAGTGTCTTTTTCGAGACTTAGAGTGTTAGACTTACTTGGCACGCACGCACGGTGGGCGGCGAGGGGGGTGAGCGGGGGGGGGGGGGGATGGAGTGAGAAGAGGCGCCGGCGCCGCGGCACCTTGTGGTGGGTACGGCGCCGGCGTTCCTTCGAGGCATGAATATATGTTTTTTTCTAGGTCATATTTGTGTGTTAATACCAATGCTTTTCCTACGCATATTTAATAACATATCCTCTCGACTTTTCGTACGTATTTAGATAATGATATTATTAAGGCAATAACTATTTGAATAGATAGGAGCTCAAATCGAGAAATATAAACATGCGTATATAATTGTAGAAGTAAAGGTTGTGGCAACTCGAAATAGGACACGCCGAGGAGTCTGGACGGGCCTTATGACGTACGCAAGCCAACTAAAACTATGATCATACTCAATTGAAAAAATAATAAACCTTTGTGAAATAATTTGCAGCGTTTTTATTTATTTTTGGTTTATTATTTCCAATAATAAACCTATGTGATCGTATAGCAAAAAATGTTTATAACCCCCCCTCAAACTTTGTCACTTTACGTTTCAAGGTGCGTAGAATCCAAATTTGAAATGTCCGTCCGCTGTCCGCCGTCCGGGCCATAAAAGGCCTAAGAATTGACTTAAAAAACCCATTCTTTCGCACATAGACTCCATTTGGGGTCTAGTTGGTCCTAACGTTTAACCGTCCCGATCGTGGTGGGTGGTGGGGGGGTTGAGCGGGGGGTGGAGTGAGAGGAGGCGCCGGCGCCGCGGCACCTTGTGGTGGCTGGAGTGACCAAAGGCGTAGCAGAGGGGTGTAGGAGAATGGATATTTATTACTTTTACGTGTTATACCCATATAATCACGTGTTATACCGCGGCACAATGAGGTGGGTACGGCGTTCCTTCGAGGCATGAATATATGTTTTTTTCTAGGTCATATTTGTGTGTTTCCAATGCTTTTCCTACGCATATTTAATAACATATCCTCTCTACTTTTCGCACGTACTTAGATAATGATATCATTAAGGCAATAACTATTTGAATAGATAGGAGCTCAAATCGAGAAATATAAACAAGCGTATATAATTATAGAAGTATAGGTTGTGGCAACTCGAAATAGGACACGCCGAGGAGTCTGGACGGGCCTTATGACGTACGCAAGCCAACTAAAACTACGATCATACTCAATTGAAAAAATAATAAACCTTTGTGAAATAATTTGCAGCGTTTTTTTTACGTTTTAGGTTAAAGAAATTCAAAAAATCGAATAGGGGAAAAAAAATCCGTCCGTCCGCTTTAGGTCGATCGTCCGAAGATTTTTTTCGATACTACTATAACTGTACGAACGTTTATGAAATTCGGCTCAAACCCTGGAACCAAATGCTGAAAATTAATGAGATAAAATAAACACGTACCTACACACAATATAGATAGTAAACTTGATATCGTAAAGTTCAAGCCCTTAGAGAGAACGAACGGATAAACGTACAGCGATCCGGGTGGTTTCATCTTGCATGCAATTCTTGGGGATGATATACTTACAACCAATGACTGCAAAAAAAAAAAACAAAAAAAAACCTACTTTGGAAGTTTTGCAAAACCCAGATGGAATGTCTTATTCCCACTTGGGGAACACACCTCAGTATTCCAGGCAGAAATAGTGGCAATCAGGCTGCGGCTACGGAGAGCATTAGGAGGGGGCACCATGGTGCCCACGTCTGTATCCTCTCTGACAGCCAAGCCTCGATGAAAGCATTAATGGCCCCAACCATCTCTTCGCGGGTGGTCTGGTGTTGTATGCAAACCCTCATCACCCTAGCGAAACACAAACGGGTTTGCCAGGAGTGGGTGCCAGGGCATAAAGGTATTACTGGTAATGGACTGGTGTCCTGTAATTGGATTGGTGTCAACCGAGGTTTTATCAAGTGGACTGCAAGTTATCTGGAGGATAGATCACATCTTACTAAAGTTGATGATGTTATTAGTGACCATGAATTTTGCAACTGTGGAATCCCTCAAGGAACTGTCCTCGGGCCGATTTACTTTATAGTATTCATGAACAGACTTCTTAACATGGAGTCTGAAGGAGAGTCAGTGTCTTTTGCTGACGACACAGCCTTTATAATAACGGGTAACTCCTGGGAACAAGTCATCATAAAAGCTGAATCATGTCTGACCAAAATCCTTCATTGTCTTAAAAGTATGGGAATGAAGATCAATTTTTCTAAAACTAACTTCTTAACTTTCGCGTTTAGAGAAAGTGATATCCCGCAGATAAAGAACCTAAAATGCCATGTACCGGAATGTACAGATAACCTTCAGTGCTGCTGTGAAGTAATACAACAAGTTGCTTCTGTTCGATACCTAGGCGTGGAAGTTGATCAGAACCTAAGATGGGACAAATACCTGAAAAAAGTGACATCCTCGATGAGAAAGATGATCCATGTGTGTAGGGAGGTGAGGAACTTTTTAGATATTGATAGACGTAGAATGGTATACTATGCGCTCATTCAGTCGCTCATGATCTATGGTGCATCTGGTTGGGGAGGATGTAGCGCGTCCCTTCTTGATTCGTTATTCCTGACCCAGAAGCTCTTAATCAAAGTCTTACTTAAAAAAAGGACAAGATATTCGACAGAAGCTCTCTTTAAAGAGTTCGCAGTACTCAAATTGGGAGAGCTAATTGACAAGATAACTATAATTAAAATATATAAGGATTTACATTGCGACCACCTGCAATTTTTAGATAAGGGAAAAACAAGAACTTTCGCGCAATTTCTTTCTAAACTGCCTTTCCGTAGGACTCACCATGGCCAACGGGCGTATGATTACCGGGGAGCAAAACTGTTCAATGCCCTACCCCATGAGCTCCGCTCTATTTCTAAAATTGAAAAGTTCAAAAAAGTGCTGAAAAAACATACAACAATGAGGCAATCTGAGACCCATTAGATAATATTAGAACTTTAAGATGGTAACTGAATTATTCCTATGCATTCTGATTTAGCCGATGTATATGTACCTATTGATTCCAATTTTACCTATATTTACTTACAAGATGATTATTGAATAAGGTATTGAATGAGTGTGCTGATTATGTATTACTCCTTCCCACAGCACAAGTATACGACTTATAGCGGGGAGTAGCATTTCCTGATTTGTGTAACTTTTTTTTTGTATTGCAATACCTATCTAAATAAATATCATTATCAGGATAATTTGATACTGACTCACTTGCAGAATGAGAAGTGGTAGACATCTATAAACAATTCAAGAATCAGGATAGGTAGGTACACAAAGTATCTAAAGTAGTAAAAGGGTGGGTATTGCAAGAAGTGTAGGTAGGCAATAATCCCAGTTGTTCATTGAAAAAAAAAAAAAAAAAAAAGCGTATTAATTTGAATGAAGAGATAATTGCGGAGTGGGTAGTCTACTGGAGCAACTGCCCCAGTTGCCCCACCTCTGCGTACGCCCTTGTTCGGAAGGATCATCAACATGTTAATCCAAAATTGAGGGACATGTCCACAGCAACTTAACACCAAACTTGCAGAGGGACTTCTCAGGACAAACCGTAGGGAACTTAAAACAATAGACGACCTTATAACTGGCTTTGCACTCCTACGTTTCCACTTACACCGAATAGGGGTCACACAAAACTCAACGCTGTGCAGGCTATGCAAGGAGACAGACGAAACAGTATCCCACGTAATCTTTGAATGCCCTGCAAATCGCAGATTTGAACTCTTTGGGAACAAACCCCAACGATGTCTATTCGAAGCGAACAATTAATCAAAGGGCTCACATCCCTCGAATTTCTTTGACTAAACGCAAAGCTCTCAGAAAAGTACAATAAGCCACCAGGCTTCCGTGCTTGGGGCCCAAAATAACCCCACCTTAGATTTTTCCTATACATCTACATCTACTTCTGAAGTTTTTGAATTTTAAATGCCCTTCAAATCCACCGATTATTTTGAATGAAATCGATTTCTAGAACCAATTAAACCTAGGTTTCTGACCTACGTCAACCAAACCAATAGTATTGTGGGAAGCGGGGGGGGGGGGGGGGGGGGTTAAAAATGTTTTCTTGGTCAATAACAAAGGTTTAGTAATAAACATTCGAAATGAAAGGGTGGTTGGTTTAAGTTTTCCCCGCTTTCGATTTAGATAGATATTATATTTCATATCAATAAATCGTACGAGGCAGAATCGATCGATCGATAGTGATACAGAAAGGTCTGAGTGTTCGAAAGGGAAAAGAATCGACAACATAAATGTGAATTGCGAAGCTGACTTCTTCTATTGAGTGATCTGAATAAAACCTATACCTATGCATTTGCTTAGATCATTTGCTTGTTAGCAAAAGCGTAATGTGTCAAGCAAAAGGTCCAGGCTCTAGCAAATGCTCATTTTATGTGAATAACCTTTTGCTAATACTTGGTAGCATGATGAAGTTAGCATTTGCTTGAGATTACCCGTGCGTTATTATGATGCACAGTGATAGTTGCCTCGCAACGGCCTTTCCAGCTCCCCTACGCCCATGTATCGCAACAATCTATTTCTCTGGGATCGTATTTGTCGCCAAGTCTTTGGCGATTATTGTGTAAAAACCTGAGTACCCTAAAAATCTTGATAACAATAACGTTTTATTTCTATTTGAAATCGCTCCTCCTCTTTTAGCTCATTTTTTCTAAAAATTTGCTTACATTTCAAACAATGTAACACAATATAATAGGTAATTAAGGAAAATTCGCTCGTACGATCGTGCTACATGACTGGAACTTTTTTCGTCGCCAAGAACGTGGAGGTTAGCCAGGCAATGTTGGCTTTCTCGAAACAGAAAATTCGTTTGAAATTATTTCCGAAACTGGTACACCTTACCGATTCAAATACACTTTCAGACTTTGCCCCGTATAAAAAATCCTGTAGGGTGTACTTTAGGAATTGTAAGAGAAAAACTTTAAAATGAGCAAATTAAGTCATCCGCATGAGGCCGTCATTTTGTATTCCACCAATTTTGAGATGGCAGACAAAGATTTTCTCACTCAGAACTAATTTTTCAATATCTAATCTCAAATCTTCTCCTCAAATTACTACCTATTTTCGGCCCTGGCTCCTGTACTATTATGATTTGCTTAGATAATAAACTGATTGATTACAGGCGACAAAAGAACCGGATGTCCCTGAGACAACTATCGAGGGGAATAAAAGCTATTTCGGCCTGATTCTTTTCTACGGATGCTATTTAAACGGTCAGTCAGTCAGACTTGTAAACATATAGGAGGAAACGGAAGTTAGTGAAAAACGTTGTCTATTTCCACGAAAAATAAAGAGTTACTATGTTAAATCGATTTCGACGGTTAGGCCATCATCAGTAACAAACAATAACTGAATACACATTAGAAAGGACACAGCTTTTATAGTAACAGTTGAAGGGAGATTGAATCCCATTGGTCAAGAGAAAGGAAAGGGGCAGGACGGGTACAACCAATCAAGTGCAAACACAGTGACGGGGGATTATAACTAATTAGATGAAGTGAAAGGGGGAAAAAATAACTAAATATGGTTTCAACAGTGTGAAGGGATAATTCCAAGCTTTATAGAAATGGACCTATCAGTGGTGAAATATATTGAGGTATATCTTCATTTAAACATTTACCAGATCTGTCACTTTTGATAATTTCGAATTTTTCAAGTACATTCAACATACCTCCCTTTGGACAAAAATGAAGAAATTCCACAAACTGTCTATCTGTCAAATCAAAATTGTAACTATGATTGGATTCCTTAAGATGTTTCGCAAATGTAGACTTACCCTTATTTTCCCTGAAATCCTCCTGATGCTCGTCTATTCTTTCCCTGAATTTCCTTCCTGTTTGACCGCAATATTCGAAGCCACAAGAACATTTTAATTTATAAACCCCACTTTTATCCTGAACATTGATTTTGTCCTTAACGGATCCTAGTAATGCTTTAAGACAATTTTTAGTTCTAAAACCTACTTTGTAACCTCTCGATGATAGAATTTTGCCGGTTTCATCCGAAATTTTCCCATAATAAGGTATACTTATCCATTGCTTTTCTTCTAAATTTACATCTTCCCTAGCCAGATTGGAAACTTTTTCCCTACTCTTTTTCCTGAGAACCGTATCCCATATGGTATCAACGAGATCTCCTCCATATCCGTTACTAGCTGCTATGCTTTTGATAATGGATTTTTCTTTTGATAAATTTTGTTCACTCATTGGGATAGATAGTGCTCGGTTGATCATACTATGGAAGGCTGCATGCTTATGGACTAAAGGGTGATGTGAAGTACTATGAATAGTTATATCGCTGTATGTATCTTTTCTATAAATTGAAAAATCATGCTTTTCGTTTACCAAAGAGATGGAAAGATCTAAAAAATTGAGTTTATTTCCGCCGAATTCGAGGGTAAATTTGATAAAGGGATCTAATTATTGATTTTTTCGTGAAAAGAATTTAGTTGTCTTTCTGTGCCCTTCCATAAGATGATAATATCATCGACATATCTATTCCAATAGAGAAGATTATTTGTGTTACAAGTTGTAAATATTTATTGCTCAAGATAATCCATGTAAATATCTGCAAGCAGAGGAGATAACGGGGAACGCATAGCAACCCCTGGCAGTGTATAACATTGTCCATCGAATAAAAAGTAATTCTGATCCATACAGACAGACATCAAATTTAACAATTCATAGTTTTCAAAAATATTATGTTTAGAGCCGTGAATCAGCCTGCATACCACATCTTTGCAGCTAGCTACATCGATATTGGTGAACAGACTAACCACATCAAAAGATGCGAGCTTAGCATTTGGAGGCATCTGAATGTCCTTAATTTTGGAGACCAAATCATAAGAATTTAGTACAGTATGTTGGGGCCGAAAGTTGATTTTATTTCTAAATAAAATATTTAGTTTTTTAGCCAATTTGTAAGCAGGAGCACCAATATAAGACACCACCGGTCTCATCGCCGCACCTTCCTTTGAATTTTAGGGAGACAAGATAACCTGGGCGTATGAGTGATTTAGTTCGTATATAGGAGGATGTGAGTATGCACGCAAGTATGTTATGTGTATGTCATTCTGATTACCACCAGCGTGATATTTCCGGGGCCCTCGCCGGCCTCGTAGTCGCCGGTCGGAGTTTCGACACCGAGCGCAGCCAAAATTCTTTACAAATTTACGCCGGCTGAGGTGAACGCCCTCTGAGCGGTTGTCCAAAGTTTGTTTAGTCTTCGGTTACAGAAGGTTTTAAGGAGCGCGCGACCTGCCTGCCCCTCCCTGTCCAGGGAACCAAACCTTAGCCCCGTCATTTCCCTTAACTTAACCACTCGTATTGCTTCCGAGTGGAAACATTGTTTTTTCTTACGGAAGAAAAAAAAGTAAGTTCTAGAGTAAACGAGCCACCACTTTTCAAATTTAAGGACAGCCAGTGGAAGAATGCAAGGACCCATGAAAATCAGAGCGTAGACTTTCAAGACGAGCCATTTGAATTTCGAAGCTACAGGGTCTTCAATGCGTTCCATAACGAATTCATTTCTCTTTGGGACGTTTTCAAACTGAAAAGAACGACAAAAGTAGTTAGTGTTTTTAAAAATTAAAAAACTGAATTGTGGCTTAGAGAATGTATCAAAACTCAAACGGTGGGTACAGCTTTCGTACAAGTACGCAACCACGAAGGACATTTTAAGTCTTTGCGTCCCTCCCGCACCCACATCACGTACCTCGTACTTTATTCATTTTATTTTATTTTATTTTTTTTTTTTAAATAATACACATCTTCTTATATACACACTCACGAGTGCACTTCGTAAAAATTTTGTTAAACATAAACACAGTCCGAGCTTCATCTCCAAGACTCGTACATCTCCAAGAGATAATTTGTTTATCGGTTGTTTGGTCTTAAAATTATGTCTTTACTTATATAAAGTTTGCAATCGTGTTCAAAATATAAATTATTGAGAATGATCACCTGTGTGTAAACAATTATTTAAACAATCACGCTCATACCGCAGCTTGTCGGCCACGCACTCCGCAGTGGTTAACGTAATATGGTTAGGTAAATCGAGAGCTATCCAACGAGTGGTGAACGATTTTTGTACGATGATAACTGGCGAAGTTAAAGTTCCGTAGCAACGAATCGGTTGTACGTGAAAATCATTAGAAATTTTTCATAACTCTTTCTTCGTCACACTTATTTGAGTTATGTGCCATAGTAAAGACATAAAATGTCAAAAAATTTTGGTCTCCAAAATCAATATTTCCACTTGCATTTTACGATTTAGACCATTCTGAACAACTTTGGTTCCCTGTCTGTGTGTCTGTCGTGTGTTCGCAAATCCTTGTAACAAGCTTATTTTCCTCAGTTTTCATCCGATTTGGATAAAATTGTCAGGGGATGTGCGGGCTAGGGGGTAGAAAGTCCCGTACCTATCAGTTCATCGTTCTTGACTCAATACCTCACTCCGCCCATGCGCGAAAGTAAATTCTACCAAGTATCAGTTCGGGGATGAGAATTTTCTCATTTTAAATCAATTTCAACATGATTGTATCATTAAAAGCTACTGCGCATGCGCCAATATGAAATACTTGCAACAAGCTTATTTTTCAATTTTTATCCGATCTGGATGAAATTCGCAAGGAATGTGCGGAATAGGGGGTAGTCAGTCCCCTGTCAGTTTCATTGTTGCCAAATAAATACTTCACAATGCGAATGCGCAAACGTAAATTCCATTATGCTCCATTTTTCACGCCCAGTCGTGTAGTTTTGAGCGTGGCAAGGATTTACCACAGACAGACAGACACGGATCCAAAATTGATCACCAAACTCTGGAACGCAAAAAGCAAGTAGAAATTTTGATTTCGGAGGACATTTTTTTTTTTTTTTTTTTTTTTTTTTTTCAATCACGAGCACAAAGCTTCCTCACCTTCGGAAGTGAGGAAGCAAAAATCGTCAAGTTTATCATAGACGGAAAATGTTATAAACGGAATAATTGTATAGAGTAGTAATGCTAAACAAAATACAATATGACATTACAGCATGCTAAATCCTTAGTAAAAATCATTGCAAAAAAATTGTTAAATGCTGAGAATGTCACCAGGAGTATGTCAGACTCACTAGGTAAGGGGTGACGCCAGTCAAGGAATTTTGGATCTTGCCTGGGTTCGGGACCACCGATGGGGCTGGCTAGAACGGTGGCAGATAATAGAATAGTTACGGCAAATTTACGAGGGCGGTAATCCCGCCTACGGCACTCAGAGTAACCCACCGCGCACTCTGAAATTTCCCTGTGAGTGTCTCATACGCATGTGTCGCGTTATGGGTGAATGTTGGCACCCTACGACCACAAATATCATTTCCCGTCATTTTTATTCATTCTAAGAGTACCTTCACTATTTCGTCTTCGGGAATTTTTTTTTTCCGGAGATTTTTATTCCGTGAACCGTATAACAAACTTGTTCTGAACAATATTATTTGCAATATAAACTAATTTTTAGGCTTTTAATGTTAAGGATTTTGATAAGGTTGAGAATAATTGAAAACTCGGCGCTGCGCGCCTCGCTAGGAGCTCTGCTCCTTGACCCCGCTGGGGGACCCACACCCTCTTTTGATTACACTTTGAGCCTCGGCTAAACATTAGCGGAACGTGGAACACGCTCCATTTCAAATTGCATAAGTTGAATAACAAAGAAATTAGATCCGCCGCTATATTTCAGTCTCGAATAGCAAAGAACTTAGATCTAGTTCTCACTCAGCTGATTTGAGGAGCTCTAGACTTCATGATTTCTTTCTAGACGTCCCAAGGGTTCTCCATTCCAATTTCAGCATCATAGGTTGAATAGCAAAGAAATTAGAGCCGCTGCTACTTTAGTATCGTTTTTTTCGTGATAAACCTTTGTTACACGTTTCATTTTTAGTTCCCAGTAAAAGCGTATACTACGCTAAAATTGGCTTCAATAGACAATTTAAGGTAGGTTGAGTTCATAGTAAAGTTACTTAAGGAAAAAACAAACAACAACTTTATTTAAAACAATAAAGCAAGCTGCTCTACATTAAGGATGTCTGATGACACAGCCTTCCGACCCATCCTTGGAGGTAATGCCCGAAATTATTTCAAAATATTTTTTCCTTTCAGGTTGGTGACATGGAGGACCCTCTCATGATTTTCGGCGCCGTAAATTACTATAATGTCTGTCCTTCGGTTAGAGTGTAGTTACTATCCTGAGATATTACATTTTCATGTCAAATTGGAGGTTTTACACACCAAATTGGAGGTTTTAAACATCAATTTGGAGGTTTTCCATTTCAAATTTGAGGTTTTCCATTTCAAATCGGAGGTTTTTCCACATCAAATTGGAGGATGACAGAAATATATGATTTAATTCTGAGAATGCAGTAACAACAAATTCATGCGTGAAACATAACATTTAACAAACATGACTGAACATAGTGAACAAACCTCATTTTTTTAACGTAAGCCTTGCCCTGCAGCAACGGCTGTAAGGTCTATCATCATTCTCATCACGTTAATTTGTGTAGTTCGATATTGGAGAGTTCCCGGTTACTGCGGTTACAGATCACACAGTGCACGTGAACCATGATCAGCTGATCTGGTAACAATCAACAGCTGACAAATTACTCCAATCACGCGACGTGAGTAGGAGACCGCTAGATTGACAACGCAAGAACGAGTTTTAGTAGGTACGTCCTCGTTACCACGTCTTCAACACTACGCCCGTAAATGTATAAACTCGAGGAAGGTTTCTTTGATAAGCGTGTTTAGTTCATATTTTTATACTAAACATATTAATTGTAATATTTAAAATATGAATTAAATATATAATTATATTAAAATATTTATTAATTTTATTTATATATTCATCTTATTTTTACTCAAAGCATCGAGTGCCCAAAAACAACTTAGTCAACGAAACGAAGGATAAAGGGTTGCCGAAAAACGGATACCTAAAATCTTTTCATTTCAATCATATATCTACCTTTTTCAAGATGCAAACATTAAACTAATAATATTTTACTGAGTTTGCCGACTAAATGTATAAAATCTCTAATACCAACCTCTATATCTACATAAACCAATATTACTACTAACAAAGTTGAGCGAGAACTTACTTGAACGATCGTCAGTGTTCCTGACGGATGTGTCTTCAAGTGGAATGCATCGTCGGGCTCGTCTCTACTGAATAAACTAGCGCGATAATATAATTATAAGCCTACGTAGTCTAATACTTCTCGCTGATTTCCATAGCACAAATAAAACGTCAGACGACGGACTGATTCGATTTTTGAAATCTACGTATCTTGGAACGTAACCAACAAATTTTGAGAGAGGGGATAAAAAAATTTCTTGGCCGATTACAAAGGTTCACTACACAAATATTACTATGAATTGAAAACAAAATAAAACAACACGATGATGGATGATGGAAACTGGGATCAGATTGAAGGAAAACAGAGTCGGAGAAATACAAGATGTCGGAATCAGCGTCAGGTTACAAAACACTTGATAAGAGACGACGTGTGAAGACGCGTGAAACTCCGAGCTTGCACCGTAGTAAAAGCCAGCGTGTTAGCGAAATTTTGATTTTCCGTAGATTCACGGTCACCGTATTAGAACACCGTAGTAACCAGGAACTTTGTATTATGACCGCAGCAACGCTTCGGGTTATCGTGTCACACGGGTCGTGGTCTGTTCGGGGATAGCGGCGTGGTGTTTAAAATTGATTTGAAACGAACCATTTCCGTCATCCTCCGAATTGATGTGTAAATCCTCCAATTTGACTTGAAAATGCAATGTACAATGTACCACTTCAAACACTGCATTTGACTTAGCCCAGAATAAATCAGCAATTGAGGTCCTGACTTTGTGATGGTCATTATTCCTCAATAACCTAATGAAATATTTTTTCACACTACTAATGGAAAACCACCCTATGCTACGTAGGCCTTATTGAGTTCTGGAGGTCATGTAAAGACCTGCTTATCTTAACGAACTCAAGCAGGTATTTAAGGATTCGTGTCTTGGGCTTACAAGGAAAGAACTGTCAATATTTCCATTAGATAACGATTGAGACCCTATTACTCATATTAAGCCCACAGGCTTTCAAACGTGTGCAACTTATTTATATTCTTTACAGTACTTAAGGTACAATAGTTACAGTACAATACTTATCCCCTAAATATTCCATTGTGTTCTGAACTCGTTAGCTTTGACTTATAGGTGTTGTGGTGGTCGTTGACCTCTGAGTACCTAGCTATTGTTGTCACAGAACTATTCACGAATTTGTTGAAAACCTGTGAAAACACGACAGATTTGGAGTCCATTCCTGTTTTACAGTCATACCCTGTGATTTTGTTGAAAGAACCTCAACGAATGGTAAAATATTATTTACCATCGAAATAACGTTCCGGCCGTCTGAGTATTTGTTAAAATCATAAATTATGCAACTTCTATTATAACACAGCAGTCTTGTTAAAAAATCACATTTTAAGGACGCGCCTTGGAAACTCACAGATAGATTTCGAAAAAGACCTAGAAAACGAAATTCAATGTTGAGAACAATTATCAAGACATAATCCTTTTTGAATAATTCAAATCCGAATCAGTCGAAAAATTCGTATACGTAAGCTATTCTTGATATAAGCGCAAATAATATTCATCCCCTCCAACATTCACCAGAACGATACTCCTAATATTAACAGCGGTTTTCGTAGATTATTGGGAAATATGAAGGGGCCTAGAGGAGCATGAGGAGATTTATTGTTCCTTGACGTACACAATTGGAAAAATCTTGTGAATAAGAGAGTTTCCAAAAATTACGAGCCCGTAGAACAAAAAACTCGTAGCCCGTCCCTAAATTTTTCGGCAGTTTTTCGCGTAGAAATTCATCTTAATCTTTTTCGCAACAGATTCATCTTAAACTTTGGTTTTTTTTAGGTACGTACTCTTGAAGTATAATTAGATACAAATATGACTATTCGAATGGTGTAATCCTGATTTTTAGGCTTGAATTGCGAATAGTCGGTATCTATCTACTCACGTATTTCATCAAGCTTCATCTGCTCTTGGAAATGTATTCTCCAAAATCAAAATTTCCACTCGCATTTTACGTTTTAGACCATTCTGAACAACTTCGGTTCCGTGTCTGTCTGTGAGTGGCTCTGTATATGTGTCCATTAGACTGACAACGAAAAAAACGAAAGTTCGAATTTTTGAGGGGCTCAAAGCTCAGATGCTAGGAACAACTCCTGAAAATTTCAGTCCGAGTCGATAATCCCTCGAAGGTCTCCTAAACCCGTTTTTTGGTAATTGAATTATCGATTTTAGAACACCAGACGCTTAGGACAAAAAGACGGTTAGGACATGAAAGATCCATTCGTCTGGACACTTTTTATACTCTATTCATATGTTTTCGGTGTTGCGGAACACGATGCCGCCATTATTGCTGTAATTCTTACAGCAAATAGCTAATTTCACTTTCTTAAAGTGAAGCTGTATTTCTTTTGATATTCAAGAAATCAGTCCAAATAAGTGATGGAAAAAAGGCATTTTTTGCCGTTTTTACCTAGTTTTGACTGGGAAAAAAATTGTTTGTCGGTCTTTTCTGCTTCGGACCTTGTTCCGAATGTAACAAGACCAATTTCGTCCTATAATATATTGTCCTTTTGGAAATATCTGCTCAAGAGCCGAGTTAGCTTTTTTAATGGTAACCGCTCTATACTTACCAGTAGCTGCGAAATCAAAATTTAACGCCCTAAAGCCCTATTTATCACATTATTTTATGTTTTTGGGCTCGTTCAACATTACGTGCAAGTAGTACCTAGTGCCACTATTGAATATAGAACGGTTACCATTAAATAAGTCGACTTGGCCCTTGAGCTAATATTTCGAGAAGAAAAATGTATTATGGGACAAACTTAGTCTTGTCATATTCAGAATAAGTCACAGAAAAAAGTCCAAGGCAGAGGAGACACTCATAAATGGTTTTTCCCAATCAAAACTAGGTGTAACCGGCGAAAAATCCCTAATTTCTATTAATTTTGTCCACTGATTTTTTGAACATCAAGAAAAATCCGCTCTATTCACCGATTTTTGACACCTAGCTCTTGATTAAAAACCGAAATACGAGTCCTACGCCTCCACTACTAGCACGTAATGTTCAACGAGCCCAAAAACATAAAATAATGTGATAAAAAGGGCTTCAGGGCGTTAAATTTTGATTTCGCAGCTACTGGTAAGTATAGAGCGGTTACCATTAAAAAAGCTAACTCGGCTCTTGAGCAGATATTTCCAAAAGGAAAATATATTATAGGACGAAATCGGTCTTGTTACATTCGTTACAAGCCAGGAAACAAGGTCCGATGCAGAAAAGACCGCAAACAATTTTTTTCCCAGTCAAAACTAGGTAAAAACGGCAAAAAATGCCTTTTTTCCATCACTTATTTGGACTGATTTCTTGAATATCAAAAGAAATACAGCTTCTGCGCTTGCAATAATGGCGGCATCGTGTTCCGCGACACCGAAAACTTAGGAATAGAGTAGGTATAAAAAGTGTCCAGACGCATGGATCTTTCATGTCCTAACCGTCTTTTGTCCTAAAACACATGTCTACTGTTCTAAAATCGATGATTCAATTACCAAAAAACGGGTTTAGGAGACCTCAAGGGGTTATTGGTTCGAACTGAAATTTTTAGGAGTTGTTCCTAGCATCTGATGCAATCATCTGAGCTTTGAGCCCCTCAAAAATTCGAACTTTCGTTTTTGTCGTTGTCAGTCTAATGTCCATGTGTGTGTCTTGTGTCCGCAAATCCTTGTAACAGGCTTATTTTCAACAGTTTTCATCCGATTTGGATGAAATACTCAGGGGATGTGCGGGATAGGGCGTTGACGGTCCCCTATCAGTTTCTTCGTTCTTGACTCAATACCTCAATCTGCGCAGACGGTAAACTCTACCACGCATAATTTTGTCACGTCCTAGTTGTTTGATCTCGCTCAAATTTGGTTGATAGCTGGGGGATGCCAATTTGATCACCCTATATCAATTTCAACATGGTTGTGGTTCAACGTGGTTGTGTCATTAATAACTACTGCGCACGCGCCTATATGAAATCCTTGTAAAGACCTTAATGCCCACTGTCCACATAAACAACTCTAAACACGAGGTTTGTCTAATAAAACTTGTTAGCCGTTAGCCTTGCATACTTACCTATATCTATCAGTTATAAATGCAGCCTCACTGCTAGTGAAGGAGCTGAGAGAAGTTTCGTTCGCAAAAATAGAGGCACGGTTTCGAACAACATTTTTTGTTTCTTGGTCTATTACTAAGGTTCATTATTGAAAATAATAAACGAAAATGTTTAAGAGGAACTTTCGTTCAGTAATGAGCTCTACAATCAAACCCTGAAGTTTGTAGAAATTGATATTTTTCTTGCATACCTACTCGCATTTCAATTAATTCTAAATACAGCTTCACTACGTTTGGCTATAAGTTGTGAGTGACTCTCAGCTAAAACCTAACTCCTGGAGTTCACTCGTCCTGACGTCTGACCTGTAGGATCATTGTGCTATTGTGATCCTAATTACGGTACCTAGCTCAGGTATAAGTAGCTAGGTCGCCTGCTCCGAGAGAGAATGTGGTGCTTTTAACCAAAGTTTTCACAAAACTAATCATCATTAATGTATGAACGGTTTCAATGTCCCAGTATTGCTTCCGAGACTGCAAGGCAGCGGAAGCTTTGTTTTCACTTTCGAAATGAAAAAAAATTTTTTGCTCCAAAATCAAAATTTCCACTCGCATTTTGCGTTTCAGAGCCTCCTGAACGAATTTGGTTCCGTGTCTGTCTGTCTGTCCGTCCACATTTCCTTGTAACAGCCATAACTTCCACAATTTTGATCCGATTTTAACCAAATTTTCAGGGATCGTGCGGGTTAAGCTCTAGATGGTCCCCTATCAACTTCATCATGATCAAATCAACGGTAGCTTCTGCGCAGGCGCTAACGTGAATTCCTTGTGACGGTCATAACTCGGTCAATGTTGAACGGATTTCAGTCAGATTTTCAGGGATGATGTGGGTAAAGTCCCTTGAGGTCCCATAAGACAATCATCATAATTGCATTAGTATTACGCTCTGCGCATGCGTGAACGAAATATTCTTGTTACGGTCCTTGCAACAGCCGTAACTTCTACAATTTTGATCCGATTTTAACCAAATTTTCAGGGATCGTGCGGGTTAAGCTCTACATGGTCCCCTATCAGTTCCGTCATGATCGAATCAATGGTAGCCTCTGCGCAGGCGCAAACAAAATTTTCTTGTTTCGGTCATAACTTAGACAATTGTTAACGGATTTCGGTCAGATTTTCAGATCAAAATATTAATGAAATCCTGTAAATCAATTAAAAACTCCTTCAGTTTTGATCCGACTTAGACGAAATTTTCAGGGAACATGCGGACTACATTCTGGATGGTCCCATATCAAAATTTTCCTTATTAATTTCATTTATTATATGTACCATTCAGCTTCCAATTTCCCACCTTATTAATTCCCTGATGCCAGAACCGGTCGTTTCTAGTTTTCTGGAATTTAATGGTGATGTACTGTGAAGGTCACGAGGAAGCTCATGTGCCATTTCCTTGGCAGTGTATTCTTTTCTTTTATACCTTCGGAGTCTATGGAGGTGTTGATTCAGTTTTGGACCGAGCTGAAAGAGACGGTATAAGTGAAAATTTATAAATCACGATATTTATTGCACGTTGGTTATGAGGTAGCAGCTTACGCTCCTGTTTTGCACGTTTCATCCATGAAAAATAATTGGATGCAATTTCCGTTTACTGCAGGCGTCCAAACAAGCCCCGATTGTGCGTCTAAATGGGTTCCGTTTTAAAAAGCGTGCGTCCAATTGTCCATCGACCGATTGAGGTTGTTTTAATTATGACTCCTAGTCCGTGTTAACGGTGTTTACGTAAACTTAATTACTTCTAAAACTCGTTTGTTTGCTTACGACTCCTCGGGACTCTTCCTGCGCTTCCAAAAGATGCGTGCGATACTCTTTACGTATAAAAACGCCTATCCGGGACTCTTCCTGCAGTTCCAAAAGATGCGTGCGATACTCTTTACGTATAAAAACGCCTATCCGGGACACTTCATGCATGCCCATGCTCATGATCCTGTTTTGCACATTTCTCCATCATTCAAAATATTCGGATGCAATTTCCATTTACAGCAGGCGTCCAAATTGTGCATCTAAACGGGTTCCGATTTTATAGGCGTGAGTCAAAATGTGCATCGACCGATTGAGATTGTTTTGTTTATGACCCTTAATCCAAGTTAACGATGTGTACGCACACTTAATTACTTCTAAAACTCGTTTGTTACCTTACTCCTAGAGATTATACCAAGATGATACCTAGTAAAAATTGAAGTTGTTGAAATGTAACAATCGATAACCTTCAATAAAGTTTTGTTGTGTGACATCGGTCAGCCCGCATCAGCTCCCCACGCGTTCGGAAATAAACAGATTATGTTCGTTTCCCTGGTTTGGCTCTCCCTTACAAAATGACCCTCGACAAGTACCCTGGATTTCCGGATGGGAGCAAACAGCTGTAGAGTCGGTGAAAGGGGCGATTCTATGGGTCCTCAAAGATGTTTTTGAAGCATCGGTTATGACTTTCAGGTATATTTTCGTCGTGTCGTAACTTCTTTTTTTTCGACCTTACCATCTGCCAGGTTACGACATTTTTCTCATAGGATGCGCCGCCAAAGAAAGCCTCACGTTTTTCGTTTGCATATTCGTCCCCAACCCACCCGGCTAGGGGCTTCCCAACGATCCGAATTCGCTTTTGAGAACGGATGTCGGTTCCATTATCCCTTTTAATGCCTGCCCTAACATTATGACACCTAGGTTATATATGGACTAATCACTCATGATGTGAATTACTAATGGAACTGGATACACTTACATCTTTATGCTGTACACATTATACAGCTTTTAGCGAATTTTTGAAGAAAATTAAGCTATTGCTCTCGCCTCAAAATTTGTAGAATGTGAATTTTTGAAAAGAATTTATGCAGAAATCCGTTTCAGGCTATTCTGAAATTTAACGCATTTTTTAATGTATGTATGTATATTAGGGTGGTTCAAAAAAAAAAAAAAAAGTTCTGGGATTTTTGGTCCCCATTGTGTTTTTGCTTCCTCGGTATGTCAGGATGACCCTCCTAAATTTTTAGCAAAAATAATAATCCTAACCACTTTACCTGGGTCGATTTTTGCCAGTTATCGACCGCTATCGTAAACCAACCTCTAAATTGGTGCCGACGTGATGATTTGAAGGACGGATTTCAATTTTTTTGGGTCGATTTATGGGTTTTCGCATGCGCTGAACACGATGAACTTATTTATTTTACGCTCCGTCCACTAGTTATCCGGTAAACTGGCAGAAGACACTGCTTGAAGATAAGTAAAAATCGAAAATTTCACCGAAAATGCTGTCGCCTGGTTAAGAATTGTACTAGAAACATGCTATTATGGTCGGATAATATTCTTTGGCATGTTCTGAACATGATTCCGTTTTTTACTATACTTTTCCACCGATGATTGCTTCTTTTATCGGCCATAAACCTTAAATTATCTGTAGGGTAATAGACAAATTCACCCTAATTTCACCGGAAATTATGTCGCGTTGATAATTTAAGGTCCCCAAATACCTTGTGCCGATAAAATTGGGTATTTTCCTGGATAATCGGTACAAATCCGTTGGTAATTTGGCAAGGACTTGAACCGGCATTGTACTTATTCGCCAAATATAGCAGCAAAATGGAGGAAGTAGCTAAATTTTCCCATTTTTCTGTAAAATTCCTTAGTTTTATCGGTTTTCCGGGGTCGAATTCAAAGTTCTGAATTGTCTGAACTGTGATTGGATCGTTAAATAAAAAATGATGTAATATAATTGAAAATAATGTAATATAATTTCAGTTTCACTTGCTCGAGGGACAATCTGTAATTTGGTCTATAAGCTGAAAGAGAATCCATGATCGTGGAACATAAAACAAAACATTTTAACGAGAATAACATATAATAAAAATTTACAAAAATAATAATTAACCTCGATAAAATATTGAAACACAAAAAAAAAAAAGAAAGTATTTCAAACAGTCTTCAAAGTTTCAACTAAAGCCCGTTTACGGCAAGTTTTAGGAAATTTTTACTTCTGGTGGTGTACAGATATCAATAAGGCTTGATAGTCAGGCTGACAATCATCCAATCACAGTTTAGACAATTCAGAACTACGAATTTGACCCCGGAAAACCGATGGAAACTAAGGAATTTTACAGAAAAATGGGTAAAGTTTAGCTATTTTCTCCATTTTGCCGCTATACTCGTATTTGGCGAATAAGTAAAATGCCGGTTCGAGTCCATGCCAAATTACCAACGGCTTTGTACCGAGTATCCTGGAAAATACCCAATTTTATCGGCACAAGGTATTTCGGGACCTTAAATTATCGACGCGACATAATTTCCGGTGAAATTAGGGTGAATTTGTCTATTACCCTACTGTTAATTTGATGTTTATGGCCGATAAACGAAGCAATCATCGGCGGAAAAGTATAGTAAAAAACGGATCATGTTCAGAACATGCCAAAGCATATTATTCGACCATAATAGCATGTTTCTAGTACAATTCTTAACCAGGCGACAGCATTTTCGGTGAAATTTTCGATTTTTACTTATCTTCAAGCAGTGCCCTCTGCCAGTTTACCGGATAACTAGTTGACGGAGCGTAAAATAAATAAGTTCATCGTGTTCAGCGCATGCGAAAACCCATAAATTGACCCAAAAAATTGAAATCAGTCCTTCAAACCATCACGTCAGCACCAATTTAGAGGTTGGTTTACGATAGCGGTCGATAACTGGCAAAAATCGACCCAGGTAAAGTGGTTAGGATTAATATTTTTTGCTAAAAATTTAGGAGGGTCATCCTGACATACCGAGGAAGCAAAAACACAATGGGGACCAGAAATCCCAGAACTTTTTTTTTTTTGAACCACCCTAATGTATATATATGTATGTATGTATGAATGTGTCATTCCAGACGATAACTGTCCTTAGAATTGTGCTAGAAACTTCAAACAAATTTTTAAATGTTAAGGACACAAAACGAAAGTTCAAGTTCGTTGGCCAGCATGATGGGGTTACATCTTCGGGTTGAGATTTTCAAAAATGTAGTAAACAATTTCAAAATAGCCTGTTTTTTGCGATTTGTTGTGCGAAATAATTTTTTTCAGCATACTAACATGTAGTATATTCGGAATCAGCGTAAAATTTCCTATAAGAATATGTATCGTTTTCAAAAATTTCAAAGTTCAAAAATCGAAATAATGCCGTTTGCTAGTTGTAAAAATCGGTAATATTTGCATGAAACATTGTCCAAATTCAGATTGAACTACTCTTATGGAAGTATCCCTGTATAACCAATCCTAGAACCATGCTGTTTAAAACGTAGGTAGTAGGTGCTTGTTAAAAAAAAGAAAAAAAAAAAAGTAATCACAACTGATGAGTTTACTCTGTGAAATATTCCGTCCTCCGATTCTCTCGGTCGCTCTCTTTAATGTTTTACGCTCAAATGTTTTAGGACTTGATGTAGCTTTAATACTGACTGTGCTTAGAAAATATCAGCCATGAAATTAGGCCCATAATTTAGGCTGTCAATAGACGCACAGAGACTACAGTTTGTCTGTCAATTTCTTGCTGTAGGATACTAGATTCGAATGCAACTGACTTTATATCACTCGTAATATAAAGCCTCATCATCGATTGGCTGTGGAAATACGTTTCTTTCATATGACGTCGGTATGTTATTTTATTTTATGTCAAGATTTGATGATGTTATGATAGGATACTGTTAAGATTTCAACTGGCTTCAATACTGACCACATTGGAATATTTACCTACATTCGTCTTTAAATCTGCAAGATTAGTTTAATAATAATAAAGTATGAGTACCTCCTAATTATTTTTAATAATTTGATTCCATGTTTGCCTATCAAAATCATAAACTAAAATTTCTCTACAAGATCAATTGCGACTGAAATGTCGAAGATTTCTTCAAAAATTCGCTCATGGGGTCATGCTGCATGACTGAACTTTTTTATTTATTTTAAATTCTTCAGATGAGTTCATCAACAATTTAATAAAACCAATAAGCAAATGATATATTATCAATTCAAGGTTTTCACTCCGCGCCAGTTGTTTATAACGTCGTTGTTGTTGATGTATCATAAGAACCCAAAGATCTTAATGAATCAAGGAAAAAATGAGCATTCATGAGGAACAAGATTCAGATTGGAGGGAAATATCGTTAATCCTAGGCCATCAACGTCTCTGTGTACAACAAGTCTTGTGCATATACTGTACATACTTTATCGATCGATAAATCAAAATTTGAAGTCACCACAATCATATTCGAGGAATGTTATCAAAAAATTGATTAGTGATTTTCTGGTTGAGACGGGGCGGGGTGAGTGTGAGTCGGTGATTTGCAGCATATGCGGATAATTAGAGTTAATATAGTGTAGAGATGAAAAATTTATTTATATGCAATTGATTTATAAATTATATTAAAAACTTGGAAAATGACTTATAAATCATGTACTAGTAATAAAAAATTACTGAATTAATATAGAAGATAATAGATTTTTATATAATTTGTGCTCATGTACACTAGCAAATCGTGTAAGCAAACAGCAACACTAGCCAGATAATTACAGGCCTCTGCCAATGGCAATACATTGAAATTTTATAATTAATATCTTGCATATAATAATTAAATATAAGAGTTTTTGGTGTATATTTGTACTTGTGTAAGAAAATTCAATTCAATGAAATAAATAAGTAAAAAAAAAAAAAAAAAAATCCATTATATTATTGAGAATGACAAAAAACCAACAACAACAACCAAATGACTCTCTCTGACCAATGACTCTTTTCTTCCAAGCTGGCCCAACGGATGCTTGGTGGCTCAACGATTTTTAATGCAGGTTTTCCTTAAATAATCAGCAAGTTCCAGCGATGGTTTCAGGGGTAACCGGTCAAAAAGTTCCCGCAACTGGTTTCCTTAGGATAAAAATTAGTTTGAATTGATAAAGTGTTCTAGGAAGTGTTCTGTATGTCTTCTATCCTCCTCCTAATCTGATCTATACATCTTAGAATTCCTCCCAAGGGCAATAACTGCTAGTCCATAACTAACGTGTACATTACTTTAGAAAGTAGGTGTTTTCAACCAATTTTAAATTTGTCACGTTTTTTACTAATCAATGTATGTACATGACAAGAATGTACATACTACATGTGCTATCAACTAATAAGTGACTTTGTAGAAACCTGCCTAAATTCTCCAAGGTATGTTATACTATGTATATATATATATTTATTATTAATTTTTCTGTTTGTCAGAATGTAACATGTCAAACAACAGCTGTTCAATTAATAGTCTTTTGGAATCTCATCTTGTAGCCCTGCTGATGATGTATAAATACATCAAACATTGGCTTTGAAGACCTAGATTTTATTATCCTGACTGACTCTCGAGATCCTAAAACTGTGCTAAGAAAGTATTATGTTTAAAATCAATTAAAAGTCCATTCCGGTCTGATTAATTTCAAACTTCTATACCCCCGAAATTTAATTTATAATTCGCTCATCAAGTAATGCTGCAAGAGCCAATCTTTACCTACCCCCCCTCCCTCCCATGGTAGATGAAAAAATACATGCGACAATAAAAGCAACTCCACGAACTCACAGAGAGGAAATATAACCCACCTTCCTTAATTTCAGCTAGGTACCACCAAAAGGATTTAGACGTGGTAGCACTTACATCCAACATTTGTTTAGGGTTGCTGAACACACAGACCCCTCAGACGATGACATTCTGAGTTTCTCCGCCGAATCTCTAGGAATCTGAGACCCCTTGAACGTCACAAAACATATTACTGATTTATTGTACTAACTTAATTTAAATTGTCCGGGAACTTTTGACCAAGGGTTTTAGGCCAAATTACAAGAGACTTTTCAATAGGCCAGAATTCGGCTTTCCCTAGCGATGAAGCCCGGTTAAACAACCTTTTAAATCTTTTCAATGATCTCTATACATTATTTATGATAGGTAAACGAGGGAGCTATGTGCCACACCCAACTTGGCAGAAGTTTCTTCTATTTATGTCGTAGTTGCATATACATTTATGTTATAAATGGATATGGAGATGTTATGAATTGTTAGTAAACTAGTGCCGCTTGTAAGCCTTGTTTTCTTGTTTATTGGTTGAGGTGGAAATCTTTAACATAGTTGTACCGCTTGGTGACGGACTAATTAGTGTGGCAACATCATAACTATAAGAAAACTAAATAAAATATTTCCGAATCCATGTTTTCGCATTTCGCAAACAGGGGGTCCAGGGGGGCAAAGCCCCCTGTTGGGGTCAAGGGGCAGAATTTTGTTTTCCTAGATTATTCCATGAAATATTTGCTTTTTTACAAGTTGTTCTAAGATTTTAAGCTGTATATTCGTGGCTATGTATGTGTATATGAGTGATATAAATGTATGTTATACCAAAATTAGAATTTAAGTTTACTTGTGGTTTTTCAAACTGAGTTTAAATTGTCCTGTACATTACTCTTCTATCATAACTTCAATCTTGACGGTATTTTCCTTATATCATATAAGAAAATTTAGCGCTCTAATCCGATCACCATATTTATTATTCACTCCGCCGTACCATCTAGTATTTCATCTGATTGTCCATTTCATCGAAACTATTAGAAAGAAACGAACCTACTTAGCTGGCTATCATTTTTAATAAATAGGCTCAAGACCCGTGAGATTATTTCAGTCTCCACCCGAATAAATTGAGGAAAAATACATTCGTAAGTTTGAATAAGGAAGACCTTAAAATTAAGTTTCAAGTATTTTTCTGGCAATCACGGGTTTCACCAATTTCATCGTTCAAATAATACTTGGTTGTCACATCGCGACTCAATTTCAAGTTTTCGTATCCAAAAGGAAACAAAATTGTTTTATGAAATGGGTTAAATTCGCATTGGTACTTAATTGAATTTACGAGACGTTCGCGAACAATGAATTTTAGACACGAGACCCTAGACCCTGACCAACCAATCAAAATTCTTACTAAGGGATTGACTACTTGTTGTTATGTGTTTTTGGGATGCGAGCGTGGCGAGCATCCAGACCAATAATCTAAGCAGAAAACTGATCTGTGTGAAATCTCATGGCGACTGGAGCGCTGGGAATGCCACGCGGAGAGTAGCCGAACTAATGAGCAAGTCAGGGTCTATAGTCTCGTGTCTCAACTTGATTGTTCGCGAATGTCTCGTATCGGATTTCGTACCAAATAATTATGAAGCAACAATGTTTCTGCTACAAACATTGTTTTTTTTTTTTTTTTTTATATATACAGAAAATTTGCAGATTTCAGAAAGTAATGATTTAAATAGATAAATACTTAATTTATAGCTTACGGAAATTTTCCCATAAGTTCATGCCACCTTCGTTCCTTTGTTTCAAATCGTGCCTTAGAAAAAAAAGTCGCCAATTTGGGTGTGGCACGTAGCTTCCTCGTTTACGTATCAAGAATGTATAGACTGTATAGACATTAAAAAGTCTTAAATGATCTTGAAAAATTCCGTAGCGGAATAGAGTAAATCAAGGTGCAGAGTGAAACGTCATAATTCGTCAATTTAGAAACGAAACAAATTATGTTCAATGTAATTTACGTTCGCACAGAATAAAATGATGAGTTGAGAACAATGAGAAAGGCACGGAACCATCTACAAACTTACCCACGTATTCACTCAAAATTTCATAAAAATCGGATGAAAACTGTGGAAATTAAGGTCGTTACAAGGATTCCGCATTGGTACATGCGCAGTAGCTATTAATGATACAATCATGTTGAAATTGATATGGGGTGATCAAATCGTTTTCTCCTGAATAACTTCCAAATTTGATCGTATTCGAACGACTAGGGAGTGAAAAAATGGAGCATTATTGGAATCAACGTTTTCGCACTCGCAGAGTAAAGTATAGATTTGGCAACAATGAAACTGACAGGGGACGGTCTACTCTCTAGCCCGTACATTTCCTGAAAATTTCATCTAGATCTTATGAAAAATGTGGAAAATAAGCTCGTTACAAGGATTTCATATAGGCACTTGCGCACTAGCTAATAAAGATACAATCATGTTGAAATTGATATGGGATGATCATATCGTCATCCTCCAGTCATCATCTGAATCGGCGCGAGATCGGACGACTACGGCGTGAAAAAATTAGGCTTGGTAGAATTTTCGTTCGCGTATGCCATTGAGAGTTTCATTCCGTTTAAATTATATCATGCAAAGACATTTACGTTACGTATACGAGTACTTCTTACTAATGCGGAGCTACAGTGGGCTGTGAAGAGTGCTGTACTAATCCTCAGTAACACTAAAGGGTTCATATCCCCATACATCTAATAAATGAAATATATTATTATTGAACATTATAGGAATATATTTTCAGTCTAGAAGAGAAGTGCGAATCCACCACCATACTTACCAGTGCGGTTGTGCGCTAGGCGAAAATCATCAAATCCGTTGAAGAAGCGTCTCTCTCCCAAACGCCTTCCAGGATATGCAAATTAAATTAAGTTTGAGCCGACAAGGTTATGTCGGGAGGAGGCCAATGTTGGACAGAAGTTCTACTTAGATATTTATCTCGGACGCGTCTCGTGGCAACTGGACTAGAGGCTAGCGTCTCACTAGATAAAGTGACCGAAATAATCAAGATCATTATTCAGTAATTTAATATTCAGCAGTTTTGGTTTATTATTTTCAATAAGCCTATGTGATCGTATAGCAAAAATTGTTTATATAACCCCCCCCCCCCCCCCCCCCCCCCCCCTCAAACTTAGTCATTTTACGATTCGAAGTGCGTACCTATATAGAATCCAAATTTGCAATGTTCGCCGTCCGGGCCATAAAAGGCCTTAGAATTGACTTAAAAAATCCGTTCTTTCGCACATAGACTCCTCTTGGGGTCTAGTTGGTCCTAACTTCTCGCCAGCTCGATCGCTCCACACCCATGGGTGCTATGAGCCAAAAATAGGTGAAAAAGGTGGCTTTTTCGAGGTTTTGGTGTTAGACTGACGTACGCGCGCACGCGTGGCACGCTTAGTGGAAGGATGAAAACATTGGCAGGGGGTTATGAAGGGGGAGGGGGAGGAGGCGCGGCACCTAGTAGGGGCATAGCGGCACGTCTCACCAGGGGCGTAGGAAAACGGATATTTATTACTTATACTTGTAATACTCAATTGAAAAAATAATAAACCTTTGTGAAATAATTTGCAGCGTTTTTAGTTTTATATTGGTGTCGGCCACTGGTGGCAGTGAGATGTAAAACTGTGTTAAACAGCATGTACATAAATTATCTGAGGGTAGACAATGTAGACGAATAGGTAAGCACCATTATGTCAAACTTGTGGGGTTTGCTTAAAATAGGGGCAAATCGCCAAGGCCTTATCCAATAACACAGGCCGAGCCTACTGTAAGCTAGGCAAGTAGCTTGAACTCTCAATTTGTATCTACATCCTAAGTATGCGTTTGAGTCATTATTGAATAAATTCTACCTATCTATATGCTGTCCTTTGATTTTACTTCTAAATGGTTTACAAAGTCTTTCCTCGTGACAATATTCGTTAAAGGTTCTCACATTAGGCTGTCTGTTAGGTTTCACACTTGAGGAAACATTGAAACAACCTTGGTGAATGCGTAGAAGCATTTCGAGTGGTTTTCGATGTAGCAGAATACATTATTCAGATCATGCGATTCGTATAAGCATTATATGTCACCAGTTTGCACCACACGTGCACCAACAGGCTCTAGCGAGAGGGAAGCGGCGGATTAAATAGGGAAAAAAACTGGATCCTCAGTTTGAAGGGGAAAAAAGTGTTATGCATAATGAGACTAGGAAAAATTTTTTATTTCCCTATGATTGGCACGTGCAGTGATCAGGTGGGTCTAGAACAAGTTGTACTCGCCGGTTATGTATTCAACAGGTAGATCTATATGTACCACCGGTAATAGAGAGGAATGGGTTTCGCCTCCCTTCTCAACTCGATCCCTGCAGGCATTTCATGGTCAGTCGGTTTTATGAAACGCCCTTGAGCTATCAATGTACCAATTATTAGGAATCCCAAGACGGTATAATTTCAAACGAAGGGAGCTGAAGAAAGAACGTTTTCCCTGTGGGTGATGGTCTAGAAATATTGTGCTACAGCCCCAACTGCGAGAAAATTGGGGCGGTGGAAGGAGGGGGGGGGGGGGGGGGGTTAAGTTTGGGCCCACGGTGATGAAAATACACTGAGTTTGGGACCGAAATGCGACGGGTTTGTGCCCATCGAATGAACTGCGGAATTCGTGAGTACATAATGAGATCCGAATAAGTAGGTACGAATCCTTTGTCGGATTAAGTATCGTATTAAGATAATTGAAGACCGCCATATGCAAAACATCCTAAGTGCCATTTATAAAATCGTCTTGCAGACCCAAAAAACTGATCATGGCCGAAAAAAAATGAATGAAATGCCTTTTGTAGTTTTCCATGTATGTTGTACATTATATTATTGTTTAATTAGTAAATAAATCAACAACTAAAATTAATTATCCTACTTTTATCGAATTCCAACCAAAACACCCTAAGTGACCATTCCTTTGCACAACCAGGAAGGTCAACTTTTAGTTTATTGAATACATTTCAGCCTGTTTTCTGATTCTTATATCATAAAATGTTGAAGAAAGGGTTGAATATGAAGTAAGTAGGTAATTAAAACTTTTATCGCACCAACTCTATTTAAAAGAAGTAATTAAAATGTAAGGAAAGCATGAGACGTAAGTTTGAAAAAATAAAAACATACAATTTCCCTCATTTTTGATATATTTTTGATATTTGTAGAATATTACTATGTTTGTGTTACTCAATCACGTAAAAACTACTGGATCCATTGAGCTGAAATCGTACATGGACATTCATAGGGTCCCTGGTTAACTCGAAGACTATAATATTACAATTCTCTAGACTTACTCCTTCATAACTCGGCTTTCCGAGTAATAACGTAAACAAAGTTGTAATTAAGGAAAAAGGAGACATGCGTCCGAAGGTAACTTCGTCAAATTAAGATTCACTGTCGATTCATTATCGAAGGGTTCACGGGTAAAAAACTTTCGATAACGAATTCGACGATACCAAAACGATTTTGGTGGGTTGAGTCGAGCAGTTTTCATTCGTAAGACACCTACTTGTTCAAACACTGATATACAAAACGCTTTATTAACTGCAGCAATGTTGGTCGGAAATAGTTTTAACGTAAATGAGGTTATAATGAGTTGGTTATATTGAGGGTACATTTAGTTGAAAAATTAATTAGGTACAACTTGAAACTTGATTGCTGAAATCTGAGTTGAAGCCTCTCGGCGACTGCTGGGTAAAAATTACAAGGTACCTAGCAAAAATGACCCGCAGATGTGGGCCCATGCAATGCACAGGTAACCTGCTGGTCTAAATAATAATCTTGATGTTTTGGGGATAATCATGGAATCATGGTTTCAACGCCCTTCATCTCCTTGGCAGTCCAGTTTTTTGGAAGAAGCACAAACATGGCCAAAATTCCTTGTTTTTTATTTCACCGTCCACCGTTATCTGATCAGAAGATTATTTTTGTTTTGGGAGATTTAAGATTTGCTTTAAGTAGTTATGAATACAGGTGCCGATTTTGTTACAGCCCCGAATTCCCTCAAATCTCGTCCTAAAAATAGAAGAAGTCTTCACCGCTATCGTCGATATGAATCCCAAGGTTGATACACGTCAGTTGTCTGCTACATTACGTTTGGGATGTGGGCAAAGTTAATTTAAACCGAATGGAGGGAATCTTATTTTTCACTTGTTTTATTAGTTCGTTCCCGTGTAAAAAAACATCAATCGGGGATCATGGTGGAAGCATAGCAACACATGTAACGTTGTGCAACAGAAAGGGCATTCAAGTTTGTTTGGTTTGAAATTGATAAATGAACCGATCGGAGCTTTACTATCACTCAGAAACTTCATGAGCAGTTGTCTTCTGGCTCATAAGGTCCGAATCCTTTAAAAAACGTATTTCTCAAAAAATGGCACTTAGGTTGTTTTGCATATGGCAGTCTTCAATTAATGAAAATAATAATAATCATTCCTCGTCTGATGTTTGGTCATGTTCATCTACTGAACCTCCATATTCACCACTAACTCCAGATAGTTAAGCCGATAACTCTTCGTCCTGGGTGTATTGTTTACACAAGTTTTCTAAGTACTCGAACTTCTTGCCTTTGGTACCTGTTTTAGTAATTTTTCCTGTAACATTTTAAGTGGTGGGGAATAACAAACAAAATATGAAGGTAGTGCTTGTGTAGTTTACTTTTTTATATAGCAGTTATAATATTTGTATATTTGCATGTTTGTATTATTGGTATTTGGTATAATATTCAGTTTACCTTTTTGTATACTATTTACTTTTAAGCTATTTCCGATTTGTATTTTCTGGAGAAACGCAAATACCCGACGAATATTTGGACGAGGAGAATTAGTAGGGTAAACCTGTACACTTACATTCGAACGCTCATTAAAATTGACGTCATCATCCTGGAGCTGTTTTCTCGCATAAAAACGCACGAAAATAACTGAGATATGGTTGATTTTAAGCTCCAAACCGGCCTATCCTGAAGATTTTTTGCTTGGAAACGCACACACTCAGTAAAATTACATGATGCCTGCTTTTTAGTTCGTAAAAAAGGAACAAAAAAAAACCCCCCTATGGTCAGGAGCTGAAAAATGCGGACTGCTGGTGAGGCCGCCAGCAAACAGATGTATAAATACACTGCCAAGGAAATGGCACATGAGCTTCCTCGTGACCTTCACAGTACGTCACCATTAAATTCCAGAAAACTAGAAACGGCCGGTTCTGGCATCAGGGAATTAATAAGGTGGGAAATTGGAAGCTGAATCCGTTCACAATTGCCTGAGTTATGACCGAAACAAGAAAATGTTGTTTGCGCCTGCGCAGAGACTACCGTTGATTCGATCATGACGGAACTGATAGGGGACCATGTAGAGCTATATCCGCACGATCCCTGAAAATTTGAAGAAAATCGCATCAAAATTGTGGAAATTACGGCTGTTGCAAGGACCGTAACAAGAATATTTCGTTCAAGGATGCGCACAGCGTACCGCTAATGCAATTATGATGATTGTATTATGGGGCCTCAAGGGACCTCACCCACATCATCCCTGAAAAGCTGACCGAAATTCGTGCAATATTGACCGAGTTATGACCGTCACAAGGAGTTCACGTTAGCGCCTGCGCAGGAGCTACCGTTGATTCGATCATAATAAAGTTAATAGGGGACCATCTAGAGTTTTACCCGCACGATCCCTGAAAATTTGGTTAAAATCGGATCAAAATTGTGGAAGTTATGGCTGTTACAAGGAAATGTGGACGGACAGACAGACAGACACGGAACCAAATTTGTTCAGGAGGCTCTGAAACGCAAAATGCGAGTGGAAATTTTGATTTTGGAGCAAAAATTTTTTTTTCATTTCGAAAGTGAAAACAAAACTTCCGCTGCCTTGCAGTCTCGGAAGCAATACCGTACACGTCAACTTGGTATGTTGCTGCCGCCTCCTCTCCGCTGCTGCTACGCTTAATCGACTATAGTAAGTATTTTAATCAGCTACGTATTACTATAGTAAGTACAATATAGGGTTGGTATATGGAGCAGTACTTGTGAAATAACAAATGCGGTTTTTTAATGCATAAACCAATCAACTTAAATTCATGTACATTCAGGTTTAGATCTCTTTGCAGCTTTAACAAAAGCTGATCCTTTGACATTGAGGACATGTGGACATTCTACATACTCGCGTGCATGCTCAATCTGTGGATTTGGTCAATTGACTCGATCTATGGGTCGTCGTTCATTTCCCAATCTTGAATACCTCCGTAGAGTAGAGAAGGTTACCCTGCTCTTCGTTATACTGAAATCCAGCACTGCAGAGGTCGTCAACTAGATGATGAAGTACTTTGGGCCATCTTCTAAAAGTTGCATACATCCCATCAAAGGTATCAAGCTTAGCATCAGCCCCCACCTTACTCTGAGAAAGAGAAGGTACATCTATTGCCTTGCTCATTCCCCCCGCAAAATTCGATACATTATTGGTTATTTCGGGGCTCTCAACAAATAGGCAATCTAGGCTCCAGCGCTTGTGCACCTCCAATAGGACGTCATGTAATTTTACTGTGTGCATTTCCAAGCAAAAAAGCTTCAGGATAGGCCAGTTTGGAGCTTAAAATCAACCATATCTCAGTTATTTGCCTGCGTTTTTATGCAATTAACAGCCCTAGGATGATGACGTCAATTTTAATAAGCGTTCGAATGTAAGTGTACAGGTTTATCCTAGACGTCTTATCTCGGCTACCTTTGCAGCAGACAGAAGGACAAAATCATCGGGAAGATGGAACACAACGATATGGTATTGCCGTCCATCAAATAAAAATTGAAAACCTAGCGCTGAATAAAAAAAGATTGAAGAACGAAATAACTAAAGATCCGATGTTATCAAAAATAACGGCATACATAGAAAGAGGGTGGCCTGACAAGAAGAATATTCCCGCGGAGTTACATACGTTTTTCGAAAAGAAAGCTGAGTTATCTTACGAGGCAAGAATCCTACTATGGAAAGGACGTGTTGTCATACCACAAACTCTTAGACAGACGATTATGCATCATTTACATTTAGGACATCCAGGAGTGGTAGCTATGAAGGATCTGGCACAAGTTCATGTATGGTGGCCGCAAATGAATGCAGATTTGGAAGCATTCGTAAAGCGGTGCAATTCTTGTCAAGAATGTAGACCCAAGGAGGCAGTAACTCCTTTATTTTCGTGGAATGTGCCAGAAAAACCATGGACCCGTCTGCATATAGATTATTTAGAGTACGCTGGAAAATACTGGTTGTTGGTAATTGATGCAACTACAAAGTGGTTGGAGGTTATTCAAGCTCATCGCATGACAGCATCTGTGACGATTTCACTAATGAGAGACTTATTTGCTAGGTATGGTTTTCCAGCATTAATAGTTTCGGATAATGGACCCCAATTTGTGTCGCACGATTTTGAAATTTTTTTAGGTGATAACGGAATCAAGCACGTTCGTTGTACACCTTACCACCCTCGATCGAATGGATTAGCGGAGAGAGCTGTGCGTACATTTAAACAACGCATGGAAGCCTCAAAAGGACAAGGCGAGGATCTAAACTTGAGGGTACAAAATGTACTGTTTTCCTATAGATTAGCAACGCAGCGAACTACAGGAACCCCACTAGACCTCTTAAAACCAGATCTCACAAATGACGTTGATCGAATGTTGACTGCACAGAGGGTTCATCACGATCAACATTCTCGATTGAAATCCTTTGAAGAGGGGGAAGAGGTCTGGGTTCAAAATCCATTGATTAAAGGATCCAAAAAAGGAATTATTGTAAAGAAAATGGGTCCTTTGTCCTACCTGGTGGAAGTAGAGGGAGTACAGCGAAGGAAGCATGCCGACCAGTTACGAACAGCTTGAGGGCCAAAGATGAGGGGGAAGTGATGTAGTATACCACTAACAACGTTTCATGGAAACCGAAACTAGGTTATGCTTGTAAACATAAATTATTTAAATAAAGTTCAGTTTAATTCCAGACACGCATATTTCATGATATAATATATCCTACTAGAATAAAATTACTTATTATAATCTCTATGGAACACTTCTGCCTTCATTCGAGGTTTTGATAATAATTTTTGAAAGTTCGCTGACCCAATGCGTTGTACCGAATGAACACTCTTCTTTGAAGTAGTTGGTGAAGCTCAGCGTCTCGTTCTGAGCATCATACATTAACGTCGTGAAAGCGTTATAAACAATATTTGGATGAACGAAGCTTCATGCAAATATTTTAGAAGCCACGGACCCCCCCCAAAATGTTTGTTGTGGGACATCTTAGTCAACACCTTGCAACTTGAATAACCTCAAAAAGTAGATTTTTAACAAGTAGGTATATGTCATGTTTTACCGTTGGGTTTTGTGTTCGAAAATTAGGCAAAAACCAGTGCGAGCCGATCGGTTTTCTATTGAAATTCACGTTCAACCAAAGCGTTGTTATACAGGGAAGTGTAATTCCCTTAATTTTCTTAGCAAGAAAATCGTTCACCACTTTTTGGAATGCTCTAATTTTATCACAATATCTCATGATTCCTAGGCCACTGTGGTGTCAAGAATAGCTGATTTATTACGCTACGTTATAAACTAATATTGCTAAGTAACCAAAATGAACTAATAATGCGAAAAGAAAGCACTACATTGTAGGTACTATTCGTATGAGTAAGAATTCGCAGCGTTTTTATTTGCTGTTGGTGACAAATGGATACCGATATTGTTAAATGCCGTGGATTGAATTAAATATGATGAATTTAACTTTATGGCAATCGGTATTACTTAAAGTAACAGAACCTTTTTTCCGCCTTTTTCGATGAAGTCAGTTAAATACTTATTATCCAACGAACGCTAACAGAAAATGTAGACCAGGCAACAGGAAACTTCTGAGCTATAGCACAGCCTAGATGTGAGTTAATTGCATTAACTATTGTTTTTAATGAGTTTAGTGATACAATGTAGGTAGGTATAAACTTCGATGAGAAAATCCCAGGAATTACTTCACGGTATAATTAGTTCGTTTATTGTTTTCAAATAATAGTTATTAAAACCATAGAAAGAATTCTAGAAAGGCGTTTTAAAACTTATCAGCTTAGAACACTATTTGGATTTTTTTCTTTAATAAGTGCATTTATTTAGAAAAATATTTTTACAGCAATAATGTGTTATTATAAATGCTACTCCCCACTTGAAGAACAGTCTGAAGCTGTGGGGAGGAGTTGATGTAAAATATGTGAATTATACACAGTATTATTCCTTATGATGCACTGATCAAGTAAATAAATAACATATCTTCTTGATTTCTTAAATTAATTAAACGCTTTTCAAAATATAATTCGTTTTAAAATAAAATTACTAATTTGGTACACAAATTTATTGGTATAATATAAATGTTGCATACGTCAGATCTGCTATCGATTCTTATTTGTATTTTCATACCATTTTTTAATTTCTTTTTTAAATTTGTTTAAATTCTGAATTGCTCTGATTTGTAGGGGCGATCCATTAAACATTTTAGCCTCTCTGTAGTCATATGCTGACTGCCCATGAGACGTTTTACGGTAAGGGAGCTCAACAATAGAGAGTTCCTAGAGATCCGTTGGTCTCAATACGTCAGGATTGTCAATACCGCACGACGTATAGTGTTTTACGGATCAACTAGGAACTCTCTAATATATTTCCCTCGGGACCTGGTATTACCCTTATCCACAAATTGCATGATGTTACAGCTGATATGTTTATGAATATTTATAATGGTTATTTTATTGACCAGCAGAGGAAATGTCAAAAATGCAAAATCATCAAATAATTTATGTGTTGGATATAGCACATATTTGTTCATAATTACCTTTAATATTATTTTCTGAGTTAACAAAATTTAGCAATAATGTGCTGCCGCTCTCCCATCCCGCTACTCCATACAGCATTACCGATTGGAAAAGAGCGTAGTAAACCATCTTTCGAAGTTCTAAATTCAAATAACTTCTAATTATTCTGGAGATATATATAAATTTACGCAATATCTATTGAATTTAGTTAGTTGACGATCCCATTTTAAATTTTCATCTATGTCAACTCCGAGTTAGCATGTAGATGCTACTTGTAGTATTTCTGGGCAAGAACATACAAGATGCTGTCAATCACATTGATGTTGGTGACACTTTGAATGACTAATAAGAGGAATGTCCGCTTTTTTAAGGGCGAAAGCAATGAAGTTAGTTTTATCAAAGTTAAGCTTCATCCCCAAACCTATCTGGCATTGATGAATTATCGTAAGATCTAGTTCCGCTTGCGCTCTAACTTGTCAATCAGTGCCTGACACTATTAGGGCCGTATCATCAGCAAAAGAAAGTAAATTGCCGTTTTTACTCATATGTATAAAATGAAATAAACCGGTCCCAAGACAGTGCCCTGTGGGATACCACATTTACATGGTTGGCTAGTACTAACTGTGTCCCCAATCTTAGCAAATTGACTCCTATTTTCTAATTAACTTGCCGACCACTCTCCGGAACCTGGGTTTATCCCAGTCTTTTCCACTGCCCTAACTAATTTATAGTGCGATATTTTGTCGAATGCTTTGGAAATATCTTTGTAGATACAAATAACTTTTTCACCCACATCTAGAGCCCGAGAAATTGTTTTGGTCATAGATCCTAACGCATCATTTGTATTTCCAACAGTACGTAAACCGTATTGCCTGCTAGAAATGGGCATCGATTAATCGATTAATCAGAATAATCGATTAAGTGTCCAATTAATCGATTATTGTTTAATCGATTACCTGTAAAATAATTAATTGGATAATCGATTAGTTTGTAACGATTATTCAATTGAGATTTCAGAATCAAGTCTATCGCTTTACAATACCCAGGGCAAGAAAGTGGACAACTCCTCGCCTCACGTTATTGTTATCACTCAAGTATCGGTCTTATCACATATCTACGGCTATCATTATCAGAAACACCTCTCTTCAGTTATCGTTCGTTTGTTGACGCGGAACGTGAGCTTCGATCAAGATGCCACCATAATTGCGGTTTGGGAACATTGTGGAGTGAAAATTAAAATATGTGGGAAGTTATTTTCTTCCTTTCAGGTGTACCATCTTCATCTTTGTTTAAAAAACACAAGAGTATCCACAAGATCTGGTCCAAAAGTCGTGTGGAACCCCGTGGCCGAGACGCTCTAGGCATGAATGAAGAGTTCAGCCTGTATTTGAGATCTCCACAAGAAACAATCCAACAAAACCCTATCATACTCGTATATTGGAAGCAGATGGCCGAGACGTTCCCAGCAGTTCCCAAAATCGCCTTGAGATATGTGCCAGCGGTAGCAACTTCTGTTCCTTCAGAAAGGCTTTTTTCTGAAGATGGCCAAATTCTGAGGGAACAGAGAAGCCGGCTGACACCAGACATGGCCAATAAACTTATATTCCTGAAAGATATAGATATAGATGATTCATTCTGGAACTAACTTTTTTTTTAACAATACATTTTTTTTCTTTTAACTTGTTTTCAACTGTTCTAAATTGTGAATGAATTTTTTCTTGTACACTATGTTATTACTATAGTATTAAAAATTCGATGTTTTTAATTTACCCACTCTTTTCTCAGCCTTTTCCAAATTAATCGATTAAGCGATTATTTAGGCCCCGATTAATCGATTAATCTGGTTGAAATAATCGTTGATTCCAATAATCGATAAATTGTTAGCCGATGACCATCCCTATTGCCTGCTGCTTATTAAATTATTATTTTCCAAGAAAGTTACGAGGTACTTTTTGGCTTCGTTGGATTCCATTTTATAGATTTGGCTGTGAACTCCGGCAGGACCCCAAGCGATCGTATCGAAATTACCATCTGGGTCAACACAGCAGTCGCCAAATTAGATTCGGTATGGGGCAACAACTGTCACAAAGCTCGTTAGCAGTGATGACAACAAATAAAAGCTTAGCACCTCCGACAATGCGGCTACTACTATTCGCTCCGGATAATTCTGCGACTTTCACTCAATCAGCCCATTAAGTGGAGGCTCGAAAATCTGAAAGCGATAGTGGACGAAGGTTTGCGTGGTCGTTCCGCTGACCCTTTCTCCGATGTCTCCAGTGTCAAGTGGACTGGTCAAGGTATGGGCGTGTTTAGGCGGTGATCAACGGAGCGTATTATTATGTAAACTGAAACTTCGGGTCTCATTTCCACAAATATCAACAACATTATTGTGTATAATATCAGAATCCCACCCCCCTAATCACCACCCTGCTAAAATAGTTATTAGTGGGTCAAAAAAATATATATATATATATATTTATATACTTTTTTTTTTTTTTTTTTCAATCTCTTTTTTTTGGGTCATGATTTTTATGTGCGCAATTGACATCAACTTCGTTATTTTAAATAGGAACCCCAATTTTTTGTTGCAGGTTTGAATTCTATATACAATTTCATGAAAAAATGACCCATCACTCGATTTTTTAGGTGCTCGTAAACGGGCGGAAATCCGCTCCAAAATTACGTAATCCCGCTCTAAAAGTTCAATTATCGTAGAAGTTGGTAACTTCAACCAGGTGGAGTAACGTCGGTCATTTCGTATTTTCACGGGAAGTTGTGTTGTGCACTTTGTTGGGGACATTTTGATGTATTTACAATGTTAGTCTGGTTACGAAAGTGACTTCCTCAGTTGTTACTGCGATCTTCTTGACAACCGCTGATGATCAGGGAATGAATTATCGTATATATTTTTTCACAGTTTTCATAAACATTGTCAAACAAATAGCCAAGTTTCTTATATCTTCTGTTCTACTATCTGTCCTGAACACATGCAGCTAATTTTGTTTGGTCTCAGACCAACTCAGTCTGCTCAGAGGACAATAATGTTCAAAATCTTGTATACAAAGGGTAACTTCGGCCATGTCTTCTTCCATGTTATTTACCTCGAAAATGCAGTCAAAGAAGTTCAGAGGGGCAAGATCTCAATTTGTGAAGCCTCAATAAAGTATGCTATATCCATAAACTAAAAAATCTACGTCCCCGTAAGGTAGGTTGCCCTGTGTTTATTCCCTATGAAGATGAAAATTTTATTGTTGGTGTTTTGAAATGCGCGGGATCGGGTTTCCCACCGACTACCGCCGAGACATCCGCAATATTGTAAAGGGGTATTTGGACAGCCAGGGCAGAGTGATTCCTAAATTCACTTACAATCGTCCAGGGAAGTTTTGGGTGAAAAATCTCATTTCTCGTCGGGCTGATGTTCTATCTGTTAGAATGGGGGATAATATAAAACGGGCTCGAGCAGCAGTAAATTGTGGTAGGTACTATCAATACTAATGATTCTATCGAACACTATTTTCAGAACCTCGCGATAACAGGTAGTACCTCCTTCCTTATTTTATATTTTCTTTACATTTTGCAGTTCAATAAAGGCTGTTTTATACTACGTTTGTAAGTATATTCATTCAATTCCCAAGGAAAGCGACAAAAATATTTTTTCTAACTTAAACCTTGGCCGAAGTAAGTGTAGGACACTGTTAACATAGTTATTCCCCGATTTTAAATTGGTGGCCGAAGTTACTGGAACTGTGCCACTAACTTCGGCCACAATTTGAGTTTTTAAAAAACCAACTAGATTGGAGTTAAAATTTCGACTCTAGCGGTATTTGAAACCGGAGATTTGAGGCTATCTAAATTATTTTTTTCATAATTTTAGAACTAAATTGTCATGGTAAAATCAATGAAGAACAGCAATAAGTGGCCGAAGTTACCAAGTTATACGGTAATGTGAAATACTGAGTTTTTGAAGATGCTCTATTACTCTACTATTCTACTCTACAGCCACATGTAATTCATGGTTTTGGAGTATTTTTTCGTGCTGAACCTTGTAATGATGTTCATTTATAGATATTTTCAACACCAACTTGAGAGTACACCGAAAAAATGACCAGAATTGCACTTTTGGTTTATTATTTTCAATGATGAACCTTTGTAATCGACCAAGAAAATAAAACGTGACCCCCTCAAAATTTTTTGGTTTACATTTCAAAATGAGTAGAATCCAAAAATTCAATAGAAAAAAAATCCGTCCGTCCGCCGTACACCGTCCAGGGCTTTTCTCCAAAACTACTGGACCAAAGTTTCTGGAATTTGGCGCAAAAATCATACATCGACTGGGATGTGCCAGTAACATCGGCATCACTGTTTATCAACCCTAAAGGGTAGTAATTGTGGGCCAACATATTCATTTGAAAAGTTTTAAATGATCTAGAAAAAATCAATTGCGAAAAAGAGTAAATCAAGAAGTAGCGTGAAATGATATAATTGATCAATTAAGAAACGATAAAATGATACTCAATGTAATTTTCGTTTGTGCAAGAGCAGAAAAAACTGATGAATTGAAAACAATGAAATAGGTACGGGACCATCTACAACCTAAACCGCGCAGTCGCTGGCAAAGTCATCAAAATCGGATGAAAACTGAGGAAATTAAGGTCATTACAAGAATTTCAAAATGGCGCATGCGCAGTAGCTAATAATTATACAATGGTGTTGAAATTGATATGAGGTCATCAAGTCATCTTCTTCCAGCTATCATCCAAATTTAAGCGAAATCAGGCGACTAGAGTGTGAAAAACTGGGGCATAATGGAATTTACGTTTGCGCATGCGCAGAATGAAGTATTGATTTGGCAAAAATGAACTTGATAGGGGACCATCTGTAATCTAACCCGCGCATCAATTTCATCTAGATCGGACGAAAACTGTGGAAAATAAACTCGTTACAAGGATTTCACATAGACGCATCGCAGTAGCTAATAAAGATACAATCATGTTGAAATTGATATAAGATGATAAAATGGTCATCCCCCAACTATCTTCCGAATTTGAGCGAGATCGGACGACAAGGGCGTGAGAAAATGATGTTTGGTAGAATTTACGTTTGCACATATGCAGAGTGAGGTATTGGGTAAAGAACAATGAAACTGATAGGGGACCGTTTACCTCCAAGTTTGCACATCCCCTGAAAATTTCATCCAAATCGGATGAAAACTGTGTTAAATAAGCTTGTTACAAGGATTTACGGACACACGACGGACACAGACACACTCACAGACAGACACGGAACCAAATTTGTTCAGAATAGTCTAAAAGGTAAAATGCGAGTGGAAATTTTGATTTTGGGGACCAAAAATTGTTTTACTCCCGAAAGTTAAAACAATGCTTTCGCTACCTTTGGGTAGACTCGGAAGCAAAATATAGAAGATAAAAAAAGCCTTGGCAAGTTAACCTCCCTTTTTCCTTGCACGGTCACATTTATGTGTCTTCAGAGGCTGTAAAGATATGTATGATTCCCACAACTAGCAAAATTTAACATAAGTGCACCCAACCCTCAGTGGTAAATCATTGGACTATTTTGGTTTATTATTTTCAATAATGAACCTTTGTAATCGACCAAGAAAAAAAAATTTAACCCCCCTTGACATTTCTTTGATTTACATTTCAAGATGCGTAGAATCCAAAAATCGAATTTAAAAAAATCCGTCCGTCCGCCCTCCGCGGCTTTTTTCCGATATTAATAGATCAAATTTCATGAAATATGCGATAAAATTTGCGTTTGGGTTCTAGATGGTCCTAGACAGGTCTAGGCTAGGGTCCCTGATGGTCTAGCTCGGCATCAATTTGTGTCAACCCAGGTATAGTAAACAACCATTCGAGGTTGGGGCTTTTCGTCTGACAGACTTGGGCGTCGCGGACCTCATCAGCTGTCCTCCGAATGGAGGATCACAATTCGTTCTGATGATTTCGCTTAAAGCTACTCATTGCCTCTCCCCCTTGAGTGGAGAGGGGAATTCGTGTCAACACTAAAGGGTAGCATTAAAGGGCTAAACATTCAAAAATCGAGATCTCAAAAACTTTCAAGGTAACAGTAATGATTTGTTGTGTGTCAATGATGAATATGATCCCAAAGAGTCGATTAAATCCATCCGCCAAGAGCTCGAACATCGAAAAACTTCTTTGAATTCCTAAGCGCGATTCCTAATCGCTGCTAGCGAATCTATTGATTAGGCGATCAAGCTTTAAATTCCATCAAATATCGCAAGATAGTGTTACTGGAATACATAAAAATTGCCTTGTAAATATCAGCTGATATTATGCCAACATTGGAATAGGTAAATCAGGTGATACAGTTCCAATGGAATTTATTCTAACGTTGTGAAATCGAGTTTATTAATCATTATCCGTGCGGATGTACCGTCTACTAGTGAAGTACTGCCTTCATTTACGTATTAATAACTCTGTGTCACCAATTACATTTGATAAAATTCAAGTGGTCCGCGGAAATTGCTTGCCCTTGTATGTGGTTCACCACTTCAAGGAGCCCTGATGTATAGAGTTGCAGTTAGAACTCATTTGGAGCTACGCAGTTTCTGAAACCAAAGTCGCTTGTCTTGACATCATGATGAAGGTAGGTGTTGAATTGTCAAAAGTTGGCGGAAGTTCGCTAGTTTTTTGCTCTCTCAAAATAATCTAAAGATTTACAGCTCTCCCACTTGTTGGTTGTCTTTCAAACGAAGCGGAAGGGAAGAGTAGAGAACCTTGATGGCATTTGCGGTTTCGAGCAGGGACATCTGGACACTTCAGTTATCGAACGAATCAAAACCAAAGTTAGGAACAACTCCAACTGAAATTCTTTCCCAATATTCTTTATTAAGTCGGTACCAATCATGGCAGTTCAGCGTCCATACGTTACTTCTTGCTGAGGTCGTCAACATTTATTTAATGAATTAGCTGACCCGGCGGACTTTGTTCCGCCAAACACATTATTCGTACAGTGATGGTTACAAATAACAATAATTTTTATTCATTAAAATTAAAATGTATTCTTTAATTGAAGCGAAGAAAACATTGAATATAAATAATAAAGTAATACGTATGAAGGATGAATACGGGAATTAGTTTCTGTTGATGTATTGTCCAACCTTTCGGAGATGTTGAAGGTACGTAGGACTATTAAGTGATGGTTCATGGGAAAAGACGATCATTTTATTCGTTTTTCGATGTTCAAAAGAGGCTCCCTGTCAAAATTCGAATTCCTAGGGTGAAAAGGAACTAGGATTTCTGTAGATCAATAGCCCCCGCCGGTGTAAAACCTCTTGTCATATTTTCAGGGATCCCGAAGTCTTCAGGGCTTAGGGAGTGAATGTTCAGTCTTGAAGCTACCGTATTCTGATCGGGACGCAGAAGGTTTTTCAAAAACAAGAGTAGCAATTTCATTTCCATAGCTTTGGGAATCAGGGATACGAAAAGTTTCTCCAAGTGTACTAAGAGTGTGCTATACTAAGTGCACAATACTGTATTTTGTCTTCCTCCCATACGCCCACTCTATGCTCTCTCTCAATAGTCTTTCAGATCTGTTGTGCCGTTTGGGAATATTCCCCCCTTCTACGGGCTTATAAACATGTATCATAAAACAAACAAGTTCATGCAGCAAGACCGTATGTGCGAACTTTCGTAAATTATCGTACTATATCATGTTAAATTGTTTTGAAAATTTCAGCAATTTGAGTTTAAAAAAATGTTAATTAGGTTCCAGTTATATGGCAAAAAACTCATTCTATACATAATACTCTGCAATTCAAAGAAGAAGATTTTGGATTTTTTTTTTTGCAGTTTTGTCTATTTTTGGCAAACATTATTGAAACTGAGGTAGGGGAGAGTGGGATAATACCACCTGAGTGACAAATCTTGTAGCCAAATATCGTCATCTTTAGATCAGCAGTAATGTTGGAAAAATTGGGGTCATTAATTTTTCATCAAAGACAAGCGAGTTAATAGTTTTTGAAGCTTGGCGTTCTAGTTTTACTGTTGTCGAGTTTGCGTGGTAAGTAATAGTTATTCTTACGTTTATGTAAATTGTTGAGCATGAAGAGGTAGAAAAATCATTTAGCTTCAATTTCCATCATTTACCATACGGTTTTTAACGAAAACTGTAGTTTTTAAGGTTTTTTTTTTATTATCTTGAAAGGTTTTGTTAGGGCAATAGCGCCACACCTAATTCAGAGCAATTTCACCATGGCGGTATTGCCCCAATGCTCCAATCATCAGCCTTGTTGGAAGCTTTTTGTGGTAATAATCACCTATTTCAATTGATTCTGAGTAATTAAAGTATAAATTAATATTTGAAATACGATTTATATTGTGATAGCTTATCTCCATAAGCCCCTCTATATTTACCTAATCGTGATTTATTAGATGTTTACGAACCTATCTACTAAATAACTGTACAGTAGGTATCTGCCTAACTGCCTTCCTAAATTAACATAATCGTTGTAAGATTCCACTCTTCTTGCTCCCGTTTTGATTTTGACAACGGACGTTAGTCTTGTGAATTTTGCTGAGACCTTAAGAAGAGCACAAATTTAAAAGTTTAAAATCTGGGAAGATGGAATGCAATATAATCTTTCTTTGTTTTTGGCGAGTTGAGTGTTGTGAATAATTCAGTTCCTGGGAAAAACCAACATTATTTTACCAGTATTTATTTTGTTCCAATTTTACTATTCTGATGTGGAAATTATTTGTCAACCTTTCGTGAATTATTTTCTTGTCAAAAAAGTTCCAAATATGGTGAGCAGCTACCCAGGAAGAGTTTTGAAATTCAATAAATCGTTATTCTGATGTTCTGATGAGACTGTTCATTTCCTCCTTGTTTTAATATGGCTATAGGGGAGAGTCGGGTAAGAGTGCGCACTTAAGTTTAGATTTTTTATAAGTCAGTGTATTTTGGTGGTAGAAAAACAAGAAATACATCATAAGACTCTTTAACTAATTGTTGACCACTAGAAAATATTTAAAACTCAAAAGCTGACTTAAGGTTACATATATTGTAATTTAAAAGAAAAGTTACAAATGCGCAGTCTTAGCCGCAATGGAGGGTAAGAGTGCGCATTAGGTCGGCCAAGAGTGCGCATTTAGTAGAACAGAGATAAAATAGACTCACTGTGTTGCGTAGAGAACAATCAACTGTTTTCTTTATGTCTTTGCTATGGCACATAAACTAAAAAAACGTCACGGAAAATTGCTCACAAAAATATTTTGATGATTTCCGCTTACAACCGAGTCGTTGCTAGGGAAATGGTACTTCGTCGTTTTTCATCCCACAAAATTCGTTGACCATTCGTTCGAAAGCTCTCGATTTATCCAACCATATTATGTTAACTACTGCGAAGTGCGTGGCCAAAAAGCTGAGTAATGAGCAAGGTTATTTGAATAATTATTGTGTACACTCAGGTGATCATTCTCAATAATTGATATTGTGAACATGATTGCCACCGCTTGTTAATTTCTGATGATTTCATTGAGCTGGTGTTTCGATGATTTGATTCATAGCAGGTGATCCAAATATTGCGAGAACGGTTTGATTTGTGAAGCGGTGGTTAAATCATTTTAATAGGTAATTTCAATGCTTTACATTCTAGGAAGCTGTAATTTCTTATGTAGCCTCTAGGACATTTACTTGACGATGCCCAGGGTCCGGATCAAATGAGTGGCTCTTGAAGCTAATTTCTATGTTTTACACTCTAGGAAGCTGTAATTTCGTATATAGTCTCTTTAGCACATTTACGTGACGATGCCCAGGGTCCGGATCAGCTGAGTGGCTCTTAGAGCTTGCATACAATTCTGCAGGGGGGTAGGTGATGTAGCCTGGCTCGAATTCAATAAAGTACCCACGGGTGGGCGGTTTCTATTATGGCCCATTTAATTGATCTGTACGCCCCACCGTGCAATGCACGGGTGAGATCTGCCTGGTAATAAATACAATAAGAAAACACACATGAAAATGTCCCAATGTGTGTCAGTTTTTCGCGTGTATTTCCCCATAGTTCAATCTGAAATATAGACAGATAGACAGAATATAGGTCAAATGTAAAAGATAGGCAGATGAAACCCTAATACAATAATTCAATGGTCCAAAGAAAACCAAGAGATCCTAATGAAGGCGGGTAAGACTGCGCACGAAAAATGTTGCGCACTCTTGGCCTCCCTCACTATGCGCAATCTTACCCTCCATAACTTACAAAAACATAACCTCAAAATATTTTGACCCTACATTGTCCATTCACAGCCTACGCCATGTCGGCGTGTTTGTAATAAAATACTCTTTTCAGTGATATAATGTTCAACACTTTTGACTAATAACTATACACAGTATCAACTAAGTGTTAGTGAAAATATTATAGTAGAAGCAGACCAAACACATCCTTACCTGTAAATCAGCAATGAGTTGTCGGACTAAGACGAAAACTGGCGGGAAACGTGCACTCTCCAAGCCCAAACTAAAACATCACTTCTACCAGCGAATCATTGCTGCCAACATCGAAAAAAAGCTGTGCGCAGTCTTAGTCGCCCGCGCACTCTTACCCGACTATCCCCTATTACCTTAACCCCATGGCGGTATTTCCCCAGCTAGCTGGGCTAATACCGCCATTTACAAGAGTCTCGTAAATTGTTGTTTACTAATATAAAGTTGCTACACAACCATCAAAAACGTTTTAATTCACTACTGGAGCTGTTTTTTTTTTTTTTTTTTTTTTCCTGCGATAGACAAATATGCTTAAGGTGGCGGTATTACCCCATTTTTCCCTACATATTTCAGCTTAAGTTCGTGCTTAGATGTTTTAATGTTCTAGTTCATCGTTAATCAACTTCTTTTGACTCAAATTCTGCTTAAAAAATTTTTCAGCCTAGAAGAGGGAACTTCAAAGGGGTAAACTGTCCAAGAAAATGCCGAAACCAACCAACTTGAATTTCATTTGTCCACGCAAATCCTCGTTGTCAATCGATCCAAATAGCAATTGATAAATTTAAGTTGTAAGGAGGCAGTGTAATATTGGATATGATGTTATGTCGTCATTTAATTCTCGTCCTAGAGTTCTTCCAATGATAAATGACCTCCGTTGTCGATGAGTCGTCGAAAAGGGGGGAAAACAGCCATCGTCCATCATTCGGTATCGCTCGTGAGAGATGATATCTGCAAGGGCAGAAGTGAATTGTCGCGGATGGGTCACATTCTTGCACGACCCGGCGGATTGAAGCGTGACAGAGCGGAAGGGATCTGGGTAGCCGGCGACTCGGGTAATCGCCGTGATAATAGACGCGAGTCGGTGGGTTTTAACGCGCATGTCGACCGCGCGTCGTCCCCGCGGGTACGTCGACAACTGAGTCTCCCTATTACTTCTATGACATCGGAAGTCGCAATTAAAAAAGTCCAGTCATGCAGCATGACCCAATGAGCGAATTTTTGAAGAAATCTTCGACATTTCAGTCGCTATTGATCGTGTTGAGAAATTTTAGTTTATGATTTTGATAGACAAACATTGAATCAAATTATTAACACATGCACAGAGTAAACTCATCAGTTGTGATTACATTTTTTTTTTAACAAGCACCTAGTACCCACGTTTTAAACAGCATGGTTCTAGGATTTGTTATACAGGGATACTTCCATAAGAGTAGTTCAATATGAATTTGGATAATGTTTCATGCAAACATTACCGATTTTTACAACTAGCAAACGGCATTATTTCGATTTTTCAATAATTTTTCAACTTTAAAATTTTTGAAAACTTGATACATATTCTTATAGGAAATTTTGCGCTGATTCCGAATATACCACATGTTAGTATGCTGAAAAAATTATTTCGCACAACAAATCGTAAAAAACAGGCTATTTTGAAATTTTTGACTACATTTTTGAAAATTTCAACCCGAAGATGTAATCCGATCATGCTGGCCAACGAACTTGAACTTTCGTTTTGTGTCCTTAACATTTTAAAATTTGTTTGAAGTTTCTAGCACAATTCTACGGACAGTTATCGTCTGGAATGGCACATACATATATACATACATATATACATACATAAAAAAATGCGTTAAACTTCAGAATATGATTCAGAATAGCCTGAAACGGATTTCTGCATAAAATGTTTTCAAAAATTCACATTCTACAAATTTTGAGGCGAGAGCAATAGCTTAATTTTCTTCAAAAATTCGCTAAAACGTCTGCCAAGTTGGGTGTGGCACAGAGCTTCCTCATTTACCTATCATGAATCTATAGATCATTTTAAAAAAGGTTTAAATGATCTTGAAAAATTCCATAGCGGAAAAGAGCAAATCAAGAAGTAGCATAAAATGTCATAATTGGTCAATTAAAATACGAAAAAATGATACTCAATGTAATTTACGTTTGTGCAAGCAAGTTCGAAAATGAACTGATGAGTTGAAATAGGTATGGGACCATCTACAACCTAAACATTTCATCAAAGGATGAAAATGAAGGATTTCATCAAAATCGGATGAAAACTGTGGAAATTAAGGTCGTTACAAGGATTTTACATAGACACATGCGCAGTAGCTATTGATGATACAATCATGTTTAAATTGATGTTTGACGATTGCCCATGTCAATCGATATTAGTTTCGCGCACGCATTATTACTCTACCGATTGCGATTTAATTTATAGGGCATTTTTCTAGGACAAATACGACTAATAGATTATGAAAAATCAAAGGTCTGAGAAATTCACGTTTGCGCATGCGCACAGGCTACTGTTGATTCGACGGCAATGAAAATTATAGGGGACGGTCTAGGGGCTAACCCACGCAATCCCTGAAACTTCCATCGGAATCGGACTAAAACTTGGTGTAGTTTTGTGTGTGACAAGGATTTACCACAGACAGACAGACGGACAGACAGACATCAGACAGACTGACGGACACCAAAATGGATCAGCAAGCTCTGAAACGCAAAAAGCAAGTGGAAATTTTCCTTTTTAGAGGACAAAAATGTTTTCGACTTCATTCACGAACACAAAGCTTCCATCCCTTCGGTAGTGAGGAAGCAAAAGATGGGAGTGGTTTCTGGACTTCCACACCAACGATGATGATATAGTTTTATTTGCTATCGCACATAAGTGCTTAACAATAGTCAAAATCAAAAAAGTCAAGTAACAAATACAAATTCACAACTCCCAAATGATTAAATTTTCATAAATTTATACATACACCCATAAATTTTATGGAAGAACTATATTTTAAAATGTCATAAAAAAAGAGAAAATAGATAAGAAAACTAAAATGTCAGCTGCAGAGCGAATAGGTAGTCTGTAACCATTTAAAAGGTCGCTCGGCCGGGGCGTCCCGGCCAAGTTCGGACCCGACCCACCATGGCGGCCTCCCGAGGGTGCGCACCCATTTCTGGATATGCACCCCTAGACGCGATCATAACAATCGCTCCACCGGAAAGCAAAACACCAGGCGAGACCACCCCAGGCCGACCGAGAGCCCCAAGCCAAAATGCAGAAAGCCAACAATCATACAGCCAAACATTATATAAATTATAAACAATAATTAAAATAGGGGGGGGGGGGGGGGATCCTTTATTTTGTCCTCATAAATGGCTCAAATTTCCCATCCTGCGCCATCTAGACATGAGTCGGTTGGTTTTTACATGCACGCTGACTGAGCGAGTTCGTCTCCACGGTTACGCCGTTAACTGAGTCGCCCTATCGCTTCTACGTCATCAGGAATCGCGATTAATTGCCTTGTACTTCTGCTAGATGCAAAGAAGGAGCTATAAGCGACGTTCTGCTCATTTCAATCATTGAAAGACTAACATGACAAGTAATGGACATTGTCTTCTACCTCGTGATCGTTGTATGCCGCAGTTCAGTCACGACAACGAAACACTGTGACTGAAAGGCATCGTCCATTACCAGCCTTGTCATTTTCTTAATGTTTTCTCCTTTCAATAATGAACCTTTATAATCAAACTAGTTCAAAAGTTGTTGAAACAATTCCCCCTTCAAATTCGTTGATCTATGTTCAACTTTGTAACCACGTAGGTACCTAAAAACGTATAACGATGTAAAATGACAAAAAATAAAATTAAAACAGTTTAACATACTGTGTCTGTCTTCAGACTGTCAAAAACTTCAGTTCAGTTCAACTTCTGTTACCCAGAAAGTTTTCGAGATCTCGATTTTTGAATGTTTGAAGGTATTGAATTTATCAATACCTTTTAGGGTTGATAAAAAAGACCCCAAATTGTTTGGTGTAGTATTTCCGGAAAAAAAGCCCCGGACAGGGGGAGTTAAAATTGTTTTATTCTTGGTCGATTACCAAGTTACTATTGTTTGATTCTTGGTTCATTATTGGAAATAATAAACAAGAAGCGTGGATTCCTTGAAAACATCTTTAAACAAGTAGATCAGTGCTCACGAAGTGAGTCGCATGACAGCGTTTTTTGTAAGGGGATCCGCGTGAAATAGACGCTTCCTGCGTTGGAGCTTAATCAGCTGATCGATGACTTCTCATGCGTCTTCAGTATTCTCCCTTGACCTTCCCTCTCAAATTTTAGATTCCTGTTGAATCAGCTTCGGCTGTTTGGGCCGTAAACTTTAATGATGAAGAAAGTAATGTTTTGGTGCTTCAGCATTCTCCCTTGAGTCTCCCTCTCAAATTTCAGCATCCTGCGTCCAAAATGGCTTTGGAGCACACTCAGCTGATCAATGGCCTCTCAGTCGTCTTCTGCATTCTCCCTTGAGCCTCCCTTGAGCCTCCCATTCAAATGTAAGCTTCCTGCTTTGAATAAGAGACAAAATGGCTTTAGAGCACATTCAGCTGATCATGCGTCAGCGACCCCTGATACATCTTTATCCTCTCCGTGTTACGGATTACATCCATACCAAGTTTCATCAAAATTGGACGTCAGTAGGTGGCATTTAAAACGATTTTAAGAGGACATACATACTCACATTCATAAATTCATACGTCCCTACATACGTACATACATGTGTACATCATACGTCAACGGACAAAATGAACACAATAGCTCATTTTTCCTTTTTTTAAATGCGCTAAAAATCATATCGTCAAGACGGATTGAGATTGTAAAATACGATTGGCAATATTTTACTCCATTTTCGGTGTAGTTACATTCAAAAAAAAATTTCCACGCACATCCGAATACACCCTGTTCATTAGTGTTATGAATACGAGGAAGCTATGTGCCACACCTCTTAATCTTAGAAGGAATTTATTTCCCATTAACGTGATCCATATTTTCCTTTCCAATTCAAGTTACCAACCGTATAAAACTCTTCTGTGGACCACATTGAGACAGAATATGGGTGATCAGACCCCTGTAAGGACCAGTACACGTTCATCACTAGCAACTCAAATTCAATTACTTCTGCATTAAATTGCAGTACTCAAGAAATTGCGTCATACAATTAACGGGATCTTTGCAGCGGAAGACAATTCGAATCTCCAGAGGCAGACGTAGTTGCTTGCACTTTTCACGGACTTTCCCCTCGTGGGATTTCGCAAGGCGGCAAAACATCTAATATTACGACCAGCAGCTCATCTGCATAACTCGAGAAGGGAAGGCCGTCGCCCCCCACGACTTCCGCGGCCTCTCCGCCTTCTGATTGATGGGATTTCGAAACGCTGACGATCAACTCCAACCAGCTCCGGCGATTTTTACGCTGATGGGGTTTCTCCGAGTCAGGTGAATCAGCTATGCCGTTTTGAAATGACTCCAACTCTTTAAAATTATATCTGAAACATTTAGGAAACTATTTCAACAACTTACAAACGTTTTCATAAAATATGAAGTCAGTCAAGATAACATTTTAAGCGAATTTTCGTAGGTGTACAAAACTCATATATGGAAGGCTGCCCTCATAGGAGCATAAACTACAGTAGAACTATCAGCTACATAACAATCAGCCCAGTCAATAACTGGATATTTCACTCAAGTGAATCCAGAAGGATAAGAACATAATTGCTATAGTTAAATATGAAACCCTTCCACACAGTGACCCCAAATAGATCTGGTGGTCCCCACAACACATCTAATTCTCTTTAAATACGATTTGTACTAGTTGTACAATTCTTATAATAAGCCAGATGTTCCCAAATTTGTATAAATCCCTGATGATGGTGTAAGGCGAAAGCGCTTGAACGATACAAATGAACTTTATGATGAACAGTCATAACATTTCCTCCCCTAAACAATTAAGAGGAACAGAGACGCACGGATCAGCTCAGGGGCCTCTGAGGCTAAATTCTTTCTTAACCCTTCAGAACTCGCGTGGTGTCCACTCACGTACTAACGTGAGTACTAACTCGCGTCGGGTCACTGGTGACCCATAATGAGCACATTTCAAGCCACAGAAATCGATAATCTTTAATAAAAAAAATACAAAACTTCACATAAGTACTTCAATCATAATTTTTTCTTTGATCAGAAAAAGTCCCTCGATTTTGCCAGTTCCCCAAGTTTACCTATTTACAATTTAATGCCGAGAACCACCAGAAGATTGTTCGAAGACGAGTCAATTAAAATATTGAACCCCTACATCTAGTTTACAAATGGATTCCTCCAACACGAATAATAAAATGATTTATAATAGCAAAACAAGTCCCTAAAGTAAGCCATTTTTCACGTTATTACGAATACAAAATAAATTGAACAGCCAGTTAGGAACTGCAAAGCACTTAGCTTTTGTGCAAATAATGGGTTATATCTATTTCCAAACGTAATTTTCCAGTAAAGTATTCGTATAGGTATAGAAGCTCTATAGCTTACGAGCTCAATTTCATTAGATTATGGTGGTTCCGCACGAAATTATATTCTACCTGCCTTATATACATAGGCCTTGTTTCAAATTTCAGCTTCAGAGATTAAATACCATAGAAATCAGCTTTATAGCCATGCATTGTCTAGTACTTACTGCTTACAAGTACCTACAACTCAATAGTACCTACCATGTACTAGTGCCTTCTTTTCGCATCATGCTTATTTAGCAATATTAGTTTATATCGTAGAATAATAAATCAGCTTTCCTTCACACTACAGCGGCTTAGGGATCATGGGATGTTGTGACGAAATGAGAGGATTCCAAAAAGTGGCGAACGATTCTCCTGCTATGAAAACTAAGGGAGTTACACTTCCCATCACAACGCATTGGTTGTACGTGAAAATCAATAGAAAACATATCGGCTCGCGCTGAATTTCGCTCAATTTCAAACAAAAAACCCCGACGCGAGTACTGAAGGGTTAATCGAGCAACGGTGATGGAATTTGATATGGCGTGCTCTTGAAACACGTAATACACAGAGGGGATTTTTCACGGTTATTTTTCATTCTTGCTCAAGACAAAGATCTGAGCGAGAGCTTTCCAAAAAGGAGCAATATGATGGGGATGTCAGTGAAACAGTCCTACACACAATTCCACACTTCTTTCCAAATCGACCAACGGTAGTGAAATTCGGTATGGCGTGCTTTTGGAACACTTAATATATACTGGGGAATTTTCATAGTTATTTTATATTTGTTCCAGAAAAAGATCTGAGTGAGAGCTTTCAAAAAACGTGCAATATGATGGGTATCGAACCAGTGAAACAGTCCTTGAAATTCATTTGCTCGATGACGTCGCGGCTCCCGCCTGCCTGAGTGGAACCTTGTGCTCTCTTGCCCTACTATGCCACCGTGATCTTCCTACCCGTTAATGGCCAAAATAAACGGTCTTTTGAGCTGAAAATTGCTACTAGAGGGTTTTCAAGTGCGCTGAATCTGAATCTGGGGTTAAAAGTATGACATTCCTACGGATGAATGTTCACCATTAAAAGTATGGAGGCGAACCAATCAGTTGAGGAGGTATGGTGAGGAGGTGGAGATTGTCCAGTCCTTCTATCTGAAAAGCCTGCTCCATTTAGCCAGAGGTACTCCAAGGCACTACTTGAAGCTAGGGTGTTGTTGGATCCATCTTATGTCACTGGACTTCTCCCGCCCCCTTTGGTTCCTGCTGAGAATTTTGAAGATGAATACTGATAGATGGCCGAGGATAGTTGTTGCAGAATTGACTGCTTCAGATTATAGTGGCTCAAACAACGACCCTACTTATAACTGAATCACAAAAGTAAAGTGTTTCCTGGCATCTATTGGAGCTGCGGATGTAATTTCACCGAGCCTTCAAAGATAACTTAAAAACCTGGTAGAAGGATTTAAAAACCACTGCTGGAATGTCGACGTCCAGTGGACGTACAATTCCTCATACAATAAATAGTCTTTACAGACAAATCGTCGAGTACACGGGAAGAAAAAAGGTACCTAGGTATGTATAAGAATATAAATGTTGAGATGTTCCTGGTGCAGATTAGATTATCGTTGCAACAGGAGGTAAGGTTGTACTACAAAAACAGTGTACACCATAAATTGTTGTGAGATATGCATGCACCGTAATCTATTGACCAGTGAGGATATTGTGCATTTGATGCTTATCTGCCCTCTTTACTACCATCTCTTTTCTCACACCAATGGAAATACACCCATGACCTCCCTATGAAATTGAATCTGTTTTCTGTTCGAGGATGGACTTCCAAGGTGACTCGTCGGAAACTGTGGCGGTACACGACTACATCAGCAGGTCCCTGACGCTACGTGCTTTCTCGGCAAACGAGTGAGAACTGAAAATCCAAGTGTATTTTTGTGTCCAGATAAATCTTATTGTTTGTCTGCTTTCACTGTACACTTACAGTTTATTGGCTCCCTAAGAATCGGCCGCATCAATTATTTACTGGACGAATATGAAATTAACTCTCGACAAATGAATCTCTATTTGCTATAAGAAATTATTTATAAGAAATTTATTTATTATAGAAATCTTCGTGTGAACGGAGGTTATTGTATTATTTTGTAACGAATAATTATTTCATTATTACTACTATCTTTCCACATGTCCATTTTTTCTATATGTTAACTCTTGTAACGGTAACTACCTATACAAATCTATATTAAAATAAAATCAAAATCATAAGTATATCTGTTTGTACACTGATTAGAATCAGGAGATATTGCGTATCTTTTCCATTTCATGTTATTTGTAGACGATTGGTACCATTTTCTCAATTTTTCTCTGTCTGTCCGTATGTTTGTCCGCTTTTCATGGTTACAGGGGTCATTGCACAACTGATATGAGTGGTGGGAAATGTCTGTATCAGTCCAACTTAAATTATAGGCTATTTGAAGTTTTTTTAAATTGTAGCCAGAGGGGATGTTTTGCGGAGGGGGAGGGGGTGAAAGGGGGTATCGAACACCATTGAACGAACTGGGGATCTGATTGGGCGAATATGTTTGAATGATTATAACTTAAATCACAGGCTACTTGAAAATTGTCAAATCGGCCCCATAGGGGGTGTTTTAGTGGAGGAGGGGGGGGGGGGATGGGGTCTCATGGACATCAGTAAATACACTGGAGACGTGATTGTTGAAATATGTTCGGGTTACACCAACTGAATCGCAGACTAGGTACATGACATTTTCTGACCCGACCATTAGAGTTTGTGGCGGGGAGGAGAGGGGTGAAATGGTCTTATCTTGGACATCTCTAAATAAACTGGAGCTGATTGGTACGAAATGTTTGAAATACTCTTACTTGAGTCGCAAAATGATTCAAGTTTTCCAATCTATCTCATAGGGGATGTTTTGGGAGAGGGGGAAGGGGGTATCATGGACATCACTGAATATAAACGGGGGACCTGATTGCTAAAATACGTTTGAATTACACTAACTCAAATCACAAGCTACTTGAAAATTTTCAAATCTCACCCAAAGGGAGTGTTTTCTTATAGGAGTGGGGGGGGGGGGGGGGTTGAAATTAGGTATCTTGGATATCACTGAATCAACTGAGTGCCTGATTGATTAAATATGTTTGGGATACTCTAACTTGAATCAAAAACTACTTGAAATTTTCGTACCTGAACCATAACGGGTATTTTGAGGGAGGGGTGGGGGTCAAATGGGGGTATCTTGAACATCACTGAATAAACTGAGGACCTGATTGATAAAATATGTTTGGATAACACGAAAAACCCACAGCCTACTAGAAATTTTCAATTCCGACCCATAGGGGTGTTTTGGGGGGAGGGGGAATGGAAAGTAGTAAAAATAGACATCACTCAACAAACTAGGGATCTGATTGGCCGAATATATTTAGATTAAGTCTACCTCAATCACAGGCTATTAAAAAAATTTCTAGCAGAACCATAGGGAGGTGTTTGTGGTATGGAAAAAAAGGAGGCGGGGAGGGGTGGTTAAATGGAATAATTTGGTCATCAGAACGAACTGGTGATCCGATGTTCGGAAGAATGAAATTGGATTAGTCTGAACGTTCTTTTTTGGGTTGCCAATCAAGAATATTTTTAATCTGAAATATGGGGGGGTGTTTGTGGAGAGGGAGTGGGGGTTCATTTCAGTAGTTTGGTCCTAATAGGTAATTTATAAGTAAGCACTTTAAGAATGTACTTTTAAGTAAGGACTTTTTTGAATCAGACCCTTAGGGGTGTTAAAAAATGTGATGGGTTAGGGGGGCTTGCGTATATTCAAGTCAAACTGTGCAATGCACGGGTGAACCAGCTATCTGAAATATGGGGGGTGTTTGTGGAGAGGGAGTGGGGGTTGATCTCAGTAGTTTGGTCCTAATAGGTAATTTATAAGTAAGTACTTTTAAGTAACGACTTTTTTAAATCAGATCCATAGAGGTGTCCTAAAATGTGATCGGTGAGGGGAGGTTCAAGTCAACCTGTGAAACTCACGGGTGAACCAGCTAGTAAATATATATATATATATATATATATATATATATATATATATATATATATATATATATATATATATATATATATATATACATACAGTTATCAGTTGAGGGGTTGAGCTATACATACATATATAAAATCAGTTGAGGGACCTCAGAGACTAAGTTCTTTTAAATTCACAATAAACTGGGTTTAAGAATTATAGAGTGACCTACGTACATATAAAGGCTAACTGATATGGAAATGATTATGTAATAATTTGTAGGCTTTTTCTGAAGGAGGAAAATTTTTTAAAAATATCCTTAGTGTTCGTGTGAGAGGTGTGAGGAAGAGAACGAAGATGTGGCAAACGGGTTTATCGTACTATGACAGTAGGTAATCCGTCTAAATGTTCTAAGATGGAATGTTCTCGCTTGTTTATCCCTAAGAATGTCCGGAGGTACTTACCTCTACACTCTAGTGTTTATTCATCCAAAAATAAAGGCTATCCTTCGGGTCAAGCTATCGAGAGCCGGATAAGTGTATTACGAAACAGATTGTGACCAGCATATCATTTGTCCCCTTCGTATTGCCTCCAAGTCCACATAAAGGTAGCGGAAGCATTGTTTTCACTTTCGGAAGAAAAAAAATTGTTGGTCTCCAAAATCAACATTTCCACTCACATTTTACGTTTCAGACCATTCTGAACAACTTTGGTTACGTGTGTGTCCGCAAATTTTTGTAACAAGCTCATTTTTTACAGTTTTCATCAGATCTGGATGAAATTTTCTGGGATGTGCGGGCTAGGAGGCGGACAGTCCCCCATCAGTTTCATCGTTCTCCACTAAATACCTCACTCTGCGCATGTGCAAACGTAAATTCTCCCAAGCATAATTTTATCACGCCCTAGTCATTTGATCTCACTCAAATTATTCGATTCGATTATTATTCGATTGTTGGGGATGACAATTTCATCATTTTATATACATTTCAACATGATTGTATCATTAATAGCTACTGCGCATGCGCCTATGTTAAATCCTTGTAACGACCTTAATTTCCACTGATTTCATCCGATTTCGATGAAATTGTCAGAATGCGCGGGATATGTCGTAGATGGTCCCCTATCAGTTTCATTGTTGCGAAATTAATACTTCATTCTGCGCACGCGCGAACGTAAATTCTATTATGCTCCATTTTTTCACACTCCAGTCGTTCGATTTCGCTTAAATTTGGATGATAATTGGAAGAAGATGACTTGATTACCTCATCTCAATTTTAACACAATTGTCTCATTAATAGCTACTGCGCATGTGCCAATGTGAAATACTTGTAATAACTTTAATGTCTGCAGTTTTCATCCGATTTTGATGAAATTGTCAGCGAATGCGCGGTTTAGGTTGTAGATGGTCCCGTACCTATTTCATTGTTTTCTACTCATCAGTTCATTCTGCGCTTGTACAAACGTAAATTACATTGAGCATCATTTTTAGCGAATTTTTGAAGAAAATTAAGCTACTGCTCTCGCCTCAAAATTTGTAGAATCTGATTTTTTAAAAAATTTTATGCAGAAATCCGTTTCAGGCTATTCTGAATCATATTCTGAAGTTTAACATGGAATCATTTAACATAACGCATTTTAACATGGAATCATGTTTTAGCGATGGATCCCCCGCCGAAAAGTGAGACTATAAAGTGACATGAAAGTAGCGCCAATAATTGTGATGATTTCCGCTTACAACCGAGTCGTTGCTAGGGATATGATACTTCGTCGTTTTTCATCCCACAAAATTCGTTGACCATTTATCCAACCATACTATATTAACTACTGCGAAGTGCGTGGCCAACAAGCTGAGTTTGTTATGAGCATGGTTATATGAATAATTGTTTACACACAGGTGATCATTCTCAATTATTGATATTGTGAACATGATTGCGAGGAGCTAAAACATGATTCCATGTTTTTTACATTTTAGCAGTCAGGCTCAAAGTAATAACATCCGGGGGGGGGGGGGGGGTCCAGGGGGGCGAAGGGCCGAGTTTTTTATGTACGTATGTATGTATGTATATATGTATGTATGTATACATGTATTTAAATAAATGAGGATGACAGAAATGACCTGCGGCAAGCGATTTCCGAGCTAAAAGGAGTGGCGACCAATAACATCAAGGTCATGGCTGCGACCGTGTCATGGCGCGGGGTGTGGTGCGGGAAAAGTGCCATGGAGTTACTCAAGTTGGGCATCTCGGCAGGAGCGCTCCGTGGTATCACCACCCGCGTCCTGAGGGGTTCTTACTTCTTACTTGAACTGGTGGTCGTTTTATAGGAGCACTTCCATTCATCCCATTCTCACTCCTCATCCTGGAACTTCCCTTATCCCTAGAGCCGGCGTCGGGTAAACCTGGTCGTCCTCCCCACTTTTTAGTTTTATTTGTTTATTTCTCAATTTAATGGTGAGCCCCCTCCGCCTATGAGGGGAGTTTTGTAAAAATATATATATGTCATTCCAGACGATAACTGTCCGTAGAATTGTGCTAGAAACTTCAAACAAATTTTAAAATGTTAAGGACACAAAACGAAAGTTCAAGTTCGTTGGCCATCATAATCGGATTACATCTTCGGGTTGAAATTTTCAAAAATGTAGTCAAAAATTTCAAAATAGCCTGTTTTTTGCGATTTGTTGTGCGAAATAATTTTTTCAGCATACTAACATGTGGTATATTCCTAATCAGCGTAAAATTTCCTATAAGAATATGTATCAAGTTTTCAAAAATTTCAAAGTTGAAAAATCAGCCAAAAATCGAAATAATCGAAGATTCCTTCAAAAACTCGCTCATGGGGTCCTGCTGCATGACTGGACTTTTTCGTTTCTTAATTGGCCAATTATGACATTTGATTTACTCTTTTCCGCTATGGAATTTTTCAAGATTATTTAAAAAACTTTTCAATGATCTATACATTCATGATAGGTAAACGAGGAAGCTATGTGCCTCACCCAACTTGGCAGTCGTTTGTTTTTCAAGTATTCGCGGATCGTTGGTGTTTTAACTTTCTCCTACCATTATGTTCCCCTAATTGTTATGTAACCGGTTCTGGTAGATATAAGGGGACATTCGGTTCGAATCTTGTGTTATTGACCTCAAATTTTAAATCAGTGGCCTTAAAAAACCTGCTACGACCAATTTTCTGCTCACCAGCTCGACGAGTTTCGTCACGATTTGGGCGGAGATAGTTGCGTGAAACGTCATAATGTCAGGCAGCTGCGACACGGCTTCAGACTGATAGAGAACGATGACGTATCAAGTCAAAAGATTTATGTTCTACTCGTTTTTGTTTCTTTCTTTCTTTTTTTCAGCGTGGAGGATGCTTAAACCATCTCCTAACTGGCCATAAGCGTCACGTTTTCATGTCACGAAAAACTGTGACACAAATTTTCTTATGAGTTTCACGTGACACCATGCCGTTGGTAGGGAAATGGAACTTTTCCAGTGTGCATCACACAGAAATCGTTCACCATTCGGTGGAAAGCTCTCATTTTACTTAAGATTAGTAAGATATTTATTTCATAGTTTCATATATATTTACAAGATATTAATCCAATAATACGATGTTATAAGAGAGTTTTTGTACTTCTCGCATTCATTTTCTCGTATACGAAAATGGCCTTTCCGAAACGAGAAGAGGTTTTCTTAACGTGGAAACGCTTTTCGGAACGGGAAGAGTCAGCTTTACTCGTGCTCAGCTTTTTCAGAATCGCAATTACGATTCGACAACTTAACCTTTCTCTAGGCTAACACTCTAGAATAACTTAGCAACCAAGGCCCTACAACTGTACGTGGATCTCAGACGCCCCTAATGCAAATTGAAGAGAGCATTGGCAGACATATTGGGGTCAACTTCACGCGCCCTTTTTGAATTGTAAGGCTAGCTAGTTTGTGTTAAGTGTTCGTAGAAAACATATTTTGTATTATCTTGATGAAAACTAGTCTAAAATCTTTAAAAACGTCAATTATTATGATGACAACACAGTTTGTGAATGAATTTTATGCAATATTGAAAATATTGCAAAAATTGAAAACTCTGTTGAAAACAGAGACAAACTGTGGGAGCTGCTTGTCTTTGGAATATCTAACCAAATATGACGATTTACAATCTTATTTAGGCCACAATTCTCGTCCGATTTTCGTGATTCTTTTTTTGTTCAACTATGAATTTGGTCTAGTTTTGGATCTTGTGGTGAATTTCACACCACACACTTCGACGGCCCTTTTAAGGGCCACCAAACATCAAGCTAACACTGTCCACTGGGAGTACCAACTCCCAGCCAAGTATATGTAAATTCACCCAAAGGGGTGAATCCGCATACCCAAACAACAAATCCACTACAGATCTTATAACAGGAATTTCAAAATTGATTATGAAAAAGGGTGAATGGAGGGGGTTACAGTAAAATATCATGATGTTTCAACTAATATCGTCAGATGTTTGTGATTCTTTTTTGTTCAACTAAGAATTTTGTCTAGTTTTGGAAGGTGTATTGAAAGTTTCAAATTTCATTATGCACGAGGAAGATTGAAGGAGGCAATAGTAATAAATCATGATGTTTTAACTATTCAAGTCAGATTTTCGAGATCATTTTTTAAATTCGATTATAAATTCGGTCTAGGTTATAAAAATATGTCGGGAGCTTCAAATTTCATACTGGAAGTTTTATTATTTGAATTTGCTGTCGGTGGAGGGAGTTAATTGGGGGGTGGGGGGGGGGGGGGTTTGAGAAGTCATGATATATTTGTTTTTTCTCTTATTTTAACTCTCACCAAATATATATAAAATCCATTCATAGGGACGTCCGTGTAATGCATGCATTACTTACCAATATGATTTCATGTAGTTTTGCGAAGTGTCGATATTGTACTTTTCACACCGTACTTATAATAGAAAGGGCATAAGATAGTTAGGTATTTTAAAGTGAAAGATCCTCCCATTATTCAAAAGCAATTATCTCAGAACCATTCTTCCAAAGTAACAGAAGAATCGCTCTGCATTTCAATATTGAGACAATATCTTGTACATAAGACACAGTTTTACAAACACCATGGGTTCACCTAGATGGGGCAAGGAGTATGATCAGAGGAGCTGAACAATTGAATAAGTAAATGAATAACTACATCATGGCACTTTCTATGTTATTATATTATTTTCATTTTACATACAATTTCATACAATTCTGTCAATACAATACAATACAATATACAATAGCACAATACAATGTCAATACAAAAAACAATTTCATCTCTCAATTTCTTGTTTAAAGGGAACCTGTGGAAAAAAACAAAACAAAGTTTAGATTAATTTGAAACTTTAGCTCATGCATAGATACGTAAGTAAAAAGAAAATTATTATCAACTACAATAGGTACTGCGTTACCACATCAAGAGGCCTACAACAGACCAAAATAATCTTTAGGAAATCGTGAAAATCTATACTTACTTGTGAAATGAGAGTGTGCAGTCTTCAGTTTTGCGATTTATGCAGTTAAATGCCGCATACACTTTAACCATTGTGCATTATCAAAGAAATTTCATGAGTAGATAAACTATATACAATCTTCATTGCACATAAATAAACGATGTTGCCCCCAATATGGCCGACTACAGACCGTTCAATTTGCAACGCGACACTAGCGCTACGCATGGGTCTAGTTTACTATTACAATGTCTTTGTTAGCAACTATCATGCAGTGGGCATGGACACACACATACCCATACACACAGCCGACAAAATCGCCTGACTTTTCCCCGTGCCGTCTTTTGTTGTTGGTTTAACCTTTGTATTTGTCTTTCTTTCGCGTTTTTTCCCTACACCTCGACCAGAAGGGTCATCAGCGGCATTTTGTTTTTGCTTTCGACGTTTTATTGAAGATTTCAGCTTTCTCATTCTCAAGATTTCGTTTCAAGGTTCATTTTACACGTTTTAAAGATTCGTTTTCTTCACGGCTGAATCTTTTTTATATGTTGTAGAGGTAAGTGGTGATTGTTTCTTACTTCATGTTATATTTTGGAAACTGTATACTGTGATAATTGAGTTTTGAGCAGTGATTCACTACAAGCCAAGTTAACATATCTATAAGAGCTCTCTTTCTCTCGGGCTTACGAAAACGCTACGAGAAATCGATTCGAATAGGTTAGCTCTAATTGCTTGTTTTGTGTTTCCGAGAAATACCAATACGAGAAATACAAAAACTCTCCATAAATGATCAGTAAACAATAATATTCTGCCGCTTGTAAGCCTTGTCTTGTTGTTTCTTGGTTGAGGTGGTCATTTTTATTGTAGTTATGCCACTTGGTGGCAGGCTAATTAGTTTGGCAACATCATAACTATAAGAAAACTAAATAAAACACTTCCTTTTAAGGTAATATGAGTGAGTCATAATAAGCGATATGATGTTCTGTGAGTTCAACGAAAACTGATTTATGCGCACAATAGTCCATGGATAGGAAAATGCGACCCCGAATTAGCGGGAAGAAAGCATGTTCCATGTTTTTGCATTTTAGCCGCAGGCTCGAAACCGAAGGGTCAAGGGACGGGTTTTTTTAAGTCAATTGAATTTTCATTTTTTGGTTGATCATTTTCAATAATACATCTTGGTTTTCGTCCAAGAAAAAAAGTTTAACCCCCCCCCAATTTTTTGTCTTATGTTTCGAGTGAAATACATTCCATCAAAAAGAAATCTCTCCACAACCCGTTCGCAGTTTTTATCTCAAATAACTGGACTAAACTTTAGCGGAATTCGGATCAGAAATCATACATACTTGTATGTCTCACATGAAGGTCCCGAATCAACTCTGAAGGGGAAAACATTAAGACCTTTAATATTGAAAATGTTGGATCTAGAAATCTTCTTATCACTTTAGAATGTTTGAATTGGAGTTTCCAGTGACTCTGGTATGTGGGGTGTAAGGGATGGATGAATTATATTGGCCATTCCTCATGTTTCTTTTATATTTCCAAGCGCTTTCGTCCTGTTGGGCTTAGTCAGGAAAATGTAAGTTGATTTTTTTTTAATGGTGTTCTTTGGTGTAATTGGTGTTCTTACCTAGTATTTATACTCTGTCAACGCTTTAGTGGCAGTTCGACTACCTGAGGCGACCCTTAGCCCGGCAAAACTGTGTTGTTTAAGGTTCTTCTCACCCCTTCAATTAACTTCTCGGGTTCTGTGTTTGTCTCCTCTACAATTAGCCAACTTTGTTGGATTACAGAATTAGTCATTATTTCAATAAAAATCAAATTCAGAGAAAATTTTTGAAAAGAACAAGTATAAACACAACATTGTATAAACAACTAACACACTGATTTTTTTCCAAGTCTATATTAAGGGGGAAAACCTGGCTGCATGTTAAAAACATTTAAACACAGCCGGGTTTTGTGCTGTTTGGTCTCATTCTGACAAAAATTTTATGAAGAATCCAAATTCATTAACAGACATAGCAGCATACTTAGCTGATAGGATTTCGTTAATTAAAGAGGTTCCTAATTTGGGATTACAAAATGCAATAGTCCTTGAGTCCCCCGGCGTTGCCGATCCATGACGGGGGACGAGGGGCATTTTGACCTGTGCAATCTGCCATGAAAGTGTGGAAAGAGTCCAAAGCCTGGATAAAGTGTAATGGGAATCAGAAACTAATGAATTCACCGTTTTGCTTCCGCGTCTACCTAAAGGCAGTGGAGGAAGTTTTGTTTTCATTTTGGGGAGAACAAAAATTACAATAGTTGGGGGATGATGAGTTGATCGTCCCATATCAATTTCAACATGATTGTATTGCTACGCCTCTGTCGGTTTTGACTCATAAATGCCATCGAGACCACTTGTTGGGGTGACGCGTAGGTTCTCCTGAGTGTCACGGATCCTTCCATGACGATTATTGTTATCATTGTTTTTTCCATGTGAAAAGTTAATTTATTTCATCGTTATTGTTACATTTATTATCTAATAACATTTAATATTGTTTATAATTATTTATTTGTGTTTTGCGTGTGAGGAATTCTATTCACACATTGTTGAAATCCGAGTGACGGGGCAGTTTAGTGTTAGTGCTCCGTGAGGTCTGCAAGTGAGGGCGCGCGAGTCAGCAAAAAGGACCGGCTAGACACACTCTCGATTCGCTATCAATGTACCAACCACCTCTTCAATTTATATCTATTATTTTAATAACCTGTTTTAATCTTCCGTTTTTGGTTGTATGAGATTCAAATAGGAGGCTTAGTCAGTGTCTCATACAGGTTATTAAGTATTTGTTCCTCATGTGATTTTCTGCCAAATTTACGCTGTTAGACCCGGACCGGACTTGAACTACTGACCTACCATAACCCATCGGCGACGGCCGTTGAAGGATATTCAAGAAGTCCTGTTCAGAGTTGGACAGACCATATCAGGAGGAGAAGAGGATACGTATTTGAAGTACCATACGCGGAAGACAAGGTGAATCACCGTTGTAAGTGTAACACATATCGTATATCCAATCCTTTGTTACCACCTACCTACAACGTACCTAGTTTTCGTACCTAACCCCCACGTCACCGCTCTTCATTCGTCGTGCGGACACGCATCTACTCACCAATCCATTATACCTCCCTTCGATAGTTACATCATTTATCTTCAAATCATACGAACTATTACAATTACAGCAATCATAATCTACCTACTGTTCCGAATAGATATTTTCCATAGTGGCCACTTATTTAATTGAAGGAACTAGGACATGTCTGAACAAAACTGCCTTCTCTATACAATTACATATTGTGTATTATCTATCAACTTATATCTATCATTCACTACTTTACCGTCACCCATATATCTTTTTTCTCCCATTTAAAGGGAGTGGTCCTTCGAGTAAAAACCATCCACTATCAATTCTTTTATATCTAGGATTTTCGGTAATTGGTGCTTACACACCTCACTGATTCCACCAGTATCATTAATAGCTACTGAGCACGCGTCAATATGAAATCCTTGTGACAAGCTTATTGTCCACAGTTACCATCGGATCTGGATGGAATTTCCAGAGAATGTACGGGCAATTCGTCGCGCGGTCTCCTGCAAGTGTCATTACCAAATCAATAGTTGACTCTGCGTACGCGCAAACGTAAATTCCATTATGCTCTATTTCTTCACGCCCTAGTCGTCCGATCTCGCTCAAATTTGAATGATAGTTGGATAATGACGATTTGATCATCCCATATTAATTTCAACATGATTGTATCATTAATTATGTGACATCCTAGTAACGACTTTAATTTCCACTGTTTTCATCCGATTTCAATGAAATTGTCAGAGAATGTGCGGGTTAAGTTGTAGATGGTCTTCTATGAGTTTCATTCTTTCCAAATCAATAGGTACTTCATTCTGCACATACGTAAACGTAAATTTCATCATGCTCCATTTTTCACACTCATGTCCTTCAATCTCGCTCAAATTTGGATGATAGTTGGAAGAAGATGACTTGATTACTTCATATCAATATCAACACGATTGTATCATTAATAGCTACTGCGCATGCACCATTGTGAAATACTTGTGATGAAAAACTACTACTACTACTCATCAGTTCATTCTGCGCTTGTACAAACGAAAATTACATTGATTATCCTTATTTCGTTTCTTAGTTGACCAATTATGATATTTCACGCTATTTCCTGATTTAATCATGAAGACGATGTGCTCCAACACTTGCATATTTCTCAATTTAAAATAAAATTGATCATCAGAAAGGGACCCAAACTCAACTGTTCACCCAACCCAAATATGATGGAGGAGGACCTACCTTAACATAATTAAATAATAATGAATCAAATAATGAAAACTAACCAGATTATCAATATACCAATCATAGAGATAGTCACCAATCACATTTACTAAGCTCTAATGAGGGTGAATCCGGTGAAAGTACTTAGCTGCTGAGATACCTATAAATCCATCAATCAAAGAGATGCCTTAAATAATCTCACCCTCACAACCCAACTACCTACATAAAGGATTTGCCAAACCACTATAAAGCATTTTGAAGTACTTAATGAAATGCAAAGTGACACGGCAGTAGCCATTAAAAGGAATTCGGATATACTCCAACAAATATTTTGGAAAACCTTGCAGCATCCTAACTCAATTTATACGAAAGTTTTGCTTTTTTCCCCTTGATTTTACGATGAATTCCTTGTCTAAATTAAATCGAATGTCATTTTGGCTGGATCCGTTTGAGATGTCGGTCTCATCTTTTCGCTGCGGCAAAGTTGCTGCTTATTTAGTGTATAAAGAAACGCTTGCATACGAGTCTGCAACACATTGGGACATTTTATGTCTTTAGTTGCAGACTCGTATGCAAGCTCTAAGAGCCACTCAGCTGATCCGGACCCCGGGCATCGTCAAGTAAATGTCCTAAAGAGGCTACATACGAAATTACAGCTTCCTAGAGTGTAAAGCATAGAAATTAGCTCTAAGAGCCACTCAGCTGATCCGGACCCTGGGAATCGTCAAGTAAATGTCCCAAAGAGGCTACATACGAAATTACAGCTTCCTAGAGTATAAAGTATAGAAATTAGCTTTAAGAGCCACTCATCTGATCCGGACCCCCGGGCACGGTCAAGTAAATGTCCTAAAGAGGCTACACACGAAATTACAGCTTCCTAGAGTGTAAAGCATAGAAATCCGCTTTAAGAGCCACTCATCTGATCCGGACCCTGGGCATGGTCAAGTAAATGTCTTAAAGAGGCTACATACGAAATTACAGTTTCCTATAGTGTAAAGTATAGAAATTACCATTTAAAATTGTTTAACCACCGCTTCACAAATCTAACCGTTCTCGCAATATTCGGATCACCTGCTATGAATCACATAATCGTAACACCAGCTCAATGAAATCATCAGAAATTAACAAGCGGTTGCAATGATGTTCACAATATCAATTATTGAAAATGATCACCTGTGTGTAAACAATTATTCATATAACCATGCTCATAACTCAGCTTGTTGGACACGCACTTCGCAGTAGTTAACATAATATGGTTGGATAAATCGAGAGCTTTCGAACGAATGGTCAACGAATTTTGTGGGATGAAAAACGACGAAGTACCATTTTCCTAGCAACGACTCGGTTGTAAGCGGAAATCATCAGAATATAACGAATTTGGTAACGGTTTTCGAGTTATGTGCCAGTGCAAAGACATAAAATGTCAAAAAACGTAAAGCCATTCATAAATTATGAATATTTGGAAATGGAGATACAAATAAGCCACTACCTCAAAATTAATCTTAGAGACTGTCAATTCTCACAAAAACTGCTCCATTTAATACTCTTTCCAACGGTGCCAATTAAGAGAGGAGAGATGCTTAACTGAATACTTCTCTTTATAAACCTAAGAAATGTCAAAATTATGAGGTTAAGAATGTCAAAATAATATCTTTGGATGTCTGAGGAATTCGACATAAATAATAGGATATCAAATGTAAATTGGCTATCTCATGATAGGGGCACTTGTTAAGCCACTAGCTCACAATTTATATTAATTTTCTCTCGGTAGGTGTGCTCACGATCATGTATTTAGATAATGTAATATACCTAGTCTACGTTCAGTAATTGTTAGACGAGCAATCGGCGTAGAAATTAGGTAATCGAATTTCAAGTGATTTTTTAAGCCAGCAAAAATAATTGTCAAACCCAGAACAACTTTTTAAGCACCCTGTGTGGCAATAAAATAGGGAATTTCCATGATTATTTTTTATTCGCTCACTAGCGAGATCTTAGTGAAGGCTTTCCAAAAAGGTGATATATGATGGGTATCTGAACAGTAATAAGGCTCTTGAAATTCATTTGCACGATGACGTCACGGCCCCAGCCTGCCTGGGGGGAACAATAAGCACCATTGCAGTGCTACGTCACACTCGATTTTCCTACCTGTTTATTGGCCAAACTAAACGGTCTTTTGCTCTGAAAATTGGAACTAGAGTGGGAACTAGTATTATTTAGAGTTGGAGTGCCGATCAGTGGTAACTCATTACATGAAACGATGATGGGCATAAGTGGTCTCCGTTAGAGACAAGACGAAGGTGGATGGATGCAGCATTCGTTGTCAAGCTGTTCAATGGTGGAATCGACTGTCCCTCACTCTTATCCTTATTTAATTCAAATGTCCCCAACTACAACATGCGTCACCATTTCATTTTTTATATTCCTCACACCCACACTAATTATTTATTAAATAGCCTTATTACTAGAATTCAGAGACTTATAAATTATTTAGCTTCATTATCTGCAGATTTAGATCTGTTCACCTCCAGTCTAAGTTACTTCAAGAAGCAGGTTTTATCCCTAATTTAATATTTAGTGCGGTTTTGGTTTCTCATGACCTGTGGACCTTCTTTATTGGAATTCTCTTTAATTTTTGGTGTATTTTTCCTGTACCTTGTAATTTTGGTCAAGTTTAAGAAATTTCATGAACTCCAGCATCCATGTCAAGAACTTTTCTGTTTTGTTATATACATCTATTTTTTGTCATGTATATTGTAATTGTGCTACGCCCGTATCTATTCAAATAAACTAGGGGCGTTTCAAGTGCGCTGAATCCGAATCTGAGGTCAAAATTGTGAAATTCCGACACATGAAAAGTTCCCCACTCTTTTATTGTAATAGGTACAATATATAGGAATTGAAAAATTAAAAACAACATGATGACTTTATAATTTTATTTAGCCAAAATAATAGCGACCCAGTAGCGTCGATTTACAATGGAGTGCGCCATAACAAACAAATCTGTATATTTACAAGCAGAATACAAAAAAATAATAATGATAAGGTATCCTATAAAAAATAGTTGAGTCAATCGGAAACTGAGGTTTCTAACGGAGGTTTGATCTGTAGGTTTCTTTAGATTGTTTTTTTCGTGTAAAACAGAATTATTACTATCATCCAGGAACGCGAGGCGGCAGTAGTTGTTTCGAACAGGATAAACAAAAAATTATCTTATTTAGTACACATACAAAATATAAATTAATTCATTATAAAATAAAAGTTCCAAAGGCGAACAAAAACATCAGTCAGAATTTATGATCAGTCCAAATAAAAATCAACTCTTTTTAACCCGAATTTATGCCTTAGCTAATGCAATGGACATTCATAAAAGTCATATGATAGTGAATATAAAGTTAAGGCGAATATAAATTAAACGATACATTCCTTGAAAAGAAGAATTCAAAAGGCTTTCTGATATTAGTTTGAAATTTGCATTGAGTGAATACAAACGACAAGGTGATATGGTTGATCCACACCAGAAAGCGTTGGAATACAGAGTTTAAGTAGGTTCCATACAATGGAAACTTACGAGGGAGAAATATGCAAATATTTAAATTCCTTAATCTATTCAAAGGGTTAAGTTATTTAATATTAGTCATTTGAAAAAAAATACAGTATAAAAATGAATAACTAGGTATGTAAGGCAGTGTTGGTTCGGGAGATGGACCTCTAAAGCTAATATCGAGTGGTCCAGTCAGCAGGACGAGATAGTGGGAGGTGAGTCATCCAATTTCTGTGTCCCCTCTGCAACAAAGAAACATCGAAAAGGTCAGAAAATTCATATATTAGCTGGTCAGAGTTGTGTTATAAAAGTGGTATATAGGGTTACTTAAAACGCAACGAAATGTCACACTATCCGTTGAATGCACTACTCCCATCACAAGCCTGAACAGATGGGCATTTATGTGCCTATGTATTCATGCTTTAAGCATGTTTTAGGTTTTTGGATTAGTAAAAGGATTCTTCGCGGCAACAACGACGAGTGATAATCGTTGCAATGCAATGACTACAAATTGTAGGTCAATCATTTCAATAAGTTATTCTTTGGTTTCTTAGTCATTAATACGGGACCAGTTTACCGAATACATACAATACATTGAGAAACTCACAAACCGGTGCCTCTCTATGGGAGATCGAGAAACGAATGAAATTATGGGATCTTTCCTGATCTGCTGAGTGAGCTAAATTCGCTCCTTTTGAACCTAGGAACGTGAAATTTGACAGGGGGCCTTTCTAGGACATTAAGAGAAGAATGCAATGTCCCAGAGAGACATTCTATCAAATTTCAAATTCTTAGGGTAAATAGGAGAGAATTTAGATAAGTCAGCTGATCAGGTTGAACGATTTTTCACCTCATCTCGGAGAATTATGTACCTATTTTATTGTTATTCAATATTCTTACAGATTTCAGTTAGAAGATGCAAAATTGTACCAAATTTCAATTCGAAATGCTCTTTACTTGTATATAAGAACCAAAAGTTTGTGGATAGCGTAACAGGTTGTGCGGAGTAAAGGATTCCCCCAGGGGTTAGTAACGTCAGAGGTTGTACATGACCATGACATTTCAATAATTCACGAATTATTCTCCATATAGCACTATTTTTGAATGAAGCGAGAAAATATAGCCTATTGATGAAGTAAGAAAAAGTATATGGAATTATGGAAGGCACTGCACATAAAAGACTGTGCATCTTGCTAAATTTCAGATTTACTGGTCTGGAAGGAACGATAGGCCACCTAGTTCCAAAGTGACCCGTTCCATCGTGGGGGATCATGAATTAACCCAAAGTTAATCCAGTTATTCCACCGATGTTTTTGAGGGATAATTCTCAACTCTTGCTTAATCCCTCTTTAACACTCGATGGTGGAACGAACCCTATGTGATGACATAGAACATTTAAATCTCTATAATTTTGATTTTAATGGCAAGTCGATTTCTTGTTCCACACCGGTGTTTCTACGAAATTGAATCCAAATACACAGAAAAAAACACCATGTGTTTAAAGGCGAAAAGTGATGAGCGTAGAATACCTTTTCCACCCCAATTTCAAATTTTAGCTTCATAGGTTAATAACAAAGAATTTAGTTGTGGAGATAACATAATTATCACAAGGTAACAGTAACGTGGACAACGTTTTTCAGTAACTGTTCTTTTGAAAGAATTTAGTTGTGGAGATAACAAGGTAACATTAACACTAGCCTTCTTGTGTGTCGTTGTTACATGTAATTGTTTTGTGTCGTTAGATGACAATTTTTGGCATGAAGGCCTTTGTAAAAACGTATTCTACGCTGAAAAGAGCAATAAGTGTCTTATCTTTACACTTGACAGGTGGTAGCAAAGAGATTCAGTAGTATAATTTTTATAATTCGACATAAGAGCCATTCATAGTGTGTAAAGTCGTGCGAGTGATGATGGTTTGTAACCAGCGGAAAACGACAGGAAAGCAACGAGCGACGAAGGAGAAGGCACAGGAGAATAAATAATCAGGAATCCGCTACGGATCAGAGCGCTACGAGCTTCATAAAAGACGACTCCCGTCTCTCTCGCGCCTCCGTCCGCAGCTCCATTCTCCCTCTCTCTCGCCGTGCTATCCCACCGGCGTCCTTGGAGGTACCTCCACCTTACGCCCTTCTTGGTTACTGGGTCATACAGAAAGAAATTCGCCGTCCACCGCGCATGCGTCCTACGGCCTCCTAAACCTGTCATTTCCACGGAAACATTTTCAATAATTTCCTCCATCGTCAAACGGTTAAATGCAGCGTTTTCCCCGATTAGCGGCGCTGTGAGAAAAAAAAAAAGAAAAAAAGAAAACGCAACGAACGGTTAATTTTTTCCTTTTTTTTTCTCTCTACCTAACTCTCTTTGTAGAGTCGACTTCAAGAAAAACTCCGCAAGGAAATAATTGGAGATCGGCCTGGGGGCAGACGGTTGATGCTAGCATAATGCCAAGGCCTGAAGGACTGAGTGATTGTTCCTCTTATAGACTATAGTTGCACAACGGCCGTAAAACGTCCCACGGGAATTCCTACCTAGACGGAAATGCATTGGCGATAACCTACGCTTCATCTAGGATGAGAGGGAAAACAGACCGGTATAAAATTATATTTTATTATTCCTTCTCAGAGCCCATTTTATTTTCTCGAGCTTGGATGTCTTTGTCTAGGGGATGACGCGCGATAAAAAAGTTTTATTTCACGGCCTATGAGGAGGCTGAACGCGGAATCCAGCAGTTTTTCCGGGATGGAATACGTTTAGCTTGCAACTTGCAACACCGGCTGTTCGACACTCGTCAAATCAGAATGCGAGGCTTTCAAACACGGGTAACTATTTTATTAATTGGAAAAATAACCGCTACCTCGGCACTGGCATACATATAAATTGCATTACAATACCTTTATGACTTCTTTCAATCAATTGTAGTTGTAACAGCAGACTGGATAGATATTACGATACGTTTTTCACCTTTCGAGATCTATTTAAGCCTTGAAAACCCACTGGATACTGGACCTCCTTACAGTAACCCTTAATATTTTATCAAAATTCAAGGTACGGATAAGGGGATATTTACAATTTTTTATACAAGATTGTTAAAGTTTGTTTTGTCCTTTGATTCGCATTTGTGTTTCAATCAAGAGTACCTACCAAAACAAAAGAAGAAATGCAAAGAATATATCATTTCCAGCCAAAGTCACAAGGTTTCCTTTCACGGTTGCGGCTTGATGGGAGTAATATCGGAATCATAAATGGTTGTGAAAAGAGAAGATAGGTAGTGAAAATCAACGCTTCACGCAGATACATTGTGTAATGAATATATGTCCTCTGACACTGGATTCTGCACATTCAATTCAGTCATTATATTTCAATCGTCTTTTAATGACCCAGAGAGATTCCCTATCAAATTTCAACTTCCTAGAGTGAACAGGAGAGAATTTAGCTCACTCAGCTGATCAAGAAAAAGCTCGTCATTTCAATCTTCTCTTGATGTCCCAATAGGAATCGTGATTACAAAACAATTATTCACTCAACCAAGCTCTTGCGTCATATTGTTGGGCACGCATGCGCAGTGGTTAGCACACTACGGTTAGGCAAATCGAGAGCTTTCCATCGAATCTAGTGAAGAAAGTTGTCTATTTTCACGAACAACAAAGAGTTATAATGTTGAATCGAACTTAACGGTTAGGTAATTGTTTGTTACTGATGATAAACTAACCGTCGAATTCGATTTAACATTGTAACTCTTAGTTTTTCGCGGAAATAGACAACTTTTTTTTCTCACTAAATTCCGCTTTGAAATGGGTTTCCACAACTTCGCACTATTCGTTCGAATAGAGAACGATCCTTAAGCGATGAAAACTATAGAAGTTACGTTTTCTTAAAGACGCGTTGGTTGTTAAGTAAAAATCATCAGAAAATTTTGGGTAACGGACCGGGTAACAGGATTTTTAGAATAACCTCCACCGATATGACGTATTCATGCCAAAAAACCGAGATTAGTTGTAATTACGAGTATCATTGCATTAGGTAAAATCATCGCTCGTCATTCTAGTTTGATAGGCAGTGAATCAAATGGCGAGATTATAATATTTTGGGAAACTAGTTCGAAATTTCACGCCGGTTTTCTGTTGAAGTAGAGATGTACACTTTATATTTATCGAGCTGAGATCGGAAAATAAACAGTAAAATGATCGCGGTTCAATAGCTGATCGTGACTCTAATGCACGTAGGTTCAAGCATCTACAACCTGTGACATCTATTAAACTTGAGTTAATTATTCGAATGAGTTCTACCCTATCATTTAAAAGTGTGTCCATAATGTTTTAAAGTTCATTAAACTCGTGAGATCGATAGAACTAGGAAAAAAATATGTATCGGGAAATCCCGACCGTTTAGGCTCTGGTAACTGGTGTTCGGTTTGACATCGTAAAATCCCCAACATGTCAACATACTATTAGCACTGATTAGCGAACAGAACTATGGACCAATACCCAAACTTATTTGTCCAAAGTTGTTTACAATAGTTACGTAACATGGAATTATTTTCCCAAACAGATAAGGAAAAGGTGTACACGTTTTCTCTAATAACTATACTGAAATGGGAGTATAGTCTAACTGCAAGACGTTCAATTTAGGCTGGCAAAACAGTTTTAAGAATTCTACTATTTATCATATATACATACATATATTTATAGGTGTGTGTATGTAGGTGTATGTATTCGCTTTCAGTATCGAAATGACTGTGTAAATCTATATACCTACAGGGTGGTCCTCGAGATACCCCCCCCCCCCTTCCCCTTTATTTCCTATAATTGTCAGACTGAATAATTCGGAATTCGGACATACCCCTTGTGAAATCTTCATAATTTTTTTCGTAGATTTCAAAAATGACTTGATTGCGCATTTTGTTTTAATAGGAACCCTATTTTTTTATTACAGATTCGAATTCTACGTGGAATTTCATGAGGAAATTACTCCCCGTTCGGGTTTTTAGTGCTCACAAACGGGCGCGATTCCGCTCTAAGAGTGCAACATTGTGAAATAATGAGTTATTGAAGATATTCACCCCATTCAATACAAGATTCTAGTATTTTTTTACGCTGAATCACGTAATGTTCATTCATTGGTATTTGAAACACCAACCTGGAAAAACACAAAAAAATTAAGTCCATTTTAGTCCGCTTTGTGCTGTGTGGAAATGAGTGAGGAAAAGTTCATAATTAAAGCATTGAAAAACAAAATTTATGTCAACTGCACACGTTAACGCAAATGCGCAATTTTGTAATTTTTTAAATCCACAAAAAAAAAGAACAATATCGTTTTTCCGACAATTAGAGAAAATAAAAGAGGAAACCCTATCTCGTGGACCAACCAGTATATACATACATATTTATATGGTGTAGGTGTAACACTCACCGTCATTCTTATGAGGGTGGGCTTAGTGATCAGCGGGACGTCCGTCGGACTGTGACTGTCCGGTACGTCCTCTTCAGTCTCTGCTGAACAGCTGTGACTCCTGACACAGACCTGTGAACAAGAAAGAGAACCATGTCATCAGAACAATGCTGTAATTGACAACAAGAACAAACATGATTGAAAATAGTTTCTTTTCAATTTTTCAAAAAATTGGAAATGCGGATAATTGGAAATAGATTATTTTTAAAACAAGCCTCATACCCAGGCAACTATTTTTCATAGTCGGTATAGATAGAATTTTAAAGGCGTATTTACGTGACTTAGTATCAATGAAGAATGATAAATAAAAACGTAATCCATGATTGATTCAGCCCTTCGAGAATGATATACAAAATTTTCTGCTACATGTAAGCTTGAGGTACCATTATGTGTGCCCCATACAAAACAGATCGATGATATAAAAGCTTTACGCTTTGGAGCTTACGTTTTTGAATTCGGATTTTTATATACAACTCAACCAAACCTAATTGTCCACATCTAAATGTAGTGATAATTATATGTATCATTTAATATCGCGTATGTACTCATGTGATACATTCACTAGCTATGAATTTTTATCGTGTATCAAGTACCTTTCCAAATATCAAAAAGTACTTGAAAACGTTTAACAACAGTCAAGCTAATACTACTCATGTATTGAGTAAAATAGATGGCTTGAACATTTTAGGTATCGTATATGTTTAAATTGTTTAAATTTATATTGTTTAAGTTATATTGTTTGATTGTTTATATTGCCTTAATTTTTATTGTTAAAACTTCCTCATAGTTTGGTTGGATATTCGAAACGTGTCTCATGCGTAAAAATGAACTGAGATGTGAGCAGTGGTTGAACTGTGCTGGTTTGAAAGTGTAATACATTTACGAAGAATTTTCTTATGACGTACATATATGGCACAACGCCTGTGATAATGCTTTCATAAGACACATACCTATTACTGGCTTTTTTAAAAATTTGCAATACGATGACTCAAGAGCAAGATGGATTCAGGCGAATTTGCTAAGATTTCGAAGCTGAAAATTAGCAATGCATTAAAAGGTGCTGAATCCAAATTCGCAAGTTGAAAAGAGTAAATCCTGATCCTCGCCAATTCCTCATCAAACGATTTTTTCACAAAATTAAAAAGGAAATCACTAACATTTCCTCTGCATGTACCGAACTTTACCATTAAAACATCTTGTAGTCAGCTTAAAAACACTGATTTCAGCAGCCTTGTATAGCAACGTGGGATTATCTGAACTAGGTTCTTCTTGCACCTAAATCTTTCCATTAGAATCCTATTTGAGTAATTTCACGGGTATTCCTATTCAGTAATTTCCTGATCCTCGCTAATCCCTCATCAAACGACTCTGGATTATTTGGACTAGGTTCTTCTTGCACCTAAATCTTTCCATTAGAATCCTATTTGAGTAATTTCACTATGATTTCGAAGCTGCAAATTAGCATTTCAATGCCTTAAAAGGTGCTGAAGCCAAATTCGCAAGTTGAAGAGTAAATCCTGATCCTCGCTAATTCCTCATCAAACGATTTTTTCACAAACCTAAAAAGGAAATAACTATTTCCACTGCATGTACCGATTACCGAACTTTACCATAAAAACACCTTGGAGTCAGCTTAAAAACACTGATTTCAGCAGCCTTGTATAGCAACGTGGGATTATCTGGACTAGGTTCTTCTTGCACCTAAACCTTTCCATTAGAATCCTATTTGAGTAATTTCACGGGGGATTTGGTGAGTAATTGCAGAGCGAGAGGCCGGTGCATGACAAGGTGGCTGGTGAGGCAGGAAGTACCTTGCTCCCGTGACCACGCCTTCCCAACTCAACATCCCTCCATCAAACTAGGAAGAACAAGAATGGACTGAGCTTGGGAACCTTGGTAGAGTCTACTTGCCATCAAGTCTTTCGATTTAATTATAAAAACTCACCGCTCTGGAAGCCTCCCTTGCGACACATTTAATGCCAAGGTCGGAGTGTGGTTTTTTTCATCCCATTTTTGCTTTTTTTTCGTATGAGGCTCTTCCACGGTTTTTATTCATTTTTCTAGTTGGGCTTGAGTCTTGAGGAATCTTACGGGTTTTGTCTTTTTCGTTCGTTTTGCTATAAAAGAGTCTTTATTTTCCGAAGGAGATGGTTATCAGAGGGTGTAGGCCCTCGCCTTGTCTAATACATCTCGAAAAAAGGTTCGCAATTCCCTTAAAGAACCCGCACAAAAGACCAGTGCAATGACTGGGGGACTGGGGTCGTAAATTTTTGCATGTTGACGGACTCGGAGGCGCGGATATGGGGAGGACTTGTAAAAAAAAGGTACGTTTACTTAAAAAAAAAAACGACCTTGTCCGTCACCTTACCTGAAGCTCCGATGTATGCAAAAAAGTCGGAAACAAGGCCTCGAGGGAATTGAAACGAAAGATTTATGAGCGTACAGGGGATAGAGGAGAGGCAACATGCACCGCTAGTTCGGAAGAATGTTAAAGAACTCAATAATGGTTGAAAAAACGTACGAAATACAATAAAACGCTTCCATATGCTTAAAAAGGTCGGACTGAAAAAAAGGAGAGTCAAATAATGGAAGAGTTTTTCTTAATGATCAGACTTGAGTTACTAGACGGCTGTTCTCAATATTTATGAACCATTGAATTTTTGTAGGCGATGGTGTTAGGAAATGAGAGTGAACAAATAGAAAGAAAAAACTAGCGAAGAATCGGAGATGTGGGTTTGGTGTTAGCGATAGGATGACAAGTTTGGCGATTGTGTAGTGCGAGACCTCTGTGACAACTTCGCGAAGGTCAGATCGATGGCATTCCTTGGTTTTATAGCAAGGTCAAAACCTCGGGGGTTTCTGTTATATAATATTAGGGAGGGCGAAAAAACCGCGATAATTTTTTTGGAGGTTTTAAAGATGGTATTATGATCGTTAGTAAAGTATAATGTAAAAGTAGTAGATAGTTGAGTAAAAGTATACGACCACCAACGTAATCAGAATGGTGTGTATAGTTTTGTAGTCTGGATGCTAGCAAGCTCGCATCTCAAAAATACATAACATTCTATTCGATATCTGAAATAATTCTACATTTTGCCGTCATGTACTGTTTATTGTAACATTACCATACGTGGTTCATGTGACCCGCTATGGACAAAAATATGTCTTTGGGTTAATAAATGTTTTATTATCATTATTATTACATCAAGTAGCCAATCCCTTAGTGAAAATTCAGTTGGACATTTAAATCAAAATGATGTGTAACATAGTTTGGTGGTAGTTTGGAGGATCTGGCGGTCGGAAAACAGGAAAGGTCCAGGGGTGAAAATGGTAGGTTTTATAGAGTACTTACATAGTTTATTGGTTGAGGTTTCTCAGCGAGTTATCGGAAATTCGTGTGATTGAGCGCGGCGCGTTCCAACAATGACGCGATTATTGTGATGTTATGAGCGTATTATGATCTTCAGTTTGATGGAGTTTTGGGATGAAAATGGTACGTCTTATAGAGTAATAGTTTATTGGTTGAGATGTATTCGTGGAAGTTGCAGAACGAGTTATCGGAAATCCGTGATTGAGAGCGGCGCGTTCCAACAATGATACGGTTAATATAATTTTATGAGGGTATTATAACTTCAGTTAGACGGCGTTTTGGGGTGAAAATAGTACGTTTTATAGGTACATAGTTTATTGGTTTGAGATGTATTCGTGGAGGTTGCAGAACGAGTTATCGGAAAACCGTGTGATTGAGCGCGGCGCGTTCCAACAATGACGCGGTTCAAGGAAGAAGACCCCATTGTGATCGCCCGTAAAGTGCAGGCTGGTGACCCCGGCCGGGTCGAGAATCCCAAGCGCGCGGAAACCCATTTGACCGCCGCGAATCTCCTCGAGCCCCGACTCCCCCGCGAAGATGCCGGCCACTGCCCCAAAAGTCCCATCAATAGAATTGAACACGATAAACTCACTATATGACACGTAAAGGAAAAAAGTAACTTATTCAAATCTCTTGTCATTTTTATTTCTTATTTTGCCTCTCTCTCTCGCTCGTTCTTTACATGAGCGCGCCGGGAACCCTAAACTTATCTCGAGGAGATGATCATCTCGGGAGAATGTGATCCCTGCCTCAGTGTTGTTGTGGTTAGTTGTGAGTGTGGCCGGGAGAGGGAGCTGAGGCCGCGAGGTTAATGACCTAAACGCCGAACACACACACATCGAAGAGCTCTCTTCCATATTACACAGGTCGAGTTCCTGGTGGTCATCCCCGGCCACGGATCTCGTCATCATCCTCGATTTCAAATAGTACACCGCGCCTCACTCGAAATCAGCTGACCATTCACAAAATTTGGTACCAACAAAATGTAAAAAACTACTCGATCAAATTTTAAATTGATATTAAACATCACTAACACATTCTCTCCCAAAATTAATCAATTTGGGGCAATAAAAGACCAATTTTAAATTCATATAACTCAAAAATTACAATTACACCAATATTGGGGATATTCATTAAAATGTAGAAATGGGTTTGTATTCTTAATAGGATGACATAGGTAAGTTAGGAGCTAAAAGGTGGAGCGGCCTGTGAGTTTATCAATTGAAATGTCTGATAAGGTGGAGAACTGAATGGCTACAGAGGAGGCTGGGTTGAATGAAAGCAAGGAATGCGGAAGCAACTTACGGATAGTGCGGTCGCCTGGTCGAAGCACTGGCAGTGAGGTTCCGTGGATCGGTGCATCTCTTCCTTGAAGTTGGGCTTCCTTGAGGACCGAATTCGGTTTTTGACATTCAAAAAAACCTGTTCAGGTTTTTTTTTAGGTCTGACTGGGTCGGCTATTATAAGGAAATGCCGGGATTTCGTCAGTAGAGACCGGTGGGGTCCAAACTGTCGGGTCCGATCTTAATCATTGTGGCTTCCTTAGATCTCCTCGTATCCAAAAAAAAAAAAAGTTCGATGATTTTTTTTACCAAAAAAATTATTTTTGGCAAAAAAAAGACGGGTTGAAGCCGGAAATTCCGCGTTGGCACAGGCTGTCTAGTAGAGACCGGTCGGGTCGAGGGTTTTCGAAGACATGATGGAACTTGGAAAAATTTTCGGGGATCACAAACACAGAAATAAAAATTGAAATGTCTGATAGGAAAGCAGACGAAGGTTGTGAGCGAGAAGAGAAGTCACCTCTGCGAGCAATCGGCACGTACTGTGTCCCTTCTCGAGCGGGTCCCGGTAACCATACAGTCGGCAAGGCAGCCACCCCCACCGCGCCAAATTTCCCCGTCGCTCCCGCTTACGTCTTCCACCCCGGAGTCGTGACGTCCGACGATAGTTCACGTAATGCCATCCCCTCCTTTCCCACCTAATGTTTTGGACTCGTTTCCCAAAATAAACCACTCAGTCCGGAAAATAGGATCGGATCTCCAGTTCAATCAACCTCCCGATAACCCATTAGCATTTGGGCCTTTTGGGTTTTGTTGGCTCTAATGTGGGAATTTCGAATAAAAATAAATTGCCAGGTAATTGTCAAAAACCCACCTATGATCTGATTCATATACCCATATCAAGAAACAGATTCATCATTTATATTTAAATTGACTGCATGAATATTTTCTGTAAGTGAATAAGAGTGTATTTGAGAAGAAAATGTATTGAATCATCATGACCCAGTTTCAAAACCTTCTACGTATGCATGTAGCCGTTTTTATTATATTATTTAGCTGATTCAATGCTAGCTGTTCTCAGGCAAGCAACTAGCGTTGTAGAGGTGAGTAAGGGTCTATTGGTTGACTATATTCTTGGACGTAGATCATAAATATAGCATCGAATATTAAAGAAACTACCGATTGAAGATAACTTCACACGTTTACCTGTGCATATCGTGCGTGGTCGGTGTAAATAGAGAACTCTCCTGATTATGAAAGCGTAGTTTTTCACATGGCCATTCTAACATGTCTTTTCGGTATTTGTATTTTCTTGCAGTTGTCTTTCTTTACATTGTAAGCCCTTAAAAAAGTGTTTCATATGGAATAATTCGAGCTGAACATACCATATCAACAATAAGGAGACTTCCTTAACATATGGGTAATAAAACTGTTGCAGTTCTGTCCAATTATCATAACGTCTACCTAATTTCATCCGGCAACTACGTCATCCGATTGTTTTCGGGTCCTTCAGCTGGAGATGCCGGGCGAGGAGACTTTTGGGGCTTCGTGACGGGAGGGAAAATTCTCCCGAGTTGGTAGCCCTGCGCAGGCCCCGCCCTCGGTCGTAGGAGGGGATCAGGAAGTGCACAACAGCTGGCCGATAAGGTGGGGGCCACCCCCCAAAATGTATCAGGATGTATTTTCATTCGGAGAGACCCGAGCACCCCCTTTCACATGCCAACGTAGACAACTCGGGGCCCGGAGATAGTTTTCCTTCCGCGAACGTTTCCGACAAAACCGCGTCAGCCAGATATGGGAAGTAACAGCTACTTTCGGTGGTTAGGGTCATAATTTTGTAACTGCTAGAGGTTGCAAAAAGCAACTACCAACTAGAAGTTACCACTTGGGCAACTACCAGTGTGTAATTTATAGAGCTTACTTACAAAATCGTGGGTATATACAAAAGTACCTGATAGCAAAATTCCGCAATGTACTATGAATGTTGAGTGTACTTTAAGTACGACTAATTTGGCATCTCCAACAAAAATGCTACAATTTTGGGAAAACAAACGTTTGAATCCAGAGTGTCGCCACCAAAAACAACATGAAAATCACGCGGAAAATATACAAAACATTTCCGTTAAAACACCACGTCAGCCAGTTATGGGAAGTAGAAGTTGCTTTCGGAGGTTACGTTCATAATTTTGTAACTGCAGCATTAGTGGTTGCAAAAAGCCACTGCTAAGTAGTAGTTACTACTTAAGTAGTGTGTTATTTATAGAGCTTACTTTCAAAGACGTGGGTAACTACAAAGTACCTGACAGTAAAATTCCGCAATGTCCTATGAATGTTGAGTGTACATTAAGAACGACTAATTTGGCATCTCCAACAAAAATGCTACAATTTAGGGAAAACAAAAGTTTGAATCCAAAGTGACGCCACAAAAAACAACATGAAAATCATGTGGGAAAAGATACAAAATATTTCCGACAAAACGCCACTTCAGCCAGATATGGGAAGTAGAAGTTGCTTTCGGTGGTTAGGTTCATATTTTGTGACTGCAACATTAGTGGTTGCAAAAAGTTACTACTTACCTGCTAACTACCTGCGTGTGAGCTGTAGAGCTTACTTACAAAGACGTAGGTAACTACAAAAGTACCTGATAGCGAAATTCCACACTAACCTATGAATGTTGAGTGTAGTTTAAGTACGACTAATTCGGCATCTCCAACAAGAATGCTACAATTTTGGGAAAACAAACATTTGAATCCAGAGTGTCGCCACCATAAACAACATGAAAATCACGCGGAAAATATACAAAACATTTCCGTTAAAACACCACGTCAGCCAGATATGGGAAGTAGAAGTTGCTTTCGGTGTTTAGGTTCATAACTTTGTGAGTGCAGCATTAGTGGTAGCAAAAAGTCACTACTAACTAGTAGGTAGTTACTACTTAGGTATCTACCAGTGTGTAATTTATAGAGCTTACTTACAAAAACGTGGTAAGTCCTATGAATGTTGAGTGTACTTTAAGTACGACTAATTTGGCATCTACAATAAAAATGCTTCAATTTTGGGAAAACAAACGTTTGAATCCAGAGTGTCGCCGCCAAAAACAACATGAAAATCACGCGGAAAATATACTAAACATTTCCGACAAAACGCCACGTCAGCCAGGTATGGGAAGTAGAAGCTGCTTTCGGTGGTTAGGATCATAATTTTGTAACTGCAGCATTAGTGGTTGCAAAAAGCAACTACTAAGTAGTAGTTACTACTTAAGTAGTGTGTTATTTATAGAGCTTACTTACAAAAACGTGGGCAACTACAAAAGTACCTAATAGCGAAAACCCGCAATGTCCTATGCATGTTGAGTGTACTTTAAGTACGACTAATTTGGCAACTACAACAAAAATGCTACAGTTTTGGGAAAACAAACGTTTGAATCCAGAGTGTCGCCACCAAAAACAACATGAAAATCACGCCGAAAATATACTAAACATTTACGGCAAAACGCCACGTCAGCTAGGTATGGGAAGTAGAAGTTGCTTTCGGTGGTTAGGATCATAATTTTGTAACTGCAGGTAGTGTGTAATTTATAGAGCTCACTTACAAAGACGTGAGTAACTACAAAAGTACCTGGTAGCGAAATTCCGCAATGTCCTATGAATGTTGAGTGTACTTCAAGTACGACTAATTTCCAACGAAAATGCTACAACTTTGCAAAAAAAAGTTTGAATCCAGTGTCACCACAAAAAACAACATGAAAATCACGCGGAAAAGATACAAAACTGCTCAATCCAGGCAGCAAGTTATGTCAACATATTTTGTCATCATAATATATGAGGTTCCAACAAATTTGTAGCATAACACCAACTGCATTTTCAATATACATATAGATAACTACAGTTGCTAGGTATTGCTTAAGTGGTCAATGGTTTGTGATCAATCAAAACTACCAATTAATTAATACCTAGTTAGAAAAGAGTAGTTGCTCACTCCTAGCTACTAACGACAGATTAATATGGTTATACCTACCATATTAAATACATTTCAACTATTGTTGTCTTAGTTACTAATGGTAACTACGATTAGTTTACGCTGGCGTCAACCAATATATTCGTCTGAATGAAGGAATAATTAACGCCACTAATAACAAAAAGAAAATATACAAAACTGCTCAATCCAGGCAGCAAGTTATGTCAACATATTTTGTCATCATATATGAGGTCCAACAAATTTGTAGCATAACACCAACTGCATTTTCAATATACATATAGATAACTACAGTTGCTAGGTATTGCTTAAGTGGTCAATGGTTTGTGATCAATCAAAACTACCAATTAAGTAGTACCTAATTAGAAAAAAGTAGCGGCTCATTCCTAACTAGGTACTAACGACAGATTAATATGGTTATACCATATTAAATACATTTCAACTATTGTTGTCTTAGTTACTAATGGTAACTACGATTAGTTTACGCTGGCGTCAACCAATATATTCGTCTGAATGAAGGAATAATTAACGCCACTAATAACTGTTCCAAATTATTGAATGGGATTCTTCGCAGAATGTTTCGCAATAATAAATCGGTAGGGCTTCCCGTGGTTTCATAGGTCGTTATATATTGTTTTTCTTCTTAATTTGGGTTTCTACCTGATGACTGTTACGTTAACAGGAATAATGATCAACTTTCAATGAGTACAACTAGAATACTACAACGAAGTACTATGTATACTACACTACACCAGAGTACATAACAAACTTCCTACTACACAATAGTTTATTACACAATAGTTATTAGTACCTATTATTACTACACAGTAGTTCGCAAAAGTATCATATTTTGTGAATATCGAGAAAGCCGCCATCTCAACAACATCGGCAAGTGGAACGAATTAGAGTTTATCAGTATAGAAATGCAAACAAATGAGTTCCGAATTATCTTCGATTTGACCCTCAGTTGAGAGGACTAACCCCTTCCAATATTCCATTCTGAAGGAATTTGTTGTAAAATATCTTCAACACTGAGTTGGTGGTAACATTATCTAACTTTATGTGATAATTAGCAGGGATTTTGGTTTATTATTTTCAATAATGAACCTTTGTCCTTAATCTACAAAAAATAAATAATAATAATAATTTTTTTTAACACCCCCTGAAAATTTTTTGGTTTACGTTTCAAGATGTGTAAAATCCAAAAATCAAAAAAAAAAAAAAAAAAAAAAAAAATCTGCTGTCCGCGTATTTTTTCCGAAAACACTAGACCAAACTATATATGAAACTTGTGTCAAAAATCACGCTTGGGGTCTAGATGGTCCTAGAAGCTTGGCATCAATTTTTATAAACCCTTAAGGGTTGTATTAAAGGGATAAACATTTAAAAAATCTAGATCTCGAAAACTATGTAAGTAACTAAAAATTTTTTGCTTGTCAATGATAAATATGATCCCAAAGGATCAAAACCACCTGCAACGTACGTTGAATAATTCGCTTTTGACATTTTCATGTCTTTCATATGGCACATAACAAAAAAATCGTCACGAAAAAAATTGTCCCAAGTGGCCACAACGATGATTATGACCATCAGAAATGACGTTGACCATTCATAGGTAAACACATAAAAATGTCCCAATGCGTTGCAGACTCGTATGCAAGCGTTTGTAATAGTCTCTAATTTTCCCAAGAGCTTGAATATCGAGAGAAAAAAAAACCCTCGAATTCGTTAGCGCGAGAAGATAAAAGAAATCACGCGCTGCTAGCAGAACTATTGAATAGACGATCAAGCTCGAAATCCCATCGAAAATCGCTAGATAGTGATACTGGAATACATAAAAATTGCCTTGTAAATATCAGCTGATATAATGCCAATGTGATATAGTTCCAATAGAATTTATTATAACGTTGCGAAATCGAGTTTATTAACTATTGTCCGTGCGATGTACCTACTAGTGATGTATTGGTACCTAAATGCTAAATTTCATCTTTTCAATTGCTCCCAAATCAACCTATAGGTAGCGGAAGCATTGTTTTCACTCATTCGTTTCACGGCTGTTGTTTTTTGCAGTGTTAAAATTTCCACTCGCATTTTACGTTTTAGACTATTTCGAACAACTTTCGTTCCGTGTCTTTCTCTCCCTATCTCCGTGTGTGTATGCCCGCAAATCCTTGTAACAAGCTTAATTTCCACAATATTCAACTCGTTGTTAAGCAATTTTTACGGTATGTGCGGGTTAGGGTGAAGATGGTCCCCTATGGGTTTCGTTGTTACCAAATCAATACTTGCGTAACCTTACGCCAAAAATCAAGCGTTCCAAACGAAAGGATGAGATCGTTGGCCAGCACTTTTTGAGATCATTAAATTGGTCAAATTTTAAAAATGTACTAAAAAATCACTAAAACTGGCTAAAAACGGCTAAAAATCGTTAAATTTATATTTTTTGGCAGAATATTGCTGAAATAAATTTTATCGACTATGAAATATAACATTCAAAAGTTTATGTACAACTCAACTAAAATTATGTTCGTCTAGATGGTAGACGTCGCGTCGTCGAGTAAAACGGTGTGCATCGCTACTCACTCACTCAGGGCCGGTTTCACCAACAACCCCTAGGGTGGAGGGACCGGAACCTGGATTGACCAGTGATTGACATCTCACCAAGAAGATTTAATAATAAGGCATTTAAAAGTGTTTTACGGGCTTGATCTATTTGAATTTTGAGGCAAAATACCTTCTCAGTAAAGTATAAAGGCGGGAAAAGGTTTCAGACGGGTTTCGTAAAATCTGGAGAAGGTTACTTTACAGAACCTCGTGTTTTTTTTTTTTTTTTTTTTTTAATTCATTATTGGCATAGTTTTTTAACATACAGCCATAAATAAAAATACAAACATAAATCTTCTGGTAATAATTTTTAAAAAATATTTACAAAAACATCTTATTATCTAGACTTATATTCTAATATCATTTTCTTCTAAAAATTCCCATAATAATTGAAAAATAATCACATTTTCCTCTCGTAATATACATTTATAATTAAAAGGTATTTCCAACATCCTATATAACCTGTGGAATAACCTGTCCCTAGAGACAGCATAATGCTTGCACTGCATTACAATATGCTCCACACTTCCTTCTTCGCCACAATGAGGACATGAATCGTCCATTATTTCGTGATCGTTGCTCCTAGTCACCCTAGCCAAATACGACGGACGCAGCGCATGATTCCCTACTCCTCATTCTACATAGTACTCGAACAAATCTCTTATTTGATATATGTTAGTACCATGGATCGTTTTTTATCTGTGGGTGAATATCTTTGAAAAATCGGCCTTTGTCACACTCAACATATCTATTTTGCCATTCTACTCTTACGTTTTTCTTGAATGCACTGTAGATATCTTCCTTAGGCAAGAGGCATTCCAAAACTTCACCTGTCACATCAGAAGTTTTTGCAGCCCTATCCGCTCTCTCGTTATATGCCAAACCACAATGTGCCCGAACCCATACAAAATGAACGTCAATATTGGCATTTCCACAAAACTTCACCAATTCAACAATCTTGGCTATAATATGATTGCTGAATTTAGTCAGCCTATCACTGGAAATCGCTCTTATCACGCTGTCAGAATCAGTGCAAATTATTGCATGAGTACCATTCGAATTTGTATTGCTGACTATAATATATTCCAGAGCTAACTTTATAGCTATGGCTTCCGCAGTGTATATATTAGCTTCGTCGGGAAGTTGGAATTGTCTTCCTATGTCGTTCGAAATGTCAACAAACGCACCAATTAGAACCTCGTGTTGTAATTTCTTTGGGGCTGTTTCTTGTGATTTTGCTAAGGAGGTAAGCGTTTTATTTTGCTTCTCCATGCCCTCCACGTTTCAAATTCGATTGTTTCTATGGTTTTTCTCGATTTGTTTTTTGAGAAGATAGCATTTTAGGCTATCCTTTTTTGTAAATAATCAAAGATAACATCTGAAAATGCAAATGTCAATTACCAGTGCCCAAACTGATGCTCCCCTCAGTGATTGACAGTGCTGTCAATATGGATCTCTATCTTCATCTTTTATATTTATATAAATACATAGCAACTCACAAGCTGCTAGTTTACCATTAGAATCGTATTGTGCCTATGGTATCAAGAAAACATTGAACCTATTTTGTGATGAAACATCCGGTGATATTTTCAACTTTGTCTTTATGAATACTCATATTAATTTTATATTTAGATTAATAAAACTAAGTTCAAATGCTCAATTTATTGTAAAAGTTTGAAATAAGAAGTTGTGGTGATACAAGGAATCATTTATTGCAGAAGAACTGCTGTTTCAATCATAGGGTGTCAATCACAGGTACAACAAAAAATGTGGCTGTCAAATACTGGGTCAAAAAATTGATTTCGAAAAAACGAATTTATGATGTTTTGTGGCTTGAATTGTGGCAAAATGAGGGTGATAACGAGATAGCAGTGAGGGAACAGCTGTTACCAACCTTAAATCTTCAATGATACCTACTATCTTTTTTAATCGTAAAAATCTTTCTTTTTTAATTGTAATATTTTGATTACTGCCCTATCATTTCGAAACTAGTGCAGCCATGATATTATGTGGGTTTCTCAGAGAATTCTGGATTTGCGAAATTTCGAACCACTGGAATACTCCATCCAAACGCAATTTTGATTTGTCCCCTAAAAAGCAGTGGTTGGTACCCGATGGGTTTTAAAACTAATCCACTGCAGAAGCCGAGATTCCGAAGTTATTTTGACCCAAAACGCGCAGGAAACAGGTTATAATAGTCTCGTAATATTTTATTGTCAAGTTGCATAACTAGGTATTTTCATTTTTGTATCTACGACACCATCTAGGGACATTGTGTCATTTCAAATTGTGATGAGCCGTTGACTAGTTTTTAACACTATTTTACAACTGTATTTGTACTTTCCATGTATGTACCTATATCCCTACCCATGACTTGTGTATTCGATGCTATAATTAATTTCTTCAAGGACTGACAAATAGTAGTTTTTGAAAGTCGGTACCTCCTCAGAAAATCGATTTCATTGAGATTGAAATCCGCAGTACTCCGTACTATCTGCATTCGATCGAGGACGATGAATTGTAAAGTCTTCATATCAACCTCGTCAAATTCATCCTCAAAAACCAATCCTCCAATCAATCCTAAGTGGCTTGTTTTCGTTCCTGTAGGAACTACATGAACGAAGGCAAATTAGATGGGCAAACGTAGCAAAAAAGGGTTTTGGTCATGTAAACATAGATGGCGAAAAGAACTACCTACCTAGTTGATCGTTGATTTGAACGCTAACCACCCAAAGTCGGCTGGTTAGATTTGATCAATGATTTAGCGCATTTGATCATTGATTCATCTGAACCGGAGTTGGTGAAACCGAATATCGTTGTTTAACAGCTGAGATCATCGGTTTGATGGTGAACGTTGATTAAAAACTTGAGTGAAACCGGCCCTCAGCTTCCTGAGTGAACCTCCATATTTCCGACGTCAGCTGGTACTGCACCGCACCTTTGGCCCGAACGTTTTGAAGTCGTCTAGTAGTCGCGTGCATCGTGCGCATAACGACGAGCAACTTTAGAGAGGAATTTCTTGACGATTTGATCCTAATGATAAACATCTCACCATTCTGCTCGGTACTCCAATATTTCTTCATATCTCTTCCCATCACGTTCGTGGATCCTGATGTGATGGCACTACAGTCATGGTAGACTTTTTGCTTCCGAGTCTACCTAAAGGTAGCGGAAGTATTGTTTTCACTTTCGGGAGAGAAAAAAAATGTTTGGTCTCCAAAATCAAAATTTCCACTCGCATTTTACGTTTTAGACCATTCTGAACAACTTTGGTCTTAGGTTATTCTGAAACGGATTTGTATGCATTTTTTGACACGGAGGTGTATTTTGGCAGGGTCTGTTAGCCTTTTACGACAGAAAATCTTCTCGCGAAATTTTGTCACCTAGCTATTTATCCTACGATGCTTTAATTTGGTATGTAGCCTCCTTAGGACTTACACTTGATGCGGAATAGGACCGAGTTCAGTTGTGTGGCTCCTAAAGCTAATTTATATGATATTTATTCTACGAAGATGTAATTTGGCATGAAGCCTTCATAGGACTAAAATTTGAAGATGCGTAGGAGTGGGATCAGCTGAATGGCTCCTAAAGCTAATTTCTAGGCTATTACTCTATAATATTTTATAGGCTATGCTTATTCATCGAGTTTTTTTTTTTTTTTTTTTTTTCATTTTCATTCAAATTTCAAAGGATATCTTCCCTTCCTGTGATATCATTTTTTTTTCTTGGCGACATATCCATGATCTGAAAGGGTTCGCGATAAGGGGAATCTTTTCTTCTCACTGTTGGTCTTTCAGAACAATACCATGAAGAATTTCTATTTAATGTGATTTCACCTATTTCGAAGTTTTCACGGTACCTCATTTAAAATAGAAGAGCTTACTTAGCATGCACAATTTAAAATTACAGTTAGTAAGACGTTTTAATCCGTCCAAGCCAAATGAGTTCGAAAATGAACGGAAAAATGTGTAAAAGTTTCCTGATGGATCTCACGCGTCTGATTGGCTAAATACGTTGGAACATACTCGAATTAGATTCACACGTCACGTCATTTGTGGAGGCTAATTCTTCCATTCGGTCAATCAGATCAGAGCGATCAACTAAGCAGGTTTTGGGCACTTGGAATTCCCAATGTAAGTCAAATGTCGACTTGGAAATGATGTGCTAATATTCGTGCGTCATTCGCTTAACGCACTTAGCGAAAGGATATCACATTCACTATTAGCCAATCTGTGAACCTGCTCCTCGGTCAACATAATATTTTGATCATCAAAAATAGTTTGTTGAACAAAGCATCCATGTGAATATTATCAACATTTTAAGTAAACATTGGTGAGCTAAACGGAGGCTATTTTCCAAGTAATGCGTCAATTTAAATGAATTAATTAATAAGTTGATTGATTGAATGTGTGTTGATAAAAAATTCCCAATCTGAGTCGCACATATTAATACGTTATTTATCGTACATTCAATCATTCTGCATGACTGGAACTTTTTTGTGTGCATAGTATGCCATCATAGTTTTAGAACGTCCCTCAGAAGCTAGATCATGCAGACAAGGCTTCTTATTTAAGAGGGACAAGCTATTGGAATTGATCCAGGGGGGGCGGGGGGCAACCCAAGCATGAGAAAAAAATAATCACATACAAATCTGTTTCAAACCATCCTAAGACCGAATCCGTGAATAAAACCATAAGTGTATGTCTGTGTGTGCATGTATGTATGACAAATTTTGTCGACACTGCCCAGACCACAGTTTTCTTCCGATTTTCGAGATTTTTTCTTTGTGCGATCCCAATTAGCGAATTTTCATAGAAAATGAAGCTACTGCAACGGCTCAAAAAGTTTTTAAATCAAAATTTTTTGAAAAATTTCTTCATTGAAATCCGTTTTAAGACATTCTGAAACAAATCCTAGAGTAACGCTTTTTCATAAATATATTTATTTATTTATTTATATATGTGTCATTCTAAAGTGAATTGAATTTACGCAGTGGAAGCGTGCTGGGCCCATAACCTAAAGTGAATTGAATTTACGCAGTAGATATTTGTAGGTTTAACTAGCAAGAGAATATATTTTTTAGATAAGTTACATCAACACAACAACGTTCACAACACATGACATAAAAGCATAACGTTCATAACAATATTATAAATATTGTAGGCAACAGGTTGATAACAAATAACTCCAAAACATTCCAGACACATAACTGCGCTTATGATTGAGATAAAAATTCCGTTCTTGCCCCTGAAAATCAAGCTTCCCACACGGAAGGATGAGTTTGTTAGCCAGCACATAGGCACATTAAATTGGTCAAATTTCAATAAATGTACTCAAAAAATACTAAAAATAGCTAAAAATCGTTCAATTAATATTTTTTAGCAGAATATTGCTCAAATAAAGTTTATTAACTATAAAATAGAACATTCAAAAATTTATGTGCAAAATTATGCTGAAAAACGTACTTAAAATTCATTAGAATTTGCAAAAAATCGATGAAAACTGCAAGAAAAGGTAAAAGTTCAGAACCTCTATTTGAGTCGGATAATACTATTTAGAATACAATTTTTGCCATAAAATTAATAGTTATCAATTTCCTTGCGATCAAAAAGCTCAAATTTCATAACAATTTAACATTGTACAATACAATAATTTGCTCATACGATCATGCTACATGAATGGAACTTTTTTTGTTTTGTTTGGTTTTACGGAGTTTTGATTTCAACTGCCGCTACAACATGGCTCTGAAGTACGAAAAAATAAGCAATGCTTCCATGGTACCAACAGGTTTTTATACTGGACATTCATGGAAACCCTCAAATTGATTCAAAATTGAGGACATGGCAAAAAAAGTGCCAAGCTGGGTGGGCAGTGTAGGTTCCTCACTTATTTTCACATAGAATTAAACTCACAAAGGTACTTTCCTGAAACCTATACCAAACTGCCCTCAGAGTTTGAACGTAATCGGAGAAATAGATCATGTGAAACGCATGTGCACTCGTCATTATTGTTCCCGTGGTAAAGAAATTTTATAGGGAACCATCTAGCAGCAACCCGCACAATCCCAAAAACTTTCATTAAGACGGTCTTTTAGTTTAGTCTTGTAGTTTCACGTGGGCCAATTAGTTTTGCGCATGCGCAAAAGATATTTCACAGGCGAGCACGATAAAACTCATAAGGGCACTTTTTCGAAACCTTCACCCAACTGCCCTTCAAATTAGAAAATAGATCGTGAGAAATGGACGTTACAAGAAAATTCACGTTTTCTTAGCATTCGCCATTATTGATTCAACTAGAATGAGAGTTATAGGAGACCATCTAGGATCTAACCCGCGCAATTCTTGAAATTTTCATAAAAATCGGACTAAAAATTAGTAATGGGTTTGATAAGGAATCGTCACAGACAAGCAGACAGACACAGAACCGGAATTCTTTGTCACCGGTTACTTGATAGCGTGACTAAAGCTCACTGGCTACCTTAAAATAATCTTCGACTACAAGTTACTGATGATTATGGTTCAGAAAACGCCTACATATTAGTCGCAGTCGGGAGCGTTTGTGCCCTCCGTCTGAAAACCAGATGCAGAATCCGTCGCGCCAGCATAAAAACAACCGCATTGCCGCATGTACAAGCAAATGTATTCCAAATCGGGAGGGCAGGCTCAGCGGCGCGAGGTCAGATACAGCGCTCTCCGCGGTCATTGACATCCCGCGGACGTAATCATGGAGGAGCATGGGCTCTGGGAACCATGGAAATTGGCCTGATCCTTCGCCTCCGATACGAATCCCCACTGAAATTTTGCGGATTGAGGATTTGACAGAGAAGCTATTCCCGGATAAGGTGGCCATATTTGTCACAAGAGGACACAATGGGAATAAGCCATCACCCGGGCTCTGAGGGGTAAGTATGGTAATTTTTTGAAACTGTAGTAACCTTTATGTGTTTTTAGGATAATTTACGTTTTTGTCAGACCACAAATATGTATAGAACATAGGCCATTAAATGTACCATTTCACTGTTTGAAACAATTTAAATCCAATTTAATTTGAGTTATGGCATTTCAAAGCCAAATGAAACCTTTTCCAAGTTAAATGAAACCTTTTCCAAGTCAAATGGAACCTTATCCAAACCAAATGAAACCTTTCCCATATCAAATGAAACCTTTTCCAAACCAATTGAAACTTTTTCCTAACCAAATGAAACCTTTTCCAAATCAAATGAAACTTTTTCCAAACCAAATGAAACCTATTGAGAAAATGAGTGAACTGAGGTACCAAGATAGGTAGGTAGGTACCCACTCACATTCAACAGTCAGAAATTTCTCAAACTTACTTGTTTCCTATTATACTAAAGTGAGATCCACTTCGGTAATCCTATGCCTAAAATTCATCGAATTTTCATTTTGTCAACGTCTTTCTATGATTGGTATAATAGCATCTACCTGCAACTTTCAGGGTACCTACCTATCTAGGTACCTCAGTTCACTCATTAGCGAATTTTTGAAGAAAATTAAGCTATTGTTCTCGCCTCAAAATTTGTAGAATGTGAATTTTTGAAAAAATTTTATGCAGAAATCCGTTCTAGGCTATTCTGAATCATATTCTGAAGTTTAACGCATTTTTTTATGTATGTATGTATGTGTCATTCCAGACGATAACTGTCCGTAGAATTGTGCTAGGAACTTCAAACAAATTTTAAAATGTTAAGGACACAAAACGAAAGTTCAAGTTCGTTGGCCAGCATAATCGGATTACATCTTCGGGTTGAAATTTTCAAAAATGTAGTCAACAATTTCAAAATAGCCTGTTTTTTGCGATTTGTTGTGCGAAATAATTTTTTCAGCATACTAACAAGTGGTATATTCGGAATCAGCGTAAAATTTCCTATAAGAATATGTATCAAGTTTTCAAAAATTTCAAAGTTGAAAAATCAGTCAAAAATCGAAATAATGCCGTTCGCTAGTTGTAAAAATCGGTAATATTTGCATGAAACATTGTCCAAATTCAGATTGAACTACCCTTATTTAGCGACTGAAATGTCGAAGATTTTCTTCAAAAATTCGCTCATGGGGTCATGCTGTATGACTGGACTTTTTACTCGTATCTAGGTACCTCAGTTCACTCATTTTCTCAGTAGGTTTCATTTGGTTTGGAAAAAGTTTCATTTGATTTGGAAAAAGTTTCATTTGGTTTGGAAAAGGTTTCATTTGGTTTGGAAAAGGGGTCATTTGACATGAAAAAGTCCAGTCATGCAGCATGACCCCATGAGCGAATTTTTGAAGAATATTACCGATTTTTACAACCAGCGAACGGCATTATTTCGATTTTTGACTGATTTTTCAACTTTGAAATTTTTGAAAACTTGATACATATTCTTATAGGAAATTTTACGCTGATTCCGAATATACCACATGTTAGTATGCTGAAAAAATTATTTCGCACGACAAATCGCAAAAAACAGGCTATTTTGAAAATTTTGACTACATTTTTGAAAATTTCAACCCGAAGATGTAATCCGATCAAGCTGGCCAACGAACTTGAACTTTCGTTTTGTGCCCTTAACATTTTAAAATTTGTTTGAAGTTTCTAGCACAATTCTACGGACAGTTATCGTCTGGAATGACACATACATACATATATACATACATATATACATACATACATACATACATATATACATACATAAAAAAATGCGTTAAACTTCAGAATATGATTCAGAATAGCCTGAAACGGATTTCTGCATAATTTGTTTTCAAAAATTCACATTCTACAAATTTTGAGGCGAGAGCAATAGCTTAATTTTCTTCAAAAATTCGCTAAAAGGTTTCATTTGATTTGGAAAAAGTTTCATTTGACTTGCAAAAGGTTTCATTTGACTTGCAAAAGGTTTCATTTGGCTTGGAAATGCTTTATTTCGTTATAAAGAAACTATTTTCAAGCTCATTTCGTTTTGATGCTGATCGCCTCCGATACGAATCTCCACTGAAATTTTGCGGATTGAGGATTTGACAGAGAAGCTATTCCCGAATAGGGTGGCCGTATTTGTCACGAGAGGAACCGGGACACAGATGGGAATAAGCAATCACCCGGGGCTCTGGGGGGTAAGTATGGCAAATTTTTGAAATTTTATTAATTTTCACTTGTTTCTATGCTAATTTACGTCTTTATCAGACTACAAAAATGTATAGAATATAGGCCAATAAATGCAGCGTTTCAATGTTTTAAACACTAGATCAAAATTAATTTGAGTACCTAATTTAGTTATAAAGAAACTATTTTCAAGCTCATTTCGTTTTGATGCTGATATCTCCACTGAAATTTTGCGGATTGAGGATTTGACAGAGAAGCTATTCCCGGATAGGGTGGCCATATTTGCCACGAGAGGAACTGGGACACAGATGGGATTAGGCAATCTCCCGGGACTCTGGGGGGTAAGTATGGCTAATTTTTGAAATTTTAGTTGCTTTTACGTATTTTCAGGCTAATCTATGTTTTTCTCATGCCACAAAAATGTATAAAATGTAGTCCATTAAATGTAGCATTTCAATGTTTTAAACACTTGAGATCAAGATTAATTCGTGTAATATAGCTATAAAGAAACTATTTTCAAGCTCATTTTGTTTTGATGCTGATATCTCCACTGAAATTTTGCGGATTGAGGATTTGACAGAAAAGCGATTCTCGGATAGGGCGGCCATATTTGTCATGAGAGGAACTGGGACACAGATGGGAATAGGCAATCACCCGGGGCTCTAGGGGGTAAGTATGGCAAATTTTTGAAATTTTAGTAGCTTTTACGTGTTTTCATTCTAATTTACGTCTTTCTGAAACCGCAAAAATTAATAGAAGATAGGCCATTAAATGTAGCATTTCAATGTTTTAAATACTTTAGATGAAAATTAATTTGAGTTATTTAGTTATAAAGAAACTATTTTCAAGCTCATTTCGTTTTGATGCTGATATCTCCACTGAAATTTTGCGGATTGAGGATTTGACAGAGAAGCTATTCCCGGATAGGGTGACCATATTTGTCACGAGAGGAACTGGGACACAGATGGGATTAGATGATCACTCGGAGCTCTGGGGGTAAGTATGGCAAATTTTTGAAATTTTAGTTGCTTTTACGTATTTTCAGGCTAATCTATGTTTTACTCATACCACAAAAATGTATAGAATGTAGTCCATTAAATGTAGCATTTCAATGTTTTAAACACTTGAGATCAAAATTAATTCGTGTAATATAGCTATAAAGAAACTATTTTCAAGCTCATTTTGATTTGATGCTGATCGCCTCCGATACGAATCTCCACTGAAATTTTGCGGATTGAGGATTTGACAGAAAAGCGATTCTCGGATAGGGCGGCCATATTTGTCATGAGAGGAACTGGGACACAGATGGGAATAGGCAATCACCCGGAGCTCTGAGGAGTAAGTATGACAAATTTTTGAAATTTTAGTAGCTTTTAAGTGTTTTTAGGCTAATTAACGTCTTTCTCAGACCACGAAAATGTATTGAATATAGAATAGCATTTCAATGTTTTAAACACTTTAGATCAAAATTAATTTAAGTTATTTAGTTATAAAGAAACTATTTTCAAGATCATTTGGTTTTTATGCTGAAAAGTGTTTGAAAAATGCGTCCTTGAAAATTGTAGAAAAACTAATTTAGAAGATGTTTCAAATAAATGATATATTACCAATCCCATGTAATAGATAATTCCATCTTATTGTGGAAGCTATAGTTCGTTTGGGGTTACGATGGGAAGGTGCGACGAGGTGTGTGGCTGATATTCGTTATAAAGCTGTTTCATATGTCTTCATTCTAGCCCGACTATATCGTGTATTTGGAGAATCGGATACTCAGTCAGTTTTTAGATTGATGCTTCACTATGAATAGACAGGATGACAGACCCGCGGCTACAAAGGATGGTGGCCTCTCAGTTGTTGAGGGCAGCAGGCTTTGCAGAGCACTGTGCCATGCTTTCTGCGAAATATGATCTTCTAGACAACCTGCCGTCACTCAACTACACAATCCAAAGGTAATCCAGCCCAAGAAGGGAGAGAACAAACTATGGTAAGATGGGAGGAAAAATAGAGGAGTACAGAGGGAGATGAACAGCGTTCTAGATAGCTACTCCAGATCTAGATATGGTTTGAGAAGAAATATGGAGATGTTAACTTTTTACTAACACAGTTCCTCTTGGGAAATGGAGTACTCCACGCCTACCTGCATAAAATGGAAAAACTAGATGCCCCAATTTATCCAAACTGATAGACAATGATGTGCTCCACATTTCACGAAAGAGCCACAAGGGCTACCGAAAGAAGTGAAGACAAATATCCTGTCGTTATAAAAATAAAAAAATAAAAAGTACTACAAATTTAGTTCTAAGCACTAAATCTGGACAGGACATGGAACATGTTCCTTGGGAGATCAGGAGAAAAATTAGGTCACTCAGCTGATCACGAAAGAGCCCATCAATCCAATAGTAACTTAATGTCCCAGAGAGTCTCCCTATCAAATTTTAACTTCCAAGTTTCTTTCCAGTCTAATAGTGGTTGCAATCATGTTTACAAAATTAACTGAGAAGGATCAACTGTATGTAAACAATTATTCAGATATTATTCAGTGGTTAAAATATTACAGTTAGGTGAATTGAGAGCTTTACAACGACTGGCGAACGATTTTTATAAGATGGTAAATGCCTAAGATACAGTTCCGTAGCAACTATTTGGTTCTAAGCTATAATCATCAGAAAATATGAGAGATATGTCACGTAACGATAATTTTGTCTAATTTTTGGGCGGGTTATGGATGAAAAAAACATCATCCATGTTAAAAAAAAGAAAAAAAGAAAAAGTTATCGACTTCAACTTGTAGCTGGTAAGTATTTACTACAACTCCAAATTTCAATCCTAATCAATTCACTCTAAAAACCTGCTCATATCTCTCAAATTCTCTGACGTAGTTTTCCCTTAGGCCTTTCCCTTAAGAATTTCGTTATAATTAGCAGATCAGTTGGTAAATTACAGTTATACAATGAATGCTGAGGCTTTTTGGTTCAGTAATATCATTGTTAATAGCTATCTCATTTGAATGAGAAAGTGCTATTTCAACAATAAGAAACAGGCAATCCAACATTAACTCCTACCATCTCTTGTACGGGTTCCTCAGAGTACCTAAAACTATACTCCATCCGCAATTGCAGAGTTAATTGGGAATGGTAGTTAATATACCTTATCATGTCTTTTCTTGGAGAGAACAGTATTTATGATGTAGTCAAAGTGGTAAAAGTTGGCATTTATATTTTTGGAACGAGGGGATTACGGAGTGTTGGAATTGCCCACATTCCTCTGCCTGACGTAACTTGGATAATCTTCCGGGGGATTGACTTATTTCATTTTCATAGTCTAAAAGCCGAACCATATAAGCCCTTCACTAATGGACACTGCGTCACTGGGATTTTTGCGTACGCACACGAGAAAGCCTAATTTACCTAACTATAGAATGATTGGAACTGGAAAGATTTGGTCCCACACTCAAATCATCTTTCCTATATGTCTACTTTACGAAATTATGGAAAAATATTATAGAAGTATGGACAAAATGAGTTTGATAAATCAAAATTCCCCTGAGAAAATTCATGAGCTGTGATATGGGAAGATATGCTTTTTATGCAAGAATTTTATGTTCATGCTTTTATTAATTATTTATTTGTTTTATTTATTCATGGTCTGTACCCAGCAGTACTGCTTTGTCGGCCTGATGGTGATGTCTTTACATCGAAAGCGCTTATCCGCGGTACTGGACTTGCTAGTGACGACGCCCAGCGGTCCAGAAACTGATTCAAGGTGGACAAAATTATTTTATGAGCTATTCTTACAAGAAATTTTGCTCTGACTCCTAATGTATCCCATTTCCCTATACCTACAGAGGCTTCTTCGACCCAAGAAATCAGTTTTTGACCATTTTTCGCAGGTTTTGACCTATGGAACTATCCTAAATGTTTTTTGTAAGAAAGAAAAGTTGCGGAGGAAGAAATTATGCATCGTATGAGACCATTGACAGCTCTTTAACTTCTTTTTCTTACTTTTTGGCGATTTTTCAAAGCTTTTGTGACCTACCCACTTTCGTGGTCTTATTCGATGCAAAATTCTTTCCTCTACCTACCTCTTTTTTACCAGATGAAAAAAAATTTTTGTCAGTTCCACTGGTCAAAACTTCAAGAAAAATGGTCAAAAATTGATTTCTTGGGTTGAAGAAGCTACTGTACGTATAGGGACATGGGATAAATTAGGAATCAGCGCAAAATTTTCTATAAAAATAACTCATAAAATAATTTTGTTCACCAAGAATCGGTTTCGGGCCTGGATAATCAGTTTCTGGATGATTATACCAACTGATACAACCTACTACCTACTGGTACTTCGTCACTTAGGTAGTTACCACGTAGATTTACTCGTATAAAATTATTGTACTCATACCAAGTGCCTCTTGAATTATTAAATTACCTATTATTTTTGACTAGCACTTTGTCACAAAGTTAAATAAGTATATTATTATATTATCAAAATAACTTTAATCAAATTGTACGTCAGACGTACTGAATTCAGGCTAGAACTTAGACGAATCACTCACTCAGTAATCAGAGAGAATCAAAACTACTGTCCATTGTTTTGGAGAAAGAAACAATATTTGCAACTATTCCGAGGGACAAGCTCTTACAACTCAGTTCCGCCTCTCATAAAGTCACTTGTTGGTAGGAACTCGGGCTGGAACACTTAGCATGGAACATGCTTTAGCCTTGAGCTAACTGCCCGAAACGTTACGCGGAAGTGCCACGAAATTTTCTTATGATTTTCACGTACACCCTAGCCGTTGCTAGGGAAATGAAACTTCTGTAGTTTTCACCGGACAAAAATCGTTCTCCATTCGTTGGAAAGCACTCGATTTATCACGCATTTCTTTCGTACATCTTCTTCTATTCATGCCGTAGTTTTATATTTATTTGTGTTATATATGGATATAGTAAGCAATGCCACTTGTATTGTTGTCTCTTGGTTGAGAAGTTAATCTTGGTTAAAGTAATACTAGAACACCGTAACAGAAAATTACCAACCTAGTTTTAAATTTATTTACATTCAAGTATAAATTAGCGGGAAGAAAGTATGTTCCATGTTTTAGCATTTTAGCCGAAGGCTCAATGCGGAAATCAACCAGGGGGTCCGAAGGGCCGAGTTTTCTTATGATTTTCATGTAAAACCATGCCTTTGCTGGAGAAATGAAAGTTCTTTAGTTTTTTTTTTTTTAATAGTTAGAAAAAACTGCAGCTAGTTGCACGAAATTTCAACGAGATTAGGTCAAAAACGGGTTGCATAAAGTAGAAATAAAATTTCATAGTAGTACCTACCTATTTTTCTATATTTTTCAGAAATTCACTTTTGAACTTAAAGAAAGCGTTAAAACTTCGGAAATATCGTTGGTCTCTATATTAGTCCTCAATAGGGATTAATCCCATTACATTAAAAATATTTTAATTACATTAATTATAATAATATATTAATATTAATTTATTTTGCTCATATTCGTAGAAAATGTAGGTTCACCCCGATTCATGGTTCTTACCCGATGGATGCACTCGAACTGAAACGGTAGTCCACACTATGTTTATGTCTTAGGCTAGGAGACCTATGGACAGACCTCGAAATTCGCCCGTCAGGTATTCAAAAGCAACATGTAGGGGCAAGGAACCTATTGAATTGTATTCAAGGACTATCTGGTGATAAATTATCGCCCTCATTTCAAGAAAATTTAATTTTGATTTTTTCGACTTTTTTCACATGTTTACAGCACTGTGTGTCGGCTCAAACTTGATTTTCTTTTCATATCCAGGGAGGGGCATGCCTCCTGTGTTGCCTGATGCCAAAATAAGAACGGTAGATGGATTCTATGTAGCCAAATGCATGTTTTCGGACTTTCTTATTAATTTTATTCATTTATTTATGTTTTCTTTACTCGTCTCACTTGATTCTTTCCCAACCCACTTCTTCCAGTTCTCCTTATTAAATTTTGATGAAATTTGAATTGTATGCTTTATTTGTCCTGCCTTTAGGAATTTCGAGCTGCTACACCAAGCGGTGAGGGGTTGTAAGAAAGAAGGTAAATTTGAAATAGCAATCTCATTCAGCCTGCACATTTCAACCTTTTCCTCTTATACCAACAAAAATATGTGATATCCCCCAACAAAGATGCCAATCCACAAAATTCATATGTCATCCAATTCGGGTCAAGCCCAATAAGTAAGATCGGCGTCTCCTAGTACAGCTCATTCATTCTCTCACTCCCACGCGATGTCAAAAAGAGTGAGAGGATGTATGCATTTTACTAGGAGACGGCGATCATACTGTTGGCTTGGCCCAAATTGGATGGCATCATGCATTTTGTAGCTTTGCATCTTTTGTACAAGGAGCGTATTTTTGGGATGATCATCTATTTATATGGATTTTTCATTGATTGATTGATATCAATAATTAAGCTATATGTATAAATTTGGTATTACGCGTTAAGGTGATCAATCTTCCACTCCATTCTGTCACATCGAACTAATGGGTCGTATTCCCATTGACGTCATCTTGCCAAGTAATGCGCATGCCCTTGATGGCAATGTTATTGTTTGCTTGATTCCAAAACGTATCAAACTGACGTACGTTTGCAGGATATCTACTGATATCCTAATAACGAAATAGATAGAAAATGATCGTTAGATCCGAACTGAAGTAAATTGATATTAATGACGATATACGACGTCTTGAGACACCTTCACGTTCTTCCAAACTATCTGAATTTTACCATTATTAAACGGTGTCGTCAACAACAATCCATGGTTACGTAAATGAACCTTGAAAAACTAACCGAATCGTATGAAAATGATGTTTGCGATCTGTTGAAATAATTAGGTCTTCTGTTTTCAAAACTTGTACGGGATTGTTAACTTTTTTGTCTTTATTTTATTAATTAATTATTGTTTTAAGTAGTAATTTTTTCCGCATGTAACAGCTGATTTTTATCCACTACCTACCGATAGCCCTAAAAGGGAGCAGTCTCGACAACGCTATAGCACTCCTTCCGATGAACTGGTATAGGAAATGGTAAAGGTGAAATCTATTAAAAGTTATTGAAAATTCATCTTTTCTAACCATTTAGAATACTTTTTTTTTTTTTTTTTTTTTTTTTTCATGAAAACTATAGTTAACAATTTGTTTGTGGTCAAAAAGCTCAAACTTCAAAACAATTTATCATAATATAGTACGATAACTTACAAATTCGCTCATACGATCATGCTGCATGACTGAACTTCTTTTGTTTGCTTTGGGCTTATAAATTGGGACTTAGTCTTTTAGATTGCTCCATTCACTGGCATCATAACATACCGAAGTTGATATAATCATGACATGGAAGAAGATATAATCATGAATATTAGCTAATAATTTTTATATCCTGCATAAAGTTTCCATTATCGAGCCTGAAATCCACGACAAAAACTGGTTTTGAACTGACGAGGCACATGTCTCTCTTTGCAGTTAGCTGTAACACCGGTTTTGTATTGAGGATAACCAGATCTTGTACAACGCGACGGAATATACATGTAAAATAATTTTGGTTTATGGAGGATATAACTGCTGGTTTCGCTATCTGAATGGTTGCATAGTTACTCAAAAGCTTGCATTGGATTGAAAACAATCAACCCTAATGTGACCTCTATCCCTTCTCCACCAAATTGTAATTTGAATAAGTTTTCCGTCGAATTTTCTTCTATGACTCTTCTATAACACTTCTACGCCAGTTCGAAAAGGTACAGTTCATACTTGCATTCTTTGCATGGATAAGGAAGAATCGTTACATCAACGTCTTACTCAGATGGCAGCTGTGAGAAGCCTGGTAATAGTTTTATATGTTCTGATGATGGTGAGTGGAGTATCTCCTAATTTACGAGTTTCATTAAAATAATTCATGGCTGGAAGAGTTTTGCAATCCAATGTTGAAGAGAGTTTGGGAGACTACAATAGAGTAGGACTCAAAGTTTCCTCTTTTGACGTCAAACGTTGTTCCATTTCCTTCAAGAGCTGACTGGTTTTGTTACTAATAAATAAATTAGTTAATATAAAAATAAATAAATAAAATGAAAAGGGAGAAATCCCCACTAGACCTTTTAGGTGGTTTAATGACACCAGTGTTAGTGAACAGAAACTCTTGTTGACCAATGCGCCAAAGAATCTGTTGATCTCCTTGCCTAACTGTAAAATATTTGAAAACATCTAGGGCAGATATTCGCTCGCAATCATGTATATTGTTCAAAGCTCACTATGTAGAGAGTTTCATGCCCACCCAGTCGACAGGGGGAGGGATGTTTGCTGCGAACATAATCAATGGGCTTTATGTATTTTGACCTGCCTTGGTGGACAGTGATAACTATCATCCCATCGTTGAACTCGCGTTCTTACCTACTTCTTGCATTAGAGAATGAAGTATTTGTTTCAACAGAGATACTCAATGATGGGATAATAAACGCCGTAGTTGGGTCACTTCCAGTAATTTTCAAAGTAATGTACCGCCCGATGTCCGGTACCGTCCGTCGAGGCAATAAAACCTGGAGAATGAAGCTGAGAGCAGTTTAAGATAAGCAGGTTAATGAGAAGGTTATATCAGTGGCTTTGTCTTTGGAAAAGTGATGTATCAACAACATCCGTTGGAAGAGATTGGGAAATCAGGTCACCCACATAAAAATGACACTTTGGTAAGACGTGGCTAATTCATTCGTGTTCGATACTTGATATCGTTAGGATCGGGTCGTAGTGGGTTAGATTAGGGTTAGGTACTTAGGAATGCATGTGAGAAGGGTCCCTTTTCTGAGGGGTTCTTAGTAAACTACGAGTATATTAAAATCTATAACCAGTGCTACAGAGTTTCAATTTGTCCCTAGTCAGTTTCTATGATTACTAGTTCACAGTCACGAATGCCAATGAACAATTATATTGGGTGTAACAGTAAAAATGCACTTTCACCCTCAAATTTGATCCTTCAATTGGTCGGAGAGTCATTGATTCAGCCTAAATTGATCTATTTACTACTCTTATCGTTGCTTGTAATTTCTGATGACCAGAAATGATATTGCACTGAATGAGGACACAACAGTCATACTTACCTCCACAACCATCATTTACGGATTCAAGGAAACTTGCGTAGGAATTTATGTATATTTATGAGTATATGTAGATATATCTTCAGAAATTTCAAATCACAAATATTTTGAGTTAAATGAGAGGCTAGAAAGTTTCGAGTTGAGTCAAAATACTGACAGTTTAGGTGCATCCTACGCGAAACAGCGTTCAACCTTCTCACGATCGTGTGAATGTATTTTATGTGGCCGCTTTTTTTCAGAATGTTTGGCTTCCGTTTAGGTAAGATGAGCTCACCATTACGGAAAAGAGGAGATCGGTCCTGACACTGGGCGGAGGGCACTATAATTCCTGAAGGACGAGCCGGTGACGTCACGGATGCCTCAGGAAAGGCGATGTAGGTCGAAGGTCGTTGACTCCTTCGCGGCTCAACCTCCCGCTCTATTTACCTTGAAGGCTTGAAGACTATCAGTAACGCACTGACGGGCCGGGTTTGCGCGGAAAAAACAACAAACACCCGCTCTCAAAGAGGCGGCCACATTATAATCGCTGCTTCCGTTTTCGATACCGCTACGCCGCGAGTGAGCGATCCAAAGCGCGGCGAAGCGTAAGCATAACGGCAGGAATTCATTTATCATGGTCAGGAGGCTTCAGGGGTTGTTTTGATTTGGCGCTAGCTCGAGAAGCTTCTCCAAAACAATAACAGTGTTCAATTTATCTCAAGATATTAGCAAACAATAATAAAACAAGTAAATCAGTGCTCACGAAGTGAGCCACATGATAGCGCATTTTCTTGTAAAAAGGTGCTTCCTGCATTGAATAGGAGACAAAATGGCTGCGGAGCTCAATCAGCTGATCATGAGGTCTCAGTCGTCTTCAGCATTCCCCCTTCAGCCTCCCTCTCAAATTTCAGCTTCCTGCGTCGAGTAGGAGACTAAATGGCTTTGGAGTCCACTTCGCTGATCAATAACCTCTCATGCGTCAGCGGCCCCTGATACATCTTTATCCACGCCATGTTATGGATTACATCCATACCAAGTTTCATCAACATCGGTCGTCGGGAAGTGGCATTTAAAACAATTTTAAGAGGACATACATACGTACATACAGGACAAATTGAACACAACAGCTCTTATTTCCTATTTTTTGAAGAAAATGCGCTTAAAATAATATTCTTACAATATCTTGGTGTCAAGTACCTCAACTGCACCGAAGTTCATAGGACTTTGGATATGGCTCCACATTCACACCATCAGACCTATCCATCTTCTTATATCCATCCGTACAGTGCAGTTACTATAGAGGCTGCTGTTGCTAATAGGAATGATGTCATTTTTAACGCATTTTCTTTTAAGAAAAGAAAAATGAGCTATTGTCCTATGAGCTAATGTATGTATGTATGTATTTATGCCACTTCCCGACGACCGACTTTGACGAAACTTGGAATGGATGTAAGCTGTAAGATGGCGAGGATAAAGATGTATTCTTAAAATACCTTTGCGTGCAGCTCAACTAACTTTATGTTCAGAGTTCAGAGAGTGATTTTGGCAGCACATGATTTCTGCATTAATGGCAATTTTCTCAGACAGTACCACTTTTTGTGACGCACACATTTTTGAATGACCCATACCATAAGAAATATCCATGTCAAAAAGTGGACGATGATTCAATACAGAGACATAATTGGTATTACAACATAAAATAATTTATGAAATAGAGCTTTTTCTGATTGGAAGTTTCTTTATTGTAATTAGTACAATTTTCTCGTATTATACGGACTATAACCACCGTGGTGGCAACTCCAACGAAGTAAGATCTGGCTGACGAGTTTTAGGAATGCTTAGGATTCTTGTCTTGCTGAACATGATATAAACTCCGTCAATAATTGTAGTTTTATTGGTTCCGAATGCAAGATATCATTAATTATAGTCAATTTAATCTCGTGAAGAGATTTCCACATTGTTCAAATATGGTTAGAGCGGCAGATTTTATTGCTGATTGCCTTTTCCGAGTAGATTTTCCTGCTGATAATCCACTTCGAGGATCTTTAAGAATGTAGGTTCGGTAACCATGGAGCTCTCGATTGCTTCCCCTCGTTCATTGCAAAGCCCCTTTTACGCTAGCCGTAACTATTTCTAAAGAAGCATCAAGTAGATATACAGAGCTAATAGTGCATCACCATTCAAAGTCACCCAAAAACTATTAAATTTGCTACAATTAAATCAGTTTATCCACTAATTGCATTGTCTTGATAGACAAGTCAATTTACAAATCATTCCTGGATTGTGGCTGGAGCATCGTTCTTGAAATCAAGCGTCCGCTTGACAGAATAGGGATGAGAGAACCACTTGGCTCAGATCAAGTACTCCAATACTGTTTTTCTACTGACCTTATATCTCATTTAGGGTGCAGATGCTGGTAAGAGCCGGATAAGTCCTGACAAGACACCGTTTGGTAGCACCGTTATAAGCTCGACCATTCATAACTTTTTCAAAGGCCAATTCAATTCGCATTTCTAACTGTGTCGATAAATTTCGCAAATCATGGTACATAATTTCAATCTAAGTCGGTGGATGTGTTGTTCATTTCTGGGCCGCTACTGACACAGTGATTGGAGCTTCGAGGCCTAGATTGGTTCTTCGAAGGCTGATGGCCCAGTCTTTGTGTGGGAGGGAACTTGGTGTTGAATGGAGAGACCCAAATGACTGGGGAAGGTGAAGACTGGAGCTTCCTATTGTGATCCTCTGGCCCATATACTTCCAGACTCGGGCAGACAAAGGGCACCTCATCCGCCAGAGGCGAAACCCCATCGAAAACAGATTGGATAGGTGGAGAAAGAGGTTGTGAATTTACGCTGTGCTAAAGCAACTAGTTCCTCTACATACCGCATTACACTTAGTGGTAGAGATTTTTATTAATATTGAAAGTAGCGGAGGCGTTAGCTTCGCATGGCTTCGTTAATGTTATATGAGTAGTAACAATTAGATGAGGAGGCTGGAACCTTCATACATTATATCTAGTGGGACCAATAGAAAAGTACATACCATTCATGAAAGCGAAAAACCAATCACAATTCAGTTAATGCAACAATCTCACAGTATTACTTTTACCAAATATATATTCACAGGTACGCTAGATAGTAAACCTCTATAATAAAATATAGCTTTACGTGATCACCCTAAGGGTTATTTACAGGTTATGAATTTTAAATTGCGTCGTACAGAACATTCTTCAGTGGTCAATTTTGTTCTTGCCTTGGCTCGATAGACGACAAAACTCAGACGTCTCCTGGAGTCAAAATTTCGTGCGATTGGCCCTTGAGAACAGCCATCCTCGCAGACCACAGAGTCATAGGCCAACGCTATATTCGACCTGCTCATAATTTTTAAACGCTCTGAAACTTTGAACATCCGTACCTAATTTAAAACAGTTCGTGATGCAGCACAATCGTATGAGCGAATTTATGTAGAATATCGTATCGTATTATTATGTCTCATTGTTTAGAAATTCGAGAACCTTGAATGCGGAAAAATTGTCAACTACCAATTTTATGGCAAAAAAAAAAAAAAAAAAAAAAAAAAAAAAAAAAAAAAAAAAAAAAAACTTGTTTCGAATGATATGGACATGTAATCAAAATAGCAGGAACTATAAACTATAACAATAATTACTGAACCCCCAAAAAGAAGCTCCTCGAACAAAAGATGCCAGGCCACAAATTGGATGACATCAGATTCGGTGGCTTGGCGTCTTTTTGAGGGGATATCACACATTTTTGGTGGTCTGGGGGGGAAAGGTTGGAACGTACAGGCTGAATGAGATCGCTATTTCATATTTATAACCTCCCCTCAGTTGTTCGTAGCCGCTTGAACCTCTGAAAGGCAATGGCAGAGAGAGGATGGGATTGCTATTTTATACCTACCCTCTCCCTTAAAAGCATCATCCCACCAGCTGGACGTCGTGGCTCTAAAACCTCAAAAGGCACTTTGTCAGGTCAAATGTCGCCGAGATGATCGAATGATTTTCATCAAAATCTGACGAGAGAAAGCGAATGAGATTGCTATTTCATATTTATCACCTCCCTCACAATCCCCCTCTCAACACTTGGTTGTAGCGGCCCCAAAACTCCGAAAGGCACTTACTTCGTTAGGTCTAATGTAGACTTTGTTTCAAATTTAATCAAAATTTGCTGAGGATAACAGGTAGAAGCGGGCAGGTAAAGAATAAGGTGAGACGAGAAAAATGAAGAAGGTTCAAAAACATGAATTTTCACTCCGAGTTTTATCTTATAAAGAATAGATCTACCGTTACATATTTCGGTATCAGGCGACTCAGGAGAGCACGTCCCTCCCAGGATACGCAGAGAAAATTAAGTTTGTGCCGACGGGGTGAGGTCGGGAGGGAGCCAATGTTAGGCAGAAGTTCTAGTTTGATACTTATCCCGCCGTCTCGCCATTGCAGTGGTGGCTACAGTTGGTTTTTGTAAGCTTGGCAATGCAAGACTAGCTTCTCGCTAGATCTTAAACGATCCTGTTTCAGGATTTCTTGTATAATCTGTAACATAGGGTAGAATAATACATAATCATATTCCCTCTCTCAAATTTATCATTAGTAAACCCTGTGTAGAAAATTGGATTCACGATCAGACTGAAACTATCGATGTTGCCTACACATAAAAAACCCTAAAAATTTATAGATTTAATTCGATTTCCAGTAGACGACAAAACCTTGCCTTGGTAATCCATAGCTAAAAACAAATTTATTTGTTATTTTGTGTAGGATGGATACGATAAAATTACAGCATCTCACATTTTCTGCACCATCTTTGATACGGTTTTTCACAAAACTACCAAACACTAGATATACTGGAAACCCACCAGAAACTTTCTGTATCGTTAACACAATCATTCTGATTTTAAAAGATTAAAAAAAAAAAAAAAAAAAATCGGACGGAATTAGCTTTAAGAGCTACTTAGCTTATCTGGGCCCTAGCCATCGTCAAGAAAAAGTCCTACGGAGGATACATGCCAAAGTCCAGATCATTTAGACATCTAATTTGAGACTCACGATCATATTTATGTTAAGGCCGTATCACACATGCTTTTTTTTCAGCTTTTTTCTCCCATTTTTAATGCTTGGACGTGAAGAAGGCAAAGTGCTCTTTTCCAAGGTCAGCTGTGAAGCTGAAGAGGAATAAGTGCAAAAACAGCGCATTCTGGCGAAATGCAGTTTTATCAACTCTGTCAGGTTTTGATCCTAGGGATTTTTCATTGAATTGTTACCTTCCCAAGGCTTACGTTTTAGCATTTTTCGCGTTGAGGTAAAAATCAGAACATGTTCTAATTTTCCCAAGTGAGTTGAAAAATGATCCGCCAGGTAGCGCAATGGTCGAAAAAGCTGACCTTGGAAAAAAGCACTTTGCCTTCTTCACGTCCAAGCATTAAAAATGCGAGAAAAAAGCTGAAAAAATGCAAGTGTGATACGGCCTTTAGTACACAAACATTACTAACATAATAACTGCTTTCCGTACAGCTGCATTCATATTAGAGACATGCACCATATTTAATAAATTGAGAGCTTCCCAATGAGTAGTGAACGATTTTCGTGGGGTGAAAAATGGGGGGGTTATTTACCCCTGGGGTTGTACGTGAAAAACATAAGTACTTTCTTTATTATATCGTAACGTAACGGTTGGAAAAACAATGGAATTGTCCTGTTAATCATCAAATGATAAAAACTTCGATAGCAAAACAAGTAAATCTCCAGCGTCTAGGGGTTACAGTCTCACTGGAATTGCGGAATGATAATGACAAGGTAGGAAGCCACTCCGGTCAGCCGAGTAATCTCCGTAGAAAATTTCTTTTCTAATCAAACGTTGAAACGGAGGCTCTTTGAGACTCATGTGCGAGAATGACGGGTATGAAGAATGATGTGGAGTGGGGCTAATTTCTTTCCTATTCAACGTTCTCCGTCATCGTGCACGCGGCAGTCGTTAAACACGTCACCCATGTAAATGACTCGGTAATCAAGGAAAATTTTTGAACGTGCGGTCAGGTCAAGACTGACCAAGAGTGTCCTACATAGCCCATAGGTGTGATCAAGACTGATCAAGAGTGTCATCAACATAGCCCATGGGTATGATCAAGACTGACATATGATATGAACTTGACCAGTGTTTAAACGGAAGTTAGTGAAAAACGTTGTCTATTTCCACGAATAAATAAAGAGTTACAATGTTAAATCGATGTCGACGGTTAGGCCATCATCAGTAACAAACAATAGGTAACCTAACTGAACAGACATTCGAGAGGACACAGCTAATATAGTAACAGGTGAAGGGAGATTGAATCCATTGGTCGAGGAAAAGGAAAGGGGGCAGGAGGAACAACCAATTAAGTGCAAGCAGAGTGAAGGGGAATTATAAGCTCTAATTACAGCTGATCAGATGAAGAGAAAGGAAAGGAAGAATTACTGGTTTTAACAGTTTGAAGGGATAATTCCAAGCTTTATAGAAATGGACTAATCAGAAGTGAAATATATGTTGAAACTTTTACCAGATCTGTCACTTTTGATAATTTCGAATTTTTCAAGTACATTCAACGTACCTTCGTTTGAACAAAAATGAAGAAATTCTACAACCTGTCTATCTGCCAAATCAAAATCGTAAGTATGATTGGAATCCTTAAGATGTTTTGCAAATGTAGACCTACCCTTATTTTCCCTGAAATCCTCCTGATGCTCTTCTATTCTTTCCCTGAATTTCCTGGTCATGTACCCCCTACAGTCCTACACCCATCATTCCTAAAAAAAAGTATTGACACATATATAGGTACTGAATTAATAATAAAATTCAAAAAAGATTTCCAGAGCTGAGGGATTATTGTTAATAAAATACGAATTTTTATATTTACGATATGTATTTGTAGATTACAAATTTATTTACACATTCATAATTATATAAGAGGAAATATTTTCAATATGAAAACGATTGGTAAGTATAGGTACTTTAGTCACAAAGAAGGCTGTAAGCGTAAGTACATTTTGTTAATAGTAAAGAGTCTTTAAACAAAAAATGACTTTGAAAATAAAAGGTTAAAAACAGGAACGAACCACGTTATTTGTCTAATAGCAGGGTTGAACTAGAAAATATTACCTACTAATGATAAGCCTCACAGAACGCGAAAAATATGTACCTACCTACTGATGGAAATATTGCACTTTTTGTATTGAGAAATTTTAGGTTTGAAAATTAATGGAAAAGTGAAATGATTGGAAAGCATTGAGTTTGCATGAACTCGAAGACAAGAGCTTAGGGACTACCAACGAATTCTACTGGAATCATCTTGAAACACATACCTAGATCGAAATTTTAGTCACAGAACTAGTGGTTGTTGGTTCATTGTTCGTGGGTTAAAAACCTCAACATCTACATCTCGGCCTTGGAAATCAACTATGGCTGACGCATTTTATTTTATTTCCTATTTATTTATTTTTATTTTATTATTATTATTATTATTTTATTTTTTTGCGATGCATTGTAGATTTAAAACCCCGCAATACACAGAACTTCTCAAGTACCCCCTGTACTTTGTCCATGTACACGAACCCCACTTTAAGAAACACTGAACTTGACGAATAGTTCTTATAACGTTTCTTTATTCAGACAGTTCAGATTACAACAAGCTTTATAAAAAACGCTTTCTAACCCCAAATTTCACAAAGAAAACAAATTAAAAGTGATCCTGACGGCTAATGGGAACCCCATCAAAATGGAAGACCAAACTATACATAGCACACTTCAAAGAAACCCTCAGAACAGTATACCTTCAAATCAACAATAACAACAAAAACAGCCAGTCCAATATAATTCAATGACTTGCGTGAAAGGGGTGGCAGAACAAATCTCTATCTCTATCTATCTATATCTATCTATACTATTAATAAGAATGAAACTCCGTCTGTCTGTCGTGTCTATGCACGGCCAAACGGCTGAGTGGGCCGGATCTACGAGTGGGGGGATCTTCTTGGGATTTTCCAAAAGTGGGAGCGAGCGAATTTAAAATTGTTTAATCCCACCCGAACCATGGGCCGTAGGGCGGGAGGGGGGTCGAAGTAAGAATTAATGTGCGCTTTTTGGACTTCCCCGCTTCCCCTACCCCTCTAAACGGCCGTTGACAATTCCGAAAAAATACGGGTTTCGTAGGTTTTCCTACGAGGAAGACGACGGCGCGATCGGATCGCGAAAAAAGTATCGGGAAATGCGTCAAAAAAATGCGAGAGTACGGACCCGTTTTCTCGAAAAGTCCGCCGAAAAACTTGGTTTTTTCCGACGTTTTTCGGAACGGTTTTTGCGGGCGAAATACAGCTTTGGGTCCGCCGAATCTGAATCCGAAATCGGATATCGAAAAAAGTGATGGGCAGTCAGTCAAATTGCGAGCGGAAGCGAGGGGAACCGTTTAATATGAGAAATTAATCGACCCGGGCGCCCGTTTCACAATGGTTCGACGCACTTAGCCTACGCAGCTAAGTCTTGAAGGGGTTCGATAACTCAGGTACAGGTTTCGGTGTTTGGTGTTGCGAGCAGGTACACATAGGTACCTTACGAGCGAAGCGAGAGCCATTTCAACAGAATAAATTCGGATTTTTTCCTACAAATATACAGCAATACCTTGCGAGCGAAGCGAGCAACATCCCCGAATAAACTTTTTGTGGTTCCACGTAGTTTTATAAGATTTAATTTGTTTGTAAGAATTTCCAACTGAAAAAAACGTCTGCCAAGTTAGGTGGGCAGTATAACTTCCTCAAGCGAGCGAAGCGAGCAGCATCCCTTACAGAAGTTAAACCTACCCTTAGGGATCTATCGTTTGCGAGTGAAGCGAGCAACATCCCCTACATGTTTCAATTGTAATACATCGCATCTGCGCAGCCACACCTTGCGAGCGAAGCGAGCAACATTCCCTACATGCCACACTTTGCGAGCAAAGCGAGCAACATCCCCTACATGCCACACTTTGCGAGGCGAGCAGGTATACATAGGTACCAACCTTGCGAGCGAAGCGAGAGCCATTTCAACAGAATAAATACGGACTTTGTCCTACACATATACAGGTATACCTTGCGAGCGAAGCGAGAGCCATTGCAACAGAATAAATACGGGTTTTCCCCTACACATATACAGGCATACCTTGCGAGCGAAGCGAGCAACATCCCCTAATAAACTTTTCGTGGTTCCACGTAGTTTTATAAGATTTAATTTGTTTGTAAGAATTTCCAACAGAAAAAAACGTCTGCCAAGTTGGGTGGGCAGTATAACTTCCTCAAGCGAGCGAAGCGAGCAGCATCCCCTACAGAAGTTAAACCTTAGAACTTACAGAACTTAGGGATTTACCGTTTGCGAGCAAAGCGAGTAAAATTCCCTACATGCCACATTTTGCGAGCGAAGCGAGCAATTTATCGGGGGGTTCGGGGGCAGTATAACTTCCTCAAGTGAGCAAAGCGAGCAGCATCCCCTACAGAAGTTAAACCTACCCTTAGAGATCTACCGTTTGCGAGCGAAGCGAGCAGCATCCCCTACAGAAGTTAAACCTACCCTTAGAGATCTACTTCGCGAGCGAAGCGAGCAACATTTTCTACATGCCAGACTTTGCGAGCGAAGCGAGCCGTCTCTTGTTGAGAACGTATCGCCTCTTCTGTTTTTAACGTCATACCAAAGTTGTACTTCCCGTAGGAAGCTGATTTTTGTCACCAGGAACGATCGCACCACGGTGAGTCCATCCTTCACAAGTCCCACCTGTGAGACTGAGATTCCAGGTAATATTCAATCGAACTATTTTCATATTTTTCTCTTCACGTTTCGTAGCTGGAGGCTCCCGTTCTTATCGGACGTGATCCCCCACTCATCACCGATAACGACTTCTACTCCTACCTTGTGATCTTTGCCTTGGTTTCCGAGTCCCCACCACTATTCACAACAAATCCCTTCTACTTTGCCCAACATCTCCCACCTTCTCGCTCGTCACTTCATATCCGCTCGCTCCGATCGTTTAATTACTATGAATTGCGCTAGATGTCCCGACAGGCTGCTAGCTGATGACGCGCTTCGCTGTTCATCATGTTCCGCGACTTTCCACTTTGGATGCGCGTCGATGACTGACACAAATTTTCGGAAAATGTCCTCAATGGCTCAATCCCGTTGGAAATGTTTATCATGTAAATCTAACCCCTCTACCCCACAATCATCCCAATTAACCAAAGATGATTTGCTGGGTATGGTTGCGGAAATGAAAAGTTTTTTCAGATCCGAATTGGATACTATGAGAAATGATGTGAACACAAAATTTTCAGAAATGCAGTCTTCCATCGATAATTGTCTTGCTCAGTTTAATAATTTATCTACACAAGTTGCAGGGATTGAGGCAGAAATATCCACCCTTAAAAGTGAAAATCTCGGTCAACGCCTATCAGCTGTCGAAAGTGCAATATCCTCTTCTTCCCCCGGCCTATCCAACTTAACACCTTCAACATTTGAGGCAGCTTTTGCTGAGTTCGAAGATAGACATCGAAGAGCGGCAAATATCCTATTTTTCAACATCCCCGAACAAGAGGTCGGCTCTCCTACGAATAGTGATCTCGTTGTCATTCGTGAAGCTGTAAACCAGTTATCGCCTGACCTCAAGGATTCGGTTAAAAGGGTGTTCCGTCTTGGTGTTCGGAATTCGGGAAAAATTCGACCGATAAAAGCTATTTTTGATAGCCCCTCATGCGCAACTAAATTACTCGTCGCTAATAGATCCACGAAACCACCTTTATATTCACTCTCTTCTGATCAAACCCAAAAACAGCGTGCTTATCTGGTGAAGCTTCGTGGCGAACTACGGAGTCGTACTGAGAAGGGTGAGGAAGGCCTCACAATCAAGTATGTGTCTGGTGTACCACAGATCGTCCCTGTTCAAAACCGGCCTAATGTCTCAAAAAACTGAATAGTTTATCTTCCACCCCTTCAGTGACTCCAATAAAGAAAGCTCATATTTCCGTATATTACCAGAATGTTCGATGTCTTAACACCAAATTATCAAAACTCCACCACCAATTGCCACATTCAACATATGATGTCATATTCATGACCGAAACTTGGCTAACCAATTCTGTTCGAACGGAGGAACTTAGATTCCATGATTTTAATGTCTATCGTAATGACAGATCCCCGTTGAACAATTCGGTAAAAATATCTGGTGGCGGTGTTCTTGTAGCTGTATCTTGCAAGATTGCATCCTTCCAGTGGACCCCTAAGGCAAATACGGTTGAACATGTGGCCGTCATACTCCCCTTTCTAAGAATCGTGCTAAGCTGTGTTTATATCCCGAGCTACCAGCCTGCGTCAGTTTATGAGGACTTTTTCAATCAAATCGAGTCCCTATCCTTCAAGTACCCTGATTTTAAACTACTTATCGTAGGGGATTTTAACATCCCCAATGTGGAGGGACAATCATGGAATGAGGATGAGTTCTTCCCCTTACTTAACGAGAAAGGCAGGGTCGTTAAAGAGTTTACCAAGCTATTCAACCTCTACCAATACAATTTCCTCCCAAATGCAGCCAATAATGTTTTAGATTTGTGTTGGACTGATCTGAGCAGCATCAATCTGTCGACGAGTGCCCCCTTACTTCAAATTGATCCAGCACACCCACCATTCGAATGCCACTTCTCGGTTATTGGCGCCTCAACTCCTACTACTCCCCAATTTCGATACAACTTCCGGAAGGGAAATTACCCAATGATGGACTCCTTCTTGCAGAACTACGACTGGGATCAATGTCTTTCTTTGCCATTTGAGTCATCAGTTACTGAATTCTATAAGGTTCTGTATAAAGCCATTGACGTTTATGTGCCTAAAATCAAAGCTCTCAACTCACAATTTCCGATATGGTTCACACCAGAGCTGATTTCCTTGACACTACAAAAACGTTATGCTCATTACCGTTACAAGGTAACAGGTAGCCCAGCCGACTATTTGCTGTTCTCTGATCTTCGTGCTCGCTGTGTGGCGTTGAGTAATGTTGTCTATTCCTCCTACATCAAAACGATCCAGTCCAACTCGTCTTCGAACATCAAATTGTTTTGGAATTTTGTCAACTGTAGGGATGGGGGTAACCGCTTGCCAAACCAGATGTCTCTGAATGATGTTGTTGCAAATTCTCCACAGGATATCGCAAATCTTTTTGCTTCATATTTCGGTGCTGTGTACGATCCTCCTCCCACTGAGACTCCAACTATCCAACATCGAGATGTAATCTCACTTAGTTTATTGCAAGTGTCTGAGGATGACGTCCTGAAGGAACTGATTAGTCTTGACCCTAACAAAGGAATGGGACCTGATCTTGTACCCCCAATCATGCTACGTAACTGCCTTGGGCTGGCCCCCATATTAACGAAACTCTTTAACATGTCTTTTGCAAACGGACTTTTTCCAAAGGAGTGGAAGTGCTCCTTTGTTACCCCTATCCACAAATCTGGTTCAAAGTCCTTAATCGACCAATATCGGCCGGTGTGCACGATATCCACAATACCAAAGTTATTGGAGAAGATCGTTCTTAAACAGGTTTCTCCTCAGTGCCAGCCCTTTATAATCCAGGAGCAGCATGGTTTTAGAAGGGGAAAGTCTACGACCACAAATCTTCTCATATTTCAGAGGCTCATCCTAAATGCGTTTCAACAGGGTTACCAAGTCGATTCGATCTCAACTGACTTCTCTAAAGCTTTCGATAAACTCTCTCATAAGCATTTGTTGGCGGTGTTGGAAGGAATGGGGTTTTTCGGGCCTCTCCTATTTTGGTTTGCAAGCTACCTTGAGGGACGCTCTATGATCGTGAAGGTCGACAGCGCCCTTTCTCAGCCCTTCATAGCGACTTCAGGAGTACCCCAGGGCTCGCATTTGGGACCTTTCCTTTTTCTTCTTCTTATTAATTCTGTCACAGAGGTTTTCTCCGGAGTTTCCTTCCTTCTGTTTGCTGATGACCTTAAAGTGTTCAATACCATCCGATCGAAAGATGATTGTCAAGTCCTCCAGGACAACATAAATGGTTTGACTGAGTGGTGCAAAACCAATAACCTTTCCCTGAACATCTCTAAATGTTATATAATGTCTTTTCACCGCTCACTTCACTTCTGTAGTCATCCATATTGCATCAGTGGCCAGCAGCTAAATCGCTTTGAGCAAGCAAAGGACCTTGGAGTCATATTCGACACAACACTTTCGTTTTCCACACATATTGACTCTGTGGTCTGTCGAGCAATGAGCGCTCTAGGTTACCTTAAGAGGAACACCGCTGAGTTTTACAGCATACCAGCACTTGTATCACTGTACTCAATGATCGTAAGGCCAATAATGGAGTATTGCTCAATCGTATGGTCACCATATTATCAAACTTATAAGGATCGGCTAGATCGTGTTCAGCGGAGGTTCGTGAGATACCTGGGTTATAAACTACGCATACCACAAGAAGAATATAGCTCAAGTACCCTAGCCGATCGCTGCGGACTCACCAGCCTTGAAGAGCGTCGCACTGTATCTGATATGTTGTTCCTTTTCAACTTGTTGAATAACCGAATTGACTGTCCCGAACTCATCTCCGAAATCAACCTACATATTCCAGATTTTTACTCCCGTAACCAACCCATTTTTCATATTCAATTCTCCACTACTAATTACCTGTATGAACAACCTCTCAATAGAATCCCTCGTCAGGCCAACCATATACTCCAACGTAATCCAGCCTTAGACTTTTTCCATGATCAGCCATCTCGAACCTTCCGCTCAAAAATATTACGCACTATCCACCGTCCACCCTGAAAACGTCTGTCCACATCTCAGCTACAAGAAGTTTTTGTTTGTGATTTTGACTTTATAATTACACATATACCTATACTTATTTTCTTTCTTCTGTAACACCGATTTTGTTTCCTCACCAAGAGACGGATTTATTTTGTTATTAATATTGTAATTGGGCATCGCCCGTTTAATAAATAAATAAATAAATATCCTACATGCCAGACTTTGCGAGCGAAGCGAGCAATATTCCCTACATGCCACATGTTGCGAGCGAAGCGAGCAACTTAATGGGGGGTCCGGGGGGCTTGCCCCCCGGCTGGACGTGGAGGCGAGCGTAGCGAGCCGGAGCGGCTAGTGATAAATATTTTCGAGCCCTATAAACACGTAAAATTGCATTTCGAACACTTAATACAAACAGACTGCTATTTTCCAAACTAAAAGGTTTCACACCAAAAGAACAACGTTCAAACTTGGTCCACCAGATAGATAGGTACCTTGTTGTAGCGGTGGGTAAAGTGTACGTGGAGGAAACGTGTCAGTCCGTTCAGCGTCGTTTTTCAAAACATGAATCGGATCTACGATAGGAAGATACAAAAAAACCCGTTGGTTTTCCATTCCAGATCTTTAGAACATACTATGGACTTCAAAATGTTCAAAATTGTAGGAAGAGAATCAAATTTACAAAAAATAATATTTCTAAAAATGGTTAAGATAAAAAATTCAAATTCAATTAACTTCCGAAAAGACACTCAAAACTAGAGCAAAATGTACTCTTATTTGATTGATGGGCTCTAAATTCATAATTACCGTCACCAGGGATCTGGGTAAAACATCCGAAAACACATCATTAACTACATAAACGTACTTAAGCAAATTTAAATTTGATTAAAAAAAAAAAAAAAACTCATAACTTTAAATTCGATTTTTACCAAAAAGAGAGAACTATAAGTAAGTAGATATTTTACACTTTTGAATATTAATCTTCCTGAAGAAGCCCCAGTTCCTGAGGAAAAACGTTGGAGTTTAATTTAAAAAAAAACATATTAAAGTAAACATTTTTATAAACATATAGTAGCCAAATGAGAGAACAGTCTTTTTTTCCAGCAAACCTGTGTTCAGACCGAGTTTTACACAAGCTCACAAATTTTTAGTTGGTTTGTTACGCGTAAATGTATGAGTGTTATGGGCTAAAACTAGTTAATTAAAGTGTAAAACTCGATTACGACGTTGTTGGAGAGATCTGCAAATGTTAACATTCGATTCAGCGTGGAAAAATACGTAGAAACCGACCTCATACTTGTAGGTTCACAGAGGGTCGTTTTCAAGAAAACCATAAATTTTTTGGAAAAAACCACATTCTTAAACATTAAAACAAAAGTTTCTCCCTTAAATAACAAAGTAAAATTGACTATACTGTTGAGAATAGTATTAGATGAAGCAGTTTTCATGAGATTTTCCAGTTTTCGCGATTTTTTTTCGGAAGAGTAGTAAAATTTCAAAGATTCACAGAAATTGTATTTTTTCAAAATCGTCTATATTTGAGCTGACCTAAAGGCCTTTAGATGGTACTTTTTAAGAACTCAAATACACTATTCTTACAGAAAATTCAACTCCAATTCCAAAAATGGGGTCAAGATTTAAAATCATATGAGGCAAAGTGGAGAAATTTGAGTTCAAAAGAAATAAGATACGGTTTTCCAGGACTAAGATAAAAATATGAGATTTACGGCATTTTACTACATTTTTTATGCAGACAAACCCGAAAAAAATTTCGTTACTTATCTGGTTCATATAGTTATATGTTACCGGCAAAGATTAAAATCAGGCATTATGAACAATGCCTAGTCGTTATATTCAATACCTGAATGGAGCAGGCAATGTGTAAAATGAATCTCATTTTATACTTTACCTGGGCATTGTATAGAATGCCTGATCGTGCACTCGGCAAAGTGTCCTTCTGATCAATCCTTACCTGGTCTGGGCACCTTTGTTGAAGATATAGGTCAGAGTGATGTGTATAGTTTGGTGTTATGGATGCTTGCAAGCTCGCATCTCAAAAATACATAACATCAAGTAGTCAATCCCTTAGTGAAAATTCAGATTTTTGGACATATAGGTCTGAATTATGAGTATTTATACTTTGCCTAAATCAATGGTAGGCATTATATAGGCTGCCTAGGCATTGTGTACATTGCCTACCCATTGTGTCTAAAGAGAATTAAAAATGGAGGAATTTCATACTTTGTCTAAAAAGTGCAGGCATTGTATAGAAGGACTAGGAGATTTAATAAAATTCGCTTATGTGATCATGCTGCATGACTGGAACTTTTATTCATTCAATTTTGTGCAATACAGAAGGTACATCTGGCCTCTCTGAATTATTGTAAGCATTGTAGCTGGAATAGTTCGTGCTGATGTAATGAAACATACAAACATAGGTCTCGGATTCAGCATAATGAATGTTGTATGTTTTACTGAACACCATTAATTACATTTATTGTCGAACATATTAGACAAAATCTAAATAAGAAGAAGCTTTGTAAATGGTTCAGAGAGAGTTACGTAATGGCGAAGAACGATACAAATAGGTACCAGAGCTTTAGGTATAAACAATAACGATTTTGTTATCGGGATTGTAGTATGTCGAACATTTGTTTCCTCATCGATTTCCCGATACCTATTCCATGTTTTCCGTTGTTATTGGGTTGTTATTGGTTGATCTTGCCACCTTCTCGAGCGGTCAAGATATCTCAGAATGGGTCTAATGAGTTTTTCCATATCGCTCCAAATCGTGTTAGCGGCCCCCTGATTTAAAACTGACAATCAACGCTTCGTAATAATCGCGTTCGGCGAAGACTGGGAGGTACGAGTTCACGCACATTGCGCAAGCGGTCGGAATGAAACGGAAAATTTTCCTCACATCCTCATTCTAACGTGTTTTCCACTGACAGATTTCGAGATTTCGGCAAACCCGGAATGCGCCACTGTTGCGTAAACGGGCGACGAAAATATTTAGTACGTTTTGTCGACTGCGAAAATTATAGGACAGGTTTTTCCCCTTTTTCATTCAGAGGAATCCGGATGATGACGAACCAGGTGAAAACCAAACTAATGGGAAAAACCAAATGTGTAAGTATGACATAAGTTACCTATACTGTTTTTTCAAACACATAATGTGTTTTTGCGAGCACCAGCCGGTTAAAAACTGAAACGAAATTATGTAACGAAAAAACGACCTGCAATACCGATAAACGTTGTAGGCTTAGGACAAAATTACACATTACTATTAAAGTTATAATTATTATTATGCTATATAATAATTAACATATATAATACTAAACAATAAATACCTATATTGTTATAGTTATTACACATTATAATTAAAGTGCTTACACATTACTATTATGAAATGAGATAAAGTTAACATTAATTCTGCGTTTGCGGACATGGATATATTGTTTGGCTAGCCCCAATTCTCGAATACTGTGCGTCCGTTTTAAGAATGTAACGAAATATCGTATGTTCGTAGCTTTTCAGTAACAACGAACGAAGCTGAAATTAGATCCACCGATCAACTTCTTTATTACAATAGCAAAGAGTTATTACGCCATAACATAATAATTCGGGGAAATGAAACAAAGGGTGGCTTACATTTTGCTTCCGAGTCTATTTATAGGTAGCGGAACCTTTGTTTTCCTTTTTGAATATTAAAAACAAATTTTACCGAAATTGAAATTTTTATTCTTTAGACCATCTGTGTGTAGGGGTGGGTATGTGAGTTTATATGAAAAAGGGGGGGAGGGGGATTTTTATTTGTTGTGTTTAGATAATTAAATATGACAGAAATGACCTGTGGCGTGCAATTTCCAAGCTAAAAGGAGTGGCGACCAATGACGCCAATAACGACGAAGTTATCCGAGCTGGGCATCTCAGCGGGAGTGCTCCGTGGTATCACCACCCGCGCCCTGATGGGTTCTTACTTGAACTGATGGTCATTTTATAGGTGCACTACATTTCATCCCACTCTTCCTATTTATCCTTCTGCAACCTCCCTCATCCCTAGAGCCGGCGTCGGGTAAACCTGGGTGTCCTCTCCACTTCTTTTATGCATTTATTTATTTACAGAGGTTAATGGTGTGTCCACTCCGCCTTTAAGGGAGTTTTATTTAAAAAAAAAAAAAGAAAAAAGTCTGTCGTACACAAATAGTTTGTTGAATTATCTCTGTCCGAGATTGGAAAATCAAAGTTAAACTATCTCAAAAATTGTACACTTTTCCGGCGACCCTTAATTCACTGTTAGAAAAAATTACCTTATCATGCAAACTTGTCATTCGAGGGTTATTTATTAATCTATTTTTTCAAGTGTACATACGTCCATAACAACATTCTAAGTCACCATACACAACATTTTCCATAAAACAATTCAAGTCAGTTTATATTTATGCTGGTCATTTTGAGAGTTTTTAGTGATTGAAAGAAAAGGTTTAATTTGGTTTGAAAAAAGTTCAATTTGGTTTCGAAAAGGTTTTATTAGAGAGTTTTTGTACTTCTCGTATTCATTTTCTCGTATACGAAAATGGCCTTTCCGAAACGAGAAGAGGTTTTCGTAACGTGGAAACGCTTTTCGGAACGGGAAGAGTCAGCTTTACTCGTGCTCAGCTTTTTCGGAATCGTAATTACGAGACGACAACTTGACCTTCCTCTAGGATAACACTCTGGAATAACTTAGCAACTATCATGCAGTTGGCATGGACACACATACACACCCGACAAAATCGCCCGACTTTTCCCCGTGCCGTCTTTTGTTGTTGGTTTAACCTTTGTATTTGTCTTTCTTTCGTGTTTTTTCCCCGCACCTCAACCAGAAGGGTCATTAGCGGCATTTTGTTTTTGCTTTTTACGTTTTATCGACGATTTCAGCTTTAAACATTTTCAAGGTTCATTTCTACACGTTTTAAAGATTCGTGTTGTTCATGGCAGAATCGTTTTCATATGATGTAGAGGTAAGAGGTCGTTGTTTCTTAATTTATGTTATATTATGGAAATTGTCTACTGTGACAATTGAGTTTTGAGCAGTGATTCACTACAAGAGTCACGTTAACGTCTTTGTAAGAGTTCTCTTCCTCTCGGGCTTACGAAAACGCTACGAGATATCGATGCAAAAAGGTGCTAGCTCTAACGGCTTGTTTTCGTGTTTACGAAAAATACCAATACGAGAAATACAAAAACTCTCTATTTAGTTTGAAAAATGTTCAATTAGGTCTGGAAATGCTATATATTATTCGCAAGTATGTCAAAAAAGACGTTTGAAGACACATTTGACTTTCCTTTACGTAGGAAGTGAGTTGTGAAATTGTATTGCCATTGATAGATATTACTATACATTGAATTGCACGATTGTTCAAAATGTGAGCTTGGCAACATGGGAGAACATTTACCCCAAAAATAAAAGGAAAAAAAATGTCTGCCAAGTTGGGTGTGGCAGATAGCTTCCTCGTTTACCTATCATGATTGTACAGATCACTTAAAAGTTTTAAATTATGTTGAAAAATTCTATAGCGGAAAAGAGTAAATCAAGAAGAAGCGTGAAATTTTATTATTGGTCAATTAAGAAACGAAAAAATGATACTGAATATAATTTACGTTTGTGCAAGCGCAGAATGAACTGATGAGTTGAAAACAATGAAATATGTACGGGACCATCTACAGCCTAAACCGCGAATTCGCTGACTATTTCATCAAAATCGTAAGAAAATTGTGGAAATAAAGGTCATTAAAAGTATTTCACAATGGCGCATGCGCAGTAGCTATTAATGATACGATCGTGTTGAAATTGATATGAGGGCATCAAGTCATCTTCTTCCAACCAGCATCCAAATTTAAGCTAAATCGGACGACTAGAGTGTGAAAAAATTGAACATAATGGAATTTACGTTTGCGCATGGGCAGAATGAAGTATTTATTTGGCAACAATGAAAATGATAGGGGACCATCTATAACCTAACCCGCGCGTACTCTAACAATTTTATCGAAATCTGATGAAAACAGTGGAAATTAAGGTCGTTGCAAGGATTTCACATAGGCGCATGCGCAGTAGCTATTAATGATACAATCATCTTGAAATTGATGCAGAATGATCAAATCCCCCAACTATCATAAAAATTTGAACGAAAATTTGAAAATTTGCTAATCGTCACTGTCATGCCGGGTGCAGGATGTCACTGAAGTAAACCCCCCCCTACTCCACCACTTAAGTTTCTCCACAATTGTCGAGATAACGAAGTGAATCTTGGAGTGCGTTTTTAGATTAAAAAAAAAACTAGATACCCAAAGGGGGATAATAGGTAGTCGGTACATAGTTCCCCCATTTTTTGCCGAGTTACGTCTCTTCAAATAGAATTTTTAACGCTTAATCGATGTAGAAGCCAGAATTGTGATATTTCATATTGTTCTCAGAGTGGAGCTGATGAATCTTGAAAAAGACTTGACTTTTACTTTTACCCACTACCTTTGATCGAAATCGGACGAGAAGGCCGTGACAAAAAATGAAACTTGATGCATGCACAGAATGAAGTATTGATTTATGAGGCATGCAACTGATATGGGATTATCCCCAGCTTAACCCGCACATTCCCTGAAAATTTCATCAACATCTAATACCTTGAAACTGTAGAAGTTAAGGTGTTACAAGGATTTGCAGACAAACTGACAGACATGAAACCAAAGCTGTTCAGAATGGTCTAAAACGTAGTACACAAGTAAACATTTTGATTTGGGAAAAAATTAATTTTTTTCATCTCCCGAAAATGAAAACGTTGGATCCGCTAAATGCATGTAAGTCGACCCGGAAGCAAAGTAGTAGCTGAAGAATCATTCAGTTTATAGTACTACATTGTGGGAACATTGGACGTTCCGAAACCTATTCGTCGACTCGTATTATTGATAAAACCAAGAAAGTGTCCTGAAAATTGTCGTTGTGTTATGGGTAATAAACCGGTGAAGGATCGGGAAACGAGCGTTGAAACGAACACCCGGAACAAACGATAAAGATGTAGGTCGTGGGTTCATTGACTTGGACAAAGCCCTCGAGCCAAGCGCCTCCACCGCAGTCCTTTTCGAAGGAGAGAGAGAAAGAGAAAAAAAAAATAAAAAATAAAAGAGAAGAAGAACTCGAGCTCTAAGACAAGAGGACCCAAAATGTACCACAGGAGCTTCAAGGAACCTCAGGGCGACGCGGGGAGCGATTCTCTGAGGCCCAACTTCTATTTTAGTGGTCGGGGCCAGTTCCCGAGGTTCATAAGCCAGGCTATGGAAGAACGGGTTGTCATGTTCAATTGAAGCCGTTGGTGTGGCTTTGAAAGCCACATTTACAATTCATGATTTGGATTTAGAAGGGGTGGAGGGGGGGATACGAAGAAAACAACCATTCATCCTGATTATTTGGGCGTTAAGGGGCCTTTAATTAATGATGCGTGGCCACAGGACCCAAAACCTGATTCTGCCAGGACTCGGCATTCGAACCGATTATGGTATCCTTTTATTCTACAGTTGAGCTGAAACGGTGATCATTAGTGGACATGTACAACCAACAAGATGTTCCACCAAGATTGCACATATACAGTAAGCACTTTTCTGAAAACATTGAAAAGTATGCGTATTATTACTTCTTTAGGAGAATTTTCGTAAAAAATGAAGCTGTTGCAATGGCTCGGAAATGTTTAAAATCAAAATTTTCGAAAATTTCCTTAATTGAAATCCGTTTTGAGACATTCTGAAACGAATCCTAAAGTTTAAAGCTTTTGCAAATGTATATATGTATATTTATGTTATATATGTATGTGTATGTACTTCCAGACAATAACCCTCCTTAGGATTGAGATAAAAATTCCGTTCTTACGCCGAAAAATCAATCTTTTCGAACGAAAGGATGAGTTCGTTAGCCAACAATTTTTGAGCTCACTAAATTTGTCAAATCTCAAACTTTGCACTTCTATAAGGGATGCCATGTTGCCCTCCGTCTCTGTGTTCTTATTATAAGTGGAGAAACTGTTTAGGGTGAAATATATATTTTTTTTTTAATGGGTGAAAACTGTTTACTTGGTGATAAATTTATAGATCTTGCTGAATTACCAGGTCAAATCACATCCAACATGTATTTATGAGGTTGATATACACTCTCGCACATCTAACGAACGCAATGCAACCAAGAAAATGACAGTATTTGGTTTCTTTGAAATATAATGAAGGATTTTCGAAAGTTTTTTTTTTTTTAGTTTTACACAGGGCAAAATTCGTATCTCACCAGTATTATAAACTTGTATTAAAACGTTTAAAAATATGTTTGCCCCCCCCCCCCCCCCCCTGTAAAGGATTAAAAACAAACCATAAACGCTTTTCAACGTTGTATTATATTTATTTAAAGAAACTGAATGCTCCAAAATAACTCAGTAAATCAGTAATTGGTCTTTAAAAAAAAAAAATAATTAAATAAAATAAAATAAATTAATTGATTAATCGGCTCTCCGCACTTCAACCCGGGCTGGACCTCCGGATCAACCTTTGTTTCCACCTAGAGCCAAATGTTTATACATTGAAGTACGTGGAATGGTGGCATTTACCTATGGTGATGGTAGTAGTCCTCCCTTCAAATTTCAACATCCTAGGGTGAAAAGATGAGAACTGAGCTTACTCAGCTGATCAGGATGGTCCCTCCTCAAGGTGGAGTTCCTCGGCCTCAAACGGGGAACGCGCTAACAGGCCCCAACGTCTATGCATTTTCCAGCGAGCAACTGATCAGGATCCGTAATTGTATTCGACTCTTGCTGTCCCAGAGAAGCTCTCTGTCAAATTTAAATTTCCTAGGGCAAACAGGAGAGAATTTACTCAGCTAATCAGGAAACAGTCTCACAGTCTGTTCGCCCCTTGATGTCCCTGTTGACGCCATCTAGAAGCGATTGTTTGTTTTTATTAGCGATTATTATTCTGACGATGTGGCCGGGTTCGTGAACTCTGTGCGCGACTTCGAGTCCACTTTCTTCAGTTATCACCCCCCCCCCCCCCCCCCCCCCCGAAGCCTTCCCTTCCACGGTAATCCAGCAGCTATAATTAACGGGATCAGTCTCTTTCTGTCATCTCGACCAGAAACCCCAAACCCCAGGATCATCAGCATTCCTGGAAACAGATTCTTCTGGGTTCCTCCTTCGTCGATCTATTCCTCTCAACTGTTAATTACCGTTCTGCAATACATTTTGACTCGAAACACAAGACGTGTTAACGCACTCTACATATTTTCATTGTTTCTGGACATATCTACTGGAATTGGCTTTTCCTGATATCGTCTACATCACTCAGAATTGAGAACCTGGCTTCGGGGGCATTCAGTTCTACTCAAATCTTCAGCGCGTATGCACTCGTGTCTTGAGTCAGGTAATACGGTCAGAACATTCCTTTATATTCATATAACTATCATTCGCTCATCTAACATTTATACTCCGAATTAATATTTACGCCATATGGCCATTACTCAAAATTGCCATATACTTTACTTGCTTATTTTGTGTTTCAATGATGTATGTTAGGAGGAGCTCCTGTTGGAAGTATTTTGTTCATTTTCTTTTCTTGGTTCATTAAAGATTTCGGCAAACGGTATATATATATATATATATATATATATATATATATATATATATGCGTTTCACATGTATGCGTCAACCACGGTAAAATAAAAGGTTAATGTTTGGGTAATTGGTGTGTTATAGTACACTCCCCACCTCTGCACGTAACCAGTCCCAAGGAGGCTCCCTGCGGAGTTCCAATTTATAAGGTGAACAGAAGAGAATTTAGCTCACTAGCTGAGTGAAGATCTACAAACTCCCCAGGATGGTTGTTCTCATCATAAGAAACAAAAGTCCCCATGGTCCCAATGAAAATTAGTTACAGGATTTTGAGTTATACCCGATTTAACCGCTGGAAATCGTATAATTAGGCCCTTTTATCATGATATGGAAAGAAATGTTTTTCCACAATTGTTGAGATATCGGATTGAAACTTGGAGAGTGTTTATAGGGTGCCTAATACGTTTTAAACACACAAAAATAAAAAATCCAAAAGTTGGATTTGGACAACCCAAAAAGGGGGAACGGTATGGAAGTACCTACTTGGGGTTTTTTTTTTTGTGTGTGTTTGCTTAAAACAGTATTAGGCAACTCAAAAATACTCTCCAAGTTTCGATCCGATATATCAAAAATTGTGGAAAAACGTTACTTTCCATATCATGGTAAAAGGGCCTGTGTACGATTTCCAGCGCTTAAATAGGGTGTAACCCAAAATCCTGTCTTTAATTTTTATTGAGCCCATGGAGACTTTTGTTTCTTATGTTGAGAAAAATCATCCTGGCGAGTTTGAGACGGATCCTATGGAAGCCAAATCCCATTGAAAAAGAGCGGGGTCCTTTGGAATATACAACGAAACTACTTACTTAACAGTTGTAGAGAACTACACCATAAAAGCAGACAATTATTTATTAAACATGAACAATTTAGAAATGATCTGTAAAGAAAAATTAAGAATGTGACAGCAAATTCCAGGACAAAATAATTAACAAATCGTAAAAAGAGAAGTTATTTATGGTGCTGAGCGGTGATTGCTAAACGAGATGACGTCCTCGGTTACTCCATATTTGCATTTTATGGCAGATTTCAACACTCCCAAACATGTTTCAAAACTCATAATATTCAACATCCATCTGATTTCACTTTCAATTGTTAGTCAAATAAGAAATGAGAACGAGAGTTCAATTGTATTGGCTGTTGCGATATTAAAATAATCGGACTGGCATGTCTCCATAAATCTTCATAAGTAATTGGGGAACTTGGAGAAGTAAGGCAAGAGTCACAAAACGTTATCACTTTCATTATTGTTGAAGGCTGACTGTAACTGAAAAGTAATAACTAGCTAAACTGTAACTATTACAAACTTTGTGAGCATACAGACGTAGATTATCTGCCAAATTTCTGTGTCGTAACATAAAATTTGGTACTACGACCTTGGTATCGGTGTAGACATTGAAAACTTGTGTACCTCCAAAATCGGAATAACACTCCTTTTTGTATTTCACAGCACTTCTGGTGATTCCTCGTAGAAGGTTAATAGACGATTTTTGTAGAAAATTAAGCAATTGCAATGGCTTCAAAATGCTGTAAAAAATCATATTATTCCAAGAATTTAGCCTTTCCTCATGTGAATACACACATAAAGACGAGGAGGGAGGGCAAGAGATAATCAAATTGTTCTAAAAATAATTTCCAAGTATCTAGCAAAGTGGATAATTGGACATTTCAAAAATTAAGTTCTGCAATGATCGTGTCACGAATAAAAGGTAGGTACAAAACATAATAAGGATAAGATGGTACTGTCCGGTGCATGAACAATGTAGCTATTTTCTTTTACGAATCCGCAAAAATGAGAAAATTTGAGCGTGCTGGTCGCCAAATCTTTATGCTTGTCTGCCGGCTAGCTGGCTGCTCGAGATGTAAGAAATGCGTCCTCTGCAGAAGGAACTGGGTTTTCAAGGCTAAGGGCCAGTTTCACCAATCTGAGCTAATGTCCCGTCAACTTAACCAAACGGTTACGGGAGACTGACGATTAAGAGCGGCGTTAAGGAATTATCTTTCACCACGTGAATTCAGACGTCAAAGTAATCACTCCCGTAGCTGGTTATGGTTTGGTTAGTTAACGACGAAAAGTTTCATTTTGTCCATCAATCGTGGAATATTTGTCCATTAAGGACAGAAAAGTGGCTGCCCGGAGCTTGGAATCATAACCTAAACAACTTCAACAGCTGTTTCTTATCGCGATTAGGAGTTGATTTCTTCTAAATTGAAACACTGAAATTCGATTTACATTAATTTTGAATAAACATTTAAATGAGAGAGAGTAAAAACCACTAGATACCTGCGCTCGAAAATCTTTTTAAATGAGGAACCTGTGAAGTGAAGTGAAATAAAACATATTTATCTTTCTACTCTTTTGGTGGCCTAAGCAGTAGATCTTCCGGGACTGGAGGGTATCATACCTACATTCCAAGAAATTCATATATATATAAGAGGATAGGTACTAGCTGATGGAAGGGTTGTGACCAAAAACTATGGATATCTCGTCAGATAAGAAGTAAATACATAAAAATCTCTACTTCTCAATGGGAAACGTATAAATGGGCTTATCAAACTTGTTAGGTACCTACCTACCAAGGTATCTACCTAATCTCTATGCTGGTTGAGTGAAAGCATTTAGCAACATTGTTTTTAATCCAGATATAGATGTTAATTATTTTCCTTATGACTTGAGGTCGTTGTCGCTTGAATAAAATTCAAATCAGCAAACAAAACAAGTTGTAGAGCGGCCCTTAAGAGTCTAGTGATCTCTGATTTCTTGTCTAATTTTTAAACTACCTTAACATATTATATTGCTGGCGTTTCATACTTCTTTGATATTAATGCGAAACGAGCTTGTGTACGGAAAATTTGAAGTGTTGCGTTTTATTGAAAAATCCCACCACCTACGAACTCGTAAATGGGGGCAGACGGTTATGTGAGTGAAAATTCTTTTTTCCAAGTGACTTGTGGCCGTTTTTCAAACAATGTTGAACTTAAATGTTAAAATCATTAAATATTAGTATATTTTTGGTGAATAAAAAATGGAAATTTAAGGCTCCTTATACACTCACAACTTAAAGTTAATCATCTGTTAACCTCTTAATTCCTCGAGGGTCGGGTGATTAGTAAATCAGCGTTGGTAAACAGAACATCAAGTTTTGACGGACAAGTTAACCAACAACGGGTATTGGTGAATGAAAAATCGCTCTAACGTCTGATTAAGCTCAAACATAATGCCGCGTTAATGCTAATTCTTGATTTACTCAAAAGGTGACACTGGCCCTAATAGGGATTCATATAGATCCCGAAGCACCGACGCTTATCGGCAACCGTACCGATCACAACCTGTTCTCACTATCGCAAAGTGAAGGGTATCTCACTGTTCGTCCTTCAAACTCGAGGGGGCATTAGAACCGAGCGGTTTTATGGAAACGTTGAGGAAACTAATAATTTGCAATGTATATTACTTATTATTATTGTTGCCCAAGTTTCGCAAAATGGAAAATTTAGGCCTTGTCACTGTGTACAAAAAAAGTGGTAATCTTGATGCCCTCATTTCAGCTCAGACGGAAGTATAAAAGGCAAAGTCAGCATAGTCAGCAATGGCAGTAATGATATACAGCCATATCCATCCCAGAACAGGGAGGGCTGAGATTAGAAGACGATCCAGCTGAATTTCAAATACTATCCGGATATACGATGAGGTTCTATGACTTTTCTTCCCCGAGATTTCGTCAGCCTTGGATTTTGCTCTCCCCACCCCCCTCCTCAAAACAGGGAAAAAATGAAGTTGACATTGAGAAAAAATTGAAAATTTTAAAAGTTGACTGGGTGAGTTTACTCACGACACCTACCAGGTAAGGAAAGATAATATAGGTATAAATACTGAGATGTGGGATAATATAGAGTTACTGCAACAAATTAAGAAATAATGAAGTAGGAATCAAAAACAGGATCAGGATCAGAATGTTCTCGGTGAACGTAGATCCCTAGTTACCTTTCGGTGAGCTCTTGCACTCTAGCTGTACAAACTTCTCAGCTTTCTTGGCAATGCAGCGATCCCGATATTTTCCACTAAGCCAGAATGGCTAAATCGTAGAACACATCCAAACGAAGTGTATCTATCAGTTGCCATACTGAAGGGCGACTGACGAGTTTGCTGAAACGAAGGTTTCCATGATTCCGAGTGATTATTTGTTTTGTCCTCTGCTCCCAAAGCAGCCTCGTTGACATTCGACAAGGTGGGAGGAAAAAGCGGTCGGATCCGTCGAATTCGGGTTCGGAGCGTACAAAACGATAGCTCTACGTGTGGAATACACTCACCTCACACTGTTCGTTGATATCTAAGACCATTAACTTTTGTTTACAAGAATTAATAACTATAAATACCATAAATAAAACTATATCAATATACACAGATAGTCAGTCAAGTATTAAAACTATAGGAAATGTAAAAATAAAAAGCAAACTAATCAACGAGATTAATAAACAAAGTAAGGAGTTAATTGAAAAAGGTAATAGGATCTCACTCAAATGGATTCCAGGACATCAAGGGTACTTTGGTAACGAAAGAGCTGATGAATTAGCGAAAAGAAGCCCAGAATATACATTCTTAGGGCCAGAACCATTTATGGGAATTACCCTTCCATTGTGCGAAACGAAAATAAACAATTTCATGTGGAATAAGGTTACCTCCAAAATCATGGAGAAGGAAAATCTATACAAACACTCGAAAAACACAGGAACTACCACATATATTTCAACCTGCACAGATTGGCTATTAGGACTGAATAGACTGAAGATAAGAAGGGTAATAGGGGCTCTGACAGGACATTAAGCTGTCAGATCAAAAATGAACAAAATAAACCCGAGAGTACCAAATATTTGCATGTGGAAACATAGAAACTATGGAACACTATTTATGCAAATGTCCTATATACTTTAGATCGAGACTTCTCAGTTTTGAAGATACTATAATTAAAATAAATGATATTAAAAACAGTGATGGGAACACTATTCTTACATTTATGAGGCATACGGGAAGGTAGAAAGCAGCCGTTCTAAAATGAAAAAAAGTATCCATAACCTACATTCTAAGATGCTTGGATAAGATAATAAAATATACACAAACAACGTAAGTAATGATAAGGAAGCCTAGGGGGAGATTGTACATGGGCCTTTTCAGGCCAAGACTAATAGTCACTGGTCCTCCCTACTTACTCGAGCTCCCAATGTTGAATTGAATTGAATTGATATCTAAGACGATCCAATCTGCCTTCCCTCACTGGCTGGCGAAACATCAAGGAAACGAACTTAACAGTTTCCAAAACCTTGGGCGGCTTTTTAGCATGGAACATCCCCCCCCCACCACCACTTGCCTTTTTCTTAAATTTTTGAATTTTCAGGTTTTTTTTTTTCTTTTTTCCCCTTCTTTTTGAGAAGAAAAGTCCTAGGCTGACAAAATCTAGAGGAAGAAAAATCAGTTTCCCGTACATATTTCAGACGAGTGTTAGGAAAGTATCCGCCTTACCTTGACCCCTCTTGTGTATATTTTTTCAATATTTTTACACACTTTTTGCACGTCTAACTGTTATTATGTTTATGGTAATAAAGTTGATTTGAATGTTCCCTGTTGATAATTATTGCTAAAACATTGGTATGCACAAGGGGTAAAGTATCGTACGGGGGTAAGGAGTCTTGTTTCTTAAGGGGCCTACTGTCTTTTGGTGGTAAAATGGACATTTCGTGAAGGGGGAAGGGGGTATGGGGGGAGGGGGGAGAGTTGTCCAAAAATGTTGATACGGGGTAAAGTGGCAACTTCCTGTTTCTTCGTGTCCACCCGATCCTTGCTATGACATCCGACGTACCTATTACAACATATCAGATTTCTGGCTTGTGAATTAAGAATCACGATGCAAACTCACTCTGGTAGAGGTTCGGGGAACCAAACAGATAGCTGGTTCTACATGTTCAAGCGCAAGCGTAATATTGAGTCTTTCCAAGACATGTCTAAGCAAGATTTTAGATAGAAATCAGGTTCGACTATTCTGTCATGGACAAACGAAACAGGTAACAGCTCAACACCCACGGCATCAACTCTCCTGTTCAGTAAGTGCCATACTTTACTCAAACTTAGCTGTAATCCTCGACCCTTAAGTGTCGTTATCCCTCTCTTAATCCTCTAGTAAGAAGCTTGACTCCCAGTCGGAAGCGTTTGATTAAAAAAATAGTGTTTTGTATCAGCAACACCAGAAAGTCCATCAAGCTGTCAAAAAGCCACCAACGGATTTTTCAGTGTCAGTGACTGACGGGTTCTTTATACCCTCAGGTTTAATACGGGGTGGATAGTTAACGACACATCAGGCACCTCGACACGCGAGGATTATGTCGGTTCAAAAACCTTTTGGCCCCGTCTCGTTCGGAATTGTGGAGGTGCTAAAAGTGGCAGACCACCAGAGTAAGCTGCAGAGCAATTACGGAACACCCATCAAAACAGGTGGGGAAGCATCTTTGAGGGATTCCGACCCTATTCAACTTTTGAGGTTAATACCCCCAAAAGTTGTCGCGCTTTTCCTGGTAATCGGATATTAGTACTTAATCCAACACTGGTTTGAGGGCAGTCCACCTATTGTGAATAGCCTACCTGCCGGTGTTCCCAAAATAAATACCACCCCTTTAGAAAACAGCTTGCAAAACCACTACCTTACCTACCTTACTAACTAGTGTAACACGTTTGCGGCAATTGAGGTCCAGCAGTCTGTAATGAAAGCGACACGATTGCGGAAGATCATCCAATCGTGGTATCGAAAAATACAAAAAGATAAAAAACCTACTTCGTCATTAACTGCGCCAAACTGAGGTGGGTATGTGGCTAAGGCTATTTTACGGACTCAGCTGCATACATCCCGATAGTGTGTACAATGCGTTCACAACTATAATGCTGCAGGCCCAGACAGAAGGGATGTCATACAGTTATTATATATTGACTAATTATATTGAAGAAAGTTGTTCTTTTCTGCCGCATATTTGGGCAGCTCCACCATCATTCGATTCCCCCCGAACGACCAATGGGGCAGAAACATTTCACGCAGATTTCAACCGGCAATTTTACAACCCACACCCTAATATACACCATGTAATTAAAACTTTTGAGGCTATCCAGGCGGAATCGGACCTAAAAATCAAGTCCATCAACAAGGGCTGTACGAACCCAACTCGAAAACATCTGGCGAAGAAAGTCCACGAAACTAAAATAGATATAGTAGCGGAAGCATTTTTCAATTTTGAGAGAAAAAAATTTGTCGACTCCAAAACAAAATTTCCACTCGCATCTTACGTTTTAAACCATTCTGAACAACTTTGGTTCCGTGTCTGTGTGTGTGTCTGTCTGTCTTGAGTCCCCAAATCCTTGCAACAAGGTTATTTTCTGCAGTTTTCATCCAATTCGGATGAAATTTTCAGGGAATGTGCGGGCTATAGAGTGGACATGCGCAAACGTTAATTCTACCAAGCATCATTTTCTCAAGCCCTAGTCGTCCGATCTCCCTCAAATTCGGATGTAAGTTGGGGGATAACAATTTGATCTTCTTATATCAATTTCAACATTTTCATTATTATCATCATTATTTTTTTTTTTTTTTCATTATTACTAATGTGCATGTGCCAAATTGAAATCCTTATAAAAAGCTTATTTTCCACAGTTTTCATTCGATCTGGATGAAAGTTTTTAAGGAATGTGCGGGCTAGGGTGTAGACGGTCCCCTATTATTTTCATCGTTGCGAAATCAATACTCCACTCTGCGCATGAGCAAACGTAAATTCCATTATGCTCCATTTTTTCACGCCGTTTGGATGATAAATAGGGGATGGCAATTTGATCATCCCATATCAATTTAAACATGATTGTATCATTAATAGCTGTTGCGCATGCGCCTATGTGAATTCCTGGTAATGATCTTAATTTCTACTGTTTTCATCCGATTTCAATGACATTGTCAGATTTTTTTTTTTTTTTTTTTTTTTTTTTTTTTTTTTTTTTTTTTTTTTTTTTTTTTAGCATTCCTCCAAAATTATGGTTAATGACATAACGACAAAATATCCGAACGATAACGATAAGCTCATGGAATTTGTTACGGAATGAAATAGGATCCGTGGTTGAGCACTAAGGCACCAACATTCTTTGGAGGATTTCACTCTCTTACTTTCGCTCATAAGATTCATCATTTTCCGGATATAACTGCCAACAAATTGTCAAAAAATGCAATCTCGTTGGAGTAATTTGTTAGGAGTCGCTCACCTCCCCACTGGGTTTACTTTGATAATCACCAGCTTGTTTCTTCCTTAGTGCATGTTAATGTTGTTCGAAGTTTATACATTGTTGGCGTTGGCTTGAACAATATTAAAATATTCTGAAGTTTCGCATTCTGCCACTATTGTTGATGAAATTTAGTTGGGTTAAAGAATTTAAGATTTATTCCACTAAATCCGATAACAATTCAATGGTCAAGGTTCAAGCCACACCTCAACCAGAAGGGTCATTAGCGGCATTGAACAAGGTGTCTAAAGGGACACTGGCAGTGGCAAGATTCTAAGAGGAGCCATGTTGCCAACCTTGACTAAAAAGGAGCGTCATCATGGACTCCACTGGCAACTCGGAGGGGAAAATAATGAGGGGTACAGTGATGACCACTGTTTAGCCCTCAAAGTGGATTTAAAAAAACCCAAAAATAAAATAATATAACTAAGACTAGATGTAAGTTAGGGAAATAACTATAATAATGCTATTATATACAATTAGCAAAGTGAATAAAACTTCAACTAGATGTAGGTATATAAATATATCACAGATCAGATATCAAAGTTCGTAGTAGAGCTCAGCGGATCTCAGGTACAACAACAGGCATCGGACCTTGCCTGCTCCGAATAAAACGTCAACCCACTGTGGGGGCTGATGCTGGACTCGGAGGTCCATAAGGGCTGTGCAGTCCTTCAGAAAGTGGAGGATGGACAGACCTCCCCACACCCCCCCACACACATCTCGAGCTTCTGCACTAAACAGGTGTCGGTGAGTAAGACGGGTATGGCCTGTGACAACCCGGTTGACCACTATTCGATCCCTCCTTGGAAGTAAGGTTACGAAAGGGCCCACCGGGCTCAAGTCTTGAAGGACACCACGTAGACCAGTGATCTCACCCTGCCATTGCTCATGCCAGGAGATTTGATCCTCTATGCGTATAGGCAACTTATCAATGGAGTTATCACCAATGACTCTTCTTATAATGGCATCTGCACACTCACTGCCATGAATACCCACATGGTTCGGTGTACCCACATAAATGTTATGATTGAGCCAAATGTCGTGGCTTGGTGTAGCGATCCACGTAGGCTTTGCATTAGGGGATCATCAGAGTATGTCTCTGATCACCTCGATGGTACTTAGTGGATCGCTACAAATCACAGGAGCCCTTCTTCCTGGTAAATTTATTGATAGTCATTCAAATTTATTTACAAAATCCATGTTATATTAAGTTTATAGTAAGATTGTGAATTATGAAATTTTCATTTCAAACTGAAAACTTGTATTCAGCAAAATATTTAGGTAAATAATATAAGTAAGCTGGATGAACAGACAAACACGGGAATTAGAAGGAACCCAAATAGGGCGAACTAATATATTGATTCAGAAACACCGATAATCCTGTTTTTCTAATAATTTTTCTACCCATGCCATCTAATCATAACAATCTCCAATAACAACTAGAGACGGTACTGGCCATTTATTTGGTGTGTATGAGCTCATCAGTTTTATTTGTCCATGTAAATCAACCCACCGATGTCCAACGCGGACGGTCCAGCAATCGGATCCATCAAAAAGAACGAGCAACATCGTTAAGAATTTCGGTCGTTAGCGTTTATTTCTCACCCCGGCCAATCCGAATAGTCACCCCATGCAGTCGATTAGCTCCCCAAAGTAAATAGGAAACTATTAAAATATCTCAGACGTCTCGGCTAGATGGGGTCCTATGGATTCTATTAGGAAATCCCAAAGTTTCGCGGTCATGTGATTGCCCTCCTAGTCGGGTATTTATTGCTTGTTATTTCTAGAGAAAAAAAACCAAAGATCCAGCGCGTGGTTATAATTTGGAAGGCATTTTAATTATGTTTTACGACTCCCATTGACCTTGTCGCCAAATCCTCCTCCGATAATGGGTCGGCATAATTACGCAACCATTCAAACCAGAACAGGTATCTCTATGCGGCTCTTTTTCTTCTGTCTCACATAGTTAGCATTGTTTTTTAGTTTTCATAATGAGTAAAACTTATTTGAACAAACTTTGTATCCCATATTCAGCAGTGGATAATATCATTTCAACGCCGTGTTAAGAGATACTAACGGCCAACTCTGAATCTAGCTGCGAAAATTGTATTTATGTAACTGAATCGATAAAACGAACTAAGGAATATCATGATTATGTAGCCTTATTTCAATATTCTTCCAACAATGGAAGTTAAGGGGAGCGGTGACATAACATTTTGATTTCAACATTTCGGAGGCTATTTCAATAGTTTCGTTTACTACAAAAATAGTTTCGTTTTCTACAAAAGTGGGTAGCAGTGGCGTAGTTTGAGGAGCGGCAGGGTGGGCACAGGCCCTCCATTAATCATAAAGGATGCATAAGTTCTTTGATGAATACAATTAAAATTAATCATTTGAATCTTCTAATTTCGGTAGGTACCTAACACCTTCAATTGGAGAATACAATTCGTAAAATAGCAAGAGCGAATTTAAGGTTTTCGGTGGCCTTGTTGCCCCCGGATGTTATTACTTTGAGCCTGACTGCTAAAATGTAAAAAACATGGAATCATGTTTTAGCTCCTCGCTCTCACTTTATTATAGAAATGATCACGACGATTGAGCTCTTGTGAGATGATGATCTCCTAATAGAAACTTGCGAGTAAACATTCACTTTATTATAGAAAGAGGCTAAAGAGGCTACATACGAAATTACAACTTCCTATAGTGTAAAGTATAGAAATTACCTATTAAAATGATTTAACCACCGCTTCACAAATCAAACCGTTCTCGCAATATTCGGATCACCTGCTATGAATCACATAATCGAAACACCAGCTCAATGAAATCATCAGAAATTAACAAGCGGTTGCAATCATGTTCACAATATCAATAATTGAGAATGATCACCTGTGTGTAAACAATTATTCATATAACCATGCTCATAACTCAGCTTGTTGGCCACGCACTTCGCAGTAGTTAATATAGTATGGTTGGATAAATCGAGAGCTTTCGAACGAATGGTCAACGAATTTTGTGGGATGAAAAACGACGAAGTATCATATCCCTAGCAACGACTCGGTTGTAAGCGGAAATCATCACAATTATTGGCGCTACTTTCATCTCACTTTATAGTCTCACTTTTCGGCGGGAGATATATCGCTAAAACATGATTCCATGTTAAAAATAGTAGTGATAATTATTATACGAATCTGTTTGCATACCAACTTTAGACGCTTTCAGAAATAAAGAAGTTCTTATTAGGCTCGTTTGTGTTGGTGCAAAATGACGTGGATATTATACAGTCCCACGGAGAGGATTAAAATCACCGTAAACGAAACGGAATTGTGGATACTACAAACTGAAATCAAGTCGTTTCCCACTACCTTCCGAGGCTAGCCCAAATGCGATTTTTCCTAGTTCGCCTATATGCGATATCCATTGTTCAGTGTGCACAAAAGTTCCCCTAAGAACTCCCCTACTTTTCAATGCCTACCTGATTGCGCTTGAATCTTCGATCTTTTATTAATTTTTGATCGTTTGTATATCGTAATACATATTATACCGTTGACGTTAAAAATCCTAGTTAAAATAAAGCAAAAATACAATTAATAGAAGACTACAGTGGTGATTGAAATAGTTTAATAGAAATTATTAAAATATTCTACTGTAGCAATATTTATGTTCTACCCTTGCATATTGCTGGTGTTTGTTAACATTTTGTTGTGCTTCTCGCTCTCGGTTTCATACCCCGTATTTTATTTCACGTACCTATATAATACAGTAGTGTGATATTATCCAGAAAAAGTGTTTTTCGCGCTGAAATACCTAACAATTGAGGGATAAACGTCCACAGATATAATTTTGCAGGCAGTATGTCTAGTGCTCCCCAGTTCATCGGTACCCATTTGTATTTATCGTAGTTTTTAACTTTCGGATTAGTTGATCGTGTAGGTATATTTTTTCTAAATAGTATAATGCATTAATAATCAATATGTAGGCTTGTGAATATGAAAGCGTACGCGATTTAAAATCATGACAAAAAGCCATTGAATATGTATAAACGTTAGACATCAAGTACTAGAAATCAATACTAAAACTGTAAAATAAAATGACATCTTTGACTGTAGCCTCTCCGTGAGAAATGACTTAGCTACGCCACTGGTGGGGAGTATAGCTACCTCACATTGTAACATGGACGTATAGAATTAGTTGAAGAACAAAGTACGAGTCGGAATGACGACGTAAAAAAAAATTAATGTTTGGTCGTGCGCACCGGACTAATATTTACTCCAAACTCTCTCTGAAACTTGAAACTCAAACTGAAACTTGAAAATTTCATAGAAATCTGTTCATCAGCTCGGAGTTTTGTCTGTATCAATCAATTTTAGTTTTGCGCATGCGCAATAGTTACTACTCCACCAATTGCGATATAATTCATAGGGAATTTTTCTAGAACCTATATCTACTTCCCGAGTTTGAACGAAATCAGACCAATAGATGATATGAAATCGACGTTATTTACAATAAATAACGTTTGCGCACTGGGCATGACAAGGATTTACCATAGACAGACAGACTCGGAACCAAAATTGATCAGCAAGCTCTGAAACGCAAAAAGCAAGTGGGAATTTTGATTTTGGAGGACAAACATTTTTTCGACTTCAATCACGAACACAAAGTTTCCCTACCTCCGAAGGTGAGGAAGCAAAAAGTTTACGTTTCTGTGCACACGAAATTCTTCCCCCTACAAACAAATGACAGGCTATCTATACATTCTCATTTGACAAGGCCAAAAACATCACTAAATGAAATCTCTACTCTTGCATCAAACAGGCCTAACTTGAATGCTTCACGGGATGGAAATCTATGGAACGAATAAATAGACGCTATTAGCGTTTTTGCATCGATTATGGGGGGATAGATCCTGATCCGACTCAACTCGCACAAGGCAAATTACCATTCCTTCACTGAATGTTTACTAATAAATCATGAACAACAACTGAAAACACATTTCTTTACACTAGACAACAAAACTAAGCACTGGAAGTTGAATAAGAAGTTCAAAAGGTGTTGGCCTTGCTCTATGGAGCCCCAATTTCCAAGTCACTAGACGCCTACTACCAGTTGCGTCTGTGTTCACAGCAGAGCTGTGGGCAGTGACACTGGCTGTTCGTTACTGCCAATTATCAGGAGTGAGGAATTATGTGATTTTTAGCGATTCACTAAGTATCATCGAGGCGAATAGAGACTCATATTCTGATGATCCCTTAATACAAAGCCTACGGGTATCGCTACATCAAGCTACGACATTGGGCTCAACCATAACTTTTATGTGGGTACACCGAACCATGTGGGTATTCAAGGCGATGTGTGTACAGATGCCCTTGCAAGGAGAGTCATTGGTGATAACTCCATTGATATGTTGCCTGTACGCATATAGGATCAAATCTCCTAAATGCAACATCAAGCCAATTCCATCTGCCATGAGCACTGTCACGGTGAGATCACTGGTCTACGTGGTGTCCTTCAGGACTTGAGTCCGGTGGGCCATTTCGTTACCCTGCTTCCAAGGATGGATCGAATAGTGGTCGACTCACAGACACCTGCTTAGTTCAGAAGCTCGAGATGTTGTGTGTGGGAGGTGTGGGGGTGATCTGTCCCGCCACTTTCTGGAGGACTGCCCAGCCCTTGTGGAACTCCGAGTCCAGCATCAGCCCCCTCAGTGGGTTGACGTTTTATCCGGACCAGACAAGGTCCGATCCCTGTTGCTGTACCTGAGAGAAGCTGAGCTCTACTCTACTACGAACTGTGCTATCTGATCTTTGATATATTTATATTCATCAAGTCGTAGTTTTATTTCACATTGCTGATTGTATATAGTAGCATATATACAGTTATTAGCCTATTTTACATCTAGTCTTAGTTGTATCCGTTTATTTTATTTTTTTTTTTTTTGTTTTTTTTTTTCAACCACTTTGGGGGCTGAACAGTGGTCATCACTGTACCCCTAATTTTTTTTCCTCCTCCGAGTTGCCAGTGGAGTCCATGATGGCGCTCCTTTTTAGTCAAGGATGGCAACATGGCTCCCCTTAGAATCGTGCCACTTCCAGTGTCCCTTTTGACACCTTGTTCAATGCCGCTAATGACCCTTCTGGTTGATGTGCGGCTTAAACCTTAATGAAAAATATAAGTTCAAAAGGTTTATTTGTTTATTATTTACAAGTACCAAGTGTAGGTGTAGGTATCTACAATCAGTAGTGGATTTTACGTCGCTATAAAGAGTATTCAAGTAGTATTTTATTTTAGATTTTCATAGAAATGATTAAACTAGATTCGATTGTGTATAAATTACGGAAAATGCACAACCAATTTTTGTAATTTCACCGAAGGAGAACAGCTCGAAACGCTCAGGATATTGTATGGTTTCTTAGAAGTATTTATGCACTTGTTCCACAAAGTTTATCAAAATTGATGAACATCTTCACACTATAAATGAAACGATTTAGCGAGATTTCAAGAATATATTCCACTTAAAATGCACCAGCGAACTTGTGAATTTCAGATCATGCAATGATTTGCCTAGGTATAGCTTGCACCAAGGTATAACCTATCAGTCTTGGTTTCTTGGTTTTCTGGTAGGTAACTACCTGTTCTTATTAAAATGATGTAATAAAAGTGCAGTGTATAGAAATGTACCACATTTACAAATATAGGATTTTGGTTTGGCAGAATCACTGTGTTCCAGTTAGTAGTAACGTCTAGTAGGTACGTAGTAGTAGGTAGTTTAGTAACGTCTAGAAACAAGCAAGGGACTCTTGTGTTCTGGTCGATTTTAGCATGGAACATTCTTTAGCCTTGGAGTAACTAGCGAAAAATGTTACGCGGATGTGTCACGAATTTTTTTCTTTTTTCTTGTGACTTTAACACACAACCAAGCCGTTGCTGGAGAATTAAAACTTCTTTAGTGTTAATGGGACAAAAATCGTTCTCCATTCGTTGGAAAGTTCTCGATTTATCACGCTTTCTTTCGTTTTTGTCCTTCTATTTATGACGTATTTTTATATTTATTTATGTTATAAATGGATATAGTAAACAATGGCGCTTGTCTTGTTGTCACTTGGTTGAGAAGTTAATATTGGTTATAGTAATTGTACGCGCACCATAACAGAAAATTACCTACCAAGGTAATTAATTCTAATTTCGATTCTATTTGTCGTAGGAAACTCCTGAAAATTTTGGTTTTTGTTACTCGGTCACTTCTGCCAGGCATGTTCCATGATTCTTGACTTTTAGCCACGCGCTCTAAGTAATAACATCCAGGGGGTCTGCCCCCCCCCCCCCCCGCAAATGGGGTCAAGGAGCAGAGCCCCTTGCGAGGCCCGAGTTTTTAATCTAAATTTGCTCGATTCAATATTCCCTGTCATATTCTTTAACGATATGTTACTATTCTACCAATCATCATTCACAGTGAGGTAAATTTCAAAACTTTTCGTATAATGTTAGTTATGTAGTTACGTACGTATGTAACTACCTAATTAGGGAAAGGGAGGCACCATTCGACCATCCAACCAAAAACTATTTCTAATTAGAACATATATCGTTGTATTTTCAACATTTAGAATGCTTCAAGCGCCCTAGACTCTTTCCCCATCACAAAAAATACGAATGGAAATAAAACGAGAGAAGACGCAGTTTTAAAGAATGTTGGGTACAGATACGATCTTCAATTACACCTGAGTCGGAGTCAGGATCTACTTGGGGTTTTATTTCGCGATGATGCCACTCTATTTTAATAATTTTCTTAGCACATGATAGAACAGGTGTTTATTATCACCTGATAAAAAATTGTAACCTCCTCAGTGAACAAATAAGCGTAATTGGAACCATTTTCCGCGAAGTCTTCGTCCGATCGTCCGATGTCAAAGTGTGAATCTGAGGGAGGTACAGTTTTCAATGGCTTTCTTGTCTAAAACCCCTACCTTTGCTGTTCATTATACTGTTTATTTTTCAACATTTTGTCCCTGTATGAACTGCGCACTTGATACTTCAATACTTGATGCTTCAAGGCTGCAAAAATTGCTGCAGTCAATCAATAAAACGTTCTTGCCACTATTTTTTTTATAGCGGGGCAAGTGCGTTTTCAACTAAGCGGCAAGTGCGTGTCATTAAAAAACCGCATGAAATTTCCAGGAAAAATGAGAAAATCAAGGTCTTGAAAGCTAGTTTCCATTCAGAACCTCTTCCTCAACTCCCACGCACAACCGCACGCTTCTCCCAAACAGTCCTATCTGATTCCGCAAAACTCTGGAGTCTTCAAATTCTCTCTCACCCCTCATTCCCCAACCGACAGCGAATCAGAGGACAGCCAACAAGTGGATGAGTTTATTGACCATTTTATCAACTCAGGAATTCATGTTGAGTTGCTAAAAATTATCTATTTTGCGGCGTTTTATTTTTCATTAACAATTCATTTTAAATTATACCTAAAATCTACCTACATTGGTTCATTTTATTTTTATTATTTTTCGGGTAGAAAGTTGAAAACGCACTTGCCCCACTGTACGTACGCACTTGCCCCCTGTTGCAAGTGCGTTGTTTGAATGCTTCTAGGTTTTTCCCAATTCTTAATGAATTACTAACTTCAATTCATTATATCCACACGTTTTTCGACGTAGAAAGATCTGGGGAATGTAATAAAACTGTAGTCATTATTCAACTTGTAATTTGAGCGAAATAGTAGCAACACAATTTTTTTGTTGACATTTTCATGTCTTTGCCCTGGCACATTGCACAAAAAACTGTCACGTAACGTAACGTAAATATTTTGACGATTTCCGCTTACAACCGAGTCGTTGCTAGGGAAATGGTACTTCGTCGTTTTTCATCCCAAAAAATTCGTTGACCATCGATTTATCCAACCATATTATGTTAACTACTGCGAAGTGCGTGGCCAACAAGCTGAGTTATGAGCAAGGTTATTTGAATAATTGTGTACACTCTGGTGATCATTCTCAATAATTGATATTGTGAACATGATTGCCACCGCTTGTTAATTTCTGATGATTTCATTGAGCTGGTGTTTCGATGATTTGATTCATAGCAGGTGATCCAAATATTGCGAGAACGGTTTGATTTGTGAAGCGGTGGTTAAATCATTTTAATTGGTAATTTCTATGCTTTACACTCTAGGAAGCTGTAATTTCGTATGTAGCCTCTTTAGGACATTGACTTGACGATGCCCAGGGTCCGGATCAGATGAGTGGCTTTTGAAGCTAATTTCTATGTTTTACACTCTAGGAAGCTGTAATTTCGTATGTAGTCTCTTTAGCACATTTACGTGACGATGCCCAGGGTCCGGATCAGCTGAGTGGCTTTTAGAGCTTGCATACGAGTCTTAAGGGGGGTAGGTGATGTAGCCTGGCTCGAATTCAATGAAGTACCCACGGGTGTCGGAACAATGAGTCAACACGATCGCGAATTCAATTAAGTACCCACGGGTGGGCGGTTTCTCTTATGGCCCATTTAATTGATTTGTACGCCCCGCCGTGCGATGCACGGGTGAGATCTGCCTAGTAATAAATACAATAAGAAAACACACATGAAAATGTCCCAATGTGTTGCAGACTCGTATGCAAGCATTTCAAGCTGCTTTGTCTTTCTTTTTGTCCGCACTCGCCCTTCACGACTTTTCTCGTTATTCCACTATTAAGATCTCATTATACGTTCAACCTTGAATTATATAAGTTTGAGGTTAATAATCCAAATTGTTTTCAAATGAACTGTTTCGTGTACAAGAACTTTTTAAAGATTTAAGCCGCATCTTAACCAGAAGGGTCATTAGCGGCATTGAGGGTGGGAGAAGGTGGGAGAGAGTGAGAGGGAGGGCGAGGCGGAGGGAGTGAGAGGGAAGTGAGTGTGAGAGAGTGATGAAATTTTTTTTCAATTTTGACGGTTAAGTCCCCATGGTGATATTTGTGATATTATGACTTTCAAGACAAATTTTTGGACGCTATCGCCCCCTGTAGTGGATTTGTCGGTTGGTTATGCGGATTCACCCCTTCGGGTGAATTTATAAGCTTGATCTTTGGTGGCCCTTAAAAGGGCCATCGAAGCGTTGTGTGGTGTGAAATTCATCACACCCCCATTTTTCACAAACGCTCCAAATACTGATGAATACTGATCGAGTTTGGACACGAGATTCCACTCACACAAGAGTTTCAAACAATGGCTCGGCTCCATGGGTTTGGGCTCCTAAGAAATTCCAGCCATTTCATCACGCACTGCGGTATGGGTGAGATTGGATCAGTGCGAGCCATTCTGCCTGTTTGATTCGTCTTGTAAGGTCATCTTAAGAAATTGGATTATCAGGAAATTGATCAATTATTTCTTCCACCTATTCACTAATTATCAAGTACCATTATTTTTCAACTTGTGGCCAAACTATGTCATTTTACGTTTCAAAGTGCGCAGAATTCAAATTTGCAATGTCCTGTCCGCCATTCGCCATCCGGGCCATAAAAGGCCTTAGAATTGACTTAAAAAATCTGTTCTTTCGCACATAGACTCCACTTGGGGTCTAGTTGGTCCTAACTTCTCGCCAGCTTGATCACTCCACACCCATGGGTGCTATGAGCCAAAAATAGGGCATAGCGGCACGTCACCAGAGGCACTGTTTGCAATTAGGTGCCTACTAAATTTCTCTTTTTGGGGCGTTTCTCATTGAAAATGTAGTTGGAATGACGAAATCAAGTAAATCAATCTTTTCTATGTGTCATTGGGCTTGCCCGTAAATAAATAAATAGATGAACACAAAGTCAGATTTATGACAAACAGGTAAGCACCAACCCCCCCTCCCCCCCTAGTTCATTTCGCTGCCGCTAGGCTTGCATCCTTATTTGAAATCGCGAATGGAAATTCGAAACGCCACCGGTCCAAGGTCAAACGTTTCACTCCCAGTAGGCGCAGAGGCTATGGTAATTGGTCTCTTACCGCCCCGTCAGCGGATTAAATAGAGTTTGATCGAGGCTAATAGGATTGAACGTTATTACAATAATACGCGTATAGGTATGCGGAAATAGATGCTTCAAACAAACCTGCGATTTCAGCCATAGATTTACAGCACTGGCGGGCATTACCGTCGCGCATATACTATTTTCACGGCAAATGAAAACTTGTGTGACTGCAGAACTTCACGAGACCTTTATAGACGTTGGGTTCACAATGTCACGAGGATTTCATGCACCAAGAGGGATTAAGTTTGCACAACTTTTTGTACCCCTGTCATGAAACCATATGAACTTTGACTTTACCGATTTGCTTGAGGCAAAAAAACGTTGAGTCAGTAGTGCCGGATATAGATAGGTAGGTACCTATATAGTTTCATGTGCTTACGTATACCAATGATATTCACACCTAACTATGGAGAGTTACACGGGGTGCATATTTGACCCCTCTTTTCCTATATTATATTGTTTATTCGATTAATCCGACAGAATATTTACAAACGTACGGCTATTTAGCGAAAGATGACGTTGACATCGTACGAAATGTTGACGATGACCAAGTGCGAGATGGTATTACACTTTTTCAAGAATTAAATGACTTACCTTTGAAAGATGGATCAATAGCTGATGCAACATTGAACCTGATGAACAGCCCGCGCTGCGGGTTATCAGACACACTCCAACCATTCGTAGCCAGCAAAAATCGAATGTGGGATAATGCAACGATCACGTGATACGCTTATGGAACACTTTCTAAGTATTGGGACATATTAGAAAGAGCATTCTCAATATGGGAAGAACATTCTTCGTTGAAATTTATCCGCAGAGCCGACAAGCATAACATACTTTTAAACATGTGCAGGGAGGAACACATGAGAACGGGAGAAATCGCCGAATGCTCTAGATACTGATATTTGTTCTGATTCAAGGATTTACTGTAAACGTATATATTTTTTAAATCTAAGACCGTTTTCATGCAACAATAAATTCAACATCAAATTAGTTTTTCCCGAATTACTCGGACCGCAAATTATGCATCGTATGGAAAAGGTAAAAGGTCGCCGTGCCACGACGGCTTTTTCTTCTCAGAAAAGTCATCGAGTTTCATTATAGTTAACACATTGCCACTTTGTTTACTCAAACGCATCTTCAACGTGAATGAGATAAATGGGGGTGTGAATCCTATTTTTATTCAGTAATCATGATGACGACGACGGCCACTATAAAACGTGGGATTCCATTTTACAACTACTATGGAGTTAAATGTTCTTATAGTCCTCTACAATAATCTTCGCCATTAGGGTCTTCTCACAAGGGTTTTTTCCAAAACGTACTCGAGTAATATGCAAAATAGGCAACAAAAAATCGATTTGACAATGTACAATATTTGTATACGATTTTTAGCGCTTTTTTAGCGTTATTGTTTTATGTTTTACTTTGTCCGTTTATGTAGGTATCTATGTGTATCCTCGTAAAAGCGGGATGGGTCGCAAAATGATCAGCTAGTCATTCAAAATAAAGTGGTTGCTAAAATCGTCATTGATAATAATCAGCAGCGTGAGCTGATTTCGTGTTTCAAAAAATCCAGTTTCTATGCTATAATCCCACGTAGCTGAAGTTTTCAACGGAGCCTCTGTGAGCCAAGTAGCACAGAATTTTAAATTCCCAAACCCCCTCAATCAGCTGAGTGAGCTCTTAACGCTCATTTCTATGTTATTTATCTAACGAGGCTGAAATTTGAACGGAGCCTCTGTGAGACAGGTAGAATGTGATTTTCACTTGCCGAAACTCTGCAATCAGCTGATTGAGCTCTTTACGCTAACTTATTAGCAACCCATCCTAAGTCGCTGAAATTTGGAGTGGAAACTATGATAGTTTGAATTGGATTTTAACTTGCCGAACCACCCCAATCAGCTGAGTGATCTCTTAACGCTAATTTCTATCCTAATTATCCTTCGAAGTTGAAATTTGGAACGGAGCCTTAATTAATTAGGAACAATAATCTGTATCTATGTAAGGATCTGTATAATTACCTAGTGCAATAATAAAAAACTTATTTCTGTTCTAGAACCAAAAATTTCAACCATGTATCATGTTTTCTCCTCGATATTGATTCGAAATTCTATGAAAACATCAGAAATTAACAAGCGGTTGCAATCATGTTCACAATATCAATTATTGAGAATGATCACCTGTGTGTAAACAATTATTTATATAACCATGCTCATAACTCAGTTTGTTGGACACGCACTTCGCCGTAGTTAACATAATATTGTTGGATAAATCGAGAGCTTTCGAACGAATGGTCAACGAATTTTGTGGGATGAAAAACGACGAAGTACCATTTCCCTAGCAACGACTCGGTTGTAGGCGGAAATCACTGTAATTAATTTCGTGCGCGGAAAAAAAATTGACTCGCAAAATTCGCTAGGACCCCAGGGCTAAAACATGATACATGTTAATAACACTACTCCGCCCAAGCGCTCAAGCGTTGGACCCCCCCCCCCCCCCCCCCCCCCCCCATTGTTATTTTGTCATTCCCTGTACAAATAGCTCACTACGTGGATACTGATCTAATTTTTATTTTTATTTTTACAACTTGCAAATTTTTCAACTTCTAATTTTCCGTTCACCAATTCCTCCTCTTCCCTCCGCTCTCCAACTTATCGGCCATCACCCAAAATATTTATTGAATCAAGTGACACCATGAAAAAGTGATTCATTTTCATAGTACCTACCATGATATAAATATAACCAAATTTTTTGAAAACGAATGGAAACTTATCTAAATTCCTATCATCAATTTAAGTTTATTCGCCAAATTAATTCAAAAGGAATATGATTTTTACTATGTGATACGTCGTTAATAAAATATCCTAAGACTCTGTGCATAATTTTTTTCATCAACATCCTGTAACATTAGTGTGAGACCTGGAGCTACACTCAACAATGCAGCAATAAAAATTTTTTTTGACCCAGTGCATATTCTACTTTAAATCTCAAATACAGTGATTTCGTAGACTTTTTTCAGTTATGTAGAGTAAGAGTGAATCGGTCATAGTGAATTCCATGGTTTCGGAGCCTTTAATTATTTAGTCAATGCCGAATGTCTTGAATGACTGAACAAAACAAAGTGAGCGAAAACAAGGGAATGGTTTTTTAATGGATTCTCCGGAAGAATGCGCTGCTTCGTCATCATTACTGTCCTGGTCGATGGCAAACCGTTTCAGACAGTCACTACAGCTCGAAGTTTTCTTCATCATTAAGCTCTAGTTTATACAATACCTGTTTCAAGAAGTAGATGCCGGCGAGAGCAACAGTACTTGGGCCCTCGCACCAGCACATCATTGTAACCACCACACCACCACCACCAGCTTTTTCGGCCAGTTGAAAAACTCGATTACAAAAAAAATAAATAAATAAAATAAAAGAATAAAAATTAACTTTCAAAGAATTTTAGATATTTTGGACGATATTTGAACTCGCTTAATTCATAACTGTCACTTTGGTTGGTTGGAATGTTTTCTATAATTTTTCAATGGCTCCATTCCCACCTGCCAATTCGTAAATTTCTACTCTTCCATTCACTGATTTTTCCCGTCCTTTACCTTCATCTTATTTCTCATCGTTATTTTAAACATAGTTTTTGGTTTATTATTTCCAATAATAAGCCTATGTGATCGTATAGCAAAAAATTTTTATAACCCCCCCTCAAACTTTGTCACTTTACGTTTCAAGGTGCGTAGAATCCAAATTTGAAATGTCCGTCCGCCGTCCGCCGTCCGCCGTTCGCCGTCCGCCGTTCGCCGTCCGCCGTTCGCCGTCCGCCGTCCGCCGTCCGCCGTCCGCCGTCCGGGCCATAAAAGGCCTAAGAATTGACTTAAAAAACCCGTCCTTTCGCCCATAGACTCCATTTGGGGTCTAGTTGGTCCTAACGTTTAACCATCCCGATCGCTTTACTCGCATAGATGCTATGGGCCAAAAACGGGCGAAAACGTGTCATTTCAAGGCTTTGTTAGACTTACGCACGCACGCACGCCTGGCACGCTTGGCAGGGGGTCACGGTGGGCGGTGAGGGGTGGGTGAGCGGGGGGTGGAGTGAGAGGAGGCGCCGGCGCCGCGGCACCTTGGGGTGGATACGGCGCCGGCGTTCCTTCGACGCTTGAATATATGTTTTTTTCAAGGTCATATTTGTGTGTTAATACCAAAGCTTTTCCTACGCATATTTAATAACATATCCTCTCGACGACTTTGCGTACGTACTTAGATAATGATATTATTAAGGCAATAACTATTTGAATAGATAGGAGCTCAAATCGAGAAATATAAACATGCGTATATAATTTTAGAAGTATAGGTTGTGGCAACTCAAAATAGGACACGCCGAGGAGTCTGGACGGGCCTTATGACGTACGCTAGCCAACTAAAACTACGATCATACTCAATTAAAAAATAATAAACCTTTGTGAAATAATTTGCAGCGTTTTTCTTCTTAGGTCAGTCACCTATCTCCGCCCGGTCTGTGTTAGAGATCTGGCGATACCATGGGTCTACTTCATGGGTGTGGCAACTATATAGCCGTAAGCGGTGTGGACCTTGGTGAAGCATTAGCTCGAGTCACCAAGACTCCATTGAAGCCACGGCAGAAGCAGTGCATCCTTCTCACATATTTATTGCCAATGCTAACCTATGGGTTAGTGTTTGGCAGGCTTACTGCTGGGGTGGCTCAAGTGCCTATATCCATGCACCGGTCAAGCATCACTCTTTAGGTCAGTATCCCATCCTTATGCCACCAGCGCCTGCTTGCCCTGAGGCTCGAGCTGGGAAGTCACCCGCACTGCTGCTGACCTTGACTTCGGCAGGCAGCAGTTTGGGTGCGAACGAGCTACACCACTCCCAAACTCAGCGCATTTGCTGAGTTGGCTGCTGTACTGCATGCATCAGTAGGTGGTAATGAACTACAATAGTGCTCTAAATCCCCCATTTTTCTTCCCTATGGGAAGAGTGGGCTTCAGAGGGCATTGGAGTCCATTATCACCATTTTCAAGCTCTCCGGATGGGTACACTAGCCACCTCAGTGAGATGTTCAAGGGGTAATCACGGAACACTGGACACCCTTTAACATCACAATGCGGTTGCCAAGCAGATAACAGGTGCTTTGTCATCCAGTGGTTGGGATGTTGAGTGTGAGAGAATATATCACATGCCAAGTGACCACCGGATATTGGTGCCGTCAAGCCCGGTGGGTCTGCCATAATCCTGGATGTCCAGTTTTTCAGTAGCAGCGTGGACATGGAGCACACCTGGTGGGCTAAGATAAGAAAGTATGACAGGAATGACCAACGGGAAACGATATCCAAGCTAAGAGGAGTGGTGACAAACAACATCACGGTTATGGCAGCGACCATGTCATGGCATGGGGTGTGTGCTGGAAAAGTGCCATAGAGTTACTTAAGTTGGGCAACTCGGCGGGAGTGCTGTAAGATCCACCCACGTCCTGAAGGGTTTTTCCTCAACTGGTGGTCGTTTTATAGGGGCATTTTCTTTTCATCCCTATCTCCCTCCTCCTCCTTCGGCTTTCTTAATTCCAAGGACCAGCATCGGGTAAAACTGGGCGTCCTCCCCACTCTTACAATTTATTTTGATTTAGTACTTGAATGGTGTGAACCCCCCCCCCCCCCCCACCCCTTCTTTTGAGGGGATTTAAAAACAATACGGTCGGTACCGATCCGTGACTCCAACGTTTTGGCCTTTTGGGGATTTTTCAATTTTATTTCTTTGCTAAATTATGTCTAAATTTTACGTCTTCTTTGATCTCTCATGTTATGATCCGTTGTAAAAATTTAGCATAACTAGAACAGTCAGTTTAATAGATAATTCTTACCCGGTCTTCTTTCCCACCCTTAAATTCCGCAATACCTATAACTCAAAACCTCCCAATTTCACAATCAGAAAATTTTTCCAGTGGCAATTAGAAACTTGTTTATTTTAGCTTGTTCATGTTTGATCGGATCTGGAGTCCTACTGAAAACTCTTACTTCCTTTGTCGTGCTTTCGAAAGTTTTACTTCTCTATTTCATCAGGAATTAGGAGTGAACACCATCACACTGCAGTTAGCGCTCAGAAAACCTTGTATACACTCGAAAGTGCTCATGATTATGATGAAGATCTGGTGATTTCCATAATGACGGTATCAGTAGTAAAATATGATTTACTTACCATCTTTAAAAAAAAGTAGTTGGGATTTTCAGTAGGTACGAAAGTTAAAAATGTTAAGCCCCCTTCCCCACCTCTCCAAAATGTCGTTGGTACATCGGTCCTGAACAGAACACCATCTCTACACACATTTTCATTGCTATTTTCAAATGCCATTTCACGTCTGACGCGGAAATTAATCGACAAGCCCGTTGATGGGTTTCTAGTCGATGACTTTACGTTCCGCCGTCGCAAACGCTATGCAGAGTGACCGGCAAACATCCTCGACAGCTCAATATCGGCCGGTCGTTGCTCGCACTGTTTACGATAGGAGCTCCTCTACTCAAAACGTCACTTTCTCGTTATTTACGACTCGGGGCGGAAGAGATTCACTCAACATTTTGCACCACTGAACCGATGACCGCAAATTACAAGGCGACCAACCTTTTTCACTATCCCCTCCATGCAGTTGAAAATGCCAACGTCTTAATCTTGCGGTACGAAAAGGGTTATTAGGCGGTCGACTTGTGCAGCCCGAGGAAAACATAACGGGACTCGAGGGTTCACGAAACTTTTGACAACGCCACCCCCCTTTGGGTAATATATGACACCTTTTATGGCTCGTCCGTCAGTGACTTCCAAACACTTAAATAAATTTAGATCCTCTTCCGGGTTCGGTGGGGTGCCGACCATCCAGGACACAACAGGGCCGTTTCTCGGTTGCATCCAAATAGTGTCCTCGCCATATTGCTTCCGAGTCTGCAAGGCAGCAGAAGCTTCGTTCCCTCCCACATACGAAATGAAAAAAATTTTTTTGCTCCAAAATCAAAATTTCCACTCGCATTTTGCGTTTTATTACCTCCTGAACATTGGTTTCGTGTCTGTCTGTCCGTCCGTCTCTCTGTCCACATTTCCTTGTAACAGCGGTAACTTCCACAATTTCGATTGAATTTTAATGAAATTTTTACGAATGTTGTGGGTTTAGCCCTAGATTGTACCCTATCAGTTGCATCATGATTTAATGGGCAGTACATTCTGAGCATGCGCGAACGTGGTTTTCTTGTTACACTTATAAGTTGAAGAGATTTTGGTAAGATTTTCAGGGATGATGAGGGGAAGATCCCTCAAGGTCCCTTACAACATTTATAATGATTTAATCGGCGGTACGCTGGGCGCATGCGCGAGCGTTTGTCTGTTTATATTTCCTTACCACAGCCACAACTTCCACAATTTCGATTGGATTTCAATGAACTTTTCAGGAATAGTGTGACTTTAGCCTTAGATGGTCCCCTATCAGTTTAATCATGATTTAATCAGTGGTACGCTCTGCTCATGCGTGAACGGTATTTTCTTGTGATAGTCATAAGTCCGTCAATGTTGAACAGATTCCAGTCAGATTTTCAGGGATGATGCGGGAAAGGTCCCTTGAGATCCCTTACGACATTCATCATGATTAAACCAGAGATACGCTGTGTGCATGCGCGAGAGTTTGCCTTTCTATATTTCCTTGCCACAGCCATAACTTCCACAATTATGATCGGATTTCAATGAAATTTTCAGAAATGGTGTGGATTTAGCGCTAGATAGTCCCCTATCAGTTTCATCATGATTGAATCAGCAGTACACTCAGCGTATGCGTGAATGTAACTTTCTTGTGACAGCCAGAAGTCCGTGATTCAGATATAAACATCTTTTGTTTGAAAAAAAAAAAATTAATAGTGGCAACTAACTTCTTTATACCAATAATTTACAATGTTACTATTAAATTTGTTATTATTAAATGAAGACATGGGAATAACTAACTCTTAAAATATTATTTTATAATAATATTTAAAAAATCCGCTGTGCTACTTTATAACATAATTAGACAGAAATATTTTTGAGGATACAGTTTAAACTGGATGAATAATAAACGGTATTATCCAATTTTTGCTTAAATTACGATTATGTAATAAATTTACCTATTCAATTAATTACTGGCATTTTTTTATAATTTTGGGCCTATTTTTTTCCCCCATTTCAGTAAGAAAGTTCATCATTATTCGTAGGTATGTGATATTTGGACAGCCTTATTAAATAATTATTTTATTATACAGTAAAGGAAGAAAGGCGAAGCATGCGGAGGGGGCCGCAAAAATGATGTTGTGATGAGCCCAAAAATTTTTGTACACGGCCCTGCTTTCATACTATGAATTGGAACTTTATTCATCTCCATTATGTTTTGATATCGATCGATATCTGCGGATAGTGACTAACGGCTATGTCATTTTCAATATGTGGTTAGCATAGTTAATTGCTGCCCAATTCACGCTGTGTGACAGAGTCGCACTAACAAGTCATTAGATGAACAGCTCATCCTTCCGGTAAAAGTGATATTCTTGGCAGTAGCGGCTTTGGGCTCAAGAGCGGTGAAAGAGGTCCAAAAAGGCTACGACTTTGGGATCACGACAGGTGAGGCTTTGGGATCTAGTTTGGTCAGTAGAAGAGTTGCAGTATTTAAAAATTCAAAGATTCACTTAGTTTTCTGTTACCGACTGTTCGTTCACTCAATGAAAAAATAAGAATACGCTAGATTTTAGATGAGTTCTTCCGGGCCTATGTTACAAACGAGACCAACCTGGTAACAACAAGCTTCGCTGAGAGTTTTCACAGAGATTTCAACAAACAATTTATTCTCCCCTCTCCAACGTCTTATGATTTCCTAAATTCTGACTACCCTGGTACTTAAAAGGAGGAAGGGAGGACGTAAGCACATTGTGCTAGGATACTCCCCTTAATCAACCTTGGGATTATCTAAATCCTGAGGGGGAACAGAAGATACCTAGAAGTTACCTATTAAACGTTTGAGTTTTGTCATGATCCCAAAACCGTTGTTCTTCGAACATTCCATGATACCAACCCCGTTGCGTTTTAAGTCTTTGATCCCAAACCCGGACCCCCCATATTCTTTATATCATTCGTTGATCCGATCGCCTACTATATATTCCGTGCAGTATACACAAACTATTGAAATTAAAGTGATGTTATATGAGTAGTATCGGTCGCTCGCTCCTCACAGACCCATTCGAACATAATTGCCTTAAACGAGCTTGTAAACCGTCACATTGTGGACAATCCCAAGTCCAATTATGCATCATTGACGTCCGTTCCGATCAAGCTGATAAGGTAATTCGAGTTCCCTATCAACAACCATAAGGTTTTACATCCTCTATAATTAACCTGCTTGCAGATTTCACTTAATAACACTAGTTGGAACAACACTTAACCAGTTATGTGTAATCTCTCGTGGTAAATAACTGAGCTAATATTTACTGATTTTCCTGCTGATCTTCAACAATAGATTGCAAGAGTAGTGTAACAGTATACATACGTATATATATACTAACAGGGGGAGTGGTATACAGGGTATGGTATTTTACTGATGTTAATTCATCAACTTAAAAAAAAATAAAATAAAATAACTCGGCCCTTCGGGCCTCGCAAGGGGCTCCGCCCCTTGACCCCGCCAGGGGGGCTTCGCCCCCCTGGACCCCTCCGGATGTTATTACTTTGAGCCTGACTGCTAAAATGTAAAAAACATGGAATCAGGTTTTAGCTCCTCGCTCTCACTTTATTATAGAAATGATCACGACGATTGAGCTATTGTGAGATGATGATCTCCTAATAGAAACTCGCGAGTAAACATTCACTTTATTATAGAAAGAGGCTAAAGAGGCTACATACGAAATTACAGCTTCCTATAGTGTAAAGTATAGAAATTACATATTAAAATGATGTAACCACCGCTTCACAAATCAAACCGTTCTCGCAATATTCGGATCACCTGCTATGAATCACATAATCTAAACACCAGCTCAATGAAATCATCAGAAATTAACAAGCGGTTGCAATCATGTTCACAATATCAATAATTGAGTATGATCACCTGTGTGTAAACAATTATTCATATAACCATGCTCATAACTCAGCTTGTTGGCCACGCACTATAGTAGTTAATATAGTATGGTTGGATAAATCGAGAGCTTTCGAACGAATGGACAACGAATTTTGTGGGATGAAAAACGACGAAGTATCATATCTCTAGCAACGACTCGGTTGTCAGCGGAAATCATCACAATTATTATTGGCGCTACTTTCATGTCACTTTATAGTCTCACTTTTCGGCGGGGGATCCATCGCTAAAACATGATTCCATGTTAAAAGACAACGAATGTTGATAATATTGGTTTTAAAGGAAAAGTTGTAAGGAAGAGTGGGATTGGATTTTATTTGTTTATTTATTACTATTATTATTATTTTTTAATTTTTAATAAAACTTATTTCATATCCCGACCCGTAGGTTAAGAATGGTACTTGGCATTTGTTAACACATTCAGTGCGGAACAATGATGAGAAATCGTCCAACAAACCTGACTTGATTGCGGTTAATCACATCATCTAGGATTGTAGTCGTAGGAAAATGCGTTCTTAGATGTCAAAATATCATAGTTTCGTACTTAGAGCGCAATTTACCTCATTCGCGGATCTGGGACGGTCGCACGGCTGTAGAGTTCAAGTGTTGCTAGGAGGGTTTGCAGACCTATTCTGTTAGGCGATTCTAGCTTACGTTTCACTTGCGGTTATTCATACGTTCGGAAAGTGGATATTTTTCAGAAATAACTTGAAACATTGAGAGAAAATGTTTAATAACAGTGAGACAAAATATTTACATAAGTGGAGTTGAGTTTTCTGGTGTCTTTTTTTTTGGAGCCTCACACTTTTTTGGAGTCTCGCATTCACTGGAGGAAGACATGAAGAACCACCTGCACTTGTGAAGATTCAGGAACAAACTAAAAACTTACACGACATGGCACAGGACGACAGAAAACCTGAGGGTGAACTTTGAACCCAAATATCTCGAAACTTTTATATAGTAAACATTGAATCTGAGGTTATGTTTACCCTTCAGAGACCTTCCAGCCCCCCTTCACATGAAAAACCCGACGATGACCACGAGGCACATAGCCTCAGGACTTCCTAACACGACTTCAGGTTTCCAGAAGGAGATATTGGATTCTTCTGAAATTCCAACATTTTCAAACTTCTCCACTTCCATCAAATGCCTAAAGAAATCTCAGCTAGACGTTCGACCTGCATCAATAACTGAAAACGGAGAAAAACATTTAGGTACCAAGATTAGCAAATTCATGAGTTCGTTTTTTCTAGCAAAATATAGCAGAGAATGTGTTTCTGTTCCTCAAAATCGGTAGTTAATAATATCTGTGAACACTAACTGCTCAAATTCCAAACTAATTCAGCAGAAACACCTATATAATACGAAATCTACGGTATCTTACAAAAATTTTCCCAGATGACCATACTACATGGCTGGGACTGTCTTATGGCCTTGTTGCGCTTGGAATATTTTATATTCTCTTGATTTGTTTCCAAGATGCCGTGCATTAAAAATTCCGCTTCCAACGTATAAATAAAAGACCACAATGTTCATATGCGGGAGATAGGGATCCTTATCACAGAGAAGAGTTGGATCAGGACGCGAACTACTGGACCAGAAAAGTTTATAGCATTCCTTTAGAAGCCAACATCCCCACTGCGCAATCGGTAAAAAAATGACCTTTATCTTGAAGTATTAATAGCATAATAAGAGCATAGAATGTATAAAATGAGATACCCATATGTTTGTAATGAGATTATTGAATTGTGTACGAACCCTGGTCGGTGCGGGGTTTAAGGATTCTCATGCGAGATGTCATCATTGGGCCAGATGGTTTGGACTTCAGGGCGCAATCTAAAGACAAACGAAACAGTCTCTGAGTTTTCATCCGAAATAGGTCAAACTTCGGAATGTTCAATCGATAAATCATAAAGATATTTATTTTAAACGAACACTACAAAAAATAGCACAAAAAAGGTGAGTATATTAATGAGAATGCGTGATAAACCTGGGCATTTGTGACTTGTATTAGCAATGAGTCTAACTAATTTTGGTTAATTATTTTAAATAGATAATAAACCTTTACAATCGACCAAGAAAAAATAATTTTAAACCCCCCTGAAAAATTTTTGGTTTACGTTTAAAGATGCGTAGATTCCAAAGACCAAAAATTCTGTACGAAAAACAACCAAAAATTAGCGAATTACGTATGAATCATGATTTCTTTTAGTCCTAAATGTTTTGTGCTTCTTTGTGCCTCACTAATGCCAACGTTGAATATTTCGTAAAGGTGTGTAGGAAGAGATTTGACCTCTATAAAGCTGCATAAACTTGCATATCTCGGATCAAGGGTTCAAAAAACTTTTAAATTTAAACTAGAGCGATCACGTTCACGCTATGTCAACAACCAAACGGAATTCGAGAGTTTATTCTACCATCTTTGGTTTTCAGTGAAATGAGACTAACTCCAGTTGTCGTTTGACAGTTCACGTGTTGAGATCCCAGACGTGTTCCGTAAAAGAAAACTATCTGGTTTTAAAGTGAAAACCTGTGTTTTAGTTGCCGTATTGTTTAATTCAAAAAATTATCTATGATTATCTTGCAGATAAATTCTCGATCGTTGACAAATTTCGACAGTTAAATTCTTTTAAAAAATTGTCTTCAAAGTGGGCCGAAAATTTTACGATTAAATCACAGTTTTTTTAAATAATTAAATAATAAGTTTTAGCTCGATTTTTTAAAAAGAGGGTTTCAACCAATTCTACATATAGTTCTGGATCAACCCCCATTGGCTCCAATGGTAGACCACAAAAAGGAGCGTAAAGCGAAAAGCTCAGAGAGGTCCATACATTTTTTGTCCCAAAGCTGTAGCAATTTCTTTTGCAAATATTCACAAACAAATGCAGAAAATACGCGTTCTTACGTGTTGTTGATCAATTTTGACTTCGGATTTGAATTCAGTACAATCCAAAACCCTTAGAAAGCGCACATTGAAAAAGACTAGGCCCGATTAGGATGCGATCAAGTGTTTTAAGCGTTTTTTTTTCCCCCCGTTTTTGGCCCACTGTGCCCCGGCTTCATTTGGGTTAGCATCTTCTTTTGCTCCTTCAAGACTATGGTGACGGGTGACGTTTAGTTGAAGTCGTCAAAAACTCTCTATTAGCACGACATAAGACTTACGTGTTCGTGGCAAAGTGATGGTTCCGTGATTCCTAAGATGAGCATATAACCCCATATTTTGAAAAATAAGAATGGCTGAAAGTTCGAGGAAAACAAGAATTAAATGTTGCCGCTCTGACCTTTAAAGTATTACGATCCCAACAGCCATTGTATTTATTTGAAGATCTCAAAAGAGTATCCGAAGTAAGATGCCATCCAATTCAATCCCGTTTCGCTAGTCAACAATTTATTGAGAATTCCAATCCATAGAGCCCAAGCTTTTAGTAAATCTTTTGTTTTAGAGGCAACAAGAATTTATAACAAAAATGTATGAAATGATATTGTACCTACCTACATTAAATAACATTTTTCAACAAATCTGTACTTACTCGAAGATATAAATTACTTCAATTTAGAACAAAAAATATAGAACTCGTTGTAAGAAGAAAATTATTATTTTATATTTTTCAGGATAAACCTGACATTTTGTAATTTTGGTTTTCTGATTTCTGTACATTTGGAAGAGCGGACCAATGGGTCCGAAAATGTACAGCTAAGTAAATAACCAATTCAATTAATATCTCTCTCTCCCCCTCCCTCCCTCACCCTCTCTCTCTCTCTCTCTCTCTCTCTCTCTCTCTCTCTCTCTCTCTCTCTCTCTCTCTCTCTCTCTCTCTCTCTCTCTCTCTCTCTCTCTCTCTCTCTCTCTCTCTCTCTCTCTCTCTCTCTCTCTCTCTCTCTCTCTCTCTCTCTCTCTCTCTCTCTCTCTCTCTCTCTCTCTCTCTCTCTCTCTCTCTCTCTCTCTCTCTCTCTCTCTCTCTCTCTCTCTCTCTCTCTCTCTCTCTCTCTCTCTCTCTCTCTCTCTCTCTCTCTCTCTCTCTCTCTCTCTCTCTCTCTCTCTCTCTCTCTCTCTCTCTCTCTCTCTCTTTCTCTCTCTCTCTCTCTCTCTCTCTCTCGTCATAACTTCAAACTACTTAATTATCGAGTGCACCGTCTCTTCCTAGTCATTATCATTCAAGGAGGAGAGTCTGAGCTTGGGCGAAGTGTAGGAAGTGCAGCGGACCTCCTGATTGCAGGATAGCTTGTTGGGCGCAGGGTCGACGCTCACATCATCTAATTCCAGTTTAGTTTGTAGCATTCATGTCGATACCTATTTCCCTATGGTCCATAACATTTCTTCCGTTTAGTCGCTTTATATCAGTCAGATGTACAGTTGTCGCCGCATATTACGATCAAAACAGGACGCTTTGACTTTTACCGTAATAACTGAAATCCGAAATAAACGGCGGGGCCTAGGAAAACGTGATAAAAAATGTAAGAAATGGAGTGGAACAAAATGAACTTTAATTATGTAATGAACATGTAATTTAATTATGTTATGAACATTTAATTTATTTTCATTAACAATAAAAATAAAGAAAATGCCTGCATCATGGAGGAAAAGCCATAATTTATAGTTTGTTTAAGTGGCATATTGTCTTGCAAGGGTACCTAACTGAATTTTAATGTCAACGAAATATGAATGGCAACTGAATCTTACGCTTATGACTCAACGAGTCATCTATGTACGTTGAACTTCAAGCTAGAGTTTATACCGTGCCATGCGAATATAAACACACCGGTTAAAATCGCACTCGCAACCGATGTAACGAGCAAAACATAATTGTATTTGGCCTTTTGGTTCAGTTCTACGATTTTCACAGAATGAAGCAGCTCACCGGATAAACCACCCACGGAAATACGCGACAATCACTGTATTTACATACTACGGTTAACATGATATGAAGATGATTTCAATTGGTGGCAGTTCATTGCAGCATATGTCAGAAGGATTATTTTCGACTAGGAATGCTTTCAAGCCACCGGCTTCAGGATATTTAAAGATAAATACCAGAGAATACCGCGACCTTTGAAATAGAGTGAGCTTCAAAATGTATTCCAATGCTACGGAGTCGTAGGGAGGTGTTCAAAGAGGGGTATTTAACCATATTTATTCTACATTAAGGTCTAAGGTAGGTCGGAAGTGCGTGGACTTCAGCCCTTGAAAGCTATTTCAGGAATTAAAAGTACAAGTTCAAACTTGCAGGCAACAGATACCTGTATTGCTCAGTGTAAAGTAACAAGTCCTAATACACTATTACAGTGTGATACACGTAGTAATAATGACAATTTGAAGGCAAACCTTACCGGAGACTTTACTCTATGGAAGAAGAAAAAAGTTTATTGAAGATAATCATATAATATTATTAAATTTAATCTTATTTTAATAGTCAATACAACATGTTAGTTCATACCGTCTATCGGAGGATCAAGCCACTGCCAGGTATTTAAGATCAAAATGAAATTATCTTCGGATCATGATTTGGACAACAAAAATAATTATAATACCATCAAGATGATCTTGTGGAACTACAGGTAAGATTCTCTCAAAAATTAAACTGTTGCACTACAAATCTCCTATAGCGACAAGCTGCCTTACAAAATTGGATCACAAATGACCATCCCTTGCCTCCATTGAGTATACCTATCATGTAGCTGTAACATGAAAGAGTGTATGACAGTAAAATACTGACCATATAAATTCTCCCAGGATCGGACACACATATAAGAAATTATATACGTCATCACGTTCCCGCAGGTAGCATAGGGAACATTCTTTTCTTGAGCTCGAACTTGAAGGTCTTGCATACCTGCTCAGTAATTCGCAGCACAATTTTAAAAGCCTGCGAGCTTCATAAAACCCCAAATTCTCCTGTTTAGTGAAACTGGCGCACTTTACCCGAAGATCTGATTCCCTGTATACGTCCCTGACTTGAACATTCTATACCTGAAACTCAAGGGCTTCTCATGTCGGTAGCCTGATTGACTGTTTTTGTCAATGCGAAATATTAACTCTGGAGGAATCATGTAGTTTTGATAAACTCACCTTTTCGAAAAAGGGGAAAATGAAAACATAGTTTCCCAAAATTCCAACAATTGAACTATAAGAACCGTGAGGTTTATTTAAGGAAACTAACAGCAATAAACTGAGATAGTTTATAATGTAATATAAAGTTGATTTTAAGGAGAGCTACGACTGAACGGGGCGAATCATGGAGCTGAAAAGGAACTGCTGGATACGCGGAGTGAGATGGGTTCTAACCCAGTTTAGCCCCTTTGGTGAATAAAACTGTATATTTGCATAGAGCACTACACAGTACTTTGGTGTTCCATACTAAATCAAGAGGTGGTATTGCACCCACCAACTATGAGTCCCGAGGGGCTCGGCATGGACTGAAGACCTTATCCATTCAACAGTTTTTATTGGCCTTCTTCTGACTGCTATCTAATGTCCCATGACGTTTAGGTAGATCGCACATCGCTGTCAAAGTTCCGAACTGTTCTGCCCAAAAAATTCCTCAACCATTCCTAAGCCTAAAATTCCTTAGCCATAACAATCCTTGGCAGGCGTGAGTCATACATGCTGAAAACTCTATAACAACATAGTTGAGATGCAAGTCCAGCATGTAAGTAGTGAGTGTATCCTGCTGTTCTATATAAGGTTATGATGTTATTAACTTGTTATTGTCAATTTTAATGACGTTAAAGTACCAGTAAAATATATATTGCACAATGAGTACCGAAAATGAGGGAATATTGTTAGGAAATGAAGGAAGGACGTGTAGATGCAAGCGTTCTCTTAATTCATTACCTATTATCAAAATTCTCAAAATATGAAATTTATCGTTTAATAACAACCTTAACTTGACGTTAAATATCCATTAAAAAACCAATGAAAGGTAAATATGAAAGGCCTCTAACCAATATATTTCATAATTGATGATTTCATGATCGATGATTCATATACTTAATTAGACTTCAGTCAACATTCAGTAATGTTAGGCCTTGAGTGACATTCTTTGCTCAACGAATGTTTCTAATTAAAAAAACGTTGGAGATTAATTTAAAACAAAATTTGAGAACAGAAATCCCTTTTTTTTGTAAAGGCTTCTAATAATCACCAAACCAACGAACCCTTCAACTGAAAGTTGAATAGTACCCTAAAACCTCTCAGAAATGAGACCTGAAGTAAATCGTGAGAACTAATTTACATGAGAACGGAGTTGAGAGATAAATTTCGTCGGTAATTTCAGTTGCACACTAGTAGTTTGAACCATTTAGAAACACTTGTAAAGTTGTAAATACACCTATAAGCCTATAAAATTGATGATATCTTCATGGGCTGATCTCGAGTACGACGGATTGCGTGCTTCTCTCGTCCAGCATTAAAATTTCTGCTCCTCCATCCTGCTTGGGAATAGTCCAGCCGTTCCACATTTGTGACGAGTCCCCACCAAACAGGGGAACAATCCAAGTTTCGTATGCAGGACTAGTGCAATCGGGCGTCACCCATCTAGGAAATCCGTTATGGCTAAGAATCTCCGATTTTAATGATAATTTTTTCAACAGATGGCAGCACCTATGGAGTGAAATTTATTAAACTCCTCATTTAAACAGGATCTATGCACTTCAATAGAATATGCAATAATTAGTTTTGATCCAATTTGAAATAGATTTTGATCTGATAATTAAAACTATTACCTTAATTAAACAAAATTTTGAAAATCCGAGATTATAGCACCTAATATAAATATATATCCATCCACAAATTGATTTTAAAAATAGTAAAATATCCAATTAAAGTGATCAGAAAAATAATTTGAGATTTTTTTAATAATGTAAGATAGGCTTGTTTGGGTATATATGGAAGACCAAATCAGGAGGGCAAAGGGTCTGTTAGCAGGTAGGCCGGTAGGTAGCTGAATGAGCCCGAGAAATGAGCTCTGTATTACCGTGAACTAGCGAGTCTCCGAAGCAAGCAGAATTTTCGAAGAATTGGTTCCATCCCCTTCATTCGTACATGAACAGCACATTGGTGATCAACAACACTACGGGAGTCCGTGTTTTGCGATCGCATGAGGGGAAGGGAACAGCATAACTATGACATCCTATGAACCATAATAACATAACTACTATATAATAATTACATAATAATATAGTAGTTATTTTATCTATTAGTTTCAGTAAATACTATATTCCATTAAGAAGTCGGATCTTATTTATAAACCTCAAAATGTATTTTTGAATGTGAAATAATGTTTACGAAAACCTGATTTTGTGCGGAGTGGGTGTACAGAACGAAAGGAATATTATTACTTACTAGATTATGTTATACATAGGTTGTGTTACTGCCAAACACATGTGTGGAGGGGGGGGGGGGGGTTCTGGGTGAGCATGCCAAATACATGTAAGGAAAATAGGAGGATAGTCAGCTAATTCTTGCTCAGGAATACATCTATTCATCATTATAGCACAATATGTTGAGCTGTGCAGTGGGGTGCCTAAATTTCTTAACACCCAAGACGAAAAAATGAAGGGCTGTGTGAAGTAAGGACCTCTTTGGTCGTTTAGTTTCCATACAGCCTTGCAAGCGAAGTGGATTCTACTTTAGAACGCTTCTTACTTAGAAAAGATGTTGCATGCGATATTATTACTGCTAATCAATATGATTATATAGGTAATTATTAATTTCATCATGTCAAAGCATTTCTATATTACCTACATCAGGGTGTGATAATGTGTTTACGCCAAAGACATGTAAGGAAAAGAAGAGGATGATTAGCTATTTCTTGCTCAGAAAATAATATATGGTCACTGTAATTATAGGTGGGCGAGGAAGACAGCGATCGCTGTCAGGTGCTTGGCCAATACATTCATCGATCATTGTACCATAATAATTTGAGCTGTGCAGTGTTGTATCTAAATTTGTTAACACCCAAGACGACCAAATGAATGAGCGTGTGAAGGTAAGGACCTATCTTTGGTCGATTAGTTTCCATACAGACTTGCAAGCGAGGTGGATTATATTCTGGAATGCTTCTTATTTTGAAAAGATGTTGCACGCGATATTATTACTGCTAATTAATATGATTATACAGGTAATTATTAATTTCATCTTGTCACAGTATTTCTATATTACCTACATCAGGATGTGATAATGTATTTTATATTTAATATTTCAGCCCGACTATCTATGGAGATACGAGACAGATGCATGTCAAAGACATGTAAGGAAAAAAGGAGGATAATTAGCTATTTCTTGCTCAGAAATACATTCATCGATCATTGTACACAATAATTTGAGCTGTGCCGTGTGGTATCTAAATTTCTGACACCCAAGACAAACAAATGAATGGCTGTGTGAAGTAAGGAGCGTGATGGAATTTATGTTTGCGCATGCGCAGAGTGGAGAAAGACAGCAGGCACTGCCAGGTGCTTGACCAATTCATTTATCGATCATTGTAGCACAGTTATTTGAGCTGTGCAGTGTGGTATCTAAATTTTTCGACACCCAAGACGAACAAATGAATGGCTGTGTGAACGTAAGGACCTATCTTTAGTTGATCAGTTTCCTTACAGACTTGCAAGCGAAGTGTATTCTATTCTGAAATGCTTTTTACTTAGAAAAAATGTTGCATGCGATATTATCACTGCTAATTAATATGATTATATTGGTAATTATTAATTTCATCTTGTCACAGTATTTCTATATTAACTATATCAGGATGTGATAATGTGTTTAATAAGTAATACTTCAGCCCCACTATCTATGGAGATACAAGACAGATGCATGCCAAAGACATGTAAGGAAAAAAGGCGGATAATTAGCTATTTATTGCTCAGAAAATATGGTCACTGTAATTATAGGTGGGCGACGAAGACAGCGGGCGCTGTCAGGTGCTGGTTCATTTTTCGATCAGTGTGGCATAATAATTTGGGCTGTGCAGTGTGGTATCTACATTTCTTAACACCCGAAACGGTCAAATGAATGGCTGTGTGAAGGTAAGAACCTATCTTTAGTCGATAAGTTTCCTTACAGACTTGCAAGCGAGGTGGATTATATTCTGAAATGCTTCTTACTTAGAAAAGATGTTGCATGCGATATTATTACTGCTAATTAATATGATTATATAGGTAATTATCAATTCCATCATGTCACAGCATTTCTACATTACCTACATCAGGATGTGACAATGTGTTTTATAAGTAATACTTCAGCCCGACTATCTATGGAGATACAAGACAGATGCATGCCAAAGACATGTAAGGAAAAAAGGTGGATAATTAACTATTTCTTGCTCAGAAAATATGGTCACTGTAATTATAGGTGGGCGAGGAAGACAGCGGGCGCTGTCAGGTGCTTGACCAATACATTTATCGATCATTGTACACAATAATTTGAGTTGCGCAGTGTGGTATCTAAATTCCTTAACACCCAAGACGATCAAAAGAATGGCTGTGTGAAGTAAGAACCTATCTTTAGTCGATAAGTTTCCTTACAGACTTGCAAGCGAGGTGGATTATATTCTGAAATGCTTCTTACTTAGAAAAGATGTTGCATGCGATATTATTACTGCTAATTAATATGATTATATTGGTAATTATTAATTTCATCATGTCACAGCATTTCTATATTACCTACATCCTGATGTGATAGTGTGTTTTATAAGTAATATTTTAGCCCAACTATTTATGGAGATACGAGACAGATGCATGCCAAAGACATGTAAGGGCAAAAGGAAGGATAATTAGCTAGATATTTCTTGCTCAGCATTACATTTATCGATCATTGTAGCACAATAATTTGAATGGCTGTGTGAAGTAAGGACCTATCTTTAGTTGATCAGTCTCCTTACAGACTTGCAAGCGAAGTGGATAAGAATGCTTCTTATTTCGAAAAGATGTTGAACGCGATATTATTACTGCTAATTAATATGATTATATAGGTAATTTTATTAATTTCATCATGTCACAGTATTTCTATATTACCTACATCCTGATGTGATAATGTGTTTTATAAGTAATATTTCAGCCCGACTATCTATGGAGATACAAGACAGATGCATGCCAAAGACATGTAAGGAAAAAAGGCGGATAATTAGCTATTTCTTGCTCAGAAATACATTTATCGATCATTGTAGCACAGTAATTTGAGCTGTGCAGTGTGGTATCTAAATTTCATGACACCCAAGACGAACAAATGAATGGCTGTGTGAACGTAAGGACCTATCTTTAGTTGATCAGTTTCCTTACAGACTTGCAAGCGAAGTGTATTCTAAATAATTCTGAAATGCTTTTTACTTAGAAAAGATGTTGCATGCGATATTATTACTGCTAAATAATATGATTATATAGGTAATTATTAATTTCATCTTGTCACAGTATTTCTATATTACCTACATCAGGATGTGATAATGTGTTTTATAGGTAATATTTCAGCTCGACTATCTATGGAGATACAAGACAGATGCATGCCAAAGACATGTAAGGAAAAAAGGAGGATAATTAGCTATTTCTTGCTCAGAAAATATGGTCACTGTAATTATAGGTGGGCGAGGAAGACAGCGGGCGCTGTCAGGTGCTTGACCAATACATTTATCGATCGTTGTGGCATATTTTAGCTGAGCAGTGTGGTATCTAAATTTTTTAACACCCAAGACGATCAAATGAATGAGCGTGTGAAGCTAAGGACCTATCTTTGGTCGATTAGTTTCCTTACAGACTTCCAAGCGAAGTTGATTCTATTTTAGAATGCTTCTTACCTAGAAAAGACGGTGCATGCGATATTATTACTGCTAATTAATATGATTATATAGGTAATTATTAATTTCATCTTGTCACAGTATTTCTATATTACCTACATCATGATGTGATAATGTGTTTTATAAGTAATACTTCAGCCCGACTATCTATGGAGATACAAGACAGATGCATGCCAAAGACATGTAAGGAAAAAAGGAGGATAATTAGCTATTTCTTGCTCAGAAATACATTCATCGATCATTGTACACAATAATTTGAGCTGTGCCGTGTGGTATCTAAATTTCTGACACCCAAGACAAACAAATGAATGGCTGTGTGAAGTAAGGACTTATTCTTAGTTGATTAGTCTCCTTACAGTCTTGCAAGCGAAGTGGATAAGAATACTTCTTACTTCGAAAAGATGTTGTATTATATTGCATGCATATTATTACTGTTAATTAATAATTATGATTATAAAGGTAATTATTAATTTCATCTTGTCACAGTATTTCTATATTACCTACATAAGGATGTGATAATGCGTTGTACAAGTAATATTTCAGCCCGACTATCTATGGAGATACAAGACAGATGCATGCCAAAGACAAGTAAGGAAAAAAGGCGGATAATTAGCTATTTCTTGCTCAGAAAATATGGTCACTGTAATTATAGGTGGGCGAGGAAGACAGCGAGCGCTGTCTCGTGCTTGACCAATACATTTATCGATCATTGTACCATAATAATTTGAGCTATGCAGTGTGGTATCTAAATTTCTGAACACCCAAGACAAACAAATGAAGGGCTGTGTGAAGTAAGGACTTATCTTTAGTCGATTAGTTTCCTTACAGACTTGCAAGCGAAGTGGATTCTATTCTGGAATGCTTCTTACTTTGAAAAGATGTTGCACGCGATATTATTACTGCTAATTAATATGATTATATAGGTAATTATTTTTTTCATCATGTAACAGCATTTCTATACTACCTACATCCTGATGTGATAATGTGTTTTATAAGTAATACTTCAGCCCGACTATCTATGGAGATACAAGACAGATGCATGCCAAAGACATGTAAGGAAAAAAGGAGGATAATTAGCTAGATATTTCTTGCTCAGAAAATATTATCACTGTAATTATAGGTGGGCGAGGAAGACAGCGAGCGCTGTCAGGTGCATGACCAATACATTTATCGATCATTGTACCATAACAAATTGAGCTGTGCAGTGTGGTGTCTAAATTACTTAACACCCAAGACGAACAAATGAATGGCTGCGTGAAGTAAGGACCTATCTTTAGTTTCCTTACAGACTTGCAAGCGAAGTGGATTCTATTTTAGAATGCTTCTTACTCACGAAAGATGTTGCATGCGATATTATTACTGCTAATTAATATGATTATATAGGTAATTTTATTAATTTCATCATGTCACAGTATTTCTATATTACCTACATCAGGATGTGATAATGTGTTTACGCCAAAGACATGTAAGGAAAGACAAGTAAGGAAAAAAGGCGGATAATTAGCTATTTCTTGCTCAGAAAATATGGTCACTGTAATTATAGGTGGGCGAGGAAGACAGCGAGCGCTGTCTCGTGCTTGACCAATACATTTATCGATCATTGTACCATAATAATTTGAGCTATGCAGTGTGGTATCTAAATTTCTGAACACCCAAGACAAACAAATGAAGGGCTGTGTGAAGTAAGGACTTATCTGTAGTCGATTAGTTTCCTTACAGACTTGCATGCGAAGTTGATTCTATTATAGAATGCTTCTTACTTAGAAAAGATGTTGCACGCGATATTATTACTGCTAATTAATATGATTATATAGGTAATTATTTTTTTCATCATGTAACAGCATTTCTATACTACCTACATCCTGATGTGATAATGTGTTTTATAAGTAATACTTCAGCCCGACTATCTATGGAGATACAAGACAGATGCATGCCAAAGACATGTAAGGAAAAAAGGAGGATAATTAGCTAGATATTCTTGCTCAGAAAATAATATATGGTCACTGTAATTATAGGTGGGCGAGGAAGACAGCGATCGCTGTCAGGTGCTTGGCCAATACATTCATCGATCATTGTACCATAACAAATCGAGCTGTGCAGTGTGTTGCCTAAATTTCTGAACACCCAAGACGAACAAATGAATGGCTTTGTGAAGTAAGGACTTATCTTTAGTCGATTAGTTTCCTTACAGACTTGCAAGCGAAGTGGATTCTATTTTAGAATGCTTCTTACTCACGAAAGATGTTGCATGCGATATTATTACTGCTAAATAATATGATTATATAGGTAATTATTAATTTCATCATGTCACAGTATTTCTATATTACCTACATCATGATGTGATAATGTGTTTTATAAGTAATACTTCAGCCCGACTATCTATGGAGATACAAGACAGATGCATGCCAAAGACATGTAAGGAAAAAAGGCGGATAATTAGCTATTTCTTGCTCAGAAAGTATGGTCACTGTAATTATAGGGGGGCGAGGAAGACAGCGAGCGCTGTCAGGTGCTTGACCAATACATTTATCAAATCATTGTAGCACATTAATTTGAGCTGTGCAGTGTGGTATCTAAATTTCTCAACACCCAAGACGAACAAATGAATGGCTGTGTGAAGTAAGGACCTATCTTTAGTCGATTAGTTTCCTTACAGACTTGCAAGCGAGGTGGATTCTATTCTGGAATGCTTCTTACTTTGAAAAGATGTTGCACGCGATATTATTACTGCTAAATAATATGATTATATAGGTAATTATTAATTTCATCATGTCACAGCATTTCTATACTACCTACATCCTGATGTGACAGTGTGTTTTATAAGTAATATCTCAGCCCAACTATCTATGGAGACATAAGACTCATGCATGCCAAAGACATGTAATGAAAAAAAAAAAAAGAGGATAATTAGTTATTTCTTTTTCAGAAATACACTTATCGATCATTGTGGCATAATAATTTTAGCTGTTCAGTGTGGTATCTAAATTTCTTAACACCCAAGACGAACAAATGAATGGCTGTATGAAGTGAGGCCCTATCTTTAGTTGATCAGTTTCCTTACAGACTTGCAGGCGAAGTGTACCTATTCTATTCTGAAATGCTTTTTACTTAGAAAAGATGTTGCATGCGATATTATGACTGCTAAATAATATGATTATATAGGTAATTATTAATTTCATCTTGTCACAGTATTTCTATATTACCTACATCCTGATGTGATAGTGTGTTTTATAAGTAATATTTTAGCCCAACTATTTATGGAGATACGAGACAGATGCATGCCAAAGACATGTAAGGAAAAAAGGCGGATAACTAGCTATTTCTTGCTCAGAAAATATGGTCACTGCAATTATAGGTGGGCGAGGAAGACAGCGGGCGCTGTCAGGTGCTTGTTCATTTCTCGATCAGTGTGGCATGATAATTTGGGCTGTGCAGTGTGGTATCTAAATTTCTGAACACCCAAGACAAACAAATGAATGGCTGTGTGAAGTAAGGACTTAACTTTAGTCGATTAGTTTCCTAACAGCCTTGCAAGCGAAGTGTATTCTGTTTTAAAATGCTTCTTACTAACACAAGAAGTTGCATGCTATACTATTACGGCTAATTAATATGATTATAATTATAGTTAATTATTAATTTCATCATGTAACAGTATTTCTATATTACCTTCATCAGGATGTGATAATGTGTTTTATAAGTAATATTTCAGCCTGACTATCTATGGAGATACAAGACAGATGCATGCCAAAGACATGTAATGAAAAAAAGAGGACAATTAGTTATTTCTTGTTCATAAATACACTTATCGATCGTTGTGGCATAATAATTTGAGCTATGCAGTGTGGTATCTAAATTTCTGAACACCCAAGACAAACAAATGAAGGGCTGTGTGAAGTAAGGACTTATCTGTAGTCGATTAGTTTCCTTACAGACTTGCATGCGAAGTTGATTCTATTATAGAATCCTTCTTACCTAGAAAAGATGGTACATGCGATATTATTACTGCTAATTGATATGATTATATAGGTAACTATCAATTTCATAATGTCACAGCATTTCAGTATTACCTACATCAGGATGTGATAATGTGTTTCATAAGTAGGTAATATTTCAGCCCGACTATCTATGGAGATACAAGATAGATGCATGCCAAAGACATGTAAAGAAAAAAGGCGTATAATTAGCCATTTCTAGCTCAGAAAATATGGTCACTGTAATTATAGGTGGGCGAGGAAGACAGCGAGCGCTGTCTCGTGCTTGACCAATACATTCATCGATCATTGTACACAATAATTTGAGCTGTGCCGTGTGGTATCTAAATTTCTGACACCCAAGACAAACAAATGAATGGCTGTGTGAAGTAAGGACTTGTCTTTAGTCGATTAGTTTCTTTACAGACTTGCAAGTGAAGTTGATTCTACTTTAGAATGCTTCTTACTTTGAAAAGATGTTGAACGCGATATTATTACTGCTAATTAATATGATTATATAGGTAATTTTATTAATTTCATCATGTCACAGCATTTCTATTTTACCTACATCCTGAAGTGATAATGTGTTTTATAAGTAATATTTACGCCCGACTATCTATGGAGATACAAGGCAGATGCATGCCAAAGACATGTAAGGAAAAAAGGAAGATAATTAGATATTTCTTGCTCAAAAATAAATTTATCGATCATTGCAGCACAATAATTTGAGTTGTGCAGTGTGGTATCTAAATTTCTTAACACCCAATACGAACAAATGAATGGCTGTGTGAAGTAAGGACCTATCTTTAGTTTATTAGTCTCCCTACAGTCTTGCAAGCGAAGTGGTTAAAAATGCTTCTTACTTCGAAAAGATGTTGCATGCGACATTATTACTGCTAATTAATATGATTATATAGGTAATTATTAATTTCATCTTGTCACAGTACCTATTTCTATATTACCTACATCCTGATGTGATAATGTGTTTTATAAGTAATACTTCAGCCCGACTATCTATGGAGATACAAGACAGATGCATGCCAAAGACATGTAAGGAAAAAAGGCGGATAATTAGCTATTTCTTGCTCAGAAAATATGGTCACTGTAATTATAGGTGGGCGAGGAAGACAGCGGGCGCGTGAGAGTCGATTATGCGGAAGATGGAAAGCGCAGCAGCTGAGGAGCAAAGCTGGGGGGAAGAGGACAACGTTCGCCCTTGTGGGTCGGTGAACTCGAGGCCCGGCCGTGGAAATCGATGCCGGCAGTCGGGGAAAGAACGTAAACCTCGAAGAAAGGGGGATAAAGACGGGGAGAAGGCGGCAAAATCCGAAGGAAGGAGGAAGAGAGAAAGGGACGGAGGACTCCGGTGGGAAATAGTCGAGTTTTTCCTAAGTCAGGCAGGAGTGTCCCAACGAAACCCTTGGAGATGGGGGGTCCCCTCTCCCGGCCCCGGCTTTGTCTGTGGGCCTCGAGGCAACTGAGCCCTGGAGATGTGGGTCAGAGGCGGACGTCGACCCCGGTCGTGATCTCCCGAGCTGTTCCTCCTCATCCAGGGGGAAGAGAAGGACCCCTCCGGGGCACGTATAGGACGCACGCACGAGGTCCTTGGGCGTTTATTCAAATTAAACGTCCGAAAGAGGTTACCTCCTGTGATATCACAGCTTGTAACATCGCCTTCAATGGGGGGACTGAGGGCCTCTCCAACCCAACAGGTAACCGTCACCTCTCCTCTCCTTACCTACCGCTTTCCGTCTTCCGTAACCAGATCCCTTCTCTCCGGCCCTACGGAATGACGTCACGACCATCCACTTCATCCTCGGCCTTTCTTTTCCATTCGAATTCCCAACATCCCTTCAAGAGAAATGAAGATCACGATGTGTGTCCTACACATAATATCGTGGGGTTGGTGGTAAAAGTGATCAAGTCCATTTGGCAAAAGTGTTCAGGAGAGCCTGTTGAAGTTCTCCAGCACACGGACTGATGGAAAAATGCGAATTGTGAGCTTAAAATCAGGTCAAACCAAATAATTTCATGTTATGTGAGCTCAGTAATACCTTTGTTATGTGAAAGTAGTACCGAACCTTATACAAAATAAACTTACTTTTAATTGTCCCCGATTTTTAGTGAAAATTGTAAGTTGAATACTTTTACCTGAATAAAAACTGTTATGACTTGGACATGATCACTATAATAAAACTTCAAATTCACAGTAAATTTTACCAGTATTATAATTTTCAGATGTTCAACCCTTCAATATCAATCCCTCGGGATACTAACAATCAAGAAGTAACAAATTTTCATTAGTTTATACCTTACAACTGTCATTTGACTGACTTTACTTGTAAGCTAAAGTATTTCTACAACCACATTATGTAGGAGTAAAGACGATCAAATGACAGTTGACATTTTTTACTTGTTATGTGTTGGTACTTACAATCAGTTGCTATACATGTAAATTTGTAAATCCAGTTAAATGATATTTGATCATATGTGATCCACTGGTTCATTCAGGTAAAAATACATTTTTTGGGTTTTTGACATTTTTTGTCGTCATAAGTTCTTTTGTTTTTCAATTCTCAGCTGTAGATATTGTTTTATAGTATCCGGAGAGACCAAAACCTCATTTTCTAAAAAAAAATGCACTTGATCACTTTTACCACCAACCCCACGATATGTGGTCTGTGGTCTACATACCGCTTTCACACAAATAGTGTCTTCCTACATGTTCATTACTCAATCATGCGATATTAGGGTGGTTAAAAAAAAAAAAAAAAAAAAAAAAGTTCTGGGATTTCTGGTCTCCATTGTGTTTTTGCTTCCTCGGTATGTCAGGATGACCCTCCTAAATTTTTAGCAAAAAATATTAATCCTAACCACTTTACCTGGGTCGATTTTGGCCAGTTATCGACCGCTATCTTAAACCAACCTCTAAATTGGTGCCGACGTGATGATTTGAAGGACGGATTTCAATTTTTTGGGGTCAATTTATGGGTTTTTGCATGCGCTGAACACGATGAACTTATTTATTTTACGCTCCGTCCACTAGTTATCCGGTAAACTGGCAGAGGGCACTGCTTGAAGATAAGTAAAAATCGAAAATTTCACCGAAAATGCTGTCGCCTGGTTAAGAATTGTACTAGAAACATGCTATTATGGTCGGATAATATGCTTTGGCATGTTCTGAACATGATCTCGTTTTTTACTATACTTTTCCGCCGATGATTGCTTCGTTTATCGGCCATAAACCTCAAATTAACTGTAGGGTAATGGACAAATTCACCCTAATATCAAGGGAAATTATGTCGCGTTGATTATTTAAGGTCCCAAAATACCTTGTGCCGATAAAATTTATTGTTTCCAGGATACTCGGTACAAAGCCGTTGGTAATTTGGCAAGGACTTGTACTTATTTGCCAAATATAGCGGCAAAATGGAGAAAATAGCTAAAATTTTCCCATTTTTCTGTAAAATTCCTTAATTTCCATCGGTTTTCCGGGGTAAAATTCATAGTTCTGAATGGTCTGAACTGTGACTGGATCAATAAATAACAAATGATGTAATATAATTGAAAATGATGTAATATAATTTCAGTTTCACTTGCTCGAGGGACAATCTGTAATTTGGTCGATAAGCTGAAAGAATCCAAGATCGTGGAACATAAAACATAACATTTTAACGAGAATAACATATAATAAAAATATACAAAATAATAATTAACCTCGATAAAATATTGAAACATAAAAAAAAATTTCATACAGTCTTCAAAGTTTCAACTATATCCCGTTTACGGCAAATTTTAGGGCATTTTTCCTTGTGGTGTTGTACAGATATCAATAAGGCTTGATAGTCAGGATTGGATATCATCCAATCACAGTTCAGACGATTCAGAACTACGAATTTGACCCCAAAAAACCGATGGAAACTAAGGAATTTTACAGAAAAATGGGAACATTTTAGCTGTTTTTTCCATTTTGCCGCTATATTTGGCGAATAAGTACAATGCCGGTTCAAGTCCTTGCCAAATTCAAATTACCAACGGCTTTGTACAGAGTATCCTGGAAATACCAAATTTTATCGGCACAAGGTATTTTGGGACCTTAAATTATCAACGCGACATAATTTCCCTTGATATTAGGGTGAATTTGTCCATTACCCTACAGTTAATTTGAGGTTTATGGCCGATAAACGAAGCAATCATCGGCGGAAAAGTATAGTAAAAAACGGGATCATGTTCAGAACATGCCAAAGCATATTATCCGACCATAATAGCATGTTTCGAGTACAATTCTTAACCAGGCGACAGCATTTTCGGTGAAATTTTCGATTTTTACTTATCTTCAAGCAGTGCCCTCTGCCAGTTTACCGGATAACTAGTGGACGGAGCGTAAAATAAATAAGTTCATCGTGTTCAGCGCATGCGAAAACCCATAAATTGATCCCAAAAAATTGAAATTCGTCCTTCAAATCATCACGTCGGCACCAATTTAGAGGTTAATTTATGGAAGTGGTCGATAACTGGCCAAAATCGACCCAGGTAAAGTGGTTAGGATTAATATTTTTTGCTAAAAATTTAGGACGGTCATCCTGACATACCGAGGAAGCAAAAACACAATCGGGACCAGAAATCCCAGAACTTTTTTTTTTTTTTTTTTTTTGAACCACCCTAATGCGATATAGTGTGCATTCTGAAGAACACAATGAAAACAGTTCACAGGGGAACGCCAAGCTTATGACGGTTTAATCGACATCAGTTACCAGTGGCATAGTTTGAGGAGGGGCTGGGTGGGCAGAGCCCCTCCATGAATTACAGAGGACGCAGAAGTTCGTGGTATGCGGATACAGAAAAAATCAATAATTTCACGCTTCCAACTTCAGTACCTAACACCTTCAATTGGAGAATGTAATTAGTAAAACACAATTCCTACTATATTATTATACGGATCCAGTAACTCCGGTAACTTCAGATCCGGATCCGGTAACTTCAGACGCTCTTAGAAATAAATTCTTATTCGGTTCGTTTGTATAAGGGCGAAATTGGGTGGATATTTTACAGCCCCTCCGAGAGAAGTAAAATCACAGTCAACAAAACAGATATGGGGATACTACAAACTGAAATCAAGTCGTTCCCCACTACCTTCTGGGGCAAGCCCATACCTATAAGAATTTTCCCCAGAAAAATATCCATTGTTCAGTTTCCACCAAATTCCCCTACGAACTTCCCCTACTTATCACTGCCGGCTTGATCAAGCTTGTGTTTTTATCCATATTCTTTTAATAATGTTTTATTAGTACATCGTTTGCATTACACCATTTACGAATTAAATCACATTTAAAATACTCGTAAAGAAAAAAATGGAAGTTTTTTCAAAAAAGATTTAAAAAATGTATCGTAGCAGTAGGTATTTCTATTCTGACCTAGCATGTTACTGGGTTAGGTTTGTCTTGTTTACATTTTGTGGTTTGTCGTTCTCGGTTTCATGCCCCGTTTTTTACTCCGCGTACTTATATAATACAATTGTGTGAAATTGTCAAGATCACAAACGCTTGACGTTTGGGCGTACACGAATAAGTACTACTGGCAGCTCTCAGTGCTGTCGGCTTGGGTAAAAAGTCGAAAAAAATCAAAAATTAAATTTTCTAGAAATGATGGCGATAATTTATCACCAGATAGTCCTTGAATACAATTCAATCTGTTCCTTGCCCCTACATGTTGCGTTTGGACGCGTGAGGTCTGTTTACAGGTCTTCTTTAGGCTCAAGATACTCGTATAAACACAGTGCAGACTACCGTTTCAGTTCGAGTGTATCTACCGGCTAACCATGAATCGGGATGAACCTTCATTTTCTACAAAAATTAGCAAAAGGTATATAACTCAATCAAGATTGTCAAATATTTTTAATGTAATGGGATTGATACCTACTGAGGAGTACTATAGAGATCAACGATATTTCCGAAGTATTTACTCTTTTCTAACTTCAAAAGTGAATTTCCCAAAAAGATGAAAAATGCTGGCATGAAATTTTATTCTTTCTGCAGCAAGTTCTTGACCTAATCTCATTGAAATTTCTTGCGACTAGCTGCGACTTTTTTTTCTAACGAGTTAAATATATGTGTTCCGGCCCGAGTTCCCACCAACGAAGTACCCCCCCTCATTGAGATGTGGAACTCAGTTATGAGGGCTTGTCCCTTGGAATAGCTGCAAATACTGTTTATTTTTCTAAAAAGTGGATATTAGCTCTGATTTTCCCTGATTACAAAGAAATTTCATTGAAACCACTAGGAAACCTCACTAACAAATGAATTACGTACGTCTTGTTTTAGAATTTTGAAAATTATGCTAATTTTAAATTAAAATCCTAATATAACAACCTAAAATGATTCGAGGCAGATAATTTTGTATACCAACAGAAATAATATTTTGTTTTCCAAATTTAGACCTAAAAAAGTGGCGGATGGACAGATTACCCCACACCTCCCACACACAACATCTCGAGCTTCTGCACTGAGCAGGTGTCTGTGAGTAAGACGGGTATGGCCAGTGGCTACGCGGTTGACCGCTATTCGGTCCCTCCTTGGAAGTTGGGTAACGGATGGGCACTCCGGGCACAAGTCCTGAAGGACACAACGCAGACCAGCGACCTCACCCTGCAATTGCTCATGCCAGTTGGAATTGGCTTTATGTTGCATGTAGGAGATTTGATCCTCAATGCGTATAGGCAACATATCGATCGAGTTATCATCAATGACTCGCCTTGCAAGGGCATCAGCACTCGTTACCATGAATACCCACACGGCTTGGCACCCACATAAAAGTAATGGTTGAGCCAGATGTTGTGACATGGTCTTGCGGTACAGGTAGGCTTTGTATTAGAGGATCATCAGAATATCTCTCGTCTGATGAGCATCAGAATATGTGTCCCTAATCACCTCGTTGGTACTTAGTGAGCCGCTACAGATCAGAAAATTCCCAAATTTCAACAAATGGCAGTGTCGAACAGCCAGTGTCACATCCAGTGTTGCTGATACATTGGCTTCTCACTATGTCCAAGTGTCCAGTGATCATGCATACTCGGATGACTTCAGGTGACACAAGGCTGAGGTTGTGATGGCACCTCTCCCTCAGCTCACTCCTTCGTCCAATCTTTCAATTGACATACAATTCAGAATGGGTGAATTGGATAGAGCAATGAAGAAGGCTAATAGGACTGCACATGGGAAAGATACGATCCATCATGAAATGTTGATCAATCTCCCAGATGAGCAAACCACACCATGAGGCTGTATAATTTTATTTATGCATCAGGAAATTATCCTTAAACTTGGAAGGAGGCTGTCATTATCCCTGTGCGTAAAGAGGGAAAAGACCACAGTGAAGCTGGCAGTTACAGACCCATCTCTCTTACTTGCTATATGAGCCAGATCTTGAAAGCTATGGTCAACTACGGCCTGGTGTGGTTTTTTGAGAGTAACTGCCTTATCAGCCAGTATTAGGCTGATTTTCGCAAATACTTCTCAGCATTTGAGAGTTATATCAAGGACACATTTCTGGTTAGGGAGCACGCCATTGGTGTGTTTTTTGACCTAGCCAAAGTCTATGACACCACTTGGCGTCACAACATCTTAGAAATGCTGCAGGGGTGGGGAGTAAGCGGACTAATGCTGGGCTTCCTCCACAGCTTCCTCTCTGATCGAAAATTCAGGGTGCGCCTAGGGAACGTCTTCTCCTATCTCCATCTTCAGGAAAATGGCATCCCTCAGGGATCAGTACTTAGTTGCACCCTGTTTATGGTCGCTATTAATGGCCTTGCTGATAACATTCCAGAGGATATTTGTCCCTTACAATATGTTGACGACCTAACTATCCTCCTCCGAGGTAATAATCTTAGGAATGTGTGTGACACTGGAACGTGCTATTGATACCATCTATCAAACAGCATGGATGTGAGATTTTAGTTTTTTATCTGCAAAAACTATCTCCATATATTTTAGCAAAAAGTGCAAAGTGCATGGTCAGTATCCTCTCTCAATAGGTGGAGTTACAATACCTTATTCCACTCACACACGTTTCTTTGGACGCAGTTGACTGTTAGATGCGATGGAAACAGCATATTGAGTACTTGCGCCATCCTACTATGCAGAGTATATAGTTGCTCAAGGCTCTTTCAAAGTATAGTTGGGGCGCCCAGCAGAATGTCCTTCTAAGGATTTTCCATGAAGTGGTGCGATCATGAATAGATTATGGGTCTGCAGTTTATGGGTCAGCCAGAAAGTCCTTGCTGTGTAAACAGGAGCCTATATTGAACAAGGGTCTTTGTCTGGCTACTAGGGCCTTCCACACTACCCCTACAGCCTCCCTTCCAGTGCTTGGGCATAGCCAGCTACTCAGGATTCGTCGAAATCTGGTAGCACTTTGCTATGCAGAGCGCTTGCGCTATTCTCCTGGGCACCCCCTGCATGACATGGTCGAATTATTAGGAAGTCAATCAGGATTGAAAAGGCATTCGATCAGGTGTCACACTCCGTTCTACTGGAAAAGCTGGAGTGCTTTGAATCTAGTAAACCGTTACTGCGTTGGTTCGCCAGCAACCTACTGAATCGTAAAATGATGTCCGCTTAGAGGCATTGTATCACATCTTTCATTGTAACGTCTGGTGTACCTCAGGGCTATTCCCCTATCCCTAAATTCCTATCCTTGGCTATTCCTTGTATTCATAGACGAGGTGTGGGCATGGTTGGGCATTTGCTAATTGGTGGCGATCATTGATATTAGTAGGCCCGTGTTAATTTGAATAATTATGAAGCAAATTAGGATTTTGATGGCCTTCGATCAGGTGTCGCGCTCCATTCAGCTGTAAGAGTTGGAGTGCTTTGGATTCAGTGGGCCGTTACTGCGTTGGTTTGCCAAATACCAATCGAATCGCAAAATGTCGGTCCGAGTTAGAGGCACTATTTCTCTCCCTTCATTGCAACGTCTGGTGTACCTGAGGGTTCCCATTTGGGTCCCTGGCAACTGTCTGTATGCAAGTTATAATCGCCTAACACTTCCTCAGGTCGATTACATTTGTTTGAAGGCTATGAAGACACTTGGGCTGAAGAAAAATACGATGGAATTAACGGGTCCTTCCTAAGTTTTCCTAAGGGCGGTCCTTCAATTCAATTCAATTCAATTTTGGGAGCTCAATCCAGTGGGGAGGACAAAGATTTCGATTTCGTTTTTGCCTGATAAGGCCCACGTCCAATCTCCATCTTCACGGACGGTCCTAAGAAATTATCTCTACTGTTGCTTTCCCTACTGATGTCAACGGTAGCGAATTCTCTTCTCACGTTTATCTGGTGATAAAGTTGACCTTTTAGGTGTAAGGGTGTTTTCAAGAAAATAATGAAAAGTTTAATTTAAGCAGTTATTATTATTTTCTATTACCTTATTTCTTACAATGTTTTTCTTTTTTTTATCAGAGATACCTTACATAATTTTATAATTGGTGCATATGCCCGTGTATTAAAAAATAATTGCAGGTGAGCCTGTGTGTCACCGATGCTTGTAACGGCAAAACTATACTAAAATACAATGACATTTAAATTAAATTCTCAGGCTTTGTGCTCGCTTAGGCTGAGATTGTCTCATTTTACTAGCATTTCTACATGAAAGGTAGTCTCTGTATACCTCAAGCTGTTACATCTACTGATTTAAACGTAAACTGATGGATAGCGTAAAATGATGTTATTGTTCCGGGATTAACAGCAACTCCTATTTGCATGCGGAAATGGGAAATCCTTACAATAACGATGGAAATGAATAATAAAAACGCATTCCAAGTATGCCATAGATGCATAGATCATTTTAAATGTTTTAAATAATGTTGAAAGATTCATGAAAATTTGATCCTAATCAGATGAAAACTGTGGAAGCCATACTTGATAAGAGGATTATAGATTCGAGCATGCGCAGCAGCTACCAATGATACTGCCGTGATGAAATCACATGAGGTACCCCAACAACCCTCAAAATTTCAACAAGAATTGGCCATGAAAGATTATGCTTGATGGATTTATTGCGCATGTGCAGTGAAAACTAAAGTTCTAAGTAATGAAATTCATAGGGGACTGTTGTACTCCTAAAACACACTTTTCAACATAATTCCCTCAAATTCGAATGAAAGCTAATGCGGTGATGCTTCTTACAATGATTTTACATTCATGCACGAGCCACAGCTACTAATAAAATACAAACGTGTGGATATTAATATGGGATGATTAAATCGCCTTTAATCTCAGATGAGTTGGTGCAGACTTCTTGTGATATACTTCTTGTGTGGGGGAGGGGATAATGTGCAATGCAATTGCGAATACATAGGGCAGAGTGAAAGAATGGTTCGGTGTAGGGAGGAGGAACATTCTAGTCATTTCAGGGCTCTCTCCAGATGCCAGAAAAATATCAATGAATTCTCAGAATCCATTGATGTGTGCAATCAACTAAACCTTTCCCAAAATACAAAGGAACTTGCAGAAAAACGATTGGCAAATTTGAAAATTAAATTGACAGAATTGAAAGACAAAAGTGCATTTGCTACACATTTATTTTCAGAGGGGCACACTTACATGGGGAACTTTGAATTGATTCAGAGGGTAAATTATGGCAGGGGCACAAAAACGGATAACTGGGAAAACCTACATATTTACCTATCAAAGAAGAAAGGACCTAAATACTTATAAGATTTACTGAAAGAAATTTCCGCTTCAAAGGGCAATGGGAGAAAAACCTGGAACCTTGGAAAATTGCCTGATTCTACTTCACTCAGTTTTTTATTTATTTATTGATTTATTATTATTATTTTCAATGTATATATATATTTTTTTTTTTTAAATTTATTTATTATTATTAATTTTTTTTTTTTTTTTTTTCAATCGTGTATTTTTATCCTCACAATTCTGTAATTTGTTTTCTTGCATATTTATGTAACACTACAGCAATTTTGTAATTAACCAGTAGGTAACTTAGATTCATTAATTTCAGACATCAACATTCGTAGGGAAACATAATATTGGTTCAAGGTTGGTACTACTGGCGATGCAAGGTTGTGTTTGTATGGAGGTTTCCAGTTAGTAGCTTTTCTCCCGTGTTTTAGTTTGTTGTGTATGCCTGAAGATGGCTAGAATTTAGCCGAAAAGCTTTGTATTATTAATAAATATGTGATAATCTAAAGGTTTTTCATTACAATTACCTAAATTAAATCGTCTTTTCCCGACTCTCATTCAACGAATAAGCTGTATTGATTTTGAACTAATGGAGATGATAGCGGGCAATCTTCGGCTTAAACCGTACATTTCCAGAAAAATTGAATGTAAACTGTAGAAGTTATGAGTGTTAACACGATTTGTGGAGACAAGGACACACACCCACAGACAGACAGGCACGAAACAAAGTTGTTCAGTACCTACGGTCTGAAACGCAAACGAAGTGAGAATTCTGATTTTGAACGTTTAGGGTGACTCGGAAGCGACCATTGTTTCATTCATACATTCAAATTCTGATTATTAACATAGGTATTTCAATGATTATTGGGACAATCATGTAACGGACCTTATGAAACTAGATGCCCCACTGGACAGTCTTTTATTTTCGTCAGTTTTTTTCTTCCTATTCTATTACTCCTTATCTTCTACAGTCCTTATATCATGTAGTTTTGTTTTGAAAATCGCCAGTTCGCTCGGTGATCACCAAATTATTCCGTTTCACCACCCCCTTTTTCCTTATCACAAACACCTCCCTATGGTTGAGGCTAGAAAAACAATAGCCTGTGATTGAGGTTGATGTAATCTAAACCTATTCGCCCAATCAGATCCCATGTTTGTTCAGTGATGTCAAAAATACCCCTTCCCAAACCCCCTCCCCCCAAAACACCCATATGGGTCGGAATTGAAAATTTCTAAGTTGTCTGTGGGTTTTTAGTGTTACTAAACATATTTAATCAATCAGGTCCTCAGTTTATTTAGTGATGTTTAAGATACCCCCATTCCACCCTCACTCCTCCCTCAAAATACCCATCAAGGTTCAGATTTGGAAATTTCAAGTAGTTTGTGATTCAAGTTAGAGAATTCAAACTTATTTTAGCAATCAGGTTACAAGTTTATTCAGTGATGTCCATGAAACCCCTTCCCCATAACACCCCCTAAGGGTTAGGTTAGAAAACTTGAAAGTAGTCTGCCAAGTAACAGTATTTCTTCTCAATCAGCTCCAGTTTATTTAGTGATGTCCAATACAACCGCATTTCACCCCCTCCCCCCACCCTAATGGTCAAGTTTGAACATTTCAAGTACCTAGTCTGCAATTCAATTATTTACTGATGTCCATGATACCCCATTTCACCCCCCTCCTCTCCCAAAACACCCCTATGGGTCAGATTTGGAAAATTTTTAGTAGCTTGTGGTTCAAGTTAGAGTAATCCAAACATATTCCCCCACTCTGATCCCGGGTTTGTTCAGTGATGACGAAGATATCCCATTCCCCTCCCTCCTCCCCTAAAACACCCCCTAAGGGGCAGATTTTGAGAAATTTCTAGTAGCCTGTGATTTAAGTTAGAATAATCCAAATATATTCGACCAATCAGATCCCCAGTTTGTTCAATGGAGTCTAAGATACCCCATTTCACCCTCTCCCTCCCCGAAAACACCCCCTCTGGCTCAAATTTTAAAAACTTCAAATAGCCTGTAATTTAACTTAGACTGATACAGACATTTCCTCCCACTCATATCAGTTGTGTAATGACCCCCGTTAACCGTGAATAGCGGACAAACATATGGACAGACAGAGAAAAAAATTGAGAAAATAGTACCAATCATCTACAAATAGTATGAAACGGAAAAGAAACGCAAAATTTCATGATTCTAATCAATGTTCAGACAGACATACTAACGATTTTATTAAAGTAGATTTGACATGCATTTTTCATAACCCTTACTCTTATCGTTTATGTTTCCCAAATGCCCAATGTCACCTCCAGGTGATGGTCAGACTGCGAGCTACGAGCAGGGAAAATCAGATTAAATGTTCTATTTCGAGCCAAAGTACCTGGTTAATTAGGAAAATTTTCAAATTTTTTGTGTGGGGCAACTTTGGGCGTTGGAGGGTTAATAGTGTTTTATATATCAACAAGTGAATAAGAGATTTCATTCTATAGATTATATTATGATAGTTTACCAGAGCATTTTAAATAGAAAAAATACATCAGTGAAAAGAACTTCATTCTTACGTTACTTTTCTCGGCCATGATGATGAAGTTGTTGGTTAGTACGGGTAGGTCGATAACGCATAAACATTCTTGTAGACCTAGAAGAAAGATTTACGGATTAGGTACGACAAATTTTGTCAATCAATAGAATAATTCAGTATTATGAGGTCCATACACAGAAGAAGTGAAAGATTACGTTTACAGAGGTAAGTATTGAAAATGCTGGGAGACTTGCTGATTTATGGTTTTATTCGAACATGTTTCGTGTATATACTTATGATCTGTTCCGTTATTTATTGTAGGCAATAAACTTATTCAGAAAGAAAAATGATCTACAACACACTTTTACGTACTGGTAGCTTAGATTAGAACAGCCATTATAATTATTAGAAGAAACCGGTCACGAAACTCGTAAAATTGGGGGCATGCTTGGGGTCGGAGTCATACACTTGTATCTTTGTCTGACGCCATCAATAACGTTTTATTGAGCCTCGGAGGCATCGTTTCAAACAAGTACACGACTATGTCGGGGCGCTTACTAACGTCTTTTCTCGTTTTATATGGAACCTAAACCCGGCATTAGACTAAGTATTTCATTTTGAAATTACCGCACCGGTAATTTGAGTTCACCGAGGGCCTGAATAATGACTGATACCCCGAAAACCCGTTTCAACCTACACCTGTCTCAGTTTGGAATGAAATGCTGAGGATGTAGGTCAACTAAGAGTGCCCCCATCGGATCGGAGGGACCCCATTAGGCACGTTATCAAGCCCCCCTTCACAGTTGGTTGTCTCTTATCGCACAGGTCCGCTGGAAGAGTCACGCTGCATGAAGCTTTCAACTTTAAAGCTACTTTTAGAGTTATCCAGCACTTCCTGGATATTTCCGAAATCTTCTTCCGGGGGCACAACTCTTCCAAACCCTGATAAAAAGACTTGGCAATGCTATTTCTCTGTAGTGACCACCTCTATATACCACTTCGTTTCCCCTTGACCGAAGAAACAATCAGTTTTTGCTTTCTCTCTACCCAAGGAGCTCAAGCACAATTCAAACTACCGAACGAAACAACAAGCTTTAACGCAGAAGTCATAGCAATAATCGAAGCTGTAGAATACGTGCTAACCCTCTCACATGACAACACGTCACACTGGATCATATTAACCGATTCCATGAGTTGCCTTAAAAAAATCAGCGCGCCCAATATCAGGAGATCAGATAATCCACTTATTGGACTTATCATAACGCTTTTAACCCAAGGAGTAACAAATAACATCCAATTCATACTTCTATGGATTCGAGGACACTCCGGAATCCTAGGCAATGAAATTGTCGAAGGATTAGCAAAACGAGCAAGTTTATTGGAAATTGCAAGCAATGTAACCATTCCAGCGAGCGACTGTTTCACTCTCATTGCTAAACGAGCCCAAGAAGACTGGCAACAGCTGTATGTTAATAATCCCCAAAATACTGGACGATTTTGTAGAAATTTACAGGCAACTGCTCCCCTCAGACCTTGGTTTAAAGGGTACACAGTATCATAGCCATTCTGCAGAATCATATCGAGAATGAGGACCAATCACGGAGTGTGCGCTCAATACCTTCATCGCTTCAACAGACATGCAACAGATGTGGCGACCCATGTGGTAATGTGGAGACCCATGTGGTAATTTAGAACATTTAGTGATGATGTGCCCGCCGTTTTTCTTGGAAAGAGACGAGATGTTCAGGAAATTATCGAAGGTGTTGGACTTTCCGACGAACTACAGTTGTCTACTGTCAACGAGAAACTCTATTGTATATAAAATTATTTAATTATATACAAGAATGTAATATAAACAATTATGAATTCCATGTAAAAATGTAGATATAGAAGCACCCTATGGCTGTATAACATGTGTTAATGGCAATAATAAACAAAAAAAAAAGTACTCATGAAGAAAATTGTCAAGTTTTATTCACCGAAATCAAATCTCACACTCACCGTCTTACCCAATTTTGAAAGAAAAAAAAAGCTGGTTCCATGTCTGCCAATCCCTGTCTGCTATTGCCAATCCTTGAGCCCCAAAAACAATTATTATTCAAATTATGATGACATTTTCACAGTTGTCCTGATTAGCCCCAGAACGGTCTCCAGTTCTAGTTCCAAATTGATTATCTGGTGGCCTTTCAGGTTTACTGGTAGGGTAGGTTGAGGTTGATATTAGTAAATTGTTGGCCCGCCTTGTCTCAAATATTTTAGAGTGTGGCCCTTCAGTAAAAAACGCTGCAAATTATTAAACAAGGGTTTATTATTTATGTATTAGACAGCCCTTCTACGTAGATCTCTGGTCCATAATTATTAAACGCCGCTTATAGTATGTTTAGTATCGGAACTCGGAGCTTCGGACCTCACAAATGGGTTCAATCCATTAGAGCAGCGGAATCTCACAATTTTACGCTTTTTAATATAGTTGATAAACAAAACAATTTATTACCAAGTCATCTTTCCAACACATAAAAGTGTTACCTATACTGTATATTGATATCATCTAATTGGTCAAATTTCAAAAAATGTGCTGACAAAATCACTGAAAATGGCTAAGAATTGTTAAATTGATATTTTTTAGCCTAAGATTGGTCAAATAAAGTTTATCAACTATGAAATAGAACATTCAAAAATTTATGTGCGAAATTATGCTAAAAACTTGAACTTCATTAAATTTTGTTTTAAAAAATCTATAAAATTGCAAAAAATAGCCTAAAATCCAAAATCTCTTTTTGAATATGAGAGTATCATTTAGAATACTTTTTTCCCCATAAAATTAATAGCTAACATTTTCTTTTCACTCATAAATCTCCAATTTCCATACAACTTGAAATATACAAAAAAAGACACTTTTTCACCTATTTTTGGCTCATAGCACCCATGAGAGTGGAGCGATCGAGCTGGCGAGAAGTTAGGTCCAACTAGACCCCAAGTGGAGTCTATGTGCGAAAGAACAGATTTTTTAAGTCAATTCTAAGGCCTTTTATGGCCCGGACGGCGGACGGCGGACGGCGAACGGCGAACGGCGGACGGACATTTCAAATTTGGATTCTACGTACCTTGAAACGTAAAGTGACAAAGTTTGAGGGGGGGTTATAACAATTTTTGCTATACGATCACATAGGCTTATTATTGGAAATAATAAACCAAAAGGTTGGAGACCCCTGGTCTAAATCGTAAAATGCGAGTGGAAATTTTGATTTTGGAGACCGAAAATTTTTTTTCTCCCGAGAGTGAAAATTATGCTTCCCCTACGTTTAGGCAGACTCGGAAGCAATAATCAGTTACTCGTCAAGAAACACCCCATGTGATATGGGAAGAATTTCTAGTAGGTAAAGCTAGAACCAAAGTGTTGGAAAAATCATACTGTGCAGAGTTGGAAAGCGGTAACTAACCATCACCACTCTGCAACTCATCCTTTCAACCTGTTGAACATTTTTACATCCTGTCCATTCTTCGGGGGAATCGCTTCGTCATTCTCCACCCCTACGAAAACCCCCACTACTACAACCATATTTTTGAGGTCAACGGTTTTCGGCCTTGTTGAAAGAACGAAGAAGAAGATGGAAAAAGAAAAAAAATAGTTGTCATTAAAGATGACCATTCAACGCCCTAGTGAAAGATTCACAACGCATGACGCCCAGTGAGGTCTTTGAGGATGTTCTTGAAGGACCCATTGTGTTGGTCTTATGGATGCGATGACAACCCTTCTGACACGTCCCTCGGGAGCCTATACGCGGAAGTTGGGGCAGCGCGGTCCTCCGGGCGTTGCTCAGGGGTTGTGGGTGGTTCCACTCGAGGAGCCCCCAGGTAGCCCGGAGCCAGCTCAGAACGGACGGCCGTTTCCTGGGCAATTAGCTCCGAGCGATTCTTGGAACGGATCTCGGTTAGTGGCGTTGAATCTTTTCATTTCGCCCACGCGATCCCACGAATAAAATGCGGTCAATGTTATAGCAAGGGAAGACTCAACCAATGTTGTGTTAGGGATTGGTGTGTGTGTTCTACTAGAAGCAACCACTTGCAGGCCTTTACAAAATTAATATCGAGAGAGAGAGAGAGAGAGAGAGAGAGAGAGAGAGAGAGAGAGAGAGAGAGAGAGAGAGAGAGAGAGAGAGAGAGAGAGAGTTGAATCATTTATTGAACATTGTACATACTTTTTGAATTCAAATGATGACAAATTTTACATACCTATTTAACAAAGGACATTTTACAATGATATCACTTCCATGCTTGTACTGCTAATTACGATTGTCGCAGGGGGTTTGCCGGTTTGTTATTAATTTCATCTCCCTATCTATTGAAATAGATTTGAGACAAATGGGTTGGGCTCCAGTCATTGAATCTGCCTTAAGGACGTCCCTCTGAAGTTAGGTAATATTAGCAAGGCTTCGCATACTATAGGAGGGACGCCCTATTGAAATTGTTGACCGTGACGCATTTTGGTTTATTATTTCCAATAATAAGCCCATGTGATCGTGTAGCAAAAAATTTTTATAACCCCCCCTCAAACTTTGTCACTTTACGTTTCAAGGTGCGTAGAATCCAAATTTGAAATGTCCGTCCGCCGTCTGCCGTTCGCCGTTCGCCGTCCGCCGTCCGCCGTCCGGGCCATAAAAGGCCTAAGAATTGACTTAAAAAACCCGTTCTTTCGCACATAGACTCCATTTGGGGTCTAGTTGGTCCTAACGTTTAATCATCCCGATCGCTTTACTCGCATAGATGCTATGGGCCAAAAACGGGCAAAAAAGTGTGTTTTTCGACGCGCTCACGCCTGGCACGCTTGGCAGGGGGTCACGGTGGGCGGAGAGGGGTGGGGGGGGTGAGCGGGGGGATGGAGTGAGAGGAGGCGCCGGCGCCGCGGCACCTTGTGGTGGGTACGGCGCCGGCGTTCGTTCGAGGCATGAATATGTTTCTTTCAAGGTAATTTTTGTGTGTTAATACCAAAGCTTTTCCTACGCATATTTAATAACATAGCCTCTCGACTTTTCGTACGTACTTAGATAATGATATTATTAAGGCAATAACTATTTGAATAGATAGGAGCTCAAATCGAGAAATGTAAACATGCATATATAATTATAGAAGTATAGGTTGTGGCAACTCGAAGTAGGACACGCCGAGGAGTCTGGACGTACGCTATTATGACGTACGCTAGCCAACTAAAACTACGATCATACTCAATTGAAAAAATAATAAACCTTTGTGAAATAATTTGCAGCGTTTTTATGGATTGTAGTCGTGTGTTCGCCGACAGGCGAATACGATTACACGAATACGAATATAACCGCAGTTGACTCAGAATCAACGAATAATTATCGCGATTACAATCGTAATCGTATTCGACAATAAGATTATGCCCAACACAGGTGGCATGGTTGTCTTTATCTGGATTAGGACTGTTATTTTTTTAAACGATACTGTTATCCTTGAGGTGGCCTTTCATTCTTTCAATTCCTAGCTGTTTGGTCTCACCAATATAAATAGATCCACAGTCTTGACAATTTGCTGAATACACTATTTAACTGATTTCTTCCTTTTTCATGAGATCTTTAAGTTTTGAAAAGTGTTTTTTATTTCTGTTATTTGGATGATTAAAAAAATTCTATTCTATTCTTGTTGTTGAACTGAATTTGTTGAGTTTTTTCTTAATAACTTCTGAAGTGAATCCTATGTATCTGAGAGAAGCAAAGTTAGTTATGATGGGCGGTGATGGTTGGCGGGTTATGTTCGATGAGGTAACATTTGTATTATGTGGTTGTTGGTAGTTTTTGTTTGTTACTTGGTTAATAACAATAGTTAATTTATTGTTGGTTGTTTTTTGTTTGTTGGAGTGTTTGAAAAATAATCTTTCTGATAAGTCTGATAGGATAACAATTGGCTAAAAAAATATTTTTGCAGTTCTTCATTATGTTGGGGTGGAATTGAGGATCTGAAAGATTGAGCCTTCTCTGGAAAATATTATTGGCTGCGTTGAATTTGAATTGATATGGCTGGTGTGAATGTTAATGTGTAATGCGTCCTGAATATGTTGGGTTGTGGTAATAATCTGTCATGATGGAGTCATCTTGTTGTTTGATAGTTTTTAGGTCTCAAAAGGGTTTGAAAATGCAAATACACCGATGTTCGTTTTGCCCTACTGAACTACGAGCAGCTTCATCTATATTATCTATTATACTTAATATAACAGTTGAGACTAGGTGGTTCGGAGGGTTGGGTTGGATTGTTTTGCTGGAATAATAATCTCTCGTCTATTCATGGCACCGCTTCATATTATATGATCTGTTCCTTGCTCTCTCTGATGAGATCGTTAGTTGGAAAATATACCTACTAATACGATGATAAGGGTTCAGCATCCAGCATCCAATACGGAGGGCGTGGGCGTTCAGGTCTGGCACCGTCCGATATTACTACCGAGAAACCCCAAGCGGAACCGGATTTGGAGCTGATCTGTGAACTAATAAATTTCTGGATCCGTGATGCTGCCACACCTTCGGGAACTTTGTCTTCTCAAAGACATTATTTATGGAGCAAATATGATATCCTGGTTAATGAGCACGTACCTATCTAACTGATTAGCTATTGAATAAGCCTGGTGATATGAACAACCGAATATTCAGTATCAATTTTATATAAAATAAAATTCCTTTCTCATTTATACATACATTTAATAATACATAAATTCAACAGAATATATTAAAATACAAAATATTCAAAAAAATACGTTTGAATGCTACAGTTCCTTCTGAAAACACATACCAGTATGCTGGGAACTGGGGCGGCTATAATACGAGATCATAGAGAAAAACGTCTGTGAAGTTAGGTGTGGCACATAGCTTCCTCGTTTACCTATCATGAATGTATAGATTATTGAAAAGTTTTAAATGATCTTGAAAAATTCCATAGCGGAAAAGAGTAAATCAAGAAGTAGCGTGAAATATCATAATTGGTCAATTAAGAAACGAAGAAATGATACTCAATGTAATTTACGTTTGTGCAAGCGCAGAATGAACTAATGAGTTGAAAACAATGAAATAAGTACGGGACCATCTACAACCTAAAACGCGCATTCGCTGTCAATTTCATCAAAATCGGATGAAAACTGTGGAAATTAAGGTCATTACAAGTATTTCACATTGGCGCATGCACAGTAGCTATTAATGATACAATCGTGTTGAAATTTCTATGAGGTAATAAAGTCATCTTCTTCCAACTATCATTCAAATTTAAGCAAAATCGAACGACTAGAGTGTGAAAAAATTGAGCGTAATGGAATTTACGTTTGCGCATGCGCCGAATGAAGTATTGATTTGGCAACAATGAAACTGATAAGGACCATCTACAACCTAAGCCGCGCATTTGCTGACAATTTCATCGAAATCGGATGAAAACAATGAAAATAAAGGTCGTTACAAGGATTTCATATTGGCACATGCGCAGTAGCTATTAATAATACAAGCATGTTGAAATTGATATAATATGCTCAAAATGTCATCCCCCAACCATCATCAAAATTTGAGCGAGTTCGAACGACTGGGGCGTGAGAAAATTATGCTTGGTAGAATTTACGTTTCCGCAGCGCAGTGTGAGATTTTGAGTCAAGAACGATGAAACTGATATGGGACCGTCTACCCCCTAGCACATTATGTGACAATTTCATCCAAATCTGATGAAAACTGTGGAAAATAAGCTTGTTACAAGGATTTGCGAATACACGACAGACACACACATACACACACACACAGACATGAAACCCAAGTTGTTCAGAATGGTCTAAATCAGGGTTTTGGGGGGTTTTCGAGGGTTGGTCAGAATTGAGATTACTCCTTTACGCCAAAGTTTCAAACTATTTATTGTTCATCATCAGGGCTGTAAGAACCCCAAAGAGATTAGCTCGGTACAATACGGTATAAAATTTAGATGGTACATGATATTGTTATGGACAACTATTACTGAACCACTGCATGGACTGCTGCCAATGCAAATACACTTCCAAGGAACAGTTCAATAAAAAACTACGCAATACAACTACTAGACAATTTCAGAAAATCATACCTTTGACTTTGACCATTTTGAGATTTTAGATTCAGAAAGCCACCAGAAAAAGAGAGAAATCAAAGAGATGATTTATATACACAAGACACCTAATGCCCTCAATAATAGAACAGACGTTCTATCAAACTTGAGATGCTGGAATTTGGAAATGGGGTTCTCTGAGAGTGGAAGAGTATAATACTACTACAACATGCTAAGCCACTTCAATCAGCTGAATGGGCCCCGCTGCTCTAGCCCAGTAGTTTCTATTAGCTCAAGATGCTGACATTTTGAGCGGAACCTTTCTGGGTGTGGTAGAGCATAATTAAAACCACTATAATAAGCAGAGTGAGCTAACTTTTTTCTAACTAATTTGAGATGCTGAAATTTGGAAATGGGTTTCTCTGAGAGTGGAAGAATGTAATACTACTAAAACATGAGAAGCCACTCTAATCAGCTGAATGGGCCCCTTAGCTCTAGCCCAGTAGTTTCTATTAGCTCAAGATGCTGAGAATTTGAGCGGAACCTTTTTGGGTGTGGTAGAGTATAATTAAAACTTGAAGAACCACTATAATCAGCAGAGTGAGGTTATTCTTTCCATTTAACTTGAGATGCTGAAATTTGGAATGGGGCTTCTCTGAGTGTGGTAGAGTATAATAATTGAATATGAGAAGCCACTCTAATCAGCTGAATGAGCTCTGTAACTTATTATGTTTCTATTAACTCAAGATGCTGACATTTTGAGCGGGACTTCTCTGGGTGTAGAGAAATCTCTGTAATGAGCAGAGTGAGCTAACTTGGTTCCTATCTAACTTGAGATGCTGGGATTTGGATATGGGCTTCTCTGAGAGTGTAGAGTATAATAATTAAACAACATGAGAAGCTACTCTAATCAGCTGAATGGGCTCTGTAGCTTATTATGTTTCACTTACCTGAAGATGCTGAAATGTTGAGCGCGACCTCTCTGGGTGTGGTAAAGCATAACTAAAACTAGATGAATCCCTCTAATCACCAAACTTCAGCTAACTTTGTTCCTATCTTAGTTCAAATACTCATGAAATTTGGATCCGGACATCTCTGGGTGTCTACTAGCCCATCATGGAGGAATGATGAAATATACCGCCTTACGGGTTGTCCCATTCCATTCATTAAAATTGTACCTACCAAAAACTAATTAAAATGTCTCTTTCGTTCAGCATAGCCTTGAAAGCGAATGTTCTATTTGATGTCCTTTTCCCTCATTTGAAACAAACTTACCTAATCTCTAATCCATTTTTGTTTTTTTAATTCTGCCACAACTTTAACGCGTAATCTGTTACATATTTGTCATTGAGGTGATATCACGCTGCCCAATCCAATTCCCCTAGGACCTTACAATGTTGCATTGTCGTTCCATTTAGAGTACAAGCAATCCTCTAAGGACGGGTAGTGGGGGAGGGTGGTAAGTCCCCAAAAATAGCTTCCAACTCCCGAACGACTCCGATCTTCAATTTGATTGAAAAACGTTAGCGAGGCATATAATTGAACTATTAAGAACTATCTGTCGTAATAGTTCTCAACTAGCCAGTATTGTACAGTTTCTTCTGAGTTCTCCATTATAATATACAGGGTGTACACAAAACTCGTCTGCCAAACTGCAGGATTCGATTCTACCACTAATTTGCAACAACTTTTGTCCCCAATTTTTCCCCCGTTTGAAAAAGAGTATTTTCAATTGAAATTAATTTTCGTGATTTTGACCTTTCGTCACTAAACCGGTCATAACTCCCTTAATTTGCTATCTATATTCAAATTTGAGAATGCCGTTGTTGAACATTAAATTTCCTATCGGATAAATGCCTGAACTATTCAGAACTACGATTGGAGTAATGGAAAAGCACACTCAAAAGCAAATTTTACATAAATTGAAAAACCTCGAGATTATTCAAATGGAAATTAAAGTATGAGACCCAATATTTTTTCAAGAGGCAAGAACCCACCTTCCTAATCGCGTAGGCAATTTTACTTATGCTAATTAGGGGGAAAAACTAAATTTCAAAGTTTAAAAACTTTTTTAATTTTTTTGTTTTTCCATGAAACCTAGGGTTTACTTGAAAAATAAAATATATGTATGAAAATACGAGTTCGGGGTCGGTTTCTACGTATTTTTTACGCTGAATCAAATGGTAAAACTTGCAGATCTCCTGATCCTCGTTATAACCGAGTTTTACACTTTAGCTGACTAGTTTCGTCCCTAAAAAAACATAAAATTTATCATACCGAATGAACTCAAATTTGTGAGTTAAGTGTGAAAAAACTTGGCTATAACGGAGTTGGGGAGATATGCAAGTGTTACCATTAGAGCCCCTCCACGTATTACAGAGGACGCAGAAGTTCGCGGTATGGATACAATCAAAGTTAATAACTCTCCTAACTTCAGTACCTAACACCTTCAATTTGAGAATGAAATTGGTAAACCACTATTACTATTATTCAACGGATCCGGTTGCCTAGCAACTCTAGACGCTCTTAGAAATAAAGAAGTTATTAAGGTTCGTTTGCTTAAGGGCAGAATTGCGTGGATATCTTACAGCCCCTCAGAGAGGAGTAAAATCACTTAGTCAACGGAACGGAAATGTGGATACTGCAAACTGAAACCAAGTCGTTCCCCACTAGCTTCTGGGTATGTGCGGTTTTCTGGGTATGTGTGATGCCCATATGCGATTTTTCTCTAGAAAAATATCCATTGTTCAGTATCCACCAAATTCCCCTACGAACTTCCTCTACTTTTCATTGCCTACCTGGTTGTTTCCCGTATTCTTTTATTAATTTCTTATGGTTGGTAGGCATATCGTTTCTATTATGCCATTTACGAATTATATCACAGTTAAAATAAAGAAGAAAAAAAAAAAAAAAAACAATAAATAGAAGCTTTCTGTGGTGATTGAAATAGTTTAATAGAAAAGATTAAAATAATCTATTGTAGCAATATTTCTATTCTAACCTAGCATATTGCTGATTTGAGTTTGTTTTGTTTACATTTTGTTGTTTGTCGTTTCCAAAATTAGATAACATTTGCATTTCAGGGGGCTTTTTCATGTCTCAAACCTTAATACTAAAAAAAGGTTAGGCATTTCCGATAGAAAATTTAATCATTTTTCCAACGGTATCATCAAATTTAAATGGACATACCCATTTATGGAAGTTATGACCAATTTATTGACGTAAGGTCAAAATCATGGGAAAAAATTTAACATTTAAAAAACCCTTTTTTTAGGAGGGTTAAAAATGATTTTATGGAACAAAAGTTGGTGCAAATGAGTTGTGAAATCGACTCAAGCATTTTGGCTGACCTGTTTTTCGTGGACCCTGTATATTACCTCTATTGCTGTACACCGACACTTATTTTTAAGCATTCTCTATTTAAATCGATTCTATCAATGATGAATTAATGAGAAGTTCTTTTGAAGCCCAGACCAGATGCCACAGGAGATGCGGGAATAATCTCAGATATTTGCGTTGGGAACTGCCCATGCCCATTTGTGGACGTCATTCCACTAGCTCTTCAGGATACCAAAAGTGCCGGTCATTCCTTGAATGGGGCATCTTTATTTCCGATGAAATCCGGATCAAATTAAACTTGCGTATTTATTATAGGTACTTAATGGTTCACTCCTTCGCAACATTTTCAAGGGTTAAAAGAACTCCCTATATCTGAATTTCAAATTAAATTATGTCCAATAACTGTATAGGTAGGTAGGTGACTCATTTCTCTACTATCTCCTAGAGGTTTCGTAATTGAGGACGTCTGTGGATCACAGTGTGGGTGTTCACGTTCAGTAGGACTTGACGTTCCATATCCCGCTGTATTGTAACTACATCCCCCCCATAGTCTTTTCGCACGAATAGGTTCCGTTGAATGAATTGGTAATCTATGTCCGCTGCTAAAATATAGATTAGTTGGACAAATATATCAAAATGACGTTTTAAAGTATGATTTAAAACATTTAGAATAATGACGTTCAAAAATATGTTTTGGAGGTTGAATTTGAATGCAAAAAAAATTGTCCAGAGATTGAGATTGAATTAGAGTCCATCACCTTAGAAGTATGCTCGGCTATTCACTACACCACGGGTGATATTAACAACCAATGAATAATTACATAACTTTGTTACCCATAAGGGAGCTTATTTCCATTGCCAGTTGACGCTAGTTCGAATTCAGGTCGGCAGGGGCGCGCACAGCGGGACATGTTGTGTACCTAGTGTCTGGTTGTAGTAGGTAGGTACCTACCTACCGTTTTCTGTTTATTTTTCCGTTTTTTTATTGTTTATATATGTTTCTTTATTATAATTATTAATGTATTAATAATGTAATTTTCATTTTTGAAAAGGTTTGATGGGGTTGGTGGTGCGAGGAAAGAATTGTAGAGCGAAAAAGGGCGACTCAAGTTACCGACAAGAGAGAAATCAATGAAATCATGTCAACGACCATTTTCATTAGGGCACTGCACCTCTAGCGCTCCTAGCGGTGGACGTTGTTAGTCCGGAGACCCATTTACGAATAATTCGAGGCAACAAATTGAAACCTTTTCATAACATTGACAGCTTTTCTTGGCATTGCGACGTGGACGTAACCTTACGTGGGATGCACCGCTAGCTAACTTGTAGCCCGAGGTGTTGAACTTTTACGTCTGATGCGAGTTTGTAATCTGAAAGGTCGCACATCTGAGGGGGCGGTCAGACTGAGACTGCAGTTTGTGTAATAACTAGGGGATTCATTGGCTAAAATTTTAGAGATTTGAGATTTCACAAATGGAACTACTACTGCTACTAATGTAGACTTTGTAGCTAATGTCACACAAGAAGGTAATGAAGAGTATTGGAATCTGCCACTAATTACTGAGAAAATGCGATAAATCAACCGCTTAATGGTTGGGTACAATATAAAACCAAAGTCGTTTTGGGCTATTAATCCAAATCCCTAACTAACTTTATTTGTAGACCTTTTCTCACTAAAAAGGTTAATTTTTTGTTAGGTATGCATTAAGACAAGTAGGTCCTAAAAAGTTATTCATTAATTGATGCAGTATGATTGTATGAGCGATTTTCGTAAATTATCGTACTCTATTATGTTACACTGTTTTTAAAATTGAGGGCTTTGAGTAAAACGAAATGGGTAACTACTCTGAAAGGTGCTCATCAAATTGGTCAAATTTCAGAATAATGTGCTAAAACAATGACTAAAAATGGCTAAAAAGGCTAGAAACAGTTAAATTTGTATTTTCAAGCAGAGTTAAAATTTAAAAAAAAAGTTTTTAAATGGTGAACTAGAACATTAAAAATGTATGCAGAAATTTACTTAAAATATACTTAACTTTCATTAATAATTGCCGACAAATAGGAATATACTTAACTACTTTTTTTTATTGCTGGATATGATTTAGAACGAGTTTTTTGCCATAAAATTGGTAGTCAACAATTTCTTTTTGCTTAAAGTCTTGAATTTTCAAAACCGTGTAACAAAATAAAGTAGGTTATATGATAATTTAAGATAATTCGCTAATACGACCATGCTGCATGAGCGGAACATATACATATCTATGTCCAATTCCAGACGATAACTCTACCTACTTAGGATTGAGATAAAAATTCCGTTCTTGTGCCAAAAAATCAAGCTTTCTAAATAACAGGATGGGCTCGTTAGCCAGAACTTTTTGAGCACATTAAATAGGTCAAATTTCAAAAAATATGCTGTAAAATCACTAGAAATGTCTAAAAATTGATAAATTTATATTTTTAGCATATATTGGTCAAATAAAGTTTTAAACTACAAAATAGAACATTCAATATGCTATTCACAAAATTATGCGGTTAAATTTACTTAAATTTCATTAAAATTTGTTAAAAACTGATAAAAACTGCAAAGAAAAGCTGAAAATCCAAAATCTGTTTTGAATAGCTGATTATTATTTAGAATACGTTTTTTGCTATGAAATTAATGGTGAACATTTTCTAATCACTCAAAATGCTCAAATTTCAACACAATTTAACATTTTACAATATCGTCATCACTATGGCGGGCTATCGATTTTTTTTTTTTTTTTTTTTTTTCAATCCAGAAAACTATTGAATTGGCGAACTTCACGAATTTTGTTGTAGCGACCATGAAGATGGTACTGGCAAGGTCTATCGACTGTCAAAATATTGCCCCATTATTTTGCACCGTTTCCCAACTACAGCTAGGTATTAATAAACTTTACTTATAAACTGGCAAATGAACGGGTTGAATCAAAAATTGATTGTGCTTTCCTGGAAACTTATGAAAACGCTAATTCGTTAGTTTTTTCTAGTGAAAAAAAATTCGATATTCTGGCAAAGTGGTGACGATATGATAATTTACAAAAATTCGCTCATACGATCTTGCTGCATGACTGGAAAATTTTTAAAATATCATTTATTTGTTGACATTTATTTTGTAGGCAGTTGTCTAGACATGTCTCAATAATCTTTGCTCAATAATTAGCAAATGTTTCGTCGAACCTGAAATAACATCCATTTAGGAGTTCCTATTCCTCAGAGAACGACCCTATTTACAACATCAGAAATCCCAAACTAATGACGTCACAACAGTTTCGGAAGGATTATGGGATCAGTGGATCGTGACGATGGAAACCCCGAGCTCCGAGTCCGGTATTCAAACATCGTTCGATCCGGTTCAGGTACCTGAACTAAAATTAGGTTACTCTGACTCATGGCGCCTTACATAATTTCGTTGAGCCTGGGTTTCATCATTACGGAGAATCCTGTCTTCAAACGCCTCGGTTCACAACCCTATCGATGTAAAGGTGTTGTTACAATGAAACAATGACCAACAAAATGTACCTATCTCAAAACAACAATCCGTATTCTTTATTTTGCTTCCGAGACTGCAAGGCAGCGGAAGCTTTGTTTTCACTTTCGAAATGAAAAAAAAATTTTTGCTCCAAAATCAAAATTTCCACTCGCATTTTGCGTTTCAGAGCCTCCTGAACAAATTTGGTTCCGTGTCTGTCTGTCTGTCTGTCTGTCTGTCTGTCCGTCCACATTTCCTTGTAACAGCCATAACTTCCACAATTTTGATCTGATTTTAACCAAATTTTCAGGGATCGTGCGGGTTAAGCTCTAGATGGTCCCCTATCAACTTCATCATGATCGAATCAACGGTAGCTTCTACGCAGGCGCTAACATGAATTCCTTGTGACGGTCATAACTCGGTCAATGTTGAACGGATTTCAGTCAGATTTTCAGGGATGATGTGGGTAAGCTCCCTTGAGGTCCCATAAGACAATCATCATAATTGCATTAGCGGTACGCTCTGCGCATGCGTGAACGAAATATTCTTGTTACGGTCCTTGCAACAGCCGTAATTTCCACAATTTTGATGCGATTATCTTCAAATTTTTAGGGATTGTGCGGGTATAGCTCTACATGGTCCCCTATCAGTTCCGTCATGATCGAATAGCCTCTGCGCAAGCGCAAACAAAATTTTCTTGTTTCGGTCATAACTCAGGCAATTGTGAACGGATTTCGGTCCGATTCACAGGGATGATGCGGGCAAGGTTTCTTGAGGTCCCGTATCACATTCTTCGCGATCATCAGCAGCGGTACGCTAGGCGCATGCGCGAAAGTGATTCGTGAAGTACCATTCAGCTTCCAATTTCCCACCTTATTAATTCCCTGATGCCAGAACCGGTCGTTTCTAGTTTTCTGGAATTTAATGGTGACGTACTGTGAAGGTCACGAGGAAGCTCATGTGCCATTTCCTTGGCAGTGTATTTTACTTTTTATTTTATATTTGGCACTAGAACATACAATACAGCCATGTTGTTACTACATACATGTTACTCAGAATCAATAAGCTTGTGGATCATACATGATCGTTACAATTAGACAAAATCTCACAAATGTAGGGTCACGGGAAAGATCGATCAGAGTCAATTTTTGGACCGAAATGAGATACTGGTGCTATCTTGCAGGTCTTAGAGAAACGAATCGAAGCATTTACAGCTTCGGGAAAGGATGATAAAGGTTAGCGTCAAAGTAGGTACAGAGGGAAAGATTTTAGGTGTCCCTAAACAACGATCAGAGAACTGACGGCTGATAACCAGGAGTCCTAGAAAGCCTCACTTGTTGATCGGTGTCCATTAATTCAAAATCAGTTTTTCCCATTCTCTTCATATTTTGTAAAACATTTCGATTTTTGTTTCTACATTAAAATTTGTTTTTTCAATGAGATTACTTTGGAGGTTGAGAATTATTTACCCTAAACCCAAAATATACTCTTGGAAGTTTAAAATTTTAATTTTGCAGATTTGTGAAGAAGTGACTCTAATAGTTATTTCACGCGACCCTTGAAATGTAGGAGAATCACTTCATGTTCTTTAGAAACAATAATTGTTTATAATAAAATGGGTTTGTTAGCACTTTGATCAACTGGTGTAACATAATTTGACGTTGATGCAGATAATCAGGACAATACGAAGGGTGTCTTGCAGCGTAAACATCGGGGGCTACTTTGTAAAATAAATATTTGTCACAGATACCCATATTCGCTCTCAGTCGACATATTGTTGCGCAAAAACGTTTGTCACAATTAATGAGAGAGAACTATGGTTTATTTGGGGGGGGGGGGGGGGGGGGGGGGGTTGGCTGAATCGATCTGTAGAAATTTCCCTTATGGCCGATTGCGAATTCAGTTCTCCACTTTTCGTTATAGTGTGCATTTATAATGGGATAGAACTCTTCTGTAGGAATTTTAGTTGTTATTAAACGACCTTCAGCTGCACCTCTTTTTGCTAAGCGGTCCACTTTTTCGTTGTGAGTGATGTTGTGATGAGCTTTTATCCAAAGAAATTGCACTTTGAGGTTTTTGTGACTTAGATCCATTAGCAGTACCTATTCTTCATTGAAGCATAAATTCAGATTCCTATGATGCTTCACAACCAAGGATGTTATCGTTTTTCTTCAAGGATATAACTACTTCCCATTAATTAAAATCAAACAGATAAAAGAAAGTCTGCCAAGTTGGGTGGGCAATATAGTATCCTCACATTTTTTGAATTTTTAAGAATTTTTAGAAAATGCTGATGTTAACATTTCTTGCAATAGTCAATTTTTTTACAGAAATTCACCGAAAATAAAGATTGCAAATAAACCAAGTGGTGTAACTTAAAAGCAGTGCATTTAGTTTGTAACTATGACTACGTTGAAGAGGTACCTATAAAATTATCGAGAAGAAGAAAAAGAAAAAAAAAACATAAGTTGGTTGATGAGAGTGACGTCAGAGCTGGAAGACGACCGGACAATCGCCTCAGGAGGTCTGCCGATGCGTCGTCTATGGGTCAGGGACTGTCACGGCCCCGCCTGCGCCTCCACGGGATGGCAAACTGCCCATTCACACGATGAAAACCGTTAGAAACGAGTCGATGACGGACGGGCAAGACGGCGAAAAATCGTGATCGAGTGATTGAACCAACTCACCTTTCGACGAGACGGTTCACAGTTAACACCGACAGTCAAAGGAAAGTCGACCGATCATCGAAGATGATTACGAAGCGATGCGAAAATCCCTAACGAGCTCGAAATTTAAATCGCAATGACGTTGGAGTCTGCAAGTGCAGACTCGGTGACTCAGTGACTGACTGACATTAATTCAGTGGCGTGAAGGAGAAAATAAGAGAGGAGAAGAAAAATCATTGGATAACGGAACGCAGTTGCCACTGCCCTCTTCATCGCCGGTGGCAGACTGTGGAGTCATGGTCGGAAATATCTTGATTGCTTTGCATTCATAGAAAAGAAATGCCAATGTAGTGAGTCACATAGAGGTATATCAAACGACGAACACAGATGTGAGTAGTAACCAGGGTTACCAGTGATACGGGGCAAACAACCGGGCACTACTATACTGCCGTACTAAGAATAGATCCCGTATCTGTCAAAACCCTACTTTGGGGAAAATGCGTCTCTAGGTTGTGAGTAGAAATTTCCTGATATTAGCTCTATTTTAAGTTGTCCCAAGCTCAAAAAGCACTCATTCCAAAGGAAATTTCTCGCTGAATCAAGTGGTGTGGCGGGAAAAACATTATTTTGGTCAGAAAATTGCAAAAAAAGGTATAGAACAAATGTACCAGGCGATTTACTCGTATCTGGTGCACATACGATTTTTCGTTTTGCATCAAGACGGATCGTTTTTTTCCAATAAAAAATTAATACCGCTCTACGTGGCGAAAAAATAAAAATTATTTTCTAGTATATGCAGGATACTAGGAGAAATAATCCAACCTCCGAAAGCCTTATCTGATCTTACAAGAGAAAATGGATTCGTATGATCAAAATACTGGGAAGAAAAATCGTATCTGCCACTGATTCCGAAATAGTATCAGACGCCGTGATTCCTAAAATACTAAGAAATAAATTCCTATCTGGACATTCAAGAGTGTCGAAATTCGTATGTACCTGAATACTAATAAAATAATCGAATCTGACTCCCAGAAGCGGGTTTTTGCTCTAGAAAATGACAGTTACGGGATTTTCATTGGTAAATCGAACCAAAACGTAGTTAATACGGTAATTGTAAGCCCTTTTTGAGACATTTTCCATTGAGATACGACTTCGAGACCAGCAAAATCGAAAGAAACCACCCCCCAAAACGGTTGGATACCATTAACTCAATATGGCCAAAAATGCAGATACGGGATCTATTCAGTATAATGATGGGCTAACTGAAAATACCTACTCATTACACTATAAAACATTCATGTAAGTTTCATGCGAGCACGATAAAATACTGATATGCATTCTCATTGTAGAACTATACTCAATACCCTGCAAAATGGGACCTAATGTTTATATATCTATATTATGAGGATGAAACTCCGTTTGTTTTTCGTGTCTGTTGTAACGTATTTAGGCCGCCCCAGAGGTGCGATGAGGGCCTAAAACCCCTCTCATAGAGAGAGGAGGGTGTGACATTACCTTAAGAGATACAACTCGTACTAGTAGCATATGTGCTATGTTCGGAGAAGATGATTTTCCGGTTCTCGGATCCTCATCTATCGCCAACCATAGCAATTCAACAACTTGAGAATGAACGCCTGGCGTCGAAGCTACGAACGTGCAGCGCATTCTCTTGGATCTCCCGGGTACTGTCACACTGTGCACGGCCAAACGGCTGAGTGGGGGGAGTCTACGAGTGAGGGGATCTTCTTGGAATTTCTCCGAAAGGAGGCATAAGCAATTTTACAATTTTTTACTCCCATCCGATATGTGGGGTATATAGCTATGCTCCATAAAAATCCGGTCTCTAGTTATGACCGAATTGTTTAATAATGGAGAGTTTTCGTACTTCCCGTATTCATATTCTCGTGTACGAAAATGGCCTTTTCGAAACGATAAGAGGTTGGAACGTAAGATTCAGCTTTTCTAGTGCTCAGCTTTTTCGAAATCGTAACTAAGTACGAGACTACAACATGACCTTTCTCCAACACATGAACTTAGCAACCACAACGCAGTTGGTAGGGACACACAAATGCATACGTCATCCCAAACACAACCGAAAAAATTTCCTGACTTTTGCCGCTTTCGTGCTATCTTTCGTTGTTGGTTTAACCTTTGTATTTGTCTTTTGTTCGTGTTTTTTTTTTTTTTTTTTTCAGCACCTAAACCAGAAGGGTCATTAGCGGCATTTTGTTCGTGGTTTCGACGTTTTAACGCGACGATTTCAGCATTTTCATCTCAAGATTTCGTTTCAAGATATAAGCTTTCAAGATTTATTTTACATGTTCTAAAGATTAGTGTTCTTCATGGCTGAATCTTTTTTGTATGATGTAAAGATCGTTGTTTCTTATTTCACGTTAAATTATGAAAATTGTCTACTTACTGCGAGTTTTAAGCAGTGACTCACTACAAGAGTCACGTTAACTTCACTATAAGAGTTTTCTTTCTCTCGGGCGTACGAAAACGTTTCGAGAAATCAATACAAAAAAGGTTAGCATTCATCGTGTTCGCTCCAAAAGCTTGTTTTCGTGTTTACGAGAAATACAAATACGAACAAAATCATTAGCCCGTTGGGCTCATTAGTCCATTTAGATAGATAGATTTTATTTATTTCAATAGAGACACATACATATGATGATAGTTCAAAAGTAGAACTAGGCTACCCGCCTAGCTTACTTTTCCAACGGTAGGCTTGACCCGTGCTGTTGGTTACGGTCTAGGCGATTTGCCCATAATTTCAAACATTTCACGTTGACATAACATCGCATATACGTCTACATAATCTACTTAGCTTAAATAATATAACTACAATGGTATTTGATGTCCCTATCTTCCATGAGTAGAAAAACTTTCTATAGTAAAATTATTGTTTTATAATATTATACGTAAATGCTGTTTAGCATAGTTTCGCAATCCACTGCTCCATTTTCCACAAGCACGTTAAAATTTGCTTTTTGTAGTTTGGTCTAGTATAATTTTGAGCTCTTTTCATATGACTATCTAAGGCTCTGTGAATGATGTACATAATAAATTTTGGACTGTGTGTTGACAGCGTTAATCGTGGTCTTGGTGCAATTACATACCCTGCGACTACATATCTTGTGGTATATTGTGGGAGATTCTACGTTATTATAAATGGTTTGGTTACCAACCATATGCAGTTTGTTAGTATATACAAGATTCAATAAATGTTCAGATCATGTTTGTAATTCAATCAGGTTGGTTCTTATTTACTAATTATTAATCAATCGTGCTACCTATTATTTGTTCGTAACAATATGCTGGATTTCGCTGTGAATTTATTACCTATTTGTGGATAGGTACTTATGAAGTTGCAAACGTAAATTTTGACATTTTATGTCTTTGCTCTGGCACATAACTCGAAAACCGTAACCAAAGTTGTTACCAAATAATTTTGATGATTTCCGCTTACAACCGAGTCGTTGCTAGGGAAATGGTAACTCGTCGTTTTTCATCCCACAAAATTCGTTGACCATTCGTTCGAAAGCTCTCGATTTATCCAACTATATTATGTTAACTACTTCGAAGTGGGTGGCCAACAAGCTGAGTTATGAGCATGGTTATATAAATATTATTGTTTACACACAGGTGATCATTCTCAATAATTGATATTGTGAACATGATTGCAACTGCTTGTTAATTTCTGATGATTTCATTGAGCTGGAGTTTCGATGATTTGATTCATCGTAGGTGATCCGAATATTGCGAGAACGGATTTGTGAAGCGGTGGTTAAATCATTTTAATAGGTAATTACTATATTTTACACTCTAGGAAGCTGTAATTTCATATGTAGCCTCTTGAGGACCTTAACTTGACGATGCCCAGGGTCCGGATCAGATGAGTGGCTCTTAAAGCTAATTTCTATGCTTTACACTCCAGAAGATGTAATTTTGCATGTAGTCTCTTTAGGACATTTACTTGACGATGCCCAGGGTCCTGATCAGATGAGTGGCTCTTAAAACTAATTTCTATGCTTTAAACTCTAGGTAATTTCGTATGTAGCCTCTTTAGGACATTTACTTGATGATGCCCAGGGTCTGGATCAGCTGAGTGGCTCTTAAAGCATGCATACGAGTCTGCAACACATACTCGTACGAGTCTTCAACTAAAGATATAAAATGTCCCAATGTGTTGCAGACTCGTATGCAAGCGTTTTGCCGTTAGTTAGTCCATGGCTAAATTTTAATATTTTTAGTCATTATTCCAGCACATTTTTTGAAATTCAACCATTACTGCTGTTCAACCATTACAGAAATGTTCACAATTACTGCTGTTTGACGAACTCATCTTTTCTTTTCAACATTTATTTGCCTTATGGTAAAGAGCTTTGCCATTTTATATACATTTATAGATGGAGTCCTAGGCGGTAATGACAACATTATTTTCATAATGATTTTCTGGCATAGGTACGTGTAATTTATTTATATGTGAGGAGTATGTTTTTGCCATAAATTCGCGCAGGTACCCAACCACCAAACTCTTGGGTGGGCGGAGTTTGAATTTATGTTCTCGCAGACGAACAAAAGTAAGAGAGGAGTGAAGGAAAACGCCGAGGTTCACTTTCTCATTAGCATACAGACCCAGCTGAAAAAAGTGTCGCTCATTTCACCACTTCGCACTCCGGGTGAAATGAATATTTAAACCTGTGACCGAATGACACATTGGAAATGACAATGAACTTTGTTTTCTTCGAGCGCTAGAAATTCACTTATGCCGTCTTACTTTCCTCGAAGAACAAAAGAAATGCGATGAAAGGCCTGTCGTTTACTTTTCAAATCAACTCCCCCCTCTACTTGTTAAACACACCATTTCGTTAAACTTCTCTGTAACGACATTATCGTCCCATTTGGGATGCCGTGTGGGTAGGAAAGAGACGGCAATTTGACGGAGTTTGTTAGCGCGTCCTAGTTTCCATCTGCGGAAGATATTTTCGGGTCCCGCGGAGGCAAACAACCTTATTTTCGCGACCTGAAAACGTCCAGTTGACGCGGCCGGGGGTGCGCTGGTGGTTTCGCGATAAGGCGCAATGACAACACCGGCGGTTCTTGTGCAAACAAGAGATTAGTTACATTTACAAATTAGTTTCCCAATTATAGGATCATTTCGGCGTTCATTACTATCGGGAGAACTGCCCTTTTACATCCAATATCAACTAGTCATCAATCTATCATCCATCAGTTAATTCTACAAAGTTTCAGTCATGTAGCATGATCGCATGAGCGAATTTTCTTAAATTACCTATATTATTATAATATGTTAATTTGATTTGAAATTTGAGCGATTTCAGTAGAAATAAATTTTTTAAAACCTATTCTATGGCAAAACAAACTCGTGCTAAACAAGAAAAATCGGTAACTCAAAACAAATTTTGGATATTTGTAAAGGTTTTTTTGTTGCAATTTTTAGATTTTTCAGCGAATATTATGAAATTCATGTAGGTTTTTTAGCATAATTTTGGGCAAAAATGTTTTAATGTCCTAGTTAGTCATTGATGATTTTGTTTTGACTAAAACTCTGCAAAAAATTATAAATTTATAGATTTTTGGCCGTTTTAAGCCATTTTTAGTTATTTTCTGAGTAAATTTTTTGAATTTTGAACAATTTAATGTGCTCAAAAATTGTTGGTCAACGAATTCATCCTTTCGCTTTTGGAAAGCTTGATTTTTTGACTAAAAATCTGCTAAAATTATAAATTTTTGAAGGTTTTTGGCCGTTTTTTAGCCATTTTTAGTAATTTCTGAGGAAATGTTTTGAAATTTGAACAACTTGATGTGGTCAAAAATTGTTGGTCAACGAACTCATCCTTTCGTTTGGAAAGCTTGATTTTTTGGCGCAAAAACGGGATTTTTATCTTATTCTTAAGGAGAGTTATCGTCTGGAATGACATATAATATGAAAATGTGCAAACTTCAGGAATCGTTCCACGATACGTCGCAATGACAACACCGGCGGTTCTTGTGCAAACAAGAGATTAGTTACATTTACAAATTAGTTTCCCCATTATAGGATCTTTTCGGCATTCATTAATATCGCGAGAACTGCCCTTTTACATCCAATATCAACTAATCAACAATTTGCATTGGCAGCATGTGAGCAGCGACATGCATCTTTCACCCCACTTGTTTGCTCTGTCGACGGAGTTTATGCTACCCACATGGCGTCCTTCACAAATGTGCTGGCTGAGAGACTTGCTGAAAAAATGGGGCAAGCCGGAAGGGGTGGTGCGTGGATGTTTAAGGGTCCGCCTTGGCTTTGCCATTACCCGGTCTATGTGCATCCGCGGAATCCGGATGAAGTGGATCTCAGGTGATGATACGTTGAGGTTCCAGGATGGAGCTGCTCTTTAGTTGGGGATGCAGTTGTGAACTGAGAGCATTAAGCTTACAAGAAATGACTAGTCGCAGTATTGGAATTTTTTTAGCTTTGACTTTCTTTTTTGGGACGAGTTTATTTTTAATGCCTTCTTGGCCTTGGCTATATTGTTTGCTATCGGTTCCAATAATAATAAATTATATATATATATATATATATATATATATATATATATATATATATATATATATATATATATATATATATATATATATATATATATATATATATATATATATATATATAAAAAATCTATCAATTAATTCTAATAAAAGTTCCATTCATGCAGCATGATCGTATTATAGCGAATTTTCTTAAATTATTTATCTTGTTATAATTTGTTATGAAATTCGAGCGATTTAAGTAGAAAGAAATTGTTAAAAACCAATTCTATGGCAAAAATAAATCGTGCTAAATAAAATTCGGTAATTCAAAAGAAATTTTGGATTTTTTGAAAGCGAATTTTCTTAAATTACTTATCTTGTTATAATTTGTTATGAAATTCGAGCGATTTAAGTAGAAAGAAATTGTTAAAAACCAATTCTATGGCAAAAATAAATCGTGCTAAATAGAATTCGGTAATTCAAAAGAAATTTTGGATTTTTTAACGGTTTTTTTTTGCGATTTTTTTAGATTTTTCAGAAAATATTAATGAAATTCAAGTACTTTTTCCAGCATAATTTTGTCCAAAAAAATTTTAATGTCCTATTTAATCATTGATAATTTTGTTTTGATCAAAACTCTGCTAAAAATTATATATATATATATATATATATATATATATATATATATATATATATATATATATATGTATATATATATATAACAATTTTTGGCCGTTTTTACCCATTTTAAGTGATTTTTTTAGTACATTTTCCGAAATTTGACCGAAAATTGTTGGCCAACAAACTCATCCTTTCGTTTGGAAAGCTTGATTTTTTGGCGCAAGAACGCTATTTTTATCTAAATCCTAAGGAGAGTTATCGTCTGGAATGACACATATTTATGCATAAATGAAAAAGAGCAGACTTCAGGAATCATTTCAGAGTGCCTCAAAACGGATTTCAATGAAGAAATTTTTCAAAAATTCAGATATTAACATTTTCCGACCCATTGCAATACCTTCATTTTTTACAAAAATTCACAAAAACTAAATTTGTTAAATTCTCATTGATGACGTCAACTACTACTAAAACTGATGAAAATTCATGACGGTTGTCAATCTAAAATTTGCTCATGTTCAAGTATCGACGGAATTCAGTCAATTAAATATCTAGGCGTTACTTTAGACAAATGCCTTAAATTGAAAAAGCACATTGAATCTTTGGTGAAAAAGTGGAGAAAGTTGATTCACGTGTTTCTTACGCTCCGAAAGGTTTTAAATGAAGAAAATCTTGGAGCCGTTTATTTAGTATTAGTTTAATCTCATCTACTTTATTATATAGTTGTTTGGTCTGGTACAAGTATGACTGATCTCGGACCGAAATGGATCTCGGAAACTGTATCAGTCGATGCTGCACAGGCACGATTGATTGTTAAATCCTTCCAAAGAGCTGAGTTTCTACAGTTTTCACGCAATTTTGATTAAATTTCATAGGAATTAGCGAAGTGATTGAAGATAGTTCCCTATCAGTTTCATTGTTCCCTCATTAATAATTCACTCTGGACATCAGCAAACGTAAATTCCATCAATCATGCGCTGGTGGTTTCGCTATACGTCGCAATGACAACACCGGCGGTTCTTGTGCAAACAAGAGATTAGTTACGTTCACAAATTAGGTTCCCCATTATAGGACCTTTCCGGCGAACATAACTATTGTGACTATTGTGAGGACTGCCGTTTTACATCCATTATATACCCCACCGAACTATACAGGGTGACCCACTAACCTGAGTTGGGATACCCAAGTACAATGGTACTTGAAGTAGTTTCTTCAAGTACTTGAGAAAATCTACCAATATTTTACAGCAGTCGAGGAAAATCAGGAATAAGAATGACGAGGTAGGGCTGCACAAGACGCAAGTACTTCGAAAGTACTTGCTAAGTACAGGCACAATTACATGTATTTGAAATTCCAATTTTTAGTGAGTTCAAGTGCAAGTACGTTTACTTGTAACTGTGATCCCAAGTACAAGTACAAGAACATGTACCTTTACATGTACTTGCGTGCTTTGAGTACTCGTACTTGTACTAGTGTGATCCAAGTACATTAAAAATATTTGTAAATTGTGCTTGTGTGGTCCAAGTAAAATACAATTCAATTAAAAATACTTTCATCTCAAGAGGGTATTGTGTACGTTTTCTGACAGAGGCATCACTCGACCTGCTGCGAACAACGAATGTGGGGGATTCAAGGCATGCTGAATTCGATTTCGAAACCTCCAAACTGTTGAATCCAGTAATTCTTTCCCTCTTTTCACTTCATTAGCTATAATCCCCCTTCATTTAGCTTGCACTTCATGGGTTGTACCTCCAGCCCCCTTTCCATTCTGTCGACCAATGGGACTCAATCTCCCTTCACCTGTGACTATATAAGCTGTGTCCTTCCTAATGTGTGTTCAGTTATTGTTTGTTACTGATGATGGCCTAACCGTCGAAATCGATTTAACATTGTAACTCTTTATTTTTCGCGGAAATAGACAACGTTTTTTCACTAACTTCCGGTTTTATCTACCTAATCTGAACTTTACGAAATTACAACTTATAATTATTACTTTCATTAAATTAAACGATTTTTTTATTGATATCCGTTGACAACATAGGTAGTTTTCTAACTCGCATTGTTCTCACTGTTCTTCTCATTTCCAGCTGAGACTGCGAGCGGAACCGAGTAGGCAGTTTACAGGGCGAGCGATAAATTCATTGTCTTGTCCGCGGGTTTAAATGAGTTACATTTTATTCGCGGGACAGGCGTGTCGCTCGTCGTAGTTATGACCGCGTAAATGTTACAAGGTGCTATCTCAACAGGACTTCCGTTAGCCTTGATGGCAGCTTCGCAACATATTTTTCCACACGCTCGAGCACGAGGGGGTTTATGGTCAGCGCGTGAGGGCCCGCGGATTGCATTGTCCTTTTGCCATTTCGAAATGTCGAAACCCAACAGCATTCAACCGCAGCCGCCTGAGATATGGATCTCCGGATGGGAAACAAATATGACGGCTCCTCCTGGCAGCTCAAGAGTCTCCTCTATTCAGAATGCAATGGGCAATTGCACCTGTTCACTATCAATCCATCAAATAAATATTTCGATGAAACCTTTCCAAAAATATACTATATGCAAAACAAAGTTAATATGTGGAGTGATGATTTCCAATTACAACCGAGTCGTTGCTAGGGATATGATACTTCGTCGTTTTTCATCCCACAAAATTCGTTGACCATTCGTTCGAAAGCTCTCGATTTATCCAACCATATTATGTTAACTACTGCGAAGTGCGTGGCCAACTAGCTGAGTTATGATCATGTTTATATGAATAATTGTTTACACACAGGAGATCGTTCTCAATCATTGATACTGTGAACACGATTGGAACCACTTTTTAATTTCTGATGATTTCATTGAGCTGGTGTTTCGATGATTTGATTCATAGCAGGTGATCCGAATATGGTTTGATTTGTGGAGCGGTGGTTAAATCATTTTAATAGGTAATATCTATACTTCACACTCTAGGAAATTGTAATTACGTATGTAGCCTCTTTAGGAGATTTACTTGACGATGCCCAGGGTCCGGATCAGATGAGTAGCTCTTAGAGCTAAGTTCTATGCTATACACTCTAGGAAGCTTTAGTTTCGTATGTAGCATCTTTAGGGCATTTACTTGACGATGCCCAGGGTCCGGATCAGCTGAGTGGCTCTTAAAGCTAATTTCTATGCTTTACACTCTAGGAAGCTGTAATTTCGTATGTAGGCTCTTTAGGACATTTACTTGACGATGCCCAGGGTCCGGATCAGATGATTGGCTCTTAAAGCTAATTTCTATGCTTTACACCCTAGGAAGCTGAAATTTCGTATGTAGCTTCTTTAGGACATTTACTTGACGATCAGCTGCCCAGGGTCCGGATCAGCTGAGTGACTCTTAGAGCTTGCATACGAGTTTTTAACTAAAGATATAAAATGTCTCAATGTGTTGCAGGCTCGTATGCAAGCGTTTCTCTATGAATTTCGCAATACTTCCTCCCAAATTTTTTTTTTTTTTTTTTTTTTTTTTTTTTTTTTTTTTTTTTAAGAGTAGTAAAGTTTGAAAGTTTTTCAAAAGTTTTATTTTTTCAAAATCGTCTACGTTTAAGCTGATGTGAATGTATTTGATGGACAATTTTGAAGAAACCAACTACACTATTCTTATAGGAAATTTAACGTTAATTCCGAAAATGAGGTCAAAAGTTGAAATTAAATGAGGTAAAGCGGATAAATTTGAGTTCAAAAGGGAAAAAACACGGTTTTCACGAGAAAAACCATTAAAAAATCATATCTCGAGTACGGATTGACATAAAAATATACGGTTGGCGGCATTTTACTACATTTTTGATGCAGACTAACACAAACAAATTTTCGTCACTTATCCGGTTCCACCCTGTATATATATATGCATGTTTATTTTTTCCGCAATTACCAAGTATACCATCAGAGGGAAATACAAATATATTATTCATTCATTCACTAAAAATGAATTTTCATGCATAAATTTACTCTATTCTAACGTATTGTATTCCTGTGTGGGGCGGGGCGTATCAAACTATTTTTAGGTCAGTTGAGGTGGCAATTGTGATGTTTGTTGACTACAGTAATGAGGCTGTGATGTTTGTTGACTACAGTAATCTTTGCCATCACCGAACAAACTGGGGATTAGATTGTCGAGTAGGTATGTTTGGATAACTCCAATTCAAGTCAAAGACTACTTTTTTCAAATTTTTTTCAAATCTGACCCACAATGGAGGGGTTGGCGTTGGGGATTGAAGCGTTTCGAACGTCGCTGAACGAACTGGGGATGAGTTGTCGAATATGTTTGGAGTATTCTAACTTAAATCACAGGTACTTGAAAACTTGAAAATTTTCAAATCTAACCCATGAAGGGGGTGTTTTAGGGGAAGGGGGGGAGGGGAGAAATGGGGTATCTTTGTCATCACTGAACGAACTGGGGATTTGATTGTCGAGTATGTTTGGATTACTCTAATTCAAGTCAAAGACTACTTTTTTAAAAATTTTTGAAATCTGACCCAGTGGGGAGGGGAGGGGGGAAGATGTTAAAGCGTTTTGAACGTCACAGAACCAACTGGGGATCTGTGTTGGCGGATCTATCAGCATTACTTTAACTTGGGTCACAGACTATTTGATTATGTTCAAGTCAACCTGTGCAACGCACGGGTGGACTAAACAGTCACAATATATTTTTGTTGATAAAGTTTTGCTCGGTCGTTTGAAACAGCTGAGAGATTAGTCGGGGTGTCGGGGTGATGCCATATTGAGCAACTTGATCGACTCAATCAAAGAGGGCGAGGCGATCGAAACAAACCAAAACACGATCTGCGGGTCGGTGAGTGATGGGTTGGGGGGGGAGGGGGAGTTGATTAAGGGCCGGAGCCCATTAGCTGAGGCCGGTTGCCGGAAACAGGAAGAAGATGCTGAGCCGCCTTCGTCGGGGTCGGCGAACTTTTTTCAAATTGCCGCCGCGGGGCTCCGCCGAGTCCTTGCGGTCGTTTCGCGAGCCCATCTGCCGGGGAGCGTGCCGAGCGGCGGCGCGGTCACATGCCGCACGGGCTCGTCACATGCCGCGTTCATGTCGTGCAGTGCAGCTCATCTGAGGGCCGATTCAGAGTTGCCAGATCTACAGTATTTCCACTAGATCTACGGTATTTTGAACCCTTCGAAGTTTTTTTTTTTTTTTTTTTTTTTTTTTTTTTTTTTTTTTTTTTTTTTTTTTTTTTTTTTTTTTTTTTTTTTTTGTTGAGCATTGTTTTTACTTTTAGGAGAGAAAAAATTTTTGGTATCCAAAATCAAAATTTCCACTCGCATTTTACGTTTTAGACCATTCGTCTCTGTGTGTGTGTGTTTGTCGTGTGTCCGCAAATCCTTGTAACTAGCTTTTTTTCGCAGTTTTCATCTGATCTGGATGAAATTTTCAGGGAATGTGCGAGCTAGGCTCATCATGTACTCCAATGGCAACTCGGAGGGGGAAAAATGAGGGGTTTTAAAAAAAAACCAAAAATAAAATAATACAACTAAGACTAGATGTAAAATAGGCTAACAACTATATACATGCTATTATACACAATCAGCTAAGTGAAACGATGAGAGGTTACATACGATCAGCTAAATGATACGTTGAGTATCATTTCGAAAATAGTGCAGCATTGATGATATGTAGGAGTTTTCAAGAATTCTGAATTTGAGGTCAAAAACGCGAAATTTTGAACCACTGGTATATATTGAGAATTTCGGGAGACAGTCTCCTAAAATTCAGTAGGTATTCGATGGTTTTTACAACTGATTTCCTGACCTAGACATTCCAAACCTATTTTAACTCAAAATGCGCAGGAAACAGGTTACAATTTTCTCAGGCCTAATACATTATGGTCAAGTGGCCCAACTTGGTAGTTCTATATTTGCATCTCCCTTCACTTCGATGACAAGGCCATCAAGGATTTAGGCCATCTAGCGCCATTTCAAATTGTAATGAGCCGTAGGCTATTTTATAACACCATTTTACAACTGTGTTTACACATTCCATATAATGTACCTAAGATATGTACCTGTGTATGTGCCTGTCACTTGTGTATTCGAACCTATCATCAATTTGTTCGAGCACTGACGAAACAGTAGTTTTTGAAAGTCGGTACCTAATCAGAAAATCGATTTCATTGAGATCGAAATCTGCCGATCCTAGTTCTCTCTAATCCATCGGGAACGGCGAATTGTAATTCTTCCTATAATCCTCGTGAAATTCGTCATAAAAAACTAATCCTCTAAACAATCCTCTGTGGCTCTTTTTCGTGCACGTAGGAAAATGTAAGAAATAGCTAGAAATAAATACCCTATCCCTGTCCCTACCAAGAAATAAACGTTGATTGGAACGCTAACCACCCAAATTCGGCTGATTGGTTTTGTTGAATCGTTAATTTGGCGTGTTTTATCATTGATTTATCTGAACCGTAGTTGGTGTAACCGAATATGGTTGTTTAGGGTAAAAACACTAATTGTTGACACTAAAGGGGAACAGCGGTTCAAAAACATTGAACTTCCAAGTAGGTATTTTAAATTGTGAGTCCGGTTTGAACAGTTTGCATGTATTTGATTTCTCCTAAAAATGTTCATTATCATAAAGCACTTTTTACAAATTCAGTTTTTCCAACCTGTGTGTAATCGGTCTCGTCATTGCTCAGTCCCTTTAATATTTCTCCATTGGCTCATCTTTATCAGATAATCCCTTTTACCATTTTATCTCCCTTCATCTGTGGTATCCTGCTGGACTCCTCGTTCCCCACCAATGTCACTGAATTCCCAGAACTACTTACATCGTCCTCGTTGTTAATAGTCGAAGGGTCCCATTCCTCTGATTCAATTGAAGATTCCAACAGTGATGAGTAAAAAACACTCCTTACATTTTTTGCTCGGCCACGACTTCTTTTTGACATGGATATGTCTTTGCTCTGGGGGGTCAATTAAAAATTTTCGTGGCGCAAAAAAAATGTCACAATTTCTAATGATGTTCACGTACAACCAATCCGTTGCTAGGAGAATGGAACTTCCGTAGTTTTCATCGCACAGAAATCGTTCGCCACTCGTTGGAAAGCGCTTGATTTATGTGATAAATGTTCACATCTCAAGCTACCAATTTCCCCCTCCTTACGTACCTGGCAACATTCCTAAACTAAGTTGATTGGACTATAAACAATTTTAATAAGCCGGTTACAATATTCTTAACGTAAAGCAATAGCATCATTTACTCCACTCCATAGGAAACATTATCATCCTCTTGACAACAGTCGACTGTGAACAACAACTCATTGTAGTGGCTTCTCTTCAGAGTTATTTTCAACATTTCTATAAGTAAACCGTTGTTTTGTTGGAATTAGTCGGGATGCGGCCCTGGGAAAATAAATGAAATTATTTCATTAATTGTTTTATTTGATAACGTTTCGTCCTCTTACTGAGGACATCTTCAGATCTTGGTGTGTCCTGGAAAAGACTTATAAACATCCGAATATAACGGATTTGTCATATAAAACAGTGGCTCACCAAGTCAACTCAATGTTAAGAAAGCAAGATTTGAATAAGTCCTCAGTAAGAGAATGAAACGTTATCAAATAAAACAATAAATGATATAATTTAATTTATTAATGAAACATCAGGCTATCATGAATATAAAAATTATGGTGCCTGTATTGAAGAAATAACTGTAATAGTATGTATAGTATCCTTATTGTGTCTCCAAGAATAATAGAATAAATTCTTTATCCTAAATTTCGTCACCTACAGTCCGAAGTTACAGGATTTGTTTACAACTCTCGAGGATAACCGTTATGAAATCCCCAATCAAAGACATATCCATGTAACATGGTATCTGCTTGTAAAGCAGATAGTGAAACTCGTTTACGAGTTTATAAAGGTGGTCGTCCACCAGGTCGGTAGAGCGGCGCGGCGCGGCGCGGCGCGGCGCGGCGCCAAAATCTTTCTCTAGAAATACAATGTAAATGAATGGCAGGCCGTCCACTAGGTCGGCAGCGCGGCGCGGCGCGGGTGAGTCGAAAAATTTCCGCTCTCGACCGCTCTCCAAACTTCTAGAACGCGGCGCGGCGCGGCGCCGAAATATTTCGCACCGCCCCACCGACCTAGTGGACGAAGGGCGGAGCGGAAAATTTCCGACCTCGGCCATTTTCGTAAGCGCTCGTGCGACCTCGGCCATTTTTAACTGAAATCTCTCATTGTTTGAACCATATAATTGAAAGGATTTTGAATCATATAATGAACAAGCCATTCTTATGAATAACCTGCTAAACAAGAGCCAAATCAGTTTCCCTTTTTTAAAATTAAAATTGCAATAATTTTAACAGCCATTTGAATAGCAGGCTAAAATTATAAGATTAGGTATTATGTGCGTTCTAGACTTCCTTATTTTTGTAACCAACAACTGTCGTTTTTTGCTATTAGATGCCAGGAAAAGCCTATTATATTTTTTAAAAAAGGAATGTTTTATTATTTCTAATAAAAAGAAATAAGTACTATCTCTATTTAATCGTGTATATTTTCTGGATCTTACCTCAGACACGAAATCGAGTGTCTGTCAGTCAGTCTATCAGTCGAAATTTAGTGTCTAGCTTCACTATCAGTGGCTTGATCATTTCATGAAGCTCAAAAAACTTTTGCTGAGACATCCTGAAATATTGGACGAATTTCTTTTCATCTCTCAATAAATCATGGAAAAGGTAGTTGTGTTCCCCCAAGTCCAATCTTTTTGCGTTGATCGGATGGATCCATTGCCTCTTCCTGCTTTCAGTAATTTCCTCCTCCTCTTCAGCTTCCAGAGCTGCAGCAAAAGCGAACATTTCTTCGTCGTCCGAAGAAAATATTCCTCCGTCCGACCGCATTTTTCAATAGAGGGTACCTCACTGCACGACGCACAGTGGGGCCAAGGTGGAAAAAATCCATTTTTGCAAAGTGACTAAAAAAGGGATGTAATGTGGTTTTCTCAAAGTTTATTACCAATCGAATAAGGGAGTGAAAGACCTTCGGTGGCTAAAAATTGTTTTCACTACCAAATGTAGGCTGAAACATGATATTTCGAGATTTTAAGCTTTTTGAGAGTATAATTTAAAAATTGCCTACCACGTTCTATGTGATTGAAAAAAATCCTAAATAGTATAATGTTGGCAATATATTCATGTAGTATCGCTAAGAAATACTGATTATTTTTTCAAAACATTATGGCTTGAACATTAGCTCCAGATTTGGGTTTTATTGCGAAATACAGCTTGGGAGGCATAGAAAAAACGAGCTTCGCCTTCCTTTGGTTTGGCTCATTTTTTTTTTCTTGAAGTTCTGACCATTATCAAGAAGCTGTACAAATTTCATCGCCGTATTCCACCGTATTCAGGTGTAGTGGATTGAAATGTGATCAAAGACATAGCGAGACCGTCTTTGCCGTCACACATTAGATTGGTCAAATTTCAAAAAATGTGTTGAAAAAATCACTAAAAATGGCTAAATACGGCTGAAAATGATTGAATTTATATTTCTTGGTGGAATATTGCTCAAATAAAGTTTATTAACTATAAAATAGAACATTGAAAATTTTACGTTCAAAATTATGCTGAAAGATTTAATTAAATGTTATATAAATTCGCTTTAAAAAAAATCTATAAAAACTGAAGAAGAAAAATTCCAAAATCTCTTTTTGAATAACAGATTATAATTTTGAATCGTTTTTTGCCATAAAGGTTAATAAGAATAATAGCCAACAATTTCTTTACACTCAAAAAGCTCAAATTTTAAAAGCATTTAACATTAGGTATACAATACAATAATTTACGAAAATTAGCTCGAATGATCATGATGCATGATTAGCACTTTTTCGCTCCTTTTTTGGAATTGACGACGAAGCTACCATTTCGCCTGAACATCACGAATTTGTGTTACGAAAATCTGTTACTAAATTACGACAATCAACTATACTCAAATCGGAAATTCAACTATGAGAATATTTTTTCAAGATGCAAGGACGGTAAACAATGTGGCTAGACCTTGAAAAGGGATTTGACTTTTACTTCCAAAGATTCTTCCATTAAGTGAGGAAGCAAAGGAATTTTAATTTTGTAAAAGTTTAATCACTTAACACTAATTTAATTATTTTGTAAAGGTACTGTATTTAATACTGTAAAGTCTGTCCGTAGACCCCCTGAAGATGATGAAATAAACCGTCGAAAGCTCGGGAACAAAATTTACTCAATCACCTGACCGAATCTCAATAATCAGCAACACACTTTGCCGAAGCTAAGACCTACCTGTATAATATACCTACATACATATTTATAAAGAAACCTTAATTCAGACAACCATTATCACCGTATTCCACGACTACTGTCTGAAACGAAAAAGACAACTTTTTCAACGAAAAGTTGGTAAATGATCACAGTAAATTTTTCACACTCTTTCCCACTTTATTAACTATAATTTTTTCAAAAGTCACAAGATTTAGTGCTAAAATAATAATTTTAAACTTCAGAAAACATAATTTTCTAATGTATTTTTGTATTCTGAATCGAATGAAACCATTCCCAAGTCAAAACACTCATTCATTTCAAAGATAATGATTTTTTTCCCCATTTTTGGCCATTTGGCCCCACTGTGCGGTTGACGCAGGACTGGCAAAACGGCGGGTCGAAAAATGAAATCCGCCCTATAGTGGACGAACCTCAAGATTTTAGCGTCGCGCCGCGCCGCGCCGCGCCGCGCCGCTCTGCCGACCTAATGGACGACCACCTTAAGTCGGTATGTAGTTTTTACTAAGGGATTGACTACTTGATGTTATGTATTTTTTAGACGCGAGATTGCGAGCATCCAGACTACCAACCTGTACACAGCATTCTGATCTATTTTTCCACAGTGGACGTGAAAATGATTGGCGATCATCAATCCGATCAATCCCGATTCTATAGAAAATAGTTCGTACATGGATATGTCTTTGCTCTGGGGGGGTCAACCAAAAATTTCCGTGACGCAAAATTTGTGTCACAATTTCAGTGTTTTTCACGTACAACCCAGCCGTTGCTAGGGGAATGGAACTTCCGAAGTTTTCATCGCACAAAAATCGTTCGCCACTCGTTGGAAAGCGCTTGATTTATGTGATAGATGTTCATATCTCAAGCTACCAATTTCCCCCTCCTTACGTACCTGGCTACATTCCAAAACTAAGTTGATTGGACTATAAACAATTTTAATAAGCCGGTTACAATATTCTTAACGTAAAGCAATAGCATCATTTACTCCACTCCATAGGAAACATTTTCATCCTCTTGACAACATTTCAGTCGAGGACAACTCGAGGGCAACCGTTATGAAATCCCCAATCAAAGACATATCCATGTAACATGGTATCTGCTTGTAAAGCGGATAGTGGAACTTTTCTGAGTCTCTCAAAAGGTAGCGGAAGCATTGTTTTCACTTTCGGGAAGAACAAAAAGTTGGTATCCAAAATCAAAATTTCCAATCGCATTATACGTTTTAGACCATTCTGAACAACTTTGGTTCCGCGTCTGTCTGTCTGTGTGTGTGAGTGTGTGTTTGTTTGTGTCTGTATGTGTTTATGTCTGTCATGTTTTCGCAAATCCTTGTAACAATCTTATTTTCACAGTTTTCATCTGATCTAGATGAAATTTTCTTGGGATGTGCGGGCTAAGGGGGAGACGGTCCCATGTCAGTTTCATTGTTGCCAAACCAATACTTCACTCTGCGCATGCAGAATGAGGTTGTTCCCAAGTCACAAAATGTTACTTGAAGCCATCAAAGTTCAAATAATACGTATTCCCAATTTCGTCAAATTCCCTGCAGTATGAGTCAGCTATCTCGTATAACTATCGAGAGTCTAATTTTCAAAACATTCCTCCCGGAAATTCATGTTGTCATATTTTATTCAAAAAAGTAATTTCTCTCATTTTTAGCATACTCGCTAGCGTTGATTCGTGAGATGGCGAACAAGCTAGCGCACAGTTTGTTCAGTGATGTCAACGATACCCCTTTCCTAACCCCTTCACCCAAAAACACGCCTATGGGTCGGAATTGAAAATTTCTAAGTAAGCTGTGGTTTTTTAGAGTTATCCAAACGTATTTTATCAATCAGGTCCTCAGTTTATTCAGTGATGTTCAAGATACCTCCATTCCACCCCCACCCCTTCCCACAAAATACCCGTTACGGTTCAGATTTGAAAATTTCAAGTAGTCTGCGATTCAAGTAAGAGTATTTCAAACATTTCTTACCAATCAGCTCCAGTTCATTTAGTGATGTTCAAGATAAACCCATTTCCCCCCCCCCCCCCCCCCCCCCCCCCCCCCCCCCTAATGGTCGGGTTTGAAAATTTCAAGTACCTAGTTTGCGATTCAAGTTGTAGTAACCCGAACATATTTCAACAATCACGTCTCCAGTTTATTTACTCATGTCCATGATACCCCATTTCACCCCCCTCATCTGCCAAAACACCCCCTATGGGACAGATTTGGAAAATTTTAAGTAGCTCGTGGTTCAAGTGAGAGTAATTCAAACATATTCCCTCTATCAGATCCCCGGTTTGTTCAGTGACTTCCAAAATACCCATTTTCACCCCTCCCCCAAAATACCCCCTCTGGCTCAAATTTTAAAAACATAAAGTAGCATATAATTTAAGTTGGAGTGATAGGAAATAAAGGTGGAGTGAGTTTGGGCTCATATCAGTTTTTCGATGACCCCTGTAACCGTGAAAAGCGGACAAACATACGGACAGACAGAGAGACAGCCAGACAGAGAAAAATTGAGAAAATGGTACCAATCGTCGATAAATAGCATGAAACGGAAAAGAAACGCAGAATTTCATGATTCTAATCAATGTACAGACAGTCATGCTTACTATGTTATTAATATAGATGAGATGTTAATGAGTCTAGAGTAGTCATCCTCAGGCTCAATATATAGAATGAAATAAGGAACTCTGTTCTTCTTCATCTGTCACGACTGGGAATATTATCTCTAGGGAACTCAGTGTGCACAGGTATCAAATGTATCGGCATAGTTCCGATCTGTAAGCATTCAGGGAGGAATATAATATCTTCCGTTTCCTTACTTAACGTTTTGACGATTTGAAACACTTTAAAATAATAAACTTTTCATTGCGGAACAATTTCCCAGTAATTCGAAAGTTTTCCATCTTTCAGCCTATGCAGACATATAAGTGTTTTCCACGTCTCAGAATTTTTTTATTATTTTTGAAAATCTTGCATGGAAAGTTAATTTTTGTATTGCTGAAATTTTCACACCGTGGAATTTTTGGGCTCGGTTGTGCTAATATAATTTTAAATTATTATAAAATGAATATACAACGATACCTGATAGACAAATTTTATTTTTGAGGTTTTGAATACTTCATACGAATTCCGTTCTATCCATTTGATGTTACCCTAATTATTATTCTCCCTAATTATTTTTCTTGTCGCTGAGAAAAGCTGTGAATGTATTAAAATTTTTCAAAAATTCTTCAAAATTTATATCAACTTATTGGTTTTGTATAGCTAAAAGAAGGGAGTGAATATTATGTAGTACTAGAGATACTGAAAATTTTTTTAACCGAGTGAGAAACCGTAAAAGTCGTCAGATTTGGAATGGCGATATTTTGTGCACATACTGATCCACTCCCAAAACTTTTGATTTTGGGATTTTTCAACACATAGAAAATCGAAATAAAATAATATAAATTATTTTATTTATTTATGGAGCAGTACCTATCTGATATATTTGAAGAGCGCTCAAAGTGTGTCATTTCGTGATATTAGAGGTTACAGACGTGATATTTTCGATGCCGAATTTTCATCAATATAGGTTTATTGGGCGAAGTTTATTTTCAAATTAAACAGCGTTAGTCCTTCATTCAGAATATGAGCCTTTTTTCATTTTATTAGGTACCGTTTACAATGACAAATTTGAATTTAAAGTGGACCGGGTCAAATAGACCCGACGCGAGTATTCGTGTGTGTAAAGTGACGCGAGTACAGAAGGATTAACACAAAGGGGCTAAATTGGACAACATGATAAAAATATGAATGTGATGCATTCATTATTTTGTAACCAGATTACAAGATTGGAATTTTGTGCGAAAATCATGAATGTGCTTCTCGCCTCACATTCTTTTTGGGGCAACACAATAGAGTCACATTTTGACGACGTAAAACACTTTAAAAATAATAAATAGCAGCAAAATAATAAGAAGTAGACAACTTTCCGAATTATATCAGTTTAACGGGCTAGTGATAGTAATTAGTGAGTTTTCCATCTTTCAGCCTATGCAGATTTATATGTGTTTTCCACGTCTCAGAATTGGAATGTTTGCGCTCTCACATTAATTGATTCAAATGTGCTGGCAAAGTTCCAGTCATGCAGCATGACTGTATGAGCGAATTTTCATGAATTACCTTCCTATCTTCTTATATAAAAGAGAGACGTAAGTCTGTTTGTCTAAGGTCGATTCACGTTCAAACCGCTCGGCCGATTTTTATGGAGGTTTTTTGCTAAATGATCGGAAAGTTCCCGATCAACATTTAGGCTATAGTAAACTCCTCCGGATCTGCTCCTTCGTCGTCATCTGGGACTTCCCTAACGACATCACCCCGGTAAACAAATTCGTAAATAGGGAAAACCCTGATATTTCGAAACTACTTTACATGTTATATAACATTGGGGTTGGATCAAATGGATAGAACTTACTGTCAACGACAGTCAATAAATTACGAGAAAAAGGAACGACGGTATACAGACTTGTCATCCAATATTTTATTTTGGAAGTAAGCAATTTTCACCAGGCATTACCCACACCCCGTTCTGACTTCCATCTCCAAGTGACTTCTCTTAGTAGAAAGTAGTTTCCAACACCACTACTAGTTACTAGTGAACATTTATTTTGCAGCGCAAGATCGATATCTGATGGAAACTGTCTGTGTCCTAACAATCGAGTAATAGAGCATGTCTTTAAACTCCTTCACTAAATTTACAAAAACACTGAGTTTTTAACTTAGTTATTCCAACAACAAGAAAAGAAAGAAAAGAGAGAAGAACTATGAGCATTGAAAATGTCTCAGTAATTTCAATGCTAGTATACACAATCATAACAACACCTAACTTGTTTATAGGTTGCGTGACGTTTTCTTCTTTGCGTAACAAAATGACCCGTCGACTAAGACATTTTCAATGTCATTAGTCTATATAGAGAAATCTATATTATTTCCTATCCGAAAACCTAAGACAACGAACATTCCATCCAAAGTAAACTTGATACCATTGAAACACCTGATTAACAATTATAACAAAAATGTGATCCATAACACTATTACAAATCCAAAGATACGAATACGATTTTCGTGGGTTGAGCCGCTTAGTTGTTGTTGACCAAGTCAGATCTTCAAAAATTTATATTATATTCGTGGTTAGCCATTCAGCTTCACTGATTAAGGTTGAGGGGGGGGGGGGATATTAACCTTCCAGAGACAACGTGAAACTTCAGGACATATGAGACAACGTGGGGTCATTTTGACCCAACATCACGATAAGGTGCAAGGAATCATTCAAAACATTCTGGGAAACAATCTGGTTCTATATTTGTCATAAAACAAATATTTTTAATCAACATCAACGAATTAATATTCAAAATCACATACAAGTAATGGACTCCCCAATCACAAGAAAAACGAAATGTAACTCCCAAAAATAATTATCGCGCATCTATTTAAAAAAAAAAGGACTACCTTATGAACAAATTACTAGCAGGTACTTAAACGAAATGTACCTAACTCCCAAAAAGAAGTATCGCGGAGATATTTCGAAAAACAAGACCACCTAATGCGAAAATTACTAGAGGTCAAAATCACAAACAAGTTCGAAATAATGAACTCAGACAAAATCACAAACAAGTTCAAAATAATGTGATACCCAATCACAAGAAAAACGAAGAGTAACTCCAAAAAATAAATATCACGCAGATATTTCAAAATAAAATAAATAAAAGATAAGTAAATTAATAAATAAAAGACAGGACTACTTAATGCACAAATTAGTAGTAGTCAAAATCATGGACAAGTTCAGGGTCTAATATCACCACATCTAACTCTAATCGTATCACAGTTCATCTCTTCGTCCACTGGTTCACAACTAACTCATACCCTTCTCACTTTTTCGTGTTGCCCAATATTGTGTTGTTCAAATAATTGATTTGAATATTGTGTTGTTCAAATAATTGATTTGAAGAAGAAACTGAAAGAATAAAAATGAGACAATGCTGAGTCATATTGATACCAACAGCATGAAAAAATGCTCTTAAATCAGAAAAAAGATGAAGAAAAACAGAAACTATTATACTAACAAATCAGACAACGTTGGGTCATGTTGACTGAGACCACATTTTCTCTTACTGTTTTCATAATTACAAGGACACTCATATCTGAAAACGGTTCCCACCTCGTTGACATCCGCAGGGATACTGGTTTGATAGCTACTCAAAGCCCCAAGCCCCTCCCACTGCTCCTTTACAATGCATGAGTATTTTCCCTCTCCTCGGGTCATTTTGACCCGCACGTTGTCTCCGGAAGGTTAAGTCTGCTGTTTGTTTAAGATGTTTAATCTTTCAAAATCCTCGCGCTTTCGTCTGGTCAGGCCTCATTGGGAATCTAAAATGTCATATGAGTACCATTATGGTGATGTGATGGTAGAGTGTCATTGCGTAGTGGTTATATGGTATCAAATTACAAAATATAGTACATAAATAATAGTATATATTAATGGTAGAACAATATTTAGTGCTTTCTTCGTATAGGTCATTTCCATAAGAGGTATTATAATGGTTTGATGGCTATGGTACAACAAGAGATATGGTAAATCTGTAAATAGAAAAGTATGGTTGGTAATAGAGTTGCAGTTAGGTAGATAAGACAGTATCAGATTGTTTATGGAATATCATATCAAACCAGGTTTGTTGAGCTTTCTAGGGGTAGATATTAGGGTTTTGAGAAAGGTGGAATTTTGATGACCTCCACCCGAAATTTGGTTTAAAATATCAAAAAAATTACCCCTAAATTTGTTCAGTTTTTTTGCACAACAAAAACCTACGCAGTAGCTCGATTTTTTTTTTTTTTTTTTTTTTTTTGCCAATATCAAACTTTTGAAATAACTTTTACAAACTTCTTTGTTAACTCGTGAAACTTTGTATACTTACATTTTGCGGTCAACTCGACTTTGCTGTCAAAAAATCAAAATTCTAACAAAAATACGTAAAAATACAAATCTTCATAATTTTACAATAAATTTAAAAAAATTGTAATTTTTTGACATGATTTTGATTTTGACGATTTTGAGATTCCAAACTGTCAAAAATTGTTGCTGTCGACTTGTTTTGACTGCATATTCGAGTTCAGCGACCCCAAAAACGTAAGTATAAGGAGTTTCACAATTTTACAAAGAAGATTGTAAAAGTTATATATATGTAATTTCAAAAGTCTGATAGTGGCAAAAAAAAAACAAAAAAAAACGCGTATTTCAAAAACCAAAATCGAGCTGCCGGCGTAGGTTTTTGTTATGCAAAGAATCTGGAAAAATTCAGGGGTCATTTTTATGACATTTTAAACCAAATTTCGGGTGGAGGTCATTAAAATTTGACCTTCCTCAAAATAGCGGGCACCCTAGTAGGTATTCATATCTAGATTCCATAGGTAGTATGTAAATGTTCATTAGGTTGGGCCTGTAAAAGATAGAGGTAGCAGATTAGCTAAGAACTAAGTAGGGGCAGTGAATAATGGATAGAATGGTGTATAAATTAATGAAGGTTCTTTCCAGTCGTTTGTGGGATACAAGTTTGGGGAACTCCAGTGTTATTATATGTAATTCATCATTAACATTTCGTGGTAGGATCGGCTGACATAAGTTTGTCTGGGGTATGGGAAGACTTTTAGAGGTCTGCACTGGCTTGATAGTGACTAAGATTATATTTTGTTTAAAAAAGATTTTAAAGAGGTATTAAAACTGAAGTAATGTATGAACTCTGGTAAACTAGCAGAGCGATGGTGGGACATTAGAGAGTTTTTTGCGACTTCAACTTAACGACACCCGTTACCGCAGACTTGAGGGAGCAAATGAAGATGCTAACCCAAATGGAACCGGGAGAACGCTGGCCCTAATATTAATTTCACGTTAACGGTGGTTAGGCAAAGCGATATTTGCCTGTCTTGTTGTCTACTAATTGACTAATCAATTTCTTCATTTCGATATGAAACGCCGATTTTCAATCCTGAATTCAAATTTCATGTTATTTTCAGTACAAATACGGGCTAATTTCTCATTTTTAGTTTTCAATTCCCAAACAGGACATGTATTTAACGCAAATTTAGTAACCCTCAAGTGTGGAACACCGCGGTTTAGTTGCACTCATAGGTCATTATTTGTTACTAACTTCATGTTTTTGGGTTTCCCGTAGGGTGAATTATCAACAAGTATGAAAAAGTGTTCATCTCTATGACAATGAACCAGGATTTTACCTGATAATCATCAGTGAAGGCAGCACTTCACGCAATGTTCACGAGAAAGTAGCTGAGAGATGAGGCAAACTAAGAACAATACTGCGAAGAAGTGGTGTCTTAAAACTCAGTTTTCTCATTTAAAATATGTGAAATAATAATGGAAACAAGGCTCTAATTGACCAAATAGAGCCTGTGCGCAAAAGAACGGATTTTTTCGATCGAGCTGAAGGCTAGTAAAGCTAGACAGCGGAGGCGGACTTCAGATGGCACATTCGGTTTCTACGCGACTTGAAACGTAAAATAACTAAGTTTGAGGGGTGTTCAAAATACCTACCTGCTACATCAACATAATTAGTAGGTACTGATGTATGGGGAATTTGAAGAAAAACAATTTTCATTTATTTCACCCGTATTCGAGTAATTTTGAGGTGAGCAGTAGGGTTACATTTACAGGAAGGTTAGGCTGGCGTCGTGTGCCTTTAGGTCCCCAAACGGGTGACGTTAAATGATCCATTCTAACGTACGACGTTGCTAACGTCCTCTCAAGGTCACGTACTCTTGGGTACGTTAGGGTGACGTTAAGGGTACGTTAGTGGTCACCAAAAACTCTCTATTAAATCGGATAAGTTTGGACGTACTTATTTTGAGAGGTATTTGCCTATGGTTGGTGGTAGTTCAACTAGTAGAAGTCCATGTGTTGGTGGGTTGGGTTATTCTGGTATTATTTGAAGGATTACCCTTCTGTATTACAATTAACTGGATTAAATTATTAATATTAAATTACATTTAATATATATTAGGAGGTATGGTGGGTGGTATAAATGCTAGGGTGTTCCTAGGGTTTCCCTAGGTTATTCTATGGTAGAAAATTTAGGTAGATAGTACAATTTTTTTGAAAAGAGGTAAAAATTGTTCTCCTAGGTGCTTAATCTCCCTGTACTTATTCACACTTATGTCCACATTCTCTAAGATTTGTATATTTTCAATTATTTTTCGTTTCATTGTTGAGGGTTCATATCCCAAAGTCTTAAATATTACTGAAGTTTGCTTTATGTTTGTTTTCTATACAGTGGTAATCTATAGCAGTTTATTGTTAATGAGGTTATAATCATGGTCTACCATACGTTCCCTTAAATTTTGTTTGGATTCACCAATGTAAATTAAATCCCAATCTTGGCATAGAAGTGAGTAAATATTTTGTTTTTTAAGAATTCAGCCGCATCTCAACCTGAAGGGTCATTAGTGGCATGAGTAAATATTATTAGAGGCATTGAGCAGTGGCTCCTTATCCTCAATACTAGGGAGGTATTTAGACATCTAATGCTAATATTTCCAGGCTATCTTCATATTTGGGTGTTTATTAAAAAAATTTCAAGTTTGGTTTCCCATTTCCTGTGGTATGGTAGGGATACATAGCCTACAAACGACTGGTAAGCATCTTCATTTTTTATACACCATTCTATCCATTATTCACTGCTCCTAATTAGTTCTTAGCTAATCTGCTACCCCTCCCCTTTACAGGCCCAACCTAATGAAATTTACACACTATGGAATCTAGAAATGAATATTTACCCCTAGTAAAGCCTCTAAGCAAACCTCGTAAGATATAATGTCCCACGAACTAAATCACTCGCGACGAAATTGTGGAAACCCATTCCAAAACGGAAGTTAATGAATTTCCACAAAAAAGTAAAGAGTTAAGTACAATGTTAAATCGATTTCGACGGTTGGGCCATCATCAGTAACAAAAAACAACCTGAGAAACGAGAGAGGAATAATATAATGGACTCTCCTGATCAGCTGAATGAGCTAAATTCTCTCTCGTTCACCCTAGGAAGTTGAAATCTGACACAATCTAGAGAGTTCGATGTTTTGTCCATCAATGTTGAGAGGTCAAAACAACTCAAAACTCACATTAATATTGTAAAAACCATCGTTCATGGTATGTTCATTTCCTAACATTCAATCGTTCAATTGTTCATCGTTCAATTCAATATTCAAACATTCAATTCGTTATTGTTTGTTATTGATGATGGCCTAACCGTCTAAATCGCTTAAACATTGCATCTCTTTATTTTTTTAATAATAGTAATTATTATTATTGTTATTATTATTGTTATTTTATTTTTTTATTTATTTATTTTTTAATTCTTTTATTTTTTTTATATATTTTTTTTTTATTTTTTTGGAAATAGACACCGTTTTTCACTTACTTCCGTTTTTATGTAATATCCCATAAACAATCTGATATCCTGTCTTATCTACGTAACTACAACTCTATTACCAAACATACCGTTCTATTTACCGGTGACCCATATCTCTTGTTGTGCCATAGCCATCAAACCATTATATACCTCTTATGCTAGTGACCTATAATAAGTAAGCACTAAATATTGTTCTACCGTTAATCTATACTATTATTTATGTACTATATGTTGTATTTTGATACTATATAACCTCTATGCGACGACACTTTACCATCACATCACCATAACGGTATTCAAGTGATATTTTAAATGCCTAATGAGGCCTGACCAGACGAAAGCGCGAGGATTTTGAAAGATTAAACATCTTACACTAACGAGGAGCAGCCTTAATATTCCTCCCCTCAACCTCAATCAGAAAAATTAATATTCTGAACGCCTCACTACTTACCACACAAAAAAGAGGAATCTGTCATAACAATCACTGTAGTTTCTTGGCGATTTCTTGACAGTCAACTAACATTATATTACAGATGAATAAAGAGCGGTTGACTGAAGTCTTTTTACTGATAGGAAATGCCTCGAGTAATGTCTTAGCGTGGAACACGCTTTTACCGGTACACACAGTGGGTTTTTCGTTACAAAATATTGCCACGAAAAAACGAGACTAAAGAAGCGACGTGGCGGATCTAATTTCTTCGACCATAAAACTTAAATTTGGAATAGAGAACCCTTGGGACGTCTAGAAACGAATCATCAAGTCCGGAATTCCCCATATCAGCTGAATGAGACCTGAAGCCAAGTTCTTTGCTATTCGAGACAAAAGTAGCGGTGGATCTAATTTCTAATCTAATTTCTTTGCTATTCAACCTATGAAGCTAAAAGTTAAAAATAGATGTAATAAACGTATTCTACGCTCATTACTCTTTAGCCATTAGCCGCAAGGTGTTTTTTTATACATGAGAATGAATATGTAAGATGTTGTGCCCGTCTTGTGAGACTTTTTAGTTTCTTCCAATAAACAAGATACGACTCCAACCGGCCCGGTATCGAAGCAGCCAGAGAAGGGCATATCCTGGAGAAAGATTTCAGTGGGGACAGAAGAGCCCCAATGCCTCCTTCCAGAAAAATGGAATTCGTGTTTAGGAGTCCTTAGGCAATCTTGCCTTTTGGTCTCTCCTCAAACAAGCTGGGAAGATCCTCCTGAGAGGAGACTGTACACACAGTCAATTTCCTTGACAATTTGCAAGTACCCGTTTTGACCTACGGGTCGAGGCATGCGTTCTAGCTCACATTACCAACTAAGCAGGTTGGTACCCGAATTTATGGAAACCCACATAACTCCAAATGCCGTAATCCACGGAAGGAGACTCACCCCCGCTAGTCAACTCCCACGCACCTCTACCCCACATATGCAGAATAGACTGAACGTTAGGGGTGATGAAACCACTGCCTGGGGCAGGCAGGTGGTGCTTCGACAAAGTCGCGGTACCATTTACTAAAGACAGCCCCATAAAGCACTTCTCAATTATGGCCAGAATGGTTGCTAGCCCAACACAGAAAGGTGACTTAGCGCCTACCGCTTTATCCCCACCTGAGGGATCCCACAGCTCAAACATTATGAGTGGGCGAGTACGGGAGACGGTACCCGATTAACTACCAGTTTGGATTCCATAAGGATTCCTAAGGCTGTGACTGGAAACAAGCCCGCACGTGCTACCACTTTATCTTACGAAGGGGATTCAAAAAGGGTTGCTAGTGCTCTCAGTGAATGTCATGTGGTGCCCCGTGATGTTGTTGGGCGCTGGCACCCTGACTCTCCACGCATTCCACACCACCTCTGAGAGTACTCCCAGCCAGTGAACAGGTGGTAAGATATTATACCTAATCTACACCTAATTAGTCTTTTATGCATTAACCTATACACTACTAACTACCCTACTAACTATACAAGGTTGACTACATCCTAAATGTTAATAATATGTTACCAACCTGATTAACCAAAAGATTCCTAAACCTAACCATCTACACAAGCTAATCCCTACTCAGCCTACCTCTGCATCACCCCCAAGGTTCCTCTTGTTGTGCCTAAATGCCAAAACAGGAACAACCTCTAAAAGAAACGCCACAAATCTCCAAAATATATCAGGTATGGCAATTCAGTGGGGGACAGGATATAAATAAGGCAGCTCCCGGTCGAGGGGTTAATATTGTTCTAGCTTTCAAACCACAATTCTTCCCTCCCAAACATCCTCAGCCACTCAACAAGTTGATTAAACTTTTCTCATATCTTTGGTCCGGGAATTCCTTCTTAGTTCACTGTTCAATGTCATCATTCTTTACTTAGTTTCCTAATTTACGTTATTCAGCTTCAGTTCTTCATATTGGCTCTTACGTAGTTAGAGCTACGGGCTTAATGTCCGGGTATTAGTTAGGGAGCGCTAATGTCTTAATGTCCAGGAATTAGCTAATTAGAGCTACGGTAGTGTCCAGCTGTTATACCAGGTGAGCTACGGTTTAATGACCGGCTATTAGGTATAGTCTGAGGCTACGGAAATCCAGAGATATCTAATTAGGGTTCCCGTCCAGTCCAGGACTAAATTAATTCAGATGCTCCACATTCAAACAAACTTCGCAATTTAGATCAAATTTCGTTTCATATCGCACACAAACATGACATACAATAAAGACACTATATAACTACCCAAACAAATGATACTTCCATTACGAATGAGAACAAAACTGAATATCTTGAAGTTCAAATGTTAGTGAGTCAAATCAAATGCTCACGAAGTGAGTCACATGACAGCGCATGTTATTGTAACGAGATCCGAGTGAAATTGACGCTTCCTGCATTGAATAGGAGACAAAATGGCTTTGGAGCTCAATCAGCTGATCAACGACCTTTCATGCGTCAGCAACCCCTTAAACATCTTTATCCTCGTCATGTTACAGATACATCCATATCAAGTTTCATCAAAATTGGACGTCGCGAAGTGGCATTTAAAACGATTTTAAGACATCAACGCACAAAGTAAACACAATAGCTAATTTTCCCTTTTTTTTTTTTTAAGAAAATGAGCTATAAATTGAAGTACAGTTGCTTTTGTGAGAACTATCGTGAGAACAGGCAATATGTGGAGGGGGGTTTCAAAAAAGCCATTTGTGCGGGCGGTGAGTGGCACGCGGAAGTGACCCACATCGCGGACGGTCGACGAAGGGACACGAGTGTTTTAGTAATCAGACCCCCCCAATCACCAACACCTCAACAACTGTGACCAACCCGCTCTATAGGGGAGAAGGAGCCAAGACCTATACAATCCACTTGCTCCGGGCGGGACGACCCACGCACAATCACACTAACCTATACAATGAATTTTTCTGAAGGGAACCTCATCTTCAGGCCACAAAAGATCCTCCTGCTCCACGTGTGTGACTCGAATCATTGGCCCACTGCTTTCTCAATAGGGAACTCGGCTGATGAGCACACTTTTACCCATCCCCCTCACTACATACCTTTCATCACCTTTATCATCATTTCAGCGCATATTTTGCACGGTAGGTATCGCATCCCCATTTATTCTTTCTCTCATAGGCAGTCACGATACATTTTAAGCGTCATGGTATCTCGAGTTATGTTAAACCTGTTGTCAAAACCTGTAGGAATCGTGAGATTCCCATGCTAAACTTAACTGCGTTAAATTTTAAAAGTAGCAGGTGATTTTATGATGACAAGAGCGGAGTAGAAGACAATCGAAGACAGTAACAACAACAACACGGTAGGCACCCTGCACATGATCTTGCTTGAGATTGTCAACTCCAAGTCAATATTCTATGAAATGAGTCGAACGTTTTTTCGCTTAATGTATAAAGATGGATGAATATATACACGTTTTACCCTATATACCGGGTGGTCACGACTTAATGGATCGCTATCGTTACCAATTCCCTTGCACTCAAAAAGTATAAATCTCAAAACAATAACATTATACAATACGATAATTTACGAAAATTCGCTCATACGATAATGCTGTATGACTGGAACCTTTTTTATGTCTTACCATTACCTATTAATTTATGCTAATTGCTTGTTAATATATTATACCTATTAATTTGTCTTACATTATCTACCGATCGTTAATGGAATTTAGAGCTTGATTGAGAGCTAATAAATTGATTTGCTAGCAGCGCATTATTTCTAAATTGTCTCGCGCTTAGAAATCCGAAGGTTTTTTTTCCGATGTTCTAGCCTTTAGGGAAAACGAACCGCTCAATGTAAACCGTAGCAGATGGTATTAATCGATACTTTGGAATTATATTTACCATTGATAAGCAACAAAATCATTAATGTTACCTACAGAAAGTTTTCTACATCTTGATTTTTTCATGTTTATCCCTCTAATACAATCCTTTCGGGTTAATAAAAATTTATGCCAAGCTTTTAGGACCATCTCTACCCCAAGTTTGATTTTTAACAAAAGCTTCATAATGTTTCGTCTACTGATTTTGGAGAAAAGCCGAGGAAGGCGGACGGACGGATTTTTTTATTCTTCGATTTTTGGATTTTACGCACCTTGAAACGTAAACCAACAAATTTTCAGGGGGGTTAAACTTTTTTATCTTGCTCGATGAAAAAGTTTCATTATTGGAAATAATAAACCAAACGAGGCTCAGAGCACACCTAACTGATCAAGCCTGCCGAAAAGTTAAGAAGTAGCATGTAACCATTACATGTAACCATTACAGTTACCATAGCATGTAACATCCTACGACTGGAAACGTTTTGCAAAAGCCCGAGGAAATCCCTCTTGTCGATTCGCTGCAAAACGGTATAATCTGGTCATTCAAAACGTATAATTTACTATAATGGAAAGATAAGAAGTTTTGTCGGCCTCCTCCGTCCGAAACTTTAGCTTTGCGCTTCACAGTGGCTTCGTCTTTCAGTGCTTCGAGTGGTATCTTTCGATTCATTGAATTGAATTCTATATCATTCAAACGAAAAAATTATCCTTATATTTCTTAAGTTTTCAAGATAATGATCTTTAAAAATTGCAACCCCTTGGAGTTGGTTAAACTGATGAAGATGATTTAGGCACGCCCTCTGCCGTTAGTTGAGTTTGGATAGAAGTTTCGTAAGGCATTAGAATGGGGGAAAACCTTCAGACGGCGGACCGGTACGTACTTTGTACAAATTTTCAAAATTGCAAATAAAAAAAGTGAGCCGCAATAAACAGGGTGTCCCAGAATTAATGAGCCCAACTTCAGGGATCGATTCTAGAGCTCATCTCCGACAAAAAGTGCCTCCTAGAGATTTCTTTTCAGACGCTTAATAATTCAATTTTTGAGATTTTTTCGTGTTTTCGACCTTAAGTCATTAAAAAAGAAATAACTACATAAATTAATACAGTAAGTTTAAATTTGAGGATACCGTTTAAAAGAGCATTAAATTTATTTCCTATCTAATGCCAAATCAAAACTTTTGATAGGATTTATTTGGTGAAAAAAAAACTGCCTGAATATGTAATTTTCACGAGTATGAGAAATTCCAATTTTTTAAACCGGCTGTGACCGTCCTATTTCTGGAATGTTTTTCGTGTATCTCATCTGTAAAAACTGGCCCAAGGTCTATGCTTTCAGCGGTATAATTAATTTTTATTTTACTTTTAATTAGAGGATTAAAGTATGTTTGTATGTTGAAAAACATGGGCCGGTTTCTACGTATTTGTTCACGCTGAATCGAATGGTGAACACTCACGAATTTTTAGTTCATTTATGCTCGATTTCATGTGTTTTTAAGGGTAAAACTAGTCGGTCGAAGCGTAAAACTGTTGCAACGGAGTTGGGGAGATCTGCTAGTGTTAACATTCGATTCAGCGTGAAACAAATACAAAAAACCGGTCCCAAGCTCGAATTATTTTAGAGGATCATTTTTCATATAAACCCTCAATTCATTTCCATAGAAAAAACCATATTTTTCAACATACAAACATACTTTTATCCTCTATTTGGTAAAGTAAAATAAAACTTAATTATACCGCTGGAAAGCTGAGATCTTGGGCCAGTTTTACAAATAAGGTTCACGAAAAACAGTACAGAAACAGGACAGTCACAGCCGGTTTAAAAAATTGGAATTCCTCATACTCGTGGACATTTCGTGTTCAGGCAGTTTTTTCACCAAAGGAATTCTATTAAAAAAGTTTGATTTGGCATTAGATTCCAATGGTATCCTAAAATTTAATCTTACTGTTTTAATTATTCTAGTTATTGTTGTTTTAGTGTCTTAAGGTCAAAAACTCGAAAAAATCACAAAAATTGAATTACTCAAAAACTAAGCGTTTAAAAAAAAAAAAAAAAAAAAAAAATCTCTAAGAGACACTTTTTTGTCGGAGATGAGCTCTAGAGTCAATCCCTGAAGTTTGGCTCCTTAATTCTTGGACACCCTGTATAGGGAGGTTACCCTTGGAACATGAAGAACACAAATTTTATTGTTTTATGAATACAAGGAGATATGTAGGTAATTGATAAAAATCCTAGCAGCAAGCTAAGAGCTTTTCAAGGTGACTTTCCTATCAGTTTTCACTCCATGACAAGTGACAGTCTGATTGAGGGTTCCATTAGTGCGACAGCTCATATTCATCAAGTTTTGACCTAATCCTAATCGAATGGCATATTTGTGTCACCAGTTAATAACTTATTATTATTATTATGCGGTGGTAAACGAGTTACCAGTCGGTACGAACTCGGAAGTTCAAGGAAATAGGTAGTAGTAGTAATAGGTAGTGAAAACCACTGCAAATTATTACACCGCTATTTATTAAATCTCTGTGTCCACTTTATTATGTCAATTGTATTATACCAGTGTGCACTGGGCAACTTGCATGAATCTTCCGCATAACAACTGATAGTAATTACATTGCAACACATTAAGAGTGAATCTCAACTTTACCAGGTAAATCAATTTGAAATTTGTTGATCCAAGTCATCATATACGGTAGAAATTGAAGGATTTTTGAGAGCATACCACTAAGTAGTTATCGAAAATATACAACAAATCTTCAGAGTTACTGTACTATGAAATATTAGTACTAAGTCCACACAAAAAAAAAAAAAAAAAAAAAAAAAAAAACGACATTACATACTGCAAATCATAGCATACATGATTAATTCAGTAGGTAAAATCAAAAAACCCCATTGCATGTTTGTTTCCATGCTGCAGACATGTGAATAAAACATAATATAACCCAATGACGTGACAAAGAACTAAAATGTTAAACATATGACAAGGAGGTGAGGTGGAATGGAATTTTATTGGCCATTTTGCCTATGAAGGAGGGGGAGGGGCTTAATTTTTCCTGTCATTACGATAGTAATCACATAACAATAATAATTTTAATCCCAGGAAAACTAAGATAACGGCAGTAATCACAGAGAAAACTAAGATTACTGCTGTAAAAAAATGATTATGGCTGATTACAGGGAAACATTTGCTGTAAAAGGCTTTATATATTTATATTTATAATTTGTTATAAATTTATATTCTGTTTATTTATTTATAGGTTGTTATTTATAGGTATTCATTTATAGGTTTTTACGGCCAAAATCACATTAAAAACTTGTGATTAGATAAAAATGATTATGACTGATTACAGGGAAACATTTGCTATAAAAGGCTTTATATATTTTTATTTATTATATTTATAATTTGTCATAAATTTATATTTTGTTCATTTATTCATTTATAGGTATTTATTTATAGGTTTTTACGGCCAAAATCACATTAAAAACTTGTGATTACTGTCGAAATCGCAAAAAAAAAAAAAAAAGTGGTAATTACTAATATAATTGCGACCTGTCCTAGGGGTCGAAATTGAGTTATTGCCATTTCTGGATTCTTGAGATCCTGCTGAAAACGCTGGTATTTTCAAAAAATTCTATCTTTATTAGTTCCAAAGATGTGATTTTTTCAAAATCTGGTCTCCTGGAAACCTCATTTTGAGAAAAACGCGATCAAAGTTAGAGCATCAGTCAAAAGAGGAAATATGTTTATTGAAGAGAAATAACAAAAAATCAAACATTTTCCAAACTATAAATTGAAAAAACCGCAATTTATGAATATTTTTAAGAGAACAATACATAATTCCATTAATGTTAAAACATTAATGAGGACGATTATTCTCATTTAAAAAAATACTTTTTTTGACAAGTAGTGCGTCGTTTCGGTGGCTGAGGAGTGGTGTGTCCTTCTTCAGAAACCTCACCTTCAGAGTCCACTTGGTACACCAACACACTCCATCATCATTGCTTTCTTCCGCATTGTTGGAGCACCAAATGTCTTTAGCTGCATCAGTGTAATATGGTCTTGTTTTTTTACGGTCCATTTGAGGTGAGAGAGAGGATTTGGTAAGATAAAGTCCTTTTCGATGCAAGATTCTCGATGCATGGAGAAACGAGTTCCTGTCGTATCCTGCAGGAAGCAGATATAAGTCATTGTTCCCAGTACCAAAATGCAGGCCTTGGTTTCACGAAATCCAGGGGAGCAAGCCCAAGTCATTTTACACCACAATCACCAGACTACGCACTGGACATGCCAAAACAAATATTTACCTCCACCAAATCGACCCATCCAACACCCCCATGTGCCGAAGATGTCATAATGAAGAGGAGTCCGCAGAGCATGTCATACTGGCCTGTGAAAACAACGCATCCATTGGAGCACCATACTGGAAAACAATTTCCCAACACACTGCCAATCCATTCAATTTAGACACCATCCTCGCCGAAAACAACATTGAAATTTACGAAACATTGTATAAATTCCTCGTTAAAGTAGATGTGCAATTGTGATGAATCATTCCAAACTATTGAACTATTGAATCGTGAACTATTGTGCTATTGAACTAAGAATATTGAACCATTAAATTGCGAACTATTGTGAACTATTATTGAAGTACAAAATTATGTTCTATTGTAACAGCTGAATGCAGTAATGCGACGCCAATAATTAAAAAAAATAAATAAAAAAATATAAAAAAAAGTCCTTTTTGGGCTACGGCAACTACTTCTCGTTTTTCAAGTTTTACGATATCAAAATCAACTAAACATCGATAAGTGACTATTCTAGGGTCAGTAGGGGAGGGGGGGGGGGGGGCAAGTGCGTACCTGTTTTTCATAAATCTGACTTTGTGATGCTACGATTTCTCTCAAACTACAAGTTGAATAATGACTACAGTTTTATTACATTCCCCAGATCTTTCTACGTCGAAAAACGTGTGGATATAATGAATTGAAATTGGTGGTAATTCAATAAGAGTTGGGAAAAACCTAAAAGCATTCAAACAACGCACTTGCCCCTGTTGGGGGGCAAAGGCGTACGTATAGTGGGGCAAGTTCGTTTTCAACTTTCTACCCGAAAAATAATAAAAATGAAATGAACCAATGTAGGTAGATTTTATGTATAATTTAAAATAAATTGTTAATGAAAAATAAAACGCCGCAAAATAGATAATTTTTAACAACTTAACATGAATTCCTGAGTTGATAAAATGGTCAATAAACTCATCCACTTGTTGGCTGTCCGCTGATTCGCTGTCGGTTTTTGCAGAATCGGATAGGATTAAGGTTTTGGAGAAGCATGCGGTTATGCGTGAGGGTTGAGGAAGAGGTTCTGAATGGAACTAGGGTTCAAGACCTTGATTTTCTTATTTTTCCTGGTAATTTCATGCGGTTTTTAATGAAACGCCCCTCTGTCACAAAAAGCGGGGCAAGAACGTTTTATTGATTTACTGCAGCAATTTTTGTAGCCTTGAAGTTATCAAGTGCGCAGTTCATTCAGAGACCCCCTCTCCTGAAAATGTTGCCAAAGATAAAGTCCCTTTTTCTAGGACGGGTCACAATCACAGAAAAACTGTGATTACGAATGTGATCATAATCGTAATCATATCATCATAAATTAATGAAAAAATCGTATTGAAATTGATATGAGTAAATCAAGTCATCTTCTTCCAACTATCATCCAAATTTAAGCGAAATCGAACGACTAGAGTGTGGAAAAATGGAGCATAATAGAATTAACGTTTGATCATGTGCAGTATGAAGTATTGATTTGGCAAAAATGAAACTGATAGGGGACCATCTGCTTTCCTAACCAGCGCATTCTCTGACGATTTCATCGAAATCAGATGAAAACAGTGGAAACAAAAGTCGTGGCAAGGATTTTACATTTGCGCACGCGAAGTAGCTATTAATGACACAATCATGTTGAAATTGATATGAAGAGATTAAATCGTCATCCCCTAACTATCATCTCAATTTTGAGCGAGATCGGAAGACTAGGGCGTGAAAAAATGGAGCATGATGGAATTTACCTTTGCGCATGCGCAGTGTGGAGTATTGATTTCGCAACAATGAAACTGATAGGAGACCGTCTACCCGCTAGCCCGCACATTCCCTGAAAATTTCATCCAGATCGGATGAAAACTGTGGGAAATAAGCTTGTTGCAAGGATTTTATATTGGCACATGCGCATTAGCTATTAATGATACAACTATTCAGAAATTGATATAAGATATGATTGTAATCGTAATTTTAATCACAACTCTGAAACACTACGATTGTAATCGTAGTCGTAATTGTGATTACGATTACGCCAAGCTCTGCTACCATATACTATTACCTACTAGAGATAGTCTGAGGATTGATGTGATACGCAATGGCGGAGCCGGATTGACACTCTCGCTTCCTCTTTGATTCGCTAATGAACAGCTTTGTCTCAGCTCAGGGCACCTCCGAGGACCCACGAACCGGGCGGAGGTGAACGAACTTGCGAGGATTTGGCAGCGCGGAGCTAGCGAGGAGGCGATGGTCGCGGTCGCCCTGGCAACAGGACCCAAGCCGTCGCGTAGCTATGAAAGCGAACCATCCGCTGATCCCGCTTTGCAAAAGAACACATTCAGCACAGAGCACACAAACAGTGGAATTCCACCAGTTGCAAAACAAATAATAATAAAACGAAATAGACAGAGAAGAAATGATATTCTTAGTGTATTACTAGGTTCCGTTAAAGACAAAATTAATGTTCAGGATAAAAGTGGGGTTTATAAATTAAAATGTTCTTGCGGCTACGAATATTGCAGTCAAACTGGTAGGAAATTAAGGGAAAGAATAGAAGAACATCAGGAGGATTTCAGGGAAAATAAGGGTAAGTCTACATTTGCGAAACATCTTCAGGAATCCAATCGTAATTACAATTTTGATTTGACAGACAGGCAGGTTGTAGAATTTCTTCATTTTTGTCCAAAGGGATGTATGTTGGATGTACTTGAAAAATTCTAAATTATCAAAAGTGACAGATCTGGTAAATGTTTAAATGAGGATATCCCTCAGTATATTTCACCACTGATAAGTCCATTTCTGTAAAGCTGGTAATTATCCCTTCAAACTGCTGAAACCAGTAATTCTTCCTTTCACTTCATCTGATTAGCTATAATCCCCCTTCACCTTGCTAGCACTTAATTGGTTGTACCTCCTGCCCCCTTTCCTTTCTCTTGACCAATGGGATTCAATCTCCCTTCACCTTTAACTATAAAAACTGTATCCCAGTAGCTGTAAGACACAAACGGCTGTCTTTGCCCTTTGCCGTGTATTAGCATGTACCCACATCTTCAATAATGAAACGTAATTAATTTGCCGAGGGAAAAAAGTGTAAAATATCGTGCATATGTTGGTAATGGGTACAGGTAGGTACGTAGGAACATGGTTATAATATAGGTAAGTACATCTAGATCAGGGGTGCTCAAACGGTCGATCGCGATCGACCAGTCGATCGCGAGTGCTTTTTAAGTAGATCTCGAGAAGAAAAAAATTTTTAATAAGTAGGTAACTAAACTACAAAAATTTATTACGTAATAACACTGCTTGCGGCAAAAGGCGGCTTTATCAAAGGAACGCGGGGTACTTGTCAAAGAAAAGCTGCGTTGTTTCAAGACTAGACACCATATGTAACTCTTTTGTTTTGTAACAACGAATAAACTCGCAATTTTGAATAACTAGGAGTTTTTTCATTGATATTGTAGAGAAGAACTTAAGTAAACCTAACCCAAACCTTGACTAAAATAATGTAAATTGTGCGGAAAGCTAATATCTATATATGCTACGGTACACCCTACCTAGGTAGGTAGGGTGTATCGTGTATGTACGACAACCCTGCATCACACATACTTGCAGCCTCTCAGAGTCGATCGTAAGTAATCAAAAAATATTGAGGTAGATCGCCAGCAGTTCAAGTTTGAGCACGCCTGATCTAGATCGTTGATCATGTTGAAGTTCCCGAATGAGATTCTCTTAACCCAAGGCGAATTTCGATGTTGCCTTAACAACTACCTAACCTTCCAAGTTCCCTTCCTTCTTCTACTACATCTATTTTTAATGAAAAAATTAAACCACAGATAATGTTGTTGCTAATTTGATACTTCTTCCATTATGAAAGAATTCATAGCACATTAGGTGATCTATGACTCGGGCTTAATTATGAAGATTTGGAGTAGTGTAGTCACGTTAGTGTGACTTTTGAATCGTTTCACTCATTGCAACCCATGCTTCACTCGGAACACCCGTAGCAACCCGTCATAAGGCTTCTCCACTTGCCCCAAAGTCCGCCGCTAGCAAACTGCCTGTTAGCAACCATATTAAAATACACAGCCAAGGACATGGCACATGAGCTTCACAGTACGTCACCATTAAATTTCAGAAAACTAGAAACGACCGGTTCTGGCATCAGGGAATTAATAAGGTGGGAAACTGGAAGCTGAATGGTACATATAATAAATGAAATTAATAAGGAAAATTTTGATTTTAATATGGGACCATCCAGGATGTAGTCCGCATATTCCCTGAAAATTTCGTCTAAATCGGATCAAAACTGAAGGAGTTTTTAATTGATTTACAGGATTTCATTAATATTTTGATCTAAATTCATGATTAAAACATCCTGCAAATAAATTCCCGGCATGATGGGCACAATCACAGGTAGTACCGTACGATTCGTATGGCACCTCAAGGGACTCTACCGCGATCATCTCTGAAAATTTGAACAAAATCTGATAAAATTAACTAAGCTGTGATCGTAACAAAAACATCACTTTCGCACATGCGCCTAGCGTACCGCTGCTGATGATCGCAAAGAATGTGATACGGGACCTTTAGAAACCTTGCCCGCATCATCCCTGAAAATCTGACCGAAATCCGTTCACAATTGCCTGAGTTATGACCGAAACAAGAAAATTTTGTTTGCGCCTGCGCAGAGGCTACCGTTGATTCGATCATGACGGAACTGATAGGGGACCATGTAGAGCTATACCCACACGATCCCTAAAAATTTGAAGAAAATCGCATCAAAATTGTGGAAATTACGGCTGTTGCAAGGACCGTAACAAGAATATTTCGTTCACGCATGCGCAGAGCGTACCGCTAATGCAATTATGATGATTGTCTTATGCGACATCAAGGGACCTTACCCAAATCATCCCTGAAAATCTGACCGAAATCCGTTCAACATTGACCGAGTTATGACCGTCACAAGGAATTCACGTTAGCTCCTGCGCAGAAGCTACCGTTGATTCGATCATGATGAAGTTGATAGGGAACCATATAGAGTTTAACCCGCACGATCCCTGAAAAATTTGGTTAAAATCGGATGAAAATTGTGGAAGTTATGGCTGTTACAAGGAAATGTGGACGGACAGACAGACAGACAGACACGGAACCAAATTTGTTCAGGAGGCTCTGAAACGCAAAATGCGAGTGAAAATTTTGATTAAGGAGCAAAACAATTTTTTTCATTTCGAAAGTGAAAACAAAGCTTCCGCTGCCTTGCAGTCTCGGAAGCAAAAAGTTCGGGAACCAAACAGATCGGTTGCAAAGGGTAGCGCCGTTTATGAAGTAGAAGGATGTTTTGGAGGTTCAGACCTAGCCTATGATGTGCGCCGAAACTCGCTGATTACTTTACGACCGCTTTCGTCAGAATTGACCCAGCCGTTTAGCCGTCATTTGAACATAGAAACATATAAATATAGATAGAAACAAACTTTGAGTTTCATATATAAGAATTTGTAACTTTTAATTTTGACGTGTTTCATGTCTTAGGATGGCCCGTGGTTTGAATTTTTGATGATCCGTGATTGAAGGATGCAGGACCGTTTTATAGTTAAGATTATTTGCTTCGTTCAAAAAGTTAGCTGATTAGGTCATGAATCATGATGTATGGTCATAACTTTTTCACGTCTCGGGTTTCTTCCTGTACTCTGCCCTTACATAACTACACCTTGATAACTGTTGCAAAGGTCAAGGATTTATTCCTTCAGGATTTTCATTTGAATAACTACCGGGGAAAGGTCATTACTTCATTCCGCTATTCGTGCGACAGTCTCGGGAAACTCAACCATTGATATTTCTCAATGAGTTTAATGAGATGTCAGTCAAAAATCGACGACCAAACCATCATTATTGGCCTATGTCGTGAATTCCCAGATTTAACTAGTCGTGATAAGTTACCTAATGATAATAATTGCTATGTCAAAAATACGTTATTTTTAACAATGAGCGTTACCCACGTATTCATTTTATATTTTTTAAGTGAGTGAAGTTGATGCAAAAATTCTTAAAATGGAATCTTCTTTCATTTGAACATACAGGGACGTCCCTATAAATGATTGTATATAATTTTGGTGAGAATTGAAAAAAGACAAAAATCATGATTTCTCGGAAACACCCTCCTTCTCCCATCTTAACCACTTCAACGACACTAATTTGAAACTTTCAAGATTGCATAACTGGACTAAAATCTGAATCGAACGAACAATAATAACAGTCACGGAAATCAGATGAACATATAGTAAGAATATCACGATTTTTCGTTACTATCCCCTCCATTCACCCCCTTCCATCTTAAAGTTTGAAACTCCTGACACATTTTCCAAAACTAGACCAATAGTTGAACAAAAAAATAATCACCAAAATCGGACGAGAATAGTTGAAACAACATGACTTATCAGTATTACCCGCTCCATTCACCCCGTCTCTTAATGATATTTGAAAATCCTAAAATAATTGCCAAAACTATATCAAATTCATAATGGAACAAAATGCAAATGACGAAAATCGGGCTTGGGCAGCGCTTGAAAAATCGGTAATTGTACCCTCCACCCCCTACCTCAACAGCGATCCGAAATTCCCAAGGTTCAATGCACAACTAGACTAAAATTTAAATCTAACAAAATAAGATTTACGACAATCGATTGAGAATCGTAGCTAGGGTAGCGTCGACAAAATTTGCCAAGAAACACACGTTTTTTCCGCTTTACCCCCTTTATTCCCCCTCTTCCATCTTGAAATTCAAAATTTTCGAAGTTTTTTACACAACTAGATTTAAATTGAGATCGACAGAAAGAAAGAATATTGAAAATCGATTATGAATTGTGGCCTGGGCAGCGTCGAAAAAATTTGTCACACACACACATAAATAAAGAATTAGTGGGGAGGACGCCCAGGTTTACCCGACGCCGACTCAAGGGATAAGGGAAGTTGCTGAAAGATGAGGAGGGAGAGTGAGATGAAAGAAAGTGCCCCTATAAAACGACCACCAATTTAAGTAAGAGCCCCTTTGGACGCTGGTGGTGATACCACAGAGCACTCCCGCACGGCTGATTCAATCATGACGAACGAAACTAATAGGGATCCATATAGGGCAAAACCCACACTGTTCCTGAAAATTTCATTGAAATCCAATAGAAATTGTGGAAGTTATGGCTGTTTCTAAGAAATGTGGACAGACAAACGGACAGACGGACGGCCGAACAGACAGACACAAAAACAAAATTTGTTCAGGAGGCCATGAAACGCTATATGCGAGTGGAAATTTTGATTTTGGAGCAAAAAAAATGCATTACGGAAGTGAAAACAAAGCTTCCGCTGCCTTGCAGACTCGGAAGCAGAAAGTTGAAGAGATATAACGTTACTTATCCCTTACGTGATGTTTGTTTTGTCCTCTGTTGATAGCGCACATTTTGTGTTTCTTTATATGCATCCTCAAATTTTGCAACTAATCAATCATTTTACATCCGACTATTAAAAGCTTGTGAAATCTGTAGAGATTGTATTACCCCATATCAATTGCATCGTATTTGGATCAATGACAGCTCCTGTACATAGCCAAACGTGCAACACTACTACAAGCAAATTTTTGTGTCGTATATAGTTTTCTTCATTGAAATCTATTTTGACGCATTCTGAAACGACTCTTGAGAGTTTAACGCTTTTTCATTCGTACAAATATATATATATATATATATATATATATATATATATATAGTTTTGATGAAAGATGAAAACACTCGCGTGTAATATTAATTTGTAGTATTACAGAAGGTTGGAAAAGATAGGAAACACTTAAATAAACTTACAAAATTGAGAGAATATTTCGCTGTGTCAGCGTCGTCAGCTCTAGTGAAGAAGTACTTCTTCTTTTAGAGAAGTACTTCTTCACTAGAGCTGACGACGCTGACACAGCGAAATATTCTCTCAATTTTGTAAGTTTATTTAAGTGTTTCCTATCTTTTCCGACCTTCTGTAATACCTCAAATTAATATATATATAAATGTTCTTACAGACGGTAACTCTCCTAAGGATTGAAATTAAAATTACGTTCTTGCGCAAAAAAATCCAGCTTTTCAAGCAAAAGGATGAGTTTGTTGGCAAGCACTTTTTGAGCACATTAAATTTGTCGAATTTCAAAAAATGTGTTGAAAAATTACAAAAAATGGCTAAAAATTGGAAAGTTCATATTTTTTACTAGAATTTTAGACAGAACAACATGTGTTATCAACATTGAACTGAAACATTTAGCAATCTATGCAAAAATTATGCTGAAAAATGTTCTTCAATATCATTCATATTTGCTGGAAAATCTGTAAAAACTGCCAAATTGAAAACTCAAAGTCCCAAATATTTTGTGAATTGCAGAATATAATTTGGAACGAGTTTTTCTCCATAAAGTTGCGATAGTTAACTATTTATTTGCAATCTTAGTGCTCAAATTTCTAATGAATGCTACATAGTATAATACGATAATTATGAAATTTGCTCAAACGATCATGATACATGAATGGTTTCTTGATTCAATTCCTATAACATATCTAAGGATTGACTCATAATATGGATCCTAGGCTTGAATCGTTAAGACCTGTAGCATAGTTTTCAGTGCTATTATTGTAATATTTATTACAATGACTGGTTGTCATAATCAATGAGTTTGGTTTCTATTTCTTCTCTGGTACTCGGAAAATGCTTAGATATTCGACGACAGCTGCGTCTTATAAATCTTGGCTGTTTTCAAATTGTGAAGTTTCTTAGCTTGGTTGGACCTATTGAATCGCTGTATTGAATCGCTGTTTGACTCAGTAAAACTCAGTTAGTTAGAGCAACTCAAAGCATCACTCGAAATCAAAATCAATCTTTATAATCTCAGGTAGAACACACACAATGCTACGTCATCCAATCATTCAACTAGTAGCTTAGCTCAAAAACATTGAACTCTGCTCGCACAGAACCGTAAACTCTGAAGTATATATATGCTCATAGAGATAGTTACGATCCGATGTAATAATTTCAGAGTTACCTAACCTAAAAACATATGCAGCGTTATTAGCATATGCAGTGTCACTGATGGTAGATTGGGAAGGGTTCTTCCAAACATTGCCAACCTCTTCTTTACCGTCAAGTTAATACCTTCTTAGTTTTGTTTGAGGAAGAGACACACGTTAGTTAGAGCAAATGGTAGAGAGGGCCTGATGGCCCTAATTTTGTCAGATTTACAATAAACAGTCAAACATTCAAACAGTCAAACACGTACAGATATGAGTTACCAGTTTAAATGTTTTCAGGAAATACTGACTATCATAGCGATTCCTAATTAACAATTAAGCAGTCTCAAATTTCGTGTGAGGAAACCACCGTACAATGAATTGAAATCTTGTGATATTAAACGCTTTAACAATTAGCTCTTTGGGTGACCGAGAACATATAAGGTAAAACTGCTAAGTGCATACAGCTACTCTTCTTCTTACATTTGTATACTAACAAATCTATCGTCAAATACAAGCAATTGACCCAAGATGAGAAGGTTGAGGTGTGTAGATAGTCCACAAAAGAACCGCATGTTCGAGAGAAAACCGCTTTAGTGAACATCAATTGAAACATTCATCTCCTGTCAGTAAAACCGCTTTAGTGAACATCAATTGAAACATTCGTCTCCTGTCAGTTGCCTGTTTGTAAACCAGAAGTATCTATTTTATCTCAGAACCGCTAAACACGTAGCCCTCTTTTTTTCAGAAGTTGGTCAACGACCTGTCTTCAGTTTGTTTGGTTTTCAATCGGAGAAACGACCCACAATTGACTCGTCAATACATCACTAGCTTACATGGAATAGTAAAACGATTGAATCCATGACAAGAAAGTCTAGAACGTACGTCTCCGACATGCTACTAACACTAGCATACACCTAGGTAAATATTTTGAGAAAAATATCGCTTGTCTGTTCAGAGTTCGATCAGAATTTCAAAATGTGAGGGGTCCTGGTCGCGTAACCTGATCTGTATTCCTGAAAAAAAGGAGTCACAGGTTCAATGTCCTTTGATGTAATCAACAGAACTAAATGCTTGCCTACCTTTGCTTGAGGCACATATAACTGTACCTAATACCTATACCTGAACGTAGTAATGCGGTATACATTCAAATAACATAGGGATAAATAACCATTTCAGTCGAAGCAGATGACTATATTAAAGCACTGAAATCCAAGAAATCTATTGGTTCTCTACTACTCAATTAAGTAGTAGTGGTTGTTGTTATTTTTTATTTATTTTATGTTGGCCTGATTTATGTATTTTCCTTGAGTTCATTCTGTGCTATTGTTATTGTTTTATTATTGTTTCTGTGCTGAGACTGAACGTTTTTATTCTGATTGTTATAGGCCCTGAAGATGGTTTTATATAAACCGAAAGCTCGGCGATAAGGACTTTTATTCGTTTTTGACCCTTATCCTGATAATTTGACAACATACATATTGTGGGTCGATAATCTCTTTCTCTACATGTAGGGGATGTTGCTCGCTTCGCTCGGTCGGTGTGGCTGTATATATGCGATGGTCTTTTACTGTCGAGTGGGACTTGTAGAATGATTGGAAACGGTAGAACACTAAGGGTAGGTTTAACGTGTAGGGGATGTTGCTCGATTCGCTCGTTTGAGGTGGGTAGTCTTGCTCCCTTTGCTCGCTCTTTGTGGAATGTATAGATGCGATGGGATATTATAGTCCATCCCGAGTCCGCAGGAAAAACCTCGTTGGAATCCGACGTGTGTAGGGATTGCTGCTCGCTTTGCTCGCTCGGTATGGCTGTATATGTGAGAAAGTCATACTGCCCAACCAAATCGGCAGACGTTTTTTTCTGTTGGAAATTGCTATCAAACGCGGCACCTTATGTGGAACCACGAAAAGTATAGTTATAAGAAAATTTCAGCAGTAACAGAACAGTCAGATGTTGAATGTTTGCACGTATTTGTTTTCCAGTTCTATTTTTCTAAAGGTAGGCCATTATTATATGAGCGTAGTAAAGCAAAAGGGAGACCTTCCCCCGAGATCAAGAGGTTCGAAGGCAAAGATCAGATAACTACGTTGCGACCGAATAAGGAAGAGCCACCAACTTTCTTGTCTACATTTTCGTTCACTACAATCGGAAAAAAATATTTCATGTCTCGAAACTCGCATGGGATCAAATTGGAACTTCAACAAACATTTTAAGACCAACCCGAACAAAAACCGTCGAAATTTACTCGATTAAGGCCAAAAAAACTATAGCGGGGAACGCATTTTTTCGCCATTCCCCGCATTCTTTCGCTTACTTCTCCGGGAAGACAGCGTCTTTCAGAGATTTTGACGGCACCATCGTATTCTACGGGTCCAGAAACGTAACTATGTCGCTGACATACGAAGTGTTCTTGATCAAATTTTAATGTGGCAGCGGGTAGAAGATCGAGAGCTCAGCAAAAAAAAAAAAAAAAAAAAAAAAAAAACGCATTAAAAGGGGCTCCCACCCCCCTCCCGCCGTTCAGCCCATGGTTCGGGTGGGATTGGAAAATTTTAAAATTTCTTATGTCCCCTTTCGGAAAATCCAACTCGTAGACTCCCACCATGCAGACGTTTGTGCGTGCTTAGCATGGGCAGACAGACAACAGACAAACGGAGTTTCATTCTTATAAAATAGTAATAGATTGTGTTTGAGAAAGACAATGTGATAAATTTGAGTAAATTTAAATTTTTAAAAATTAAGTGCATTATTTGTTGTATTATGAGTGTGGCTAATTTTACCTTTCTAAAATGTTAGCATGATCCAATAGATAGTATTGGATTATATCAATAGCAATTCAGTTGCATCAACAGCTTAGCATTGGAGCTTCAGATGGATTACTCATTTCAGGAGAAATTCAATTTTAGAACCCTGGATTGCACATCAGCCACTGCGTTAGAAAATGTCTTGTGCAGGAGTGTTGCGAACCTCCGAACATTACCAAGTAATGATCCACCATTGATAAGCTAAGGAGCCTTGGGACAGGGCCATTGCAGCCTCTAACTGCAAGCAGTTGGGGTTAAAACACACCGGAGGTTGAATTTAACCACACAATCAGTGACGTTGCATTTATGTTGATATATTTGTTGTGCTACGTATTAAGTACCTGGGGCTGGGCATCCAAAGCACTCTCGAATATCTGTCCCCATAGCACTACTTGCCTCCAGGGCCTAGGACAGGCGCTCATCCTTGGACCAGGACAGACTGAGGGCCCTTGCTAAGAGCTTTCCAAACACTGATACTCGTTTGAAGTACTCCATCCACATGTAACAGAAGTACTCCAGCTGCACTTTATATGCCGCCCAATATGACATTATTTTGAAGCAACCCAAGGAGGATAACAGGCCACCATACGTCATAAAAGTCAATTCATATGTCTTTGAAGTCACCCAAGACAACTACATTGAGGCATGTACCTAGGATCTCTAATGCTAATATTATTATCATCTATTGTGGACCTAACCCTAACAAACCCACAATGTGTCTCTGAACCAGCGCCAGAAATGACTCGAACTTCCTCACAATGAGCTTCTCGAGAACCTTCCCTGGAATGTCGAGGAGGCACAGGGGCTTGAGACCTCTGGGGTAGAGTACCTATGTCAGCATTCATGTTGGAATTATTCCACCCACCAGCATTCCCCACCCATGGGAAGACAAGAGACCCTAAGCATGTCTGTTCCTGTACTATTAGGTCCAGGGAACTCCCTTCATAGAGTTGACTAATGCATCAGATCAGTCTATCTTTGAATGATGTGTCGACACTATCCATCAATGCAACTTTCTCCATTGTGGACCGCTCCTCCCCCTGAGACACCAAGATAATCAAGATAATTGTCCAGAAACAGAACACCAAGGGGTTCACTGCCTCCCTCCAGTTGATGGATGTCATGCTTCTAATAGCTGTGACGGTACATGAAAACCCGCAGGAAACCAAGTCATTCGTTGTAGATAAGTGAAGGACTGTATTCCAATACAGATGGTAGGCCTGCTATGTCCCAGACTTATTAGGAATCTTGTGGTAATTTCTCATCAACCAAGGACGATTCATGTCCCTCTGAAGACCTACAATGCCTTTTCAGTCCAAAAGAATTCGGTACCAAACGCCACAAGCATTTGTATACCGTACCACCCTTGATACACTCACAATTGCTGATGACATGACTCCTATAGCACACTATACTGGCATTTAAATGAATATCATTTGCACTCAGATAAACTCCTAAAATGGTGATCCACAATTATGTCATCAAGACAGACAATGTCACAAGGTACATCCTACAATTCAAGGAAAACTAATTCCAAATTTAAAAACCTTTCAGTTTGAACAGAACTTAGGATTAGTCCCATTACTACGGATAAATTATCATAGATTAATATTGTTCTGCAAAGATGGAATAGGGGACTTTTAGCTGTATTCTCAGTCATGAAGTCCTTTTGTTACTCCCATAGTTTATTTGACTATTCATTAAGATGTGAGAAGTTACGTAACCATACACATAGAAGTTGGCCCATTGTGTATTGATCAGACGAATATTCCATATAGTTATATAGCTGTAGCATTATCACATGATTTTATAAAATTCCATCAAAATCATATCACTTTCATGTTGACATTATTTTATCACGTCAAAGGTTCTGAAAACAGCGACTGGATTAATGTACAGCGGTCGGGATGGTGTCATTTGATTCATTAAAATGGAATCTATTAATTTGAAAAATTGAAAAAATAATTATTACTTATTAGATATTTTAAATTTTGAGACCCTTTTTATATGTCAACCCCTTAATTTTACGATATAAGGTTGATCAAAAGTGATGCACAGATTTCAGAGCCAATATATGTAATTGTTAACAAATTTTCACAAACTATAGTCTAGTTATTCGAATGATTCTTCAATTTTATTTTGTCTACTTTTAATTTTATTAGTTTTTCAAATGTGGTATTATAAAAAGATGGTTGGTTTACAGTTTAAGGTAGGTGGGTATAGTCCAAAAAAGTATTCCACCAAATTTTGAGAGGGCGATTAGTTTTCATTTATTTCTAGATCAATTAAAAACATTCATAATTGAAAATAAAAAATTGAAATCCATGGTATCGCCAACAGCACCACAGAAAATGTTCAGTTCGAAGGCATAAAAAAATGTGCACAAAAGAAGAAGTCCCATAAAAAAAAGAGATACACAAAAATGTGTATATATAATAAATAAAATAGTGAAAATGTTTAATAGTAAATACACTTAAATCGGCTACAATTTACAAAAAATGATTCTTTCACGTAATGTAGCAAAACATGAATTGGAGAAAGTTTGTCATCCATACATTGAAACTATGGGGATTTTAGCTCGAGGTCTTTGAAAAAAATTGTGTGACTTTTTGTCAGCCCGAAAAAGTGTAACGCGATACCAATAAACAAATTCAGTAATTATACAGCAACATTAAGTTATTAGGTATTAGGCAAGTACGTTCATAGTATAGGTAAGTTTCCTGAAATCAGCGGCTTTTTTAATTGAGACATTTTTAACTTGAGACACGGAACACACATTTCATAGGGGGAAAAACAAGACATATCCATGTACCGATGTATCTGCATGTAGTGTAGATACTTTGCTTGCTATAAGAGAAGAATTCCGAAATTCCCAATGGAGGCGAATTTCGGTACTTACCTTCATCTTCTGGCATAAGAAAGTGATTCGCAGAACCAGGGGCGTCGCTAGACATTTAAAAATAGCTGCTCGTATTTAAACTCTAATCCTATCTCGGGTCTGCGTGGTGTCTGCAGGACCTATGCCCGTCCTATTCCTAACCCAACTTCCAAGGAGGGACAGAATAGTGGTCAACCGGGTTGCCACTGGCCATACCCGTCTTACTCACTGAGACCTGCTTAGCGCAGGAGCTCGAGATGTTGTGTGCGGGAGGGATGGGGGTGATCTGTCCATCCGCCACTTCCTGGAGGACTGTCCATACCTCATGGACCTCCGAGTCCAGCATCCGACCCCTCAGTGTGTTTTATCTGGACCAGGCATGGGCCAGTCCTTGTTGTCGTACCTGAGAGCCGCTGAGCTCTACTACGAACTGTGATATCTGATCTGTGATATATATTTGTACAATTTAGTCATAGTGTTATTTCACTTTGACGATTATATATAGTAGCATACATTTAGTTATTAGCCTATTCTAGATCTAGTCTTAGTTCTATTATTAGCGAATTTTTGAAGAAAATTAAGCTATTGCTCTCGCCTCAAAATTTGTAGAATGTGAATTTTTGAAAACATTTTATGCAGAAATCCGTTTCAGGCTATTCTGAATCATATTCTGAACGCATTTTTTAAATGTAAGTATGTATGTATATGTATGTATATATGTATGTGTCATTCCAGGAGATAACTGTCCGTAGAATTGTGCTAGAAACTTCAAACAAATTTTAAAATGTTAAGGACACAAAACGAAAGTTCAAGTTCGTTGGCCAGCATGATCGGATTACATCTTCGGGTTGAAATTTTCAAAAATGTAGTCAAAAATTTCAAAATGGCCTGTTTTTTGCGATTTGTTGTGCGAAATAATTTTTTCAGCATACTAACATGTGGTATATTCGGAATCAGCGTAAAATTTCCTATAAGAATATGTATCAAGTTTTCAAAAATTTCGAAGTTGAAAAATCAGTCAAAAATCGAAATAATGCCGTTCGCTAGTTGTAAAAATCGGTAATATTTGCATGAAACATTGTCCAAATTCAGATTGAACTACTCTTATGGAAGTATGCCTGTTTAAATCATAAACGATCAATAGCGACTGAAATGTCGAAGATTTATTCAAAAATTCGCTCTAGGGGCTAAACAGTGGTCATCACTGTACCCCTTTTTTATCATCCTCCGATTTGCCAGTAGAATCCGTGATGGTCCGTTTGTTGGCGGAGGGTAGCATGGCCCCCATTGGAATCGTGCCACTTGCGCTAATGACCCTTATGGTTGTGGTGCGGCTTAAACCACTAAATAAAAATAAAAAATATTAATAATCCTATCTCGAACTATAAATTGCCTATAGCCCTGAAATTTGGCTGTAACCTGATGCTGAAAGACTTGAATTTTTTTAATTTTATTAATGCTATGATTTATTTTCAAAATTTAGCATACAGTAATTAAAATTGTTGGTGAGTCAGATGTTTTGTTAGCTAGTACCCGGATACTCGAGTCATCAGTTTTCAACATGCCTGCGTATTAGTAGGTACCTATCTGCTTGTCTTCCAATCTGTTTCTTCTCGCTATCTGTGGACAAGATCTGATTGGCGACTTACGGCGGAGGAGAACGTGATTAAGCTCACGTCCCACTCGGAGGTCAATCTCTTCTTCTCTTGAAGGCTCGTTCAGGATCTCAAACTCTTTCCGATTTTACTCCAAGGTACCATCTCATTTGATACTCACTATCTAAATTTATTTCCGTCGGACTTGTGAAGTATTTAGATAGGTACATGTCCGAATTCTAAAAATCTAGTCTATTTCAGAGGCTCAAAGAAATTATAAATCTAGTTTTTCCAAACTGTTCTTTATAGAAATCGGTTTGTATAGAATCACTAACTCTCCTGGTGATAGTTCGAAATAATGATAAGTACATAGATAATAACTGAAGTGATTCAACCCATCATCCCCTTCTCGAGTCTTTAGTAGATGAAACCCTGCCACAGATACGAAATTAACGAACCCATTTTTTCACAAAACATGAAGCATTTCAAAAGAATGGATGAGTTAGTTATACCACTTTTTTGGTACTATCTATTGCTTGAATTTCGAAAAGTGTGCTTAGAAAAATGGTTTTAAATTGTTTATATTTTTAGCGGAATATTACGTAAAAGAAGTTGAAATTATAAAATACTTATATACCTAAATTCGTACATAACAGTGGCAAATGCGATATCGTGGAAAGGTCTGAAGAACCCCGCTTTGTCCCTAAAATAATTTCCCATTCAGGTTGTCCATATTTCATTTTAAAAAATATTAGGTAAGTACCTAACTGTAGCATTTAGCTAAATATTATTCTTCATGAAAGTATTACTTTGTTTTCTTCTGAATAACAATAAATGCAATTAAAAAAAAAAAGCCTACTTTGATGTTTCTGAATATCAAATTATATTGTTAATCAAGTAGGTCTGTGATGTATTACATCACAAATTATCATTTGTTACAAATGATTCTTTATAAAATGTATCTATACTAATAAAACGTACGATAATTTCATCATGATGCATTATTTAATTATCACCACAATGTGATTTAAAAAATACCATTAAGTAGATAAATAAATCTATAGAAGGTACGATTTCAAAATTCAAATTTTTCGAAATTTTTGCTGGATGGATTTCTGACTACTAAATAAGAAGAATCTCGAAGCTCTCCCTCTTCTCACAGCATACAGAGCATACGGTGCAGCAGTGACCTAAATGAATGGACAGTCAAAATGTGCATGGTGAGTAAAAACAATGCGGAACCTGACAACTCCAAAGGTTATAAGAGTCTTTCATTGATTATTCCAAGCCAGATGTTTGCATTGAACTGGTACTGGTGGGTGGAGACGTGGATAACCCGAGGGTTATCATGAGTTCACTTATGGGTGTCTTGGCTGCTGAAAACCCAGGCACTAGTGAAGGACGTCTCGCCTACTCACAGGATCATTCCTTCTTTTTTTAATCCTATCCAAAAGTGAGGGCACTAAAGCCACTTGACCCCTTGCAGCCCAGTGAAGTCTGCTGGTTTTCGAATGGATGGCGTCGTCAGGAGTAAATAATCGTCTTTCGAACTCCAAAAGTGGACAAGTCAGGAGGTGATCAACGACCAGTGGCGTAGAAGAGCCAAGCAGTCTACGGTTTGGGGTGGCCTTGATGCCTATGCTATGCAGGCATGCTCCTAAGTGATCATTGCGTATAACTGCTTTAAAATTGGACACTGATTTTTCCTGTCCAATGCCTGGGGGTTTCGGTTCTGATGGTTCACTAAGCCAGCCCACTGCCACCGCTGCTTGTTGGCCCATAGTACTAACTTGTAGATTTAATTCAATGATGAAATTGGCAGAGTGCATGATTATTGGAAATGGTGGCATAGACATCAGCCTGTGCCAATGCATCAGCTCATTCATTACCCATAATCTCCTGTCCAGTTACTTCCTCAAGCAGGCGCTTGGATTTGAGGACGTCCCTGGACAAAGAATCATTGTGTCCCATTAGCGTCAGTATGGCTGCCTTGAAGTCAATCAGCAGCGCAACCTTGCGCTTCCCAATTGATGGGATCATTTTGGTTGCCAAAAAGCCTGCACGTATCTCCCCATCAAAACTGGTGGCTAGGGTTCCCACACAGTTCACTCCAACTCCATCTTTCACCATTACCCCATAGGCAGAACCATCTATATACATGTGGGGATCAGACTCTAGCTTAGAGAATCTTCTCCAATGCCGGTGCCTTTAGCTCGTAGGCTGGCATGATTCACTGGGAATTGGGCATGTCTCCGGACTTCCACCAAGAACTAGCCACAGAACTGTGCCCTTACTAGGAACCAGCGCTGCAACAAGTCCTGCTTCTTGAGTTGGTGAAAAGAATTTCACCCATTTCTTCTCAAAAACAACAACAAAGGTTGTACTGCAAGTGATTTGAATTCGCTCCGATGCCCTATTTCATTTGTAGGTTCTTGGATTCTGTCCACAATCTTCCTGTACTGGTCATCGTGGATGGATGGTGAATGCCCCTCGAGATGAGTATGAATATTCAAAATCCTGTAGACATACTCGTTTGAACGACCAATTTCATTTCCACGCCTCCATAACATCCTAGTACCAACCAACCCCCATTAAATAATAATAATATTGTTATCTATCTGAAGAATAATTTTGGGGTTCACGTGAGCTCCACATATTCTAATGACGAAAAAACCTGAACAGTATCATTAGTATTATGAGTACATCTTCGTTGAATTTTAGGTTAGATGCTGGTTTGAGTACTCCCTGTTTTATTCTAATTAAAACAGTTTAGAATGTGCGTTATTTTATAACACCATGCCCCCTTTTTACTCATTAAATTCCGTTAATTGTGATTTTTTATTTTTCATGGTAAGTAGTGTATTATTAGCTCAAGATATCTTTTAAGTATTCTAAACTGCTACGAAAAACAAGACCATCTCCCTCCTCAAGTACAAGCTGCCCCAAAGTCCGGTTTTGACCAATCCTTCAGGTCTCACTATATTTCGAAATATACAGTTTTCAAAATAAAATTCAGAGCCACAAAAGTCGGGATTAAAAGCAAAAACCCACGATAGGTACACGGCCGGGGGTGTAGATTTATGCCAAAAAGGCCTCATGAAATATACACGAAGCCCGCCCCAGGTGGCTAAGGGATGAAAACCCGAGGGTATAAAAAACAACTTGAGAACAGAGAAAAAGGCCTAACGGGACCGCAGTAGGAAGTAGAGGGTGGGACCATAAAAAATTCGATTTTTTTGCTCCACAAGGCCGACAATGGGATGGGGCATCCATGAGAACCAAGAATGAGTATTGTCCGATCGTTGCTCAGGTATGCATATTTTTTAAGGGTCTTGGAGAAGATCGGTTGCACCCAAACTATTCAAGCTTCGGTGCCCCAACCTTGCTCGTCTCTTTCGATTTTTATTATTCATTTCCTGCGCCAGCCAATCCACTCGTCGGGAACAAAAAAATCATAACACGAAAAAAATGTCCGTCGACCACAAGTTGTATCTGTTCCAATTCAATGGATAATTTGTGGATCTTCAGCACGCCAAGCTAACTGTTTGAAGGGAACACCGGAATATTATTGGAGAGAAATGGTATACCGAATTAAGCAAGGGGGGTTTTCGTGTTTTCGATTGACAACACGAGGGGCTGTGCCATCGTCTAGCCGACCTTTTGTCGTAATGGGAAACCCTTTTGAGACAGAAAACGCCACCACCCACGTAGAAAACGGTTCGGCAATTAATAACAACAGGTGGGAATCGGCCTTCACTGGAGGAAACATAAGCGGTAGTAAGGTCTTGATTATAATACATCTAGACAATAGATCTTGGGTGAAGTTCTACGGGAAGACTTCTGTATCCTACGAAGAAACAATACAACGTTTAAGAAACCCCAACTTCGAGATGTTGTGGAACTATTGCAAAATAGCGTGGCGATATAGGTGGGAGCTTGTGCAGCAGTTCAATTTCTAAGCACTTACCAACTCGGGCACTATGTAATAGCTAGGCAATTACTTTAATTCATTCATACGATCAAAACGAGTAGGTATCTAATAGCATAATCTTCTTCAGGCACTATTATTTTTTATAATCGCATTCCTATAATTAATTCCTATTATTTTCAAGTTAAGTTCTATTGTTAATGTTTCTTGTTCCAACTATATTTTGCTTCCGAGACTGCAAGGCAGCGGAAGCTTTGTTTTCACTTTCGAAATGAAAAAAAATTTTTTGCTCCAAAATCAAAATTTCCACTCGCATATTGCGTTTCAGAGCCTCCTGAACAAATTTGGTTCCGTGTCTGTCTGTCTGCCTGTCCGTCCACATTTCCTTGTAACAGCCATAACTTCCACAATTTTGATCCGATTTTAACCAAACTTTCAGGGATCGTGCGGGTTAAGCTCTAGATAGTCCCCTATCAACTTCATCATGATAGAATCAACGGTAGCTTCTGCGCAGGCGCTAACGTGAATTCCTTGTGACGGTCATAACTCGGTCAATGTTGAACGGATTTCGGTCAGATTTTCAGGGATGATGTGGGTAAGGTCCCTTGAGGTCCCATAAGACAATCATCATAATTGCATTAGCGGTACGCTCTGCGCATGCGTGAACGAAATATTCTTGTTACGGTCCTTGCAACAGCCGTAATTTCCACAATTTTGATGCGATTTTCTTCAAATTTTTAGGGATCGTGCGGGTATAGCTCTACATGGTCCCCTATCAGTTCCGTCATGATCGAATCAACGGTAGCCTCTGTGCAGGCGCAAACAAAATTTTCTTGTTTCGGTCATATTTTTAGCTTGTAATCAATATTCTTGTTTTAGTGAAAAATGTGGGATTTCGTTTCTTGAGCTTTCAAAGTTTTAGAGTATAACCTTCGGATCGTTGAAGCCACGAGGAAGCTTCTGTGCCATGTTCTTGGCATTTTAACATGCCACTGTATATTTCTTTACCTAGGTACCTGCTACTAACGTTACTGTACTAGTGTATGCTGTACAAATACAGATTTCTTTAAATTTATTTTTGGTGATATCCGGTTTTCTAAACTGAGCCAACCCCGGAAATGGCTTCCGCTATAGGGGAAATGTATCATAATATTATGTTGCATGCTACTTTAGAAAATGAAACGTTTATTCATTCATTCATTCAATGGATCTTGTTATAGATCGATCAAGATAGTGTTTATCTACGCCTTCTAAAATCATTCAACCCTTGTGAGGAGGAAAAAGATTGTTCTGGAATCCTCCAAATATTTCCTATTACAGTAGATCTTCACCTATTCTGTAGGTGACCAATGAATGACCAATACTTGGATGGCACAAACACCTAAATTCCAGTCCACCTGAAAATAATACCCCAAAGCAACGAATGGTTCTTATGCCCAATCGCGCGTGTTTACTCTATCTTTCCCTCAAGAAATAATCCATGAAAGGCGTAGAGGCTTCCTTGAAATATAATAACAACATACTTAACTTAACCCGTATTTGATTAGTTTTCAAAAAAGTCCAGTCATGCAGCATGACCTGATGAGCGAATTTTTGAAGAAATATTCGACATTTCAGTCGCTATTGATCAAGTCCTAAAACAGTTGAGCGTAAAACATTGAAGAGAGCGACCGCGAGAATCGGAGGACGGAATATTTCACAGAGTAAACTCATCAGTTGTGATTACATTTTTCTTTTTTTTTTATTTATTTTTTATTTTTTTTATTTTTTTAACAAGCACCTACTACTACCTACGTTTTAAACAGCATGGTTCTAGGATTGGTTATACAGGGATACTTCCATAAGAGTAGTTCAATCTGAATTTGGACAATGTTTCATGCAAATATCACCGATTTTTACAACTAGCGAACGGCATTATTTCGATTTTTGACTGATTTTTCAACTTTGAAATTTTTGAAAACTTGATACATATTCTTATAGGAAATTTTACGCTGATTCCGAATATACCACATATTAGTATGCTGAAAAAATTATTTCGCACAACAAATCGCAAAAAACAGGCTATTTTGAAAATTTTGACTACATTTTTGAAAATTTTAACCCGAAGATGTAATCCCATCATGCTGGCCAACGAACTTGAACTTTCATTTTGCTTCCTTAACATATTAAAATTTGTTTGAAGTTTCTAGCACAATTCTACGGACAGTTATCGTCTGGAATGACACATACATACATACATACATACATAGGTACATACATACATACATACATAAAAAAATGCGTTAAACTTCAGAATATGATTCAGAATAGCCTGAAACGGATTTCTGCTTAAAACTTTTTCAAAAATTCACATTCTACAAATTTTGAGGAAAGAGCAATAGCTTAATTTTCTTCAAAAATTCGCTAAAAATCCTCCATAAAAGAGATATCTGAAAAGCGAACTATTTACCGAGTAAAAACGTTCACTGTTTGAAGTTATCGTGTTTTCCCTACCAACGCCTTGGTTGACTTCGGAAAATTTCGTGAATTCCGATCGAATTTATGGATGTTTGCAAGTAAACATTGAATAATAAAGCTCCATACCAATTATTGTCCTTAGTTCCAATAGAGTCTGTTGGTATAGAATTTTATGAACATTCTTCGGAGCTTCAAGCTGCATACGAACTAAATCTCTCGCGACGAAGTTGTGGAAACCCATTTAAAAACGAAAGTTAGTGAAAAACGTTGTCTATTTCCACGAAAAATAAAATAGTTTTTCACTAACTTCCTTTTTTTTTTTTTTTTTTTTTCAAGCTGCATTTATGATGAATATATTCGTGGATTTAAATATCGTATTTAGAGTGACGTGTTTTTTCATTAACAAGAAACGTAATTATACCAGAGTAATATTAAACAGATGATTATGATTTATGTTTGCAATTATTGAAACTGTTTGTCCTCTATGTATTAGGTGAGAAAAGAAAAAGTAATTTGCCGCGATTTCATGATTATTTTGATTGCGATATTCTGAAGACAAATGTCAACGGCATAACGAAGCCTTATGAAGTATACTTATATGTATGCGCTTTTTTTTCTTTCCTAAAAATCATGAGCGAGACGTTAGAGAGATTATTCAAATCAGCGAGTGTTCGCAATAGACGGTGTACCTTCGAATGACCGGCAAGACCTTTGGTTCAGCTTGTTGATCAATTCATTGCAAAACCGCAGAGAATCACCGTGCTGCTGTCAGTATTTACCTTCCTACTGATTATTATAGACAATATCACGCTAGAGTCTTTGAGTGATGATGCAGTCAACGAATGTATTATACGTAAAAGGGGTCATGGATGGGACCTGACGTTCGGTACACAACATAGGAACGCCGCGCGGGGCTGCACGCTATTTAGACGACGAGATCAAAATGACGTCTTAAAGGAGGATTTAAAGTATTTATAATAATGACGTTTAAAAATATGTGTCGGGGGTTGAATTTGAATGCAAAAAAATATTGTCCCGAGTTTGGTTCGAACCCGAGTCACACGACTTAGATGGAGGTTGACGCTAGTTCGAATTCAAGTCTGCAGGGTCGCGCACAGCGGGACATGTGTACCTAGTATCAGGTATGGATGGACCACATCTATACTATTTTATAAGAATGAAACTCTTTGAGTCGGTCTGTCTCACGGACGAACGGATCCGAACAGGGTTTTTCAGACGATAACTGTCCGTAGAATTGTGCTAGAAACTTCAAACAAATTTTAAAATGTTAAGGACACAAAACGAAAGTTCAAGTTCGTTGGCCAGCATGATCGGATAACATCTTCGGGTTGAAATTTTCAAAAATGTAGTCAAAAATTTCAAAAAAGCCTGCTTTTTGCGATTTCTTGTGCGAAATTATTTTTTCAGCATACTAACATGTGGTATATTCGGAATCAGCGTAAAATTTCCTATAAGAATATGTATCAAGTTTTCAAAAATTTCAAAGTTGAAAAATCAGTCAAAAATCGAAATAATGCCGTGCGCTAGTTGTAAAAATCGGTAATATTTGCATGAAACATTGTCCAAATTCAGATTGAACTACTCTTATGGAAGTATCCCTGTATAACCAATTTTAGAACCATACTGTTTAAAACGTAGGTAGTTGGTGCTGAAAAAAAAAAAATTTAATCACAACTGATGAGTTTACTCTGTGCATGTGTTAATAATTTGATTCCATGTTTGTCTATCAAAATCATAAACTAAAATTTCTCAACACGATCAATGGCGACTGAAATGTCGAAGATTTCTTCAAAAATTCGCTCATGGGGTCATGCTGCATGACTGGACTTTTTTTTAAATCGTAACCGGGAATCTCCCGGTCAGACTATAGGCTATGTTTTATTCGTTTCCCCCCACTCTTTCGACCTCGAAATCCCTTTTTGACATTTTATGTCTTTACTATGGCACATAAATGAAAAAGCGTCACGCGGGGAGCGTCACGCGGGGAGCGTCACGCGGGGAGCGTCACGCGGAGATTCCCTAATGATCCCACGATTCTGAGATTTGGTATGTAGCCCCTTGAGGGACTTCTGAACACAACTGACCGATCCCAGATCAGCTGAGTGGCTCTAGAATCCAGTTTTTTCCCTAATGATCCCACGATTCTGAGATTTGGTATGTGGGCCCTTGAGGGACTTCTGAACACAACTGACCGATCCCAGATCAGCTGAGTGGCTCTAGAATCCAGTTTTTTCCCTAATGATCCCACGATTCTGAGATTTGGTATATGGACCCTTGAGGGACTTCTGGACACAACTGACCGATCCCAGATCAGCTGAGTGGCTCTAGAATCCAGTTTTTTCCCTCATGATCCCACGATTCTGAGATTTGGTATGTGGGCCCTTGAGGGACTTCTGAACACAACTGACAGATCCCAGATCAGCTGAGTGGCTATAGAATCCAGTTTTTTCTCTAATGTTCCCACGATTCTGAGATTTGGTATGTGGGCCCTTGAGGGACTTCTGAACACAACTGATCGATCCCAGATCAGCTGAGTGGCTCTAGAATCCAGTTTTTTCCCTAATGATCCCACGATTCTGAGATTTGGTATGTGGACCCTTGAGGGACTTCTGGACACAACTGACCGATCCCAGATCAGCTGAGTGGCTCTAGAATCCAGTTTTTTCCCTAATGATCCCACGACTCTGAGATTTGGTATGTGGGCCCTTGAGGGACTTCTGAACACAACTGACCGATCCCAGATCAGCTGAGTGGCTCTAGAATCCAGTTTTTTCCCTAATGATCCCACGATTCTGAGATTTGGTATGTGGGCCCTTGAGGGACTTCTGAACAACTGACCGATCCCAGATCAGCTGAGTGGCTCTAGAATACAATACGGGGTTTTATAGGAAGGGGAAAGGGGGCGCAAAGACATAAAATGTCTCTCGTGGTTGCGTACTTGTACGAAAGCTGTATCCACCGTATGAGTTTCAAGTACGCAGTCATAAGACATTTAATTCTGTTCCAAACCATACGTACCAAACTCTCCTACCACCGATTTCGCTAGTTTAGCTTAAATTTTGACGTTTTTTGGGCGCTTTTTCCCGTTCTTTTCGATTTCAAAAAAATAGCGGTTTCGTAAGTTTTTGTTCGAGGAAGACGACGGCGCGATCGGTTTGTGAAAAAAGTATCGGGAAATGCGTCAAAAAATGAAAAAGTACGGACCCGTTTTTACGAAAAATTCCGACGACAGGGCCTAAGGGATGTAAGAAGAAGGAAAAAAACTTGCTCACCCATTTCAGGAACGGAGCTTGTATGTTTATGAAAATGTCCAACTATGATTTAGAATAGACGCAGGTTTGAAGTATGTTTGTCCACAAAAGTCTTAGGGGTTCCAACGAGCTGACTTCAACGAAAAAGTGACCTCTGTTTAAACAGTAAAGAAACAAATTTTTTGCTATATTCTCACCGACCATTTAGGTACCTACCGTTGTTCAAATGTTTTGTTGTTTTTCTCAAAGAACCTGTTTCCTTTTCCAATAACTCCAAGGTGCCCCTTTGCGACAAATTATGCGCTTTGAAAATCACCTTCCAGGCGTCAGCCAACAATACAAACTGGGTGAAGGGGCGAATGACTTTATAAAAGGTCGAACCCGTACTCGACGAATGCTGACAAGAAAATTGCCTCCCGAAGAGGGGAAGTAAAAAATTAGGTCAAACAAACACGAGGTTCTAAGAACATTACCGTTAGCCTTAATTTTTTGTGGGCACCTTTTCCGTATGCTAAGTAGGTGGAAGACTCGAGAGCAAGTTGTAGTAAAAAAGTTGGTGCCTACGGGTTGTGTTATCATCAAGTGAGGAGCTCATTGAGAAAGATCCCTTTTCAAAGTAATTCTTGGAATAGTGTTTTGTGTATAGAATATAATTTTTTCCTTTAACAAAGTGTCTATACAATATTTATGACTTTTTATACTGCGGAGCTGCGTAAAAGAAGTGTCAGATGTTGAAAATAGAGTGCTCGTGTTTTCGTTCAGCTTATGAAGTAGTATTTCTTTCAAAGTTTGTTGTCTGTTACTACGAAGTTCTGAAGGTAAGCAATGGCCGACAAAGTGGGCGTTCCTACGGTTACTAAACCATTAAACATTTGATTCAAGAGTTTTGGGGATAGGAATGTTCTAAATTTCGAAGCCCCAAATAAGAACCCCTTCCTTAGCAATCTAAAAATGCCGTAAAATATTGCGCAGAGGTTTATTATTTTTGTATTCTATAGCACATCTGAGAAGATCTCTGGAGAATAGGGTGTCCGTGAAATAGTGTGAAAGGAAACAATTGGAAGGTGGCGCATAGCTTTCTCGTTTACCTATCATCTTCTTCCAACTATCTATCATCCAAATTTAAGCGAACTCGAACGACTAGAGAGTGAAAATATGGAACATGAAGATTATTTGACGTTTCGTCCCCTTACTGTGGATATCTTCAGAAATGGTGTGTCCAGGAAAGAAAAAAAAGTTCCAGTCATGCAGCATGATCGTATGAGCGAATTTTCATAAATGGTCATATTACATTTATGTTAAATTCTGTTGAAATTTGAGCACTTTGAGGACAAATAAAAATTTGATTATAAATTTTATAGCAAATTAACTTTTTGTCAGTAATATTCCAATGAACAAACTATTTTGTGGATTTTTACAATTTTTCCAAGTGTTCCTATCGATTTTTAGCTTATTTTAATTAAATTTAAGTACATTTTTCAGTAGGTACAATTTTGTGCTTAAAATTTTAAATGTCCTAGTTCATGTTCAATTAATTTTTTTCGAGTAGCATTCTGCTAAAAAATAGAAATTTGTTAATTTCTAGCGGTTTTAGTCTTTTTTAGTGATTTTTTAAGTACATTTTTTGAAAGTTGACCAATTTTATGTGCTGAAAAAGTGTTGTCCAACGAACTCATCCTTTCTTTTGAAATGCTTGATTTTTTGGCGAAAGAACGAAGTTTTTATCTCAATTCTATCGAGAGTTATCGTCTGGAATGACATATATATATATATATATATATATATATATATATATATATATATATATATATATATATATATATATATATATATATATATAAGCGTTAAAATCCAGGAATCATTTTGGAATGCCTCAAAACAGATTTCGATGAAGAACATTTTTGAAAATTTTTATTTTAAAATTTTTGGAGCCACTGCAATAGCTTTATTTTCTAAGAAAATTCGCTAAAACATCTGAATGCAACGGATTTGTCAAATTAATGTTAGATTAAAACAATAGCGGTCCACCCGACCAATTCCAATAACACAGTACTTACGGCCGACCAAACTATCAACAAATTTCAACCATCTTGATTACTCGTTAAGTTCTAGGATCCCCCTCAGAATGACACAAAACGGATTCACATGGAGAAATTTTTCGAAAGTTTTGAGTTTAGAATTTTTGGAGTCATTGCAATAACTTTATTTTCTATGAAAATTTGCTAAAAGAAAATTGAAGTTTTGATGTTAAACAAACCACGACTGAAGATGCTGGGCACCGCCCTATGGACAGGGTTATGATCGATCGGACCTTGGTTGTGGACGATGTGACAGTTCAAATTATAACAAGACTTTACAAAAAATTTAACCCTTTCAATACATCAAACAAATCAGTGCAGTGCGCCTCATTACCGGGAATAGTTATTTCTCCTCCAAGTGATTATTAAGATGATATAACTTTTCTGTCTCAAAGTCCGAAGGTCTAAGAGACGTATAAATGATCCCATAACTACGTATCAACAACAACAATGTTGTTACAAGCTTGATTGGTGGGACATCTATGTCCCGCCGTGAACCCAGAGGGCCTGCATACCGGGACAGGGTACGTCCCAGTCGTAATCCTAGAGTCAATAGTGCTGGGACAGCATTTGTCCCTCTGCCCCTTTTTGTTGATTACGAACTCCTAAACGACCCTTGTCCTCTCCCTACTCTCCCCTCACCCTCTATAATGATAAAAATAATTTAATTATGAACCATTTTTCGGAATTATTGCACTAATGAGAAAGGTAAAAAAGGAAAAAAAAGAAACCGAAACCAAACTCGTAAACGAGTTCCACTATCTGCTTTACAAGCAGATACCATGTTACACGCATATGTCTTTGATCGGGGATTTCTTAACGGTTGTCCTCGAGAGTTGTAAACAAATCCTTTAACTTTAAACAAATCCCTGGGCCGCATCCCGACTAATTCCAACAAAACAACGGTTTACTTATAGAAATGTTGAAAATAACTGTGGAGAGAAGCCACTACAATGACTTGTTGTTAACAGTCGACTGTTGTCAAGAGGATGAAAATGTTTCCTATGGAGTGGAGTAAATGATGTTATTGCTTTACGTTAAGAATATTGTAACCGGCTTATTAAAATTGGTTATAGTCCAATCAACTTAGTTTAGGAATGTAGCCAGGAGGGGGAAATTGGTAGCTTGAGATGTGAACATTTATCACATAAATCAAGCGCTTTCCAACGAGTGGCCAACGATTTCTGTGCGATGAAAACTGCGGAAGTTCCATTCCCCTAGCAACGGCTGGGTTGTACGTGAAAAACACTGAAATTGTAACACAAATTTTGCGTCACGGAAATTTTTGGTTGACCCCCCAGAGCAAAGACATATCCATGTCAAAAATATTGAAATTCTAATAAAGGGGGCAGCTAAAAAAAGTTTAAAAAAAGTAAAGATCCAGTCATGCAGTATACGATGTTTCGTAAATTATCTTAGAAAATTAAATTAAATTGATTTGAAAATTTAGGACTTTGAGGGAAATAAAATTAACAACCAATCTTAAGGCAAAAAAAGTGATAATAATAATAAATAAATAAACTTATTCTACATAATATTCTGGAATTCAAAAATTTGTTTGGCATTTTTATCTATTTTTCGGCTAGTATTAATGAAACTCAAGTACATTTTCAGCATAAATCTGTGCATACAGTTTTTAATATTCTAGTGCATATTTGGTAAACGTCTTTTGACTAAAATTCTGCTGAAAATATAAATTTAACGGTGTTTAGCCGTGTTTGGTAATTATTAGTAAATGTTTCAGCACAATTTTTTGAAATTTGACCAATTTAATATGCTAAAAAACGCTGGCCAACAAACTCATCCTCTCGTTGCAAAAGCTTGATTTTTTGGCGCAATAAAGGAATTTTTATCTCAATCATAATAATGGAAATTGTACAAAAAATTTATTGCATAATTTTTGGAGCCATTGCAATAGCTTAATTACTTATCTACAAAAATTTGTAAAAAAAAAATAAATAATATTAATAATAATTAAATAATAGTCTTTAAAAAAATGAAATAAAAGTTGAAATCCGAAATTCTTGAGAGTGTGAAATTCTTGATACTTTTTTGTTGTACAATGCTATGTTGGAATAACTGCACACCATTTTTTAGTGTGGGAAACAATAACACCTGGAGAGCAACTGAGATGGGGAATTACGGGCCCATGATGTGTTTGGTGGCGAAACTTGCTGTGATTTTCGTTCCTAAATGTTTTCCAGTAACTGGGACATTTTGTTGTCCCAGCCGTCATTTCAAATTTTTCCAGACTGGGACAGCTCATGTCCCGTCCGGTGTGAAACGGTTAAGGACAGAAAGGCCTTTTTTGTTAAGTCTCCTGATCAATAACTCATTAGATTTCTCATGTAATGCATTATGTGATTATCGTTGACAATTGTGGCTACAAGCCCCTGGCCAAATCGACAGCTCCAGCGGTAATAATTTCATGAGCTGAAACGATATAGCATTGAATTGTAACGACGAACCCACGAGAAAAAAACGCTACGCCCTTGGCCTAGTCGTTCAAAATGAACTCTGTTAACTGTTATTAAGCAATTGTGTCAATGAGCACACAGAGTTCACGATGCTACAAGGCAGCGAGGTTATGAGCCTCTTGATTTTTTCCTCCGTTTATAATTTTCCAACATTCCGAAAGGAGAAATGAAGTTATGGTTACTTGGAATAGGTTTGTAGAAGGGGCTTGATTATTTCGAATCAAGAAATGCATTTGTGTCTTTCTGTAGCATTGTGGGGATACCGTTGCTTGTTGTCTCAATTTTGCTTCCGAGTCTACCTAAAGGTAGCGGGAGCATTGTTTTCATTTTAGGGAGAAAACAATTTTTTTTTTTGGTTTCCAAAATCAAAATGTCCACTTGCATTTTAAGGGACACTGTGTTCACCTGATGGTTTTTAGAAACATATAAATAGTTATTTGGGTAAGTGAACAAAAAAATATGTTGATTATAAACAACTACATGTTGATAGTAAAACCTACATCATATAGTTAATAGTAACTCACGCAAATAGTATTAGTAAAGTTAGGATCAAATTATATCTCCTACCATATCCCTATAGTTTATTTATTTTTTATTTGAATCATGTATAATCACGAGCCCGCTCCCATAAATGACACCAAGGCCATTTCTCTGCAGGATGAACCACACAGAATAAGGCAAACTCGCACACTGTATATCAGCAACTCAACATAAGTAAATCTATGCAAAATCAGACCGCAATCACTATCCTTCTGAGTTCATTACGTCAAAGTTACCTAATGATCTCTATAGAATATAAACTTCATGTTCAAGTAATAAACATCATCTTAAAACTAACTAAACTGCACAATCTGAAAGATACTGAAAATAGTCTTTGTTTCCCCCCGTAGATCATTTTTTACTGCTTCCGAGACTACTTATAGGTAACGGAATCATTGTTTTCAGTTTCGGGGTTGGAAAAATGTTTTGTCTCCAAAATCAAATTTCCACTTGCACTTTACGTTTTAGACCATTCTGTACAACTTTTGTTCGGTGTCTGGGTGTGTGTGTGTGTGTGTGTGTGTGTGTGTGTGTGTGTGTGTGTGTGTGTGTGTGTGTGTGTGTGTGTGTGTGTGTGTGTGTGTCCAATCTCGCTCAATTTTGAAAGAAGACGATTCGAGCGATCTCCTGCGCATGCGCAAGTGTTAAATCCTAGTAACTAGCTTAATTTCCACAGTTATCATAAAATGTTGATGAAATTTCCAGGTAATGAGCGGGTAGAAATGGTCCCCCATTTCTTCCATTGTTCCCAAATCAATACTTCACTCTGCGCATACGCAAAAGTAAATTCCATCAATCATCATTTTCTCACTCGCTAGTCTTCCGATCTAGCTCAAATTTGGAGGATACGTGGGAGAAGACGATTTGATCGTCCCCTGTAAATTTCAACATGATTGCTTCATTAGTAGCAGTAGCTGCTGTGCTTGCACGAATGTGTATCTTTTTAACAAGATTACATACCACAGTTTTCATCCGATTTCAGGGAATGTGCTAGTGAGGCTGTAGATGGTACCCAACCAATTTTATTGTTCTCAAATCATTTCTCCATTCCGCACATGCACAAATATAATTACTTCAAGTTAATTTTTTCGTTTCCTAATTGACCGATTTTGACGTTGTACGCTACATCTTGACTTAATATTTTCCGCTATGGAATTTTCTAAGATCATTTTAAACATTTCAATGATCTACCCATTCATGTTAGAGATACGAGGAATTCATGTGCCACACCCAACTTTATTAAGACGTGGGTATGGACGAAAATTACTGAGCTTGTGTACGTAGCTTTGACACAGCCATATTCGTTTGCTTGGTTGCATCTGGTGTGTTTGTGTCTGTGCGTCCGAAAACTAAAGAACTTCATTCGTTTAGGGTTTGAGAATAATTAACCTGAAAAATGGTAAATAAAAAATTATTGAAAATTCCTCATGTGTCTGTTCAGCAGTGTAGGTACATAGCCATTGCTCAGGTAGCTTCATCAGCGTTTTATTATAGGTTCGTAGTACTATGCTTCACTGAGGAAGCTTTACTTGTTACATTGAATGAATGAAAGGAGAGATTTGATAGTTTGTCAAATTAAACAAGGCAGGTTGTTGCTACACCAAGAAACGAAACTACTTAGGTAGGTACAAACATCCTACCAGATTCGCTGTCGGTCAAAAGTGGCTAAACAAAGTAGGTAGGTTGTTGCTTTGCCCACGAATACAACTGCTGATTAACAAGTTTGTCAGATATCGAATCAGAAAATATGCAACATGATTCAAAAACCAGCTGTAAGGAAAAAACCTTGAATGCATTCTTCTGAAGGTAAGATTTCATAAAGACGGCAATGGCAGTGCAGTTATTACGCGAGTTTTGAGGTTACGAACATTTTAGGGCCAAAACAGTTAATTTCGTACCTACGTTCGTTTTTGTCTATGAAGTACATGAATAAGTAATAATATACGTTAGGTAGGTAGGTATATCTTCCCTTTAGGTACTTACCTTTCTACATGCGATACTTAACTAATATTCCCGTCTAGCAGAGCTCTCATGGCACATCCTTTCACATGACCACTTTCACAGTACTCTAAAGATTTTTAGTTTCTTAATTGATTCAAGGAACAGTTCTGAAAATTAGATAGGTAATCCACATCTTCGCGGCTAATGTCTGGAACATCCAACACTTGTATGTCAACTCCCCAATACACATTTCATATGGATATCGACTGCACAGATTAATCTTGTGTTCGTAGCGTTTGAGGTCATCAACTGATAATAACTTGATGTAATTGACATAAAATTTATTATCTTGCATAATACAAATAATGAAAATATTGACTAGGAACTAGGTAAGACCATGTTATGGAATAATATGTTCAGCCGTGTCTGCAAATGGCGCATTTTCGCATTGTTTTCGCGACACCATGACAACAAGGAGAAATAATTTCCATTTCGCCTTGCCTCGACGTAAGGATGCGCTCGTGTCGAAGTCTCGAGAATTTCATCTATACATCTGTACATTATTTATACATTATAGTGATCTGTGCTAACTATGAACATTTTTAACCATAAACTTCCTGAGCTCAATTCACCTTCGTTACCACGACCCCGTTCTGTACATTTATACACCAAACCCGACATTTGTGTAAACATCGGTCTGTGTCAGCATGAAAAAGGTGATTCTTGTTAGTGCCGGAAGCTGTCTGGGAAGCTTTTGTCCCTTCCGCAGTTCTTTCCGCGTCTCAGGCCACCATGAGATCCGACGGTCGAATCCGTTAAGTCAACCCGACGACGGCTGCAGAACTAGGAAGTAAAGTGAAATCAAACAATAGGCCTTTATAGAAATATCTGCTCGATTTCTGGCTGAGAGAGATGGTGGCTCCGGTTTCATGGTTCTCATCATCCTGCGTAGGAGAGAGACGGAAAAGAGCTTATTGAAATAACGCATCTTAGAAATGATTAAACACTTCGTTAGGTTCTTGGAATTGAAAACAGTGTTTATAGATTCAGGAACACAATAAAAGTTAGTAGATATCATAAAATAATTGTTGTATATTGAACCTTTCGATTAATTCTGTCCGATTAGGTTTTCTCAGTTGTGTGGTGGGTAATAGTAGTAGTATGGTACATTTTGGTTTATTATTTCCAATAATAAGCCTATGTGATCGTGTAGCAAAAAATTTGTATAACCCCCCCTCAAACTTTGTCATTTTACGTTTCAAGGTGCGTAGAATCCAAATTTGAAATGTCCGTCCGCCGTTCGCCGTCCGCCGCCCGGGCCATAAATGGCCTAAGAATTGACTTAAAAAAACCGTCTCTTTCGCACATAGACTCCATTTGGGGTCTAGTTGGTCCTAACGTTTAACCATCCCGATCGCTTAACTCGCATAGATGCTATAGGCCAAAAACGGGCGAAAAAGTGTCTTTTTCAAGGCTTTGAGTGTTAGACTTACGCACGCACGCACGCCTGGCACGCTTGGCAGGGGGTCACGGTGGGTGGTGAGGGAGGGGTGGAGTGAGAGGAGGCGCAGCGGCACCTTGTGGTGTCTGGGGTGACCAGGGGCGTAGCAGAGGGGTGTAGGAGAATGGATATTTATTATTTTTACGTGTTATACCCATATAATACACCGCGGCACCATGAGGTGGGTACGGCGTTCCTTCGAGGCATGAATAAATGTTTTTTTCTAGGTCATATTTGTGTGTTAATACCAATGCTTTTCCTACGCATATTTAATAACATATCCTCTCGACTTTTCGTACGTACTTAGATAATGATATTATTAAGGCAATTACTATTTGAATAGAAGGAGCTCAAATCGAGAAATATAAACATGCGTATATAATTATAGAAGTATAGGTTGTGGCAACTCGAAATAGGACACGCCGAGGAGTCTGGACGAGCCTTATGACGTACGCAAGCCAACTAAAACTACGATCATACTCAATTGAAAAAATAATAAACCTTTGTGAAATAATTTGCAGCGTTTTTCAAAAACAAAGCATGTGTGACAATTTTCATTAGAATAAACAATACAGCATAATTACCATGCACTTAACCATATTGCAAACACCATAGCACTAATAATATCATAGTAAAATATCTTTATAATTCTTCATCTTCATTAGTAATAATATCATAATACTAATACCTAATAATAATCACGGTACTAATAACATTCACGATAAACCTGATTAAACCCTGGATTATTAATCCTACGGCGATTAGACAGCTTAACAGCTTCCACGATCGCAGTGCTGCTGGCTCCTTGCGAACTAAAAGTGCCTAACGTTATTTAGAGGTAAGGCAGCGAGAAAGGTCTCGTGTAGCCTTTTTGAAGGTAAAAGTACCTTTTTTTTTTTAAGCGAATTTTCGTAAAAATGAAACAATTGTAATTGCTCCAAAAATTTTAAAATCAAAACTTCCTCACTTCAGTCACTTTCTTAGTGACTTTTTTAAAAACTATTATTATTATTGTTTTATTTTATTTTTTTTATATATTTTTTTTCTGAGTGATAAGTTCTGGAAAGCCGTTCCACCACGTTCCGCCTCAAATCAAGCCCTGCCTCTATACATCTAATATACAGGTACCTAATCAATATTACGCAATATTTCATACGGATATTTCTCGCCTCAAAATTTGTAGAATGTGATTTTTTGAAAAAATTTTATGCAGAAATCCGTTTCAGGCTATTCTGAATCATATTCTGAAGTTTAACGCATCTTTTTATGTATGTATGTATATATATATGTATGTATGTGTCATTCCAGACGATAACTGTCCATAGAATTGTGCTAGAAACTTCAAACAAATTTTAAAATGTTAAGGACACAAAACGAAAGTTCAAGTTCGTTGGCCAGCATGATCGGATTACATGTTCGGGTTGAAATTTTCAAAAATGTAGTCAAAAATTTCAAAATAGCCCGTTTTTTGCGATTTGTTGTGCGAAATAATTTTTTCAGCATACTAACATGTGGTATATTCAGAATCAGCGTAAAATTTCCTATAACAATATGTATCAAGTTTTCAAATATTTTCGAAGTTGAAAAATCAGTCAAAAATCGAAATAATTGAAGATTTCTTCAAAAATTCGCTCATGGGGTCATGCTGCATGACTGGACTTTTTTGTATCTTCATTACATTATATCTTCATGTATTCAAGTTATTTTTGAAACTTTGTTTTGCTGCTCATTATGAGTTAAGCAGCAATTAGTTACCACCACATTAGTGGCCCATAGCCCTAATGAACTAACGGGAAAAGAATGAAAAATGTCATGTAGAAAAAGGTTCAATTTATTGATAAAGTTGTTTTTGAAACTTGTGAGAAATCGAATTTCTTACATATTTGTCTTTAAAATGGTTATGAAACCCATTATTTAGAACAAAAACTTCGAAACAAAGTATGGTTAGTAACAAGGAGGGATTAAATAGGATTACTAATCTAGGATCATGCTGCATGACTGGAACTTCATGCTGGGCTCATTATGTTATACTTGACATTCTGCTACTATATACCTATTTTGCTCTTAAGATAACGTATCAGCTGGCATCTCATGAAAATGCGATAGGAAAGACTTTATTTCCTGTCAAAATGAAGTAAAAAATAAAAAATAAAACCTTCTTCCAACAAAGTAAAAATTTCGGTACTTTTCCTTTATAACCCCCCCCCCCCCACCCAGTCAATTTGTCTTCAGCACGCCCGCCCGACGTTTCTTACTTAGATTACATATTTACGTAGAATTGGTGACAATTTCAAGCTGTGGGAAGAAATTATATTATTTAAAAAAAGTCCAGTCATGCAGCATGACCCCATGAGCGAATTTTTGAAGAAATCTTCGACATTTCAGTCGCTATTGATCGTGTAGAGAAATTTTAGTTTATGATTTTGATAGACAAACATGGAATCAAATTCTATCTACAGCATGGTTCTAGCCTTAAACAGCATGGTTCTAGGATTGGTTATACAGGGATACTTCCATGAGAGTAGTTCAATCTGAATTTGGACAATGTTTCATGCAAATATTACCGATTTTTACAACTAGCGAACGGCATTATTTCGATTTTTGACTGATTTTTCAACTTTGAAATTTCTAAAAACTTGATACATATTCTTATAGGAAATTTTACGCTGATTCCGAATATACTTACATCATGTTAGTATGCTGAAAAAATTATTCCTCACAACAAATCGCAAAAAACAGGGTATTTTGAAATTTTTGACTACATTTTTGAAAATTTCAACTCGAAGATGTAATCCGATCATGCTGGCCAACGAACTTGAACTTTCGTTTTGTGTCCTTAACATTTTAAAATTGGTTTGAAGTTTCTAGCACAATTCTACGGACAGTTATCGTCTGGAATGACACATACATACATACATATATACATACATACATAAAAAATGCGTTAAACTTCAGAATATGATTCAGAATAGCCTGAAACGGATTTCTGCATAAAATTTTTTCAAAAATTCACACTCTACAAATTTTGAGGCGAGAGCAATAGCTTAATTTTCTTCAAAAATTCGCTAAAACGATGAAAAAAATAATTACCGTGTTTTCAAAAGTTGCCGATGTCGGTGAGGATTTTTTTAAACAAATTGGCGTGGTTTTGGTTTGATTGTCTCCACAGAATTTGCACAGGTAGAATGCACATGAATTAGCAGAAGTAGAATGCAAATGAATTCGCACAAATAGATCAGAATGCTGTGTATAGGTTGGTGGTCTGGATGATCGCAAGCTCGCATCTCGAAATTACATAACATCAAGTAGTCAATCCCTTAGTAAAAATACAGATTAGTTGGACATGTGGGTCAGAATATGTGTATACTTCGGCGGTCTGGATGCTCGCATCTCTACATAATCTAAGTAACAAGTAATGCCTAGAAACATCGGGTGGGCGTCTGGGGGGGGGGGGGGGGGGGTTATAAAGGAAATGTAACAAGATTCCTACCACGTAAAATTTCAAGTATCAGAGTTTCCTGAATTAATTAATTTTAGTTCTATGGAAGATCCTTGCTTCACATTCTTACAAGTTTCTGCCGTTTGTAGAATGGGGATGTAGATGCAGATGTATAGGAAAACTCTCAGGGTGGGGTGATTTTGGACCCCAAGCACGGAAGCCTGTGGGCTTATTTTACTTTTCTGAGAGCTTTGCGTTTAATCAAAGAGATTCAGCCCTCTGGTGAGGAATGTGAGTCGTTTGATTAATTGTTCGCTTCGTGTAGAATGGCGAACTTTCATCTGTACAAATTTCATACTGTTGACCTCAGATTCGGATTCAGCGCACTTGAAAACCTCCTATTAGCAATTTTGAGCACAAAAGACCGTTTAGTTTGGCCAATAAACGGGTGGGAAGATCACGCGAGGCGTAGTAGTGCAAGGGAGCAGATGTTTCCCCCCAGGAGGGGAAGAGCCAAGACGTTATCGGGCAAATAATTTAAAGAGTTATATCACTTGTGAGATACCCATCATATAGCACTTTTTCGAAAAGCTTTCGCTCAGATCTTTCTATTGAGCAAATGAAAAATGACCACGAAAATTCACCATTGTGTGGACTGCATGAGCCTTAGATGATCTACAGGCTCCTCCTCAGATCAACTTATTTGAATTTTGATTTCGTAGGTGCCTGTACATGCATACAATCGTTTGGACGAGTTTACGAAAATAGATACAAACAACTTTAATGTATAATGAAACTCTGAAACCTTAAATATTGGTGTAGACATATTTTAAGATTCCATAGTACATAGGTACATGTCCAGAATATCTAGTGGGATTGGATTAATGTTTCATTTATTTATTGAGACCTCTCCTAACTGTTATCAACTCTCGTTTGAACAATCGGGCAGATTGTTAGTAATAATATTTCAAAGTTGGGTAAATCATGAGCATGTGCTGGTGGCTACCAATATACCTGAGATTCGATGATATATCCATAGAGAATATCCGTATAATCTTCGAATTCATCAATCAATAAATCAGTTTGGTTTATTCAAAAAGTTGAGATTTGACTCATAACATATTCGCTTCATCTCAGGACCTCTTCTTATAACTGTGTAACTGATGGGCCTCGACGAGCGCTCATTGGAGCTGCTTTCTGGACACTATCTTCAGCAAAACATACTTCTCCCTCATGCAACACTCAACCTCTGACCTCTCAGTCTTCACACATCCCTCTTGCAGTTCTGCAAGAAGAGTGGTTAGGGACTAAGGGTCCGGGACTAGGCGACATTTTCGGCTTTCAGGCTGAAGATTTCAGCCTCATATGTAATCTGATTCTTTGTTTGAGGATGCAAATTGATGTTATTGAATATAACTACACCAAATTTTGAGAGCACAATTGGCCTACCATATTTTCATTGACAGGAGCTTGTCAACAGCGACGACGATCGTCGTAAAATCAACCAAAAATCGAGTTTGGTATCGTTTTCAATATTTTTCACCATATAGAATCGACTGAAACCACGACAAAAGCTTCAAGAGTTGTCCTTGACAACTGACGTCAGTCATTGTCCATTAACTAAAAATTGAGTTTGGTATAGTTTTCAATAGTTTTGACCACTTAGAGTCGGCTGATACTCTAAAAGCCTTAAAAGTTGTCCTTGAGGACAATCGTCTTCAAGTCAACCAAAATTCGAATTCGGTACCGTTTTCAATAGTTTCCGTCAAATAGAATCGTTAAAAAGAAGCAAAGTCGACTACATTATAATAGACAATCAGTTTTTCAAACTTCATGAAGAACCAGGAGAGCTGACCAACTAGGTATATTTGGTTGGTACAATCAAACAAAAGCCATTGCTACCATTATAAGAATATTTACTCCCTTTAGATAATAAATATCTAAAGGGAGTAAATATTCTAGTATTTTAAATATTTCTCAAAATTTAAACAGAAAAGGACAACTCATTAGTGATGAGCCTTCGAAATTTTGTTGGTTATCTGACCAGCATTCGTAACAGCTACCAGGCATACATGATAAGAACCTCCTTGGAGAATAATCCGCATAATTTTGAAACGTTTCACCAGGGAACTGACATTATGCAGAACGCTTTGATATGCAAAAAAAAAAGGTTAAATGTTTGTAAACATTTTTGTTTGTCAACACTTAAAATGTCACATATGATTTAACTAAAGAAAGAAATTAATCGAAAATCCTTTTTTGAAATCAAACTCGTAAACGAGTTCCACTATCCGCTTTACAAGCAGATACCATGTTACATGGATATGTCTTTGATTGGGGATTTCATAACGGTTGTCCTCGAGTTGTCCTCGACTGTTGTCAAGAGGATGAAAATGTTTCCTATGGAGTGGAGTAAATGATGCTATTGCTTAACGTTAAGAATATTGTAACCGGCTTATTAAAATTGTTTATAGTCCAATCAACTTGGTTTTGGAATGTAGCCAGGTACGTAAGGAGGGGGAAATTGGTAGCTTGAGATGTGAACATTTATCACATAAATCAAGCGCTTTCCAACGAGTGGCGAACGATTTTTGTGCGATGAAAACTGCGGAAGTTGTACGTGAAAAACACTGAAATTGTGACACAAATTTTGCATCACGAAAATTTTTGGTTGACCCCCCAGAGCAAAGACATATCCATGTCAAAATAAATAAAATAAAAATCCTGAAGGCTGAAAGTAAAATATAATAATAGTAGTAGAAGTAGAAATTGTGTATTTAAACAATTGTTTTACACAGGAATAGTAGTGCCCGTAAAATAAACTAACTCTCACGTTAGAAATAAATAATTAAATCAAATAAATCACGCAGTTGCAGAGAATGTTTTGTACCAATTAATGAAATTTTCAATTTCAAGTAACAAAGCAGAAGAGGCACATCGTGAATATCTACCTTATTAATAAGATGTAATAATATACCTAACTAATATTTAATAAATAAAGAAACAGTTTGAGTTTCAAAAACCAGGGCACAACACAACTCGGGCGATTAGGGGTGAAACCGTTCATGAGTTTAAGCAGTAAGGCGTCAAAGATAATATGAACACCTCACATCCGGTTCTTATCAAACGGTATAACATACCTTTTTGAAGCTGCTTAAATTCATTTGTAATTTAGCGAACTGCCTCTAATTTGTTTGTTGATGGGCAGATAACTTGGGAAGTGCAGCTCGTGCTACGGAGATCTTCATATCGCCAAGGCATCTGCCTTCCAGAAAAGCTGGTCATTGAGCGGTCAGTCTGTGGTCAACACTCAACGTGTTCCGAACCATTTGGCAACACAAACCTCCTTTTCTTCTGAAAAAGGCCGAAGAATGAGAAAGGGTCAAGCTGACGGGTCTTTCTGGGCCTCTTGGGCGGCCCCCCCTGAGGCGAATGAATTCATAAAGACTGATGACACCCAGGTGAGTTGGCCGGCCCAGGTGAGGGAGTGACCAGGCCGGCGCATGTGTCCATCTGTATGACGGATGCAGGAAGCTTACACCCTTTTAAGTGGCGATTAGCAACCCTTCTTGCGGACAGTTGATGCCGTACGGACACTTCCAGGCCTTTTTCCTGTGATTTGTGAGGTGACAATGGGGGCTTGACCACACACACATCACCTGCGCTCTTGACCTGAGCCTTTCATCCTGAGTAGCCTGGATAAAGTTTATTCTTATTTGCTATTTTAGGGTAGCATATAAATCAAACACTATCCGTGAATAAATAAATAAACTTTGGTAAATGTACCTAACAGCATATCATATGAGTAGGATACACCTGTACACTTACATTAGAACACTCATTAAAATTGACGTCATCATCCTGGAGCTGTTTTTTCGCATAAAAACGGACGAAAATCACTGAAATATGATTGATTTTAAGCTCCGAACCGGCCTGTTCTGAAGCTTTTTTGCTTAGAAATACGCACACACAGTGAAATTACATGATGCCTGCTTTTTAGTTAGTAAAATAGGAACAAAAAACCATGGTCGGGAGCAAAAAAATGCATTAATTTGGCCTGCACTGGTGGTGTAGCCGCCAGCAAACAGACGTATAAAAATCTCAATATGATGGTAAAGGCTCTTTTGGCCAATTTGTGTGCGTTTCGTGCTTTTGGGGTGGCATCCCCATTGTAATCTATGATACATTGTAAACGCTTGTGGTACCCAAGTTTTTTTTGCTCCCCATCAAACTGTCCTACCTCAACGTGCTTTTTGTTAAGCTCGTATTACACTTCCGTGTGTTGAAGCTAAAGGTTTGTATTTTTGTTCCCAGCCACAGTAAGAACGAAACAAACACAAATTGGCCAAAAGAGCCTTTACCATCTTACTGAGATTTTTATACGCCTGTTCGCTGGCTACCACACCACCAGTGCGCGCCAAATTAATGTATTTTTTAGCTCCCGACCATGGTTTTTTTGTTCCTTTTTTCACTAACTAAAAAGCAGGCATCATGTAATTTTACTCTGTGTGTGCGTTTCCAAGCAAAACAGCTTCAGGACAGGCCGGTTTGGAGCTTAAAATCAACCATATCCATTTTCGTGTGTTTTTATGCAAAAAAAAACAGCTCCAGGATGATAACGTCAATTTTAATGAGCGTTCGAATGTAAGTGTACAGGTTTATCCCACTGCCTAGTGCTCCTCAATTCATCCGTAGGTATTCGTATCTATTGTAGTTTTCAACATTCTGATTATTAGTTAATTGGATATTACTTTTTATAAATAGTATTAGGCATGCTTTAATAAACTATAGGTAGGTTTGTGAATATGAAAGCGTACGTGATTTCAAATCATTACGAAAAACCATTGAATATCTACTTATATGAACGTTTGACAGTTTATTATACAGTCTTCGTATATTCAACAAGTACTTGAAATGAATACTAAAACTATAAAATAAAATGAAATCCTTGACTGTAGCCCCTCTATGAGACATGACAGCTATGCCACTGACCCATGCTGATATTCTTTAAAGGTCAACATTTAGAGCAAGAAAGCCTTAGAGAAAACGAACGGTAGACAATTGAGCAACACAGAAAGCTCTTTAGTTTCATGATACATGATAGATAACCTTCCATTTATTGGTCATGAGCTAAAAATATCGTAAATTGAAAACCTTAAATGTCTCTCATCAGGGAAAGATGTGTAGAAGGTAAACTTAAATTTGTTGCATAACAAAGCCAATTTTGATTTTTGATACGATCCGCATTCAAATTTAATCTTTTCCGAGAAAACTTTGAACTCGTACAGTTTGTTATTCCATAATGAATCAAAATCGGGTTCATTATATGCTGAAATGAAAATATGAATAAGTGAAGAACAATTTTTTGTTTTCTGCATAATAATACCTTCTGGTTCTTGCCAAAATCGTGAGTTCATGAAGAAAACAATACGATTTTTGAAAAATTAGCTCACCACGTTTGTCACTTCATACACATAATGAGGAGACTCTTTGGCAAATGTTTATAAAACATATTTATGTAAGCCCATGCACGGTGACCCCCCCAACTGGAAAAGTCAGGGAAAACCTGGAATTTTCAGGGAAATATTTGCGTCGGGAAAAGTCAGGGAAATGTCAGGGAATTTTGCAAAAACCACCAAATGTCAGAGAATTTTTTAAATGAAAACTTGGTGTTGATTTAGAAAGTTTTTAGGTATACTATAACTCCTAAACAATCAAACTTCAATAGCGTACTTTATCATACTAGGTACATATTGTTTCATAGGTGAGTTAAACGAATGACAAAAATAATTACCAAGAGTTGTGGTTAAACTGTTCAAAAGTAACAACGCTACACGCACATGAAAAGTGAATGGATATGCCACATTGGCTTCACTGGTAACTACATCACCTAGAGTGAACCATTTGTGAGAAAACTCAACTGAGTATTGAACTGGTCAGAAAAAATCCAGCAGAGTAGTGGATTGATCGAGTAAGAGTCCCAAAACTTATTTTGTATACATAAGCTAGGACTTCTCAGGAGGGTTAATGAGGGGGAAATTGGCCCATTGGAATATCTAGTCATGTGTTATAAATTCACAGAGCAACTTTCCAACGAACGATTTTTGTAGGATGGGAAATCAGGAAATTATACTCTCTCTGGCAACAATAATTGGTAATAGGTGAAAAAAGCGTGACATTTTTTGCTGTCGGACAAAAATTTTGAATTATCCCCAGAGCTAAGAAATCCATATAACGAAAAATGTACTTCAACAAATAGCTTCAGATTACAAATTGAGAGACCATAAAATATTAAATAAAAAGTAATGCAGCATGATCGTATGGGTGAATTTTCGTGAATTATCGTATTACATTTAGGTTAAATTGTTAAGATATTTGAGCACTTCGAGGGCAATGACATTGTTGAATATAAGTAGACTACATATAAGTAGTATTTTTTTCTTTTCCTTCTTTAAATTATACGGTTTTTGATTAAAGGTACACTACAATGTCGAGAAAACAATAAAAAATTTTCGAAAGAATGGTCAACGAATTTTGTGGGATGAAAAACGACGAAGTACCATTTCCCTAGCAACGACTCGGTTGTAAGCGGAAATCATCAGAAAACCAACTGTATCCCTTTTTTTAAACGCTTTTTTCGTTTATGTGCCAAAGTAAAGACATAAAATGACAATAGTGGTAGTACATCTCGACGACGTAAATACGACGTGACGAAGTAAATAGAGATTGCTAGTTGATATGAATTATCTATCTGATTTGCTAAAATCCTATACTAAACTGTATCCATGTTGGGCTTGTGAAGTGTCGGTTGGTAATCACCTCATTGATTTTCAGTTGTTTGGACAAGGATGACACCTAGAACCTGTATGACAGATCACTGGTGTTACCATGACGATAGTGACAATGAACAAGTGAAAAAGTACCAACTGGTAAGCAGTAGGTACTAGACATATCCATGATCTGCCTCTTTTCCAGCTGAGGAGTGTCGCTGTTCTGATGGGAAAAACAAAAGATCATGGATATGTCTAGTACCTACTGCTTACCAGTTGGTACCTATTACTCAATTGTATACCAACCATGTAGTGCCTTCTTTTCACAAGATTATTCCATTATGGTTACAAAACAATATTAGTTTTTAACTTAGAGTAATAAATCAGCATTCCTTGGCACTACAATGGCTTAGAGGTCATGAAATAGAAAATGTGCCGGTCGGGAAAAAAAGTGTCGGTCGGAAAAAAAAGTGTCGCGAAAAAAAACCATGTCAATTTGAATTTGAGATTTTTTGTCGGGGAAATCTGAAGTTTGGTCAGGGAAATGTCTGGGAAATTAAAAATTTCGATTTGGAGGCCACCCTGCCATGGTTTGTACTAACTTTCCGCAGCTTGTGTGTTGAACAATGAGCTCTCGATTGAAAGCGCCCTCGTGATACCTGACTGCGTAATCATTTGAAATCCTCGGGAGACGCGGAAGTGGCTCAGCAAAAGATCATAGTTGCGGCTGGTTAGCGCTCCCAGCTGCCGCCTCTTCTGAAGTCGCGCGCATCTGTTGCGGGAAAACACATGCCTCCCCCTGTGAAATAATAATAAGAATCCAGCGTGGAAAAGATATTGGAATGAGTGAGCACAATTATATTGATCATATGTGCAGACAATGTTCATGGTGTGTAGAACAAACAAATTCAACAATTTATATCTATTTTCGCCATTTTTGTTTCCTCGCAACTGAAGGTAGGGAAGCTTTGTATTGGGCATGTCAAAATTTCTACACGGTGGCCCCCAAATGGAAGTTTTTAATTTCCCTGACATTTCCCTGACTTTTTCCTGACCGAACTTCAGATTTCCTGACAAAAAATATAATAAAAAAAAATTCTAGTCACTTTATTTTATTTTTATTTTTTATTTATTTTTTTTCGTGATTTATTTATTGCAACTGAAACATAGTGCAATTCATCTAGCAATATTTCATTTCATGATAAACTCACTAAGGGGGGAGGTTTACAGCAAAACCTGGCCCATACTTGTATCAAGAACAGTTAAAAACACTGGATTACACTTGCACTATTTGCACAGCACAATTAGGTCCAGAGGTTTATTTCTCTTGAGTCGCCGAAGTTCTCCTTCGTTGTTTAAAACGTTGAGCATCTCCAGGTTCTCGTGTTTGTGGAGGCGATGTTCGTGCTTCCTTGCATATTTGGCGATAATTTCGGTGACCGTTTCTACCCTCAAGTCTCGATGAATATCATCATTCCGCATGAACCAGGGGGCCCGAACTATACTTCTCAGTATTATATTTTGTCGGGTTTGGATTGTTTTAATATTTCATTTTTTCGCACAACCCCAGAGCTGAATCCCATAGGTCCAGATAGGGCGCAGTATCTGTTTATATATGAGTAATTTATTGTGTAGTGTGAAAAGCGTGTGAAAAGATATTGGAATGAGTGAGCACAATTATACTGATCATATGTGCAGACAATGTTCATGATGTGTAGAACAAACAAATTCAACAATTTATATCTATTTTCGCCATTTTTGTTTCCTCGCAACTGAAGGTTGGGAAGCTTTGTATTGGGCATGTCCTCCACTATCAAAATTTCTACACGGTGGCCCCCAAACGGAAATTTTCAATTTCCCTGACATTTCCCTGACTTTTTCCTGACCGAACTTCAGATTTCCTGAAGAAAAATATAAATAAAAAAATTCTCGTCACTTTATTTTATTTTTATTTTATTTTATTTTATTTTTTTTTTCGTGATTTTTTTATTGCAACTGAAACATAGTAAGTACAATTCATCTAGCAATATTTCATTTCATGATAAGCTCACTAAGGGGGGAGGTTTACAGCAAAACCTGGCCCATACTTGTATCAAGAACAGTTAAAAACACTGGATTACACTTGCACTATTTGCACAGCACAATTAGGTCCAGAGGTTTATTTCTCTTGAGTCGCCGAAGTTCTCCTTCGTTGTTTAAAACGTTGAGCATCTCCAGGTTCTCGTGTTTGTGGAGGCGATGTTCGTGCTTCCTTGCATATTTGGCGATAATTTCGGTGACCGTTTCTACCCTCAAGTCTCGATGAATATCATCATTCCGCATGAACCAGTGGGCCTGAACTATACTTCTCAGTATTATGTTTTGTCGGGTTTGAATTGTTTTAATATTTCATTTTTTCGCACAACCCCAGAGCTGAATCCCATAAGGTATCTGTTTATATATGAGTAATTTATTGTGTAGTGTGAAAAGATATTGGAATGAGTGAGCACAATTATACTGATCATATGTGCAGACAATGTTCATGATGTGTAGAACAAACAAATTCAACAATTTATATCTATTTTCGCCATTTTTGTTTCCTCGCAACTGAAGGTAGGGAAGCTTTGTATTGGGCATGTCCTCCACTATCAAAATTTCTACAGGGTGGCCCTTAATGGGGATTTTTCCCTGACATTTCCCTGACTTTTTCCTGACCGAACTTCAGATTTCCTGACAAAAAATATCAAATTAAAAAAAAAAAATTTTCTGGTAATTTTATTGTAGGTATTTTTAATGCTTCTAAAACAACAGACTACTTCTATGTAGTCTACTTACATTCAACAATTTCATTGCCCTCGAAGTGCTCAAATATCATAACAATTTAACCTAAACGTAATAGGATAGTTTACTAAAATTCACCCATACGATATTTGCTGCATGAGTTTTTATTCAATATTTTATCAATTTGTGACCTGAAACTATTTGTTGAAGTACGTTGTTCCTTACATGGATTTCTTAGCTCTTGGGATATTTCATAATTTTCGTCCGACTGCAAAAAATGTCACGCTTTTTTTCATCTACCACCAATCGTTGCCAGAGAGAGTACAACTTTCTGATTTCCCATCCCACAAAAATCGCTCTTTGGAAAGTTGCTCTGTGAATTTATAACACATGACGCCACATTCCAATGGGTCAATTTCCCCCTCCTTAACCCTTCTGAGAAGTCCTAGCTTATGTATACAAACTAGTTTTGGGACTCTTACTAGATCAACCCACTACTCTGCTGGAGTCTTTCTCCCTAGTTCAATTCTCAGTTGATTTTTTTCACAAGTTACCAGGTTACCAGGGAAGCCAATGACATATCCATTCACTTTTTATGTGCGTGCAGTGTTGGTACATTTGAACAGTTCAACTGCAACTCTTGGTAATTATTTTGTCATTCGTAAACTCACCTATGAAATAATATGTACCTGGTATGATAAATTACGCTATTGAAGTTTGATTGTTTAGGAGTTATAATATAACTAAAAACGCTTTATATGTATAATTATAAATAGTAAATATAAATTAGTTATAATCTATAAATATAAATATAAAAAAAAATATAAATATAAATATAAAAAAGTTCTTATAAATATAAAAACCCTGTTCTACTTTCATTTAGCGAATTTTTGAAGAAAATTAAGCTATTGCTCTCGCCTCAAAATTTGTAGAATGTGAATTTTTGAAAAAAATTGATGCAGAAATCCGTTTCAGGCTATTCTGAATCATATTCTGAAGTTTAACGCATTTTTTTATGTATGTATGTATGTATATATGTATGTATGTATGTATGTATGTATACATGTATGTATATATGTATGTGTCATTCCAGACGATAACTGTCCGTAGAATTGTGCTAGAAACTTCAAACAAATTTTAAAATGTTAAGGACACAAAACGAAGCTCAAGTTTGTTGGCCAGCATGATCGGATTACATCTTCGGGTTGAAATTTTCAAAAATGTAGTCAAAAATTTCAAAATAGCCTGTTTTTTGCGATTTGTTGTGCGAAATAATTTTTCAGCACACTAACATGTGGTATATTCGGAATCAACGTGAAATTTTCTATAAGAATATGTATCAAGTTTTCTAAAATTTCAAAGTTGAAAAATCAGTCAAAATCGAAATAATGCTGTTCGCTAGTTGTAAAAATCGGTAATATTTGCATGAAACATTGTCCAAATTCAGATTGAACTCAACTACTTATGGAAGTATCCCTGTATAACCCATCCTAGAACCATGCTGTTTAAAACGTAGGTGCTTGTTAGCTTTAATACTGACTGTGGCTTAGAAAATATCAGCCATGAAATTATGAAGAAGTTCTAATCATAAACTAAAATTCCTCTACACGATCAATAGCGACTGAAATGTCGAAGATTTCTTCCAAAATTCGCTCATGGGGTCATGCTGCATGACTTTTTTTGTTCTTCCACTGAGAGACCAATTATCTGTGCAGATCACATGAGAGATCACTTCATTTTTCGGAAGGCACCATCAAAACTACTTGCGAGGTCCATCAATAGTCAGGCGACAAAGTGTGCAGCTCCGCTAAACTCATTTACCCTTTTGGCGATTTCATGTGAGGGAGGGCTATATCGGGAGTAAAATCAGGGTTGCCAAGTGCAATAAAATGCACTTGATAAATACTAATACTTAATATTTAAAAAAAAAATAAAATGGAGGCTTTCCTGAGTTCTGAAGTTTGAATATCGCATTTGAAATGGCTGCTTAGAGACATTTCTGTAGTCAAAATTCTCGCAGCTTACGTGAATCGCAAAGCCATCAGCAACCTCTTTGCTCTCACCGCGACATGTTATGCGGTTAAAAATACGTGGGCCTAAAGGTTAGAGAGTGATGAGCGTAGAATACGTTTATCACCTCGTTTTTAAGGATTAGCTTCATAGATTAAATTTAATAGTAACGAAATTAGCTCCGGCAGTAACTCTAGCCTTCCTATACACGTCGTTGTTATGTGTCATTATTTTGTGTCGTTGTTAGATAACAATTGTTTTCAAGAAGATAAAAACGTATTCTACGTTAAAATTTTCATATAACATATTAAATATCTACATATGAGAAATTTCACATAAATGTAGAAGGTGTTCTTTCCACCAACAGGTACTCAGTTTATGACAAATACAATCAGAAACAAGAAAATGTGCCAACCCCAAGATTGAGCCGCTATTCTCGTGTCTTTCAGTCGTACTTATAAGGACTACAGTGATGGGGTCATCGATCTTGACCAAATTTTTTCTAGCTATTCTATTTGATAAAATTGACACAATAAAATACGAAGAAATTGGTGTATTGCGTTCTCTATTTCCAAAGGGACGGCGTTCTACTAATTATTTAGCGGAGTTGATAAAGTAAAACATTCTCTAAAATTGAAGGATTTTTTTCTTGGTCTGAAAGGCCCAGTGGACGAAACGCTTGGACTCGTGTCAATTTTATCAAATAGAATAGCTAGAAAAAAATTTGGTCAAGATCGGTGACCCCATCACTGTAGCCTCCCCTTATAAAGACTGAAAGACACGAGAATGGTGGCTCAATCTTGGGGTTGGCACATTTTCTCGTTTCTGATTGGATCTGTCATAAACTGGGTACCTGTTGGTTGAAAGAACACCTTCTACATACCTATATAATATATATGCAATTTTTCATACGTATTTCATATGTTATTTGTTTAGCTTCTTGCCAAAAATTGTTATCTAACAACGACATGCGTAACAATGACACAAAATAATGACACATAACAACGACATACATAGTAGCTAGTCACTAGCATCCTAGGCCTAGTAGGGCTAGGTCTAGTATTACTGAATTCCGCTAGGTAGCATTTAGCCTCTCAACCATATTAAAGATGAAGCAATCCAGATCCTAAATGGTCCCGACTGATCAAGGATGGTGGAGTTTTATATACTAGCTTCTTAGTATCGTCGCTTCATGATCGAGTAGTTCAATGGCTGACTTTGGCTGCAACACGGCAATTTTTGAGCTGCTTAATTTTGTTAATTGGCATAATATTAACACGTATTCATATCTATGCATATATAGTGCAACCCAAACCTATGGTAGACGGTTTTAAGATCCATGCTATACTGTTTATTTTGTCAAACTAAATTTATTTTATTGTATTGATGAAAAATGCACATTTTTGTTCTTCTTATAAATGTCTTTGCGATTCCCTTAGGCTGCGAAAATCCCGAAAACAGCAATTTCTAAGCAGCCATTTCAAATGCGATATTCAAACTTAAGAAAAGAAAATAAAATTAAAAAAAGGCACTCCTTTATACAAATGGTTGTAAATAACTCTCATCTGGGGAGCAGTTAGTAAAAGTAACGGTTTGAAGAGACAGCAGATGATGAATAAAATCATCGTTCTGTTAATAGTATGCATGGAAGGATTTCAGTCGTTTTGTCAACTATTGTTATGAGTTCACAGTTGGAACATTGATATTCAGACGCATAGCTTCCACTATAGAGCCCAGGATAAGGGAACCCAGCCCCGGAAATAGATACGAAATCCTCAAAGAACATTACGAACAACGAAAAAAGTAGTTTATTTTTTTCAACCGACGGCAGTTGAAGAAAATCAATAGGAACTATCTGTCCCGCGTGCGCAAGCTGCATTATATGCAAAAGATCTTTTAAGGCTGAGTCCCGCTTCCGAAAACGTCTGCCTTCATTCAGGAACCAAACAGATGAGCAGATACGGTTGTGTAATGACAGTACAAAGACCCCGGTAGTCTGCTACCACCCCCACAGGCCCTTTTTTTTCTCTTTTTTACTGAGGGTTCCATCAACAATAAAAAACTACCTGGGTCCCACCCTTTGCGCAACTCTACACCCCCAAGATGAGCCATAAAAAAATGCTAGCCACCCCTATAAGGATGTTTTTTTACAGCCGGCGCAACGACGCTGAACATACAAAAGAGCCTATGAAATATTAAAATGTATCTTCGTCTGATGGTCCTGAGAACTGTGGCAGTTAATGACTCCGAAAAACAATCCAGAGGGTGATGCATTTTTTTGCTCTTTCGGCTCTCGACAGAAAAAAATGAGTCACAAAAAAAGTCTTCCGTGTTGTTGTGTTCGAAGACAGATCGTCCTGAGGAGGACATCTACACCAAAATCCTAGAGATGATGTGATGAAAAATATCCGACATGGGTTCCCCTTTTGAGGTTGTCCGTGTTTTCGATTTTGCCAAATCAAAGCTTACAAGTTTGAATGTGTATAATTTTAGCTAGAAAACTTAAAAGACCTGAATGTCCTTAATTCGGTTTTTTTATGACATGTATATCATTTTTGCAACATTTGGTAAAGGAAACCTCAAAAGGCTCTTTTTTGGGATATGGAGTTTATTCTATAGATTACGATATTGATTCAATATAATTTGAAATGTTTTGATGTAAAATTATACGGAGGAAATCAAGAAGTTAGGTATATTGTTTTTGAGACAACCTTTGGGCAGCGGAAGCATTTTCACTTTCTGGAGACAAACATTTTGTTGTCTTCAAAATCAAAATTTTCACTTGCATTTTTTCCAGTTTCAGACCATTCTGAACAACTTTGGTTTCATATATGTCTGTCTGTGTGTGTGTTTGTGTATCTGTCCGTGTGTTAGGTCAGGGCTGTATCATCTACAGTTTGTATCAAATTGTCATGAAATTCTTCAGTAATCTTTAAGATAGGCTATGGAAGGTCCCCTATTTGATTCGTTATTCACATATCAGTACTCCACATTGAGAGCATCAAGCATCATCTCACATTCTGGTCGTCTGGTCCGGCTCAACTTCGGAGGGTAGTCAGGGAAAGAAGAGGTAATAATATCATATCAGTTTCATCACGATAATATCATTGGTAGCTGATTTGTATGTGCGAATGTGAAATCCTAGGAACATCCATAACTTCTACGCATTCAATTCGATTATAATAAAACTTGCTGGGAATTTGCGGGTTATGCTAAGTAGGTCATAATCATTCAGAAATGGATAGTTTTCATTCCCAAGGCTTATTCTTCCGATCTCGCTCAAGTTTGAAGGGTAGTCGGGAAATAACGACGTGATTACCCCGTTTGAATATAATCACGATTGTTTCATTAATAGCTGCTGCGCATGCGTGAAGCGCAAACATTCTAACACTCATCACTCCTAGAGTTTCCACCCCTGTTAGCTTAAAATTTCAGGGATTGAATTATTCGTATTTGAAGATTATTTAAAATTTCAATGATCCATTCATTCATGTTACGTATGTGCCACATCCAGCTTGGTATAATGTTTTGTACTTGTAAAAATTTGGCAACGTTTTTATTGCATTATTCAACCCTCCTCACCATGACCGTACAGATATTTGATTAAATCAAAACTTACATTTTGGGCCGATTCCAGATTTTTTGTGTTTCTCTATCATATGGGTGATTCTCACAGAAAAGGTCAGTTTTGAGTTTGACTTTTGAAAAATCGTGATCGAATCGAGCTGAAAAAAATCACAGATGCTCTCTATATCGTATGTATCGAAATTCGAAGCAAATCCAAACAGTAGCGCTTTTATTAATTCAGAAAAAAAAATATTTAAAAATTTAGGCGGACAGGGCGATGATGCTGGGGTTGATTCTCACCATTTGCATCACCACCCTGTCCTGGCATCATAAAATCAAAGTTTGCTATAACTGCCAAGAAACGTTAACCCTCAACATTTCAAGTCAAAAGACCGAACGTGACCACTGTAGGGCGAATCCAACAAACGAAGAATGACAGAAATTCTCGAATAAGTCCTAGTAGACCTTCACAACGTTCGCGAGAATACGGGAATACTAGAAAATCCAAAAAACATAATAGATTTGCCTTTTTCCTCATCGTCCTGTCCTTTTCGTCATCGTCCTGTCCTCGAATTTTCAGGAGAGGACAGGTTGATGATGGACAGGTCGATGACGATTCTTCAGTTTTTCTCAAATGTTTCACCTTGTGGCAAGCTTTTTCCCAAATTCGGCATATAACATGAAACTAGACCGTTCGGTGCACAATAAAAATACCATAAGAAAAAATTGAGTTCAAGTACTCACTTAGAAAAAGTGGACAGGTTTCTGACGATTGTGATTGACCAACCCACGGTCCAGCACACATCTGCTCCTGCTGACGACCACGAGTTGACTGAATTAAAACGAATGGCGGTTTTTCTGGTAACTGAGAAGGGCGCAAAAAAAAAGCGGCAAAAAAACCCGCTAAAATACAATTGTGACCGCGAAAATTCGAAAACCAATATTGGACAGGTCGATGACGGCGATGCTCCGGACACACATATTTCCATCCAAATACACTTTTCTAGCGGTTCTACATTAATTTTATCGATCAGAAACGCATCTCAGAAATCATACTGATGTAGAAAAATTGAATAAAATCCAAACTCAAAAGCGGAAAGACCTTTAATTAAAGCTTGAAGTTGGGAAGGTCGCATTGGGACAGGACAGGTCGATGACGATTTGACTATATTTAGTTAATTTTCTATTTAAAGGAATAAACATAACCTAAAAATGGAAAAAAGGGTTCTAGATAAAAACCTATACTACAATTTAAGACCTTCGCCAGCTCCCAAATCCTTATTGGGTCACCGCAACTGGTCCGGACATCACTTCTGCCCCTTTCTGTGAGAATCACCCATATACGTTTCTCTACTATTGTTGTTGGGGTTTTGAATATTGGAAAATGATATATTAGGGCTCCAAATTTTAGAATTGTGGAATCAACGAAAAATATGGAGATATATCTGAAAAATCGAGAAAATTCTCCAAAATGAGTTTAATAAAATTGACAAGCGAGGTAATAAGAGACAACTGGAATATTATTTATGGATATTGAGAAATATAGTAAATTATATATATAGTTTTTACAATTTATTCACGCTCTTCATGAACTTCGTCATTGGTGCATGTTTGGATTAAACATTTAACCAGATTCCGAATCTCATTGTAACTTCACCCGGCATAATCCAAAATTCTTGGAGATGGGATTGGTATCCCATTGAAGTGAAATGGCGTGAAAGAGGCGTGAAAAGAATGACTGGCTCCAACGTATCGTAGGATATCTCAAATGTAGAGATGAGACAGAGAGGTGGCTAAAAATTGAACCTTTAATGGAGCTGAGTCTTTTTGAAGGCCCACATGTTTTAACTAGGAATCATCGTCAGATCCTACAAAGGTTTAATAAATACTATATATCATGAAAAGGCAGACAATTATATTATATATCATGAAAAGGCAGACAATTACATTAGGTCTATCGGAACAATGGTTCACAATCTTGACTGTTGGTACTTGTTCCCGAGTGCTATGATATAAATGAATTTGAATACAGACTCCAATTAACGACGTCGAGTGAACTAGTAACGTCTTTAGATGGATGTTCATCATATGTCACTAGATCTCTAAATACAGTGGTCCCTTACCAAATAGCTGTACATACCTAACGTACTCTTATGGCAGGACACACCGAGTTCTAATCACCGCTGATTACCGTTGCGTTAATCCAATAGCCAGACTGCGGAGGCATGCAGCTCTAACTTTTAGCAAGACCGCAAACGCCCGTCGCAGTAACGTGATTCTGAACCACAGTTAATAGTCAAATAATAAAAAGAGGTAAATGTGAGTAGAGTGTGTGACAGTTCCCGCGAGATCCAAGAGAATGCGCTGCGTATCCGTCGCTTCGGCGCCAGGCGTTAATTCTCACGTTGTTGAATTGCTATGGTTGGCGATGGATGAGGATCCGGGAACCGGAAAATCATCTTCTCCAAACATAGCACATATGCTAGTAGTACGAGTTGTATCTCTTAAGGTACTGTCACACCCCTCTCTCTCTATGAGTGCGGATTTAGGCCCCCATTGCACCTCCACGGGCGTCTAAGTACGTTACAAGTGGAAAATATCGGGTGTATAACATCGAGAATAAAGGAGATTGAATGCAAACTGAAGAATGAACTTTGTAAGAAGAAGGCAAGTTGTTGATTTTAGATTGCTGGACCAGAATGAGTCCTAAGGGCCAGTACAGAGTGACTCCATCGGGCTACCCTATCCTGTAAGCCCTTGCCCCTCTCAGTTCCTGGCTCTTCCCTCAGGCTTTTGGTCGTGTTTATTTGGAAAACTAACAAGTACAAAGGTTGGGTTTGACAGAGCATATTTTAAATAATATGAATCATTCGAAACTCAATACCATACAAATTTCCAATGCTACTTTGAAATAACCAACTGGTATTGTTGCTTCACAGAAAAAGTTTTCGTGATAGCTTTTACTTCCAACGTAATGTCTTATGAATTAAAAAGCATGATTCCAAACCCTAGTCTGGGAATACTTCTAAAGCTAACAGCAAAAGTAGGTATGTTCGACATGCAAACGATTTGAAGCAGGAATAAAATATTTTCCTCGTCAAATGAATTTTTCGTCAGAAACAATATCTGAAATAGGAGGTCTAGCCAATGACAAAAACTAGCTGATACGCATTAGCCCAAGAAAAGAACAGTTATTACTCCTTATCCTACTGACAGGTAATCCTATTGTCATCAAATGTGTCAGCAGAATGTCGATCCAACATTGCACATGTACCTAAAAATGGGATGTCAGTTATTGTCAACAGTTTACCTCCATAGATACTAATGCCGAATTATCAAGATTCTACTAGTTCCAAGGAGTGAAGGGAAAGTCTTGCAATCACCCTGAAAATCAATTTCTGAAACTCTGAAACAATGAACGAAACTGAAACAATATCTGAAACAGGAGCTCTAACCAATTACAAAAACAAGCTGATACGCATTATCACAAGAGAAGAACAGTTATTATTTTTTATCGCACTGACAGGATAACATCCTGTTGTCATCAAAACGTGAAACGACGAAGAATGTCGATCCAACATTGCGAATATCCCTGAAATTGGGATGTCAGTTATTTTTAACAGTTTACCTCCTTAGTTACTAATGCCGACTTATCAAGATTCTACTAGTTGCTATGAAACCTATGTATAACAGTGACTAACAAAGCTATTGTGCACCAATCCTATATGCTATGCATCGTAAAAGAAATACCGTTGGAAATACTTTCTAGGATATACCACAAATAGTGTTTTAAAGTCGTTAACAGTTCCCAACAAATATTGTCTTAAATATTGTAGTACCACAAAACCTCAAGCACCTAACTCAAAAATCATGACGCTGGTATTCTCAGTTTCTAGAATTGTCGGTACCTTTCCCTTTAATAACAAGGGTCTTTCAAAGAAATGGTTATCTCTGAACGTACTGTTAATTATAGCTTACTGTGTAATTGTCGCCTATACTCATTGGGATTACGTGAAATATCAAATAAATGTTTTAATGCGAATAGTACAGATCGTCTTTGAAATTTTTAAATTTGTTCCAATTATAGTTCATGCTATTCGCATCACTACATCGCGCGATTTCTTCAGATTGATAAAACCAGTTTTGTGTGTACGAACTCACTATCTAATAAGGTTGCTGGTCGTGATGGCGATAACGGTCTCCACGCTCAGATTGTTTATATATTATGAAAATTTAGGCATGGTCGCCTTAAACATTCATATTTTCTACGTAATACTTTCCATTGCCATCCAATATTCGATCCTCTTAGAAGCCAACATTGAGAGAGTCAGCAATGTGAGGAAGAAGGTCTCCGAGTGCCCAATCGCGGCTCGCGAACAAATGTACGAAATCGTTGAGTCTGTCGAAGCAACGCACAAAATTTATGCTCTCCAGATGATATTAATTTTGATGAAGATGATGATCAACATTGTGTTTTTATCATTCCACATAATCACTGTCCAAGGGCTCCATTTGAAGTGGAACTTGGGCATTGCCACTTGTGAACATTTTGTCTATCTTTTGATCGTTTTCAGCCGTTGCAGTAAATTTCAATCCCAGGTTAGTGATGTTCATATTTATATTTGTAACAGTAACTAGATAAATTTTACGTCATAAATTTGTCCGTATTCTAACTCCTCCAAATTGTAATAAATTGAATTACTCCAATACTCTATAATTGGAACTAAAAATTTAGAAATATCATGCATTTTAATAATCTTTAAAATTTGGAAAATAATATACAAACACTTATTTAAACGTATTGTATAGTATAGTTTATCACTAAAACAACAAAATTTATATTTAAAAGTTATAACTTTAGAATTTAAGAAGCATTGAAGGTCCCGACAAGGACTCTTCTTCTTTCTGTGGGTTAAGATCCACTAGCTCTCCCTCAAGGTCATCTTCACCGAGGTCGCTGTGTAAATACAAGTGAAGTTCGATATTTGGAGCATTGGTGCAAGTGCATTACACAGCTCGTGGTGCACTTGAGTCCCGATTTTCGGCATATGCACGCTGTGCTACACCCCTTTTTGCAGCTACACAACACAGATTTCAGGAGCTCGTTGGGAGCAGGTGACCGTACAGATATTTGATTGAATCAAAACTTACATTTCGGGCTGATTCCAGATTTTTTGTGTTTCTCTACAATATGGGTCTCTACTATTGTTGTTGGGGTTTTGAATATTTGAAAATAATATATTAGGGCTCCAATTTTCAAAATTATGGAAACAAACAGAATATATTGAAATATATCTAAAAAATCGAGAAATTCTACAAAATGAGTTTGATAAAATTGACAAGAGGAGGCATACAGTTCTGTAAGAGGTCTGAAGTAAAAAAACTGTTGTTTGAAGTGAAAACTGGAATATTATTTATGGATATTGAGAAATATAGTAAATTATATATATATATATATATATATATATATATATATATATATACCCCTATGTGTTTCGGGAATATATAATTTGACTAACATTCTAATTTCAGTTTTCAAATTATTCTCGAATTGGTTATACAAAATGTTGCCCATGTCGCGTACATCCCATATCAATTGAAGAGAATCAACAATTACAACTACCTACCAAGCAAGACACTCTTGGATGAATTCTGCAGTCATTATTATAATCAATTGGATGGTCCGATGCTCTTTTATTTTTGGGAGGTCTGGCATGCTCGGGAATAATTTGTCATTCTTAATTTTAAAATTCTCTTACGTTCTGTATAATAATAAATCAGTTCGTAAAAGTGATTATCAAATTAACTGTTTTTATTTAGAATTAATCTCACTTCTAAATATATATATATATATATATATATATATATATATATATATATATATATATATATATATAATTTTTACAATTTTTTCAAGTGCTTCATGTACTTCGTCATTGGTGCAAGATTGGATTCGGCATTTAACCAAATTCCGTGTTAACTAGATTTCATTGTAACTCCACCCAGCATAATCCAAAATTCTTAGAGATGGGAATATTGGTACCCCATTGAAATGAGATTTTAATCGGCTCTTGTTCGGAGCTGGGGAAAGAATGATTGAGTCCACCGTATCGTAGGATATCTCAACTGTAGAGATGAGACAGAGAGGTGGCTAACAATTGACCCTTTAATGGAGCTGAGTCTTATTGAAGACCCACATGTTCTAACCAGGAATCATCGTCAGATCCTGCAAAGGTCAACCGATTTAATAAATACTATATTTATATCATGAAAAGGCAGACAATTATATTAGGTCTATCGGAACAATGGTTCACAATCTTGACTGTTGGTACTTGTTCTCGAGTGCGATGATATAAATGAATTTGAATACAGACTCCAATAAACAACGTCGAGTGACCTAGTAATGTCTTTAGATGGATGTTCATCTTATGTCACTAGATCTCTAATTACAGTGGTCCCTTAACAAATAGCTGTACATACCTAACGTACTCTTATGGCAGGACACACCGAGTTCTAATCACCGCTGATTACCGTTGCGTTAATCCAACAGCCACACTGCGGAGACCTGCAGCTCTAACTTGATTGACTGAGCAGTAACGTGATTCTGAACCACAGTTAATCACAAGTCAATCACAAATCACAGTCAAATAATAAAAAGAGGTAAATGGGAGTAGAGTTTAAAATATCAGGTGTATAACATCGAGAATAAAGGAAATTGAATGCAATGTTCCCGGCTCTTCCCTCGGGCTTTTGGTCGTGTTTATTTGGAAAACTCACAAGTACAAAGGTAGGGCTTGACACTACATATTTTCAACCATGTGAATCATTCGAAATTCAATACCACACCAATTTCAAATGCTACTTTGAAATAACCGAATGGTATTGATGCTTCGCAGAAAAAGTTTTCGTGATAGCTTTTGCTTCCAACGTATTGTCTTATGAATGAAGAAGCAGGATTCCAACTCCTAGACTGGGAATACTTCTAAAGCTACCAGCAAAAGTAGGTATGTTTGACAGGCAAACGATTTTAAAGCAGAAATAAAAGATTTCCCTCGTCAAATGAATTTTTTGTCAGAAACAATATCTGAAATAGGAGGTCTAGCCAATGACAAAAACTAGCTGATACGCATTAGTGCAAGAAAAGAACAGTTATTACTCCTTATCCTATTGACAGGTAATCCTGTTGTCATCAAAACAGGAAACGACGCAGAATGTCGATCCAACATTGCAAATATACCTAGAAGTGGGATGTCAGTTATTGTCAATAGTTTACCTCCATAGTTACTAATGCCGACTTATCAAGATTCTACTAGTTGCTATGCAACCCATGTATAACAGTGACTAACAAAGCTATTGTGCACCGATCCTGTATGCTATGCATCTTAAAAGAAATATCGTTGGAAATACTTGATAGGGTATACCACAGATAAGTAAATATTTGAAAGTCAATAACAGTTCCCAACAAATATTTTCATAAATATTGTAGTAACTCAAAACCTCAAGCACCTAACTCGAAAATCATGACGCTGGTATTCTCAGTTTCTAGAATTGTCGGTACCTTTCCCTTTAATAACAAGGGTCTTTCAAAGAAATGGTTATCTCTGAACGTACTGTTAATTATAGCTTACTGTGGAATTGTCGCCTATACTCATTGGGATTACGTGGAATATGAAATAAATTTTTTAATGCGAATAGTACAGATCGTCTTTGAAATTTTGAAATGTGTTCCAATAATAGTTTATGTCATTCGCATCACTACATCGCGCAATTTCTTCAGATTGATAAAACCAGTTTTGTGTGTACGAACTCACTATCTAATAAGGTTGCTGGTCGTGATGGCGATAACGGTCTCCACGCTCAGATTGTTTGTACATCATGAAAATTCGGGCATGGGCGCGTTAAACATTCATATTTTCTACGTAATACTTTCCATTGCCATCCAATATTTGATCCTCTTAGAAGCCGACATTGAGAGGGTCAGCAATGTGAGGAAGAAGGTCTCCGAGTGCCCTTTCGCCGCTTGTGAACAAATGTACAAAATCGTTGAGTCTATAGAAACAACGCACAAAATTTACACTCCCCAGATGATACTAATTTTAATGAAGATAATGATCAACATTGTGTTTTTATCATTCCACATAATCACTGCCCAAGGGCTCCATATGAAATGGAACTTGGGCATTGCCACTTGTGAACATTTTGTCTACCTTTTGATCGTTTTCAGCCGTTGCAGTAAATTTCAATCCCAGGTTAGTGATGTACATATTTATATTTGTAACACTAACTAGATAAACTTTACGTCATAAATATGTCCGTATTCTAACTCCACCAAATTATAATAAATTTAATTACTCCAATACTCTATAATTGGAACTAAAAACTTGGAATGTATTCATGCATTTTAATAATCTTTGAGATTTGAAAAAAATACAAACACTTATTTTAACGTATTGTACAGTATAGTTTATAACTAAAACTCATAAAAATTTATATTTAGAAATTATAACTTTGGAATTTAAGAAGCTTTGAAGGTCCCGGCTGAGACTCATTTTCTTTCTGTGGGTTATGATCCACTAGCTCTCCCTGAAGGTAGTCTTCACCGAGGTCGCTGTGTAAATACAAGTGAAATTCGATATTTGGAGCATTGGTACAAGTGCATTACTCAGCTTCTGGTGCACTTGAGTCCCGATTTTTGGCATGTGCACGCTCTGGTACACCCCTTTTTGCAGCTACACAACACAGATTTCAGGAGCTCGTTGGGAGCAGGTGATTCAAGCATGGGAATGGGTGTGAACCCATGGCTCACCCACCTCCAACGCTCCCGTTTCCATCCGAGTTTGCTAATTTTTTCTGGAATTGAATGATTCGTATTTGAAGATTATTTAAAATTTCAATTGTATATACATACATGTTACGTATCGGCCACATCCAGTTTGGTATTATGTTTCGTACTTGTATTTATTTTAAAACGTTTTTATTCCATTATTCAACTCTCCTCACCATGACCGAACAGATATTTGATTAAATCAATACTTAAATTTTGGGCTGATTCCAGATGTTTTGTGTTTCTCTACCATATACGTTTCTCTACTATTGTTGTTGGGGTTTTGAATATTGGACAATAATATATTAGGGCTCCAATTTTTAGAATCGTGGAAACAAACAGAAAATATTGAAATATGTCTAAAAAATCGAGGAATTCTACAAAATGAGTTTGATAAAATCGACAAGAGGATGTATACAGTTCTGTAAGAGGTTTGAAGTAAAAAAACTGCTGTTTGAAGTAAAAACTGGGATATTATTTATGGATATTGAGAAATATACGCTATATATATATATATATATATATATATATATATATATATATATAAAAATATAGATTTTACAATTTATTCATGTGCTTCATGTACTTCGTCATTGGTGCAAGATTGGATTCGGCATTTAACCAAATTCCGTGTTAACTAGATTTCATTGTAACTCCACCCAGCATAATCCAAAATTCTTAGAGATGGGAATATTGGTACCCCATTGAAATGAGATTTTAATCGGCTCTTGTTCGGAGCTGGGGAAAGAATGATTGAGTCCACCGTATCGTAGTATATCTCAACTGTAGAGATGCGACAGAGAGGTGGCTAAAAATTGAACCTTCAATGGAGCTGAGTCTTATTGAAGACCCACATGTTTTAACTAGGAATCATCGTCAGATCCTACAAAGGTTTAATAAATACTATATATCATGAAAAGGCAGACAATTATATTATATATCATGAAAAGGCAGACAATTACATTAGGTCTATCGGAACAATGGTTCACAATCTTGACTGTTGGTACTTGTTCCCGAGTGCGATGATATAAATGAATTTGAATACAGACTCCAATAAACAACGTCGAGTGACCTAGTAATGTCTTTAGATGGATGTTCATCTTATGTCACTAGATCTCTAATTACAATGGTCCCTTAACAAATAGCTGGGCATACCTACCGTACTCTTATAGTAGGACACTCCGAGTTCTAATTACCGCTGATTACCGTTGCGCTAAACCAATAGCCAGACTGCGGAGGCCTGCAGCTCTAACTTGATTGACTGAGCAGTGACGTGATTCTGAACCACAGTTAATCACAAGTCAATCACAAAAGTCAAATGATAAAAAGAGGTAAATGGGAGTAGAGTTTAAAATATCAGGTGTATAACATCGAGAATAAAGGAGATTGAATGCAAACTGAAGAATGAACTTTGTAAGAAGAAGGCAAGTTGTTGATTTTAGATGGCTGGACCAGAACTTGTCCTAAGGGCCAGTACAGACTGACTCCATCGGGGCCCTTGCCCCTCTCAGTTCTAGGCTCTTCCCTCGGGATTTTGGCCGTGTTTATTTGAAAAACTAACAAGTACAAAGGTCGGGCTTGACAGAACACATTTTCAATCATGTGAATCATTTGAAACTCAATACCATACAAATTTCAAATGCTACTTTGAAATAACCAACTGGTATTGTTGCTTCACAAAAAAAGTTTCGTGATTGCTTTTACTTCCAACGTAATGTCTTATGAATTAAAAAGCATGATTCCAACCCCTAGTCTGGAAATACTTCTAAGGCAAAAAGCAAAAGTATGTTTGTTCGACATGCAAACGATTTTAACAGAAATAAAAGATTTCCCTCGTCAAACGAATTTTTTGTCAGAAACAATATCTGAAATAGGAGGTCTAGCCAATGACAAAAACTAGCTGATATGAATTAGTGCAAGAAAAGATCAGTTTGGTATTACTCCTTATCAAATTGACAGGTAATCCTGTTGTCATCAAAACAGGAAACGACGCAGAATGTTAATCCAACATTGCAAATATACCTAAAAGTGGGATGACAGTTTTTGTCAACAGTTTACCTCCATAGTTACTAATGCCGACTTATCAAGATTCTACTAGTTGCTATGCAACCCATGTATAACAGTGACTAACAAAGCTATTGTGCAACAATCCTGCTATGCATCTTAAAAGAAATATCGTTGGAAATACTTGATAGGGTATACCACAGATAAGTAGATATTTAAAAGTCAATAATAGTTCCCAACAAATATTTTCTTAAATATTGTAGTACCTCAAAACCTCAAGCACCTAACTCGAAAATCATGACGCTGGTATTCTCAGTTTCTAGAATTGTCGGTACCTTTCCCTTTAATAACAAGGGTCTTTCAAAGAAATGGTTATCTCTGAACGTACTGTTAATTATAGCTTACTGTGGAATTGTCGCCTATACTCATTGGGATTACGTGGAATATGAAATAAATTTTTTAATGCGAATAGTACAGATCGTCTTTGAAATTTTGAAATGTGTTCCAATAATAGTTCATATCATTCGCATCACTACATCGCACAATTTCTTCAGATTGATAAAACCAGTTTTGTGTGTACGAACTCACTATCTAATAAGGTTGCTGGTCGTGATGGCGATAACGGTCTCCACGCTCAGATTGTTTATATATTATGAAAATTTAGGCATGGTCGCCTTAAACATTCATATTTTCTACGTAATACTTTCCATTGCCATCCAATATTCGATCCTCTTAGAAGCCAACATTGAGAGAGTCAGCAATGTGAGGAAGAAGGTCTCCGAGTGCCCAATCGCGGCTCGCGAACAAATGTACGAAATCGTTGAGTCTGTCGAAGCAACGCACAAAATTTATGCTCTCCAGATGATATTAATTTTGATGAAGATGATGATCAACATTGTGTTTTTATCATTCCACATAATCACTGTCCAAGGGCTCCATTTGAAGTGGAACTTGGGCATTGCCACTTGTGAACATTTTGTCTATCTTTTGATCGTTTTCAGCCGTTGCAGTAAATTTCAATCCCAGGTTAGTGATGTTCATATTTATATTTGTAACAGTAACTAGATAAACTTTACGTCATAAATATGTCCGTATTCTAATACTAAATTTTCTATTCTAATACTAAAGATTCTAATTCTAAAAGCTAGCAAGGTGTGGTCTAGTGGTCAACCCTTCTAAGTGTGGGTCAGTCTCCTTGGTCCCGTCGGGCTGGCAACATAAGGTGAAGGTGGTGGATGAGGAGCGCTTTGCCTTAGGACAGACACCCAACCCCGCCCGATCCGTGTTGGAGGTCTGGCGGTACCTTGGAGTCGACTTCATGGGTGTGGCCACTATAGCCGCAAGCCGTGTGTACCTTGGTGGAGCATTATCTCGTGTCACCAAGGCTCCATTGAAGCCACAGCAGAAGCTGCGCCTCCTTTGCACGTACTTACTGCCAAAGCTAACCTATGGGTTAGTCATTGGCAGGCTAATTGCGGGGAGGCTGCTTGAGTTAGATCGTGTAGTTCGCTCTGCTGTGCGCTCTTGGCTAGGCTTTCCACCTAGTGTCCCAAGTGCTTACATCCACGCACCGGTCAAGGCCGGTGGGCTCGCTATTGTCTCTCTTTCTGCCAGCATCCCATCTATACACCGCCAGCGCCTGCTAGCCCTTAGGGGCTCAAGCTGGGAGGCCGCCCGCACTGCTGCTGACCTGGACTTTGTCTTGCACCAGTTGTTGTGGTGCGATTGACAACACCAACTGCTCCAAAACCCAGCTCATCTGCTGAGTTTGCTGCTGCACTGCATGAGTCAGTAGATGGTGATGAAATCCGACAGTGCTTTGAATCCCCCATTTCTACCCAGTGGGTGGAATGGGCTTCAGAGGGCATAGGGGCACACTACTATCGCCATTTTCACCCTGTCCGGGGGCTACACTAGCCACGTCGGTGAGGTGTTTGAGGAGTAGTGGCGGGATGGTGGACACCCTTTGCCGTGCCTGTCAGGGTAAAAATGAGAATCTATATCATGCCGTGCAGCAGTGTCCTCGTACTCGCGGTGGCCGTATTTTACGTCACGATGCGGTTGCCAAGAAGATAGCAAGTGCTTTGTCATCTAGCGGTTGGGAGGTCGAAAGGGAGAGACTATACCACATGCTGAGTGACTAGGGCAAGAAGCCAGATATCGTTGCGATCAAGCCCGATGTGTCTGCCATAATCCATTGGGGTCAGACCTGGCGGGCTAAGAAAAGTAAATATGATAGAAATGATCTGCGCCAAGCGATATCTGAGCTAAAAGGAGTGGCACCTAATAAAATCAAGGTTGTTGTTGCGACCATGTCATGGCGCGAGGTGTGATGCGGGAAAAGCGCCACGGAGTTTCTCAAGTTGGGCATCTCAGTGGGAGTGCTCCACGGAATCACCACCCGCGTCCTGAGGGATTACTACTTGAACTGGTGTTCATTTTATAGGGGCACATCCTTCCATCCCACTCTCCCTTCTCTTCCTTCAGCTTTCCTTAATCCCAAGGGCCGGCGTTGGGTGAACCTGGGCGTCCTCCCCATTTCTTTTATTTTATTTATTTATTTATTTTTTTTCTTGTTTAAACTTTAATCGTCCCCCCCCCCCTCCCTTTGAGGGGAGTTTTGTTGAAAAAAAAAGTATTTTGTTTGTGTAATGTATGAGTGGTGTCGTTTCCGACATCGAAGCCAATGCTACCTCCACCCACCTATTGATTATAGCCTCTTCGCTGGTCCATTGTGGGTCAAGAAGGGACACCCGCATGTCCTGCAACATCCAAATCCGGCCACCAACCGGTACTACAGGACATGGGGTATTTTTACGAACGTTACTTGGGTCAGCCCACGTATCGCTGGCGAGGCGATGTCAGGACTCACAGCTACCACCGCCGGCAGAAGTACCGAACCTGCTGCTCCCTCCTTCACATTACGGGGGCCATGAGAGGATGTAGAACAAGCCTCGCCCCTGAGTGTAGGGTGAGTGTTTTGTGATGTGACTTGTGTTTGTGTGAGGACCGAGACAGGAATGCTGAAGGGAGATCAGGAAAATAGAAAATAGAGGGAGCGAGGAATACTTTTTTTTTTAATATCGCATTTATTAAATAATAATATTGAAAAAATTACATAATTAGAGAAAGAACATATATGAAATGCTACACTCTTCCTTTGAGTCAAACTCGTGCTGGAAGAGGGAGCGTCAAAACGAAATAATATAATTCTCTTTTAAAGAGCCATATAATATGTATACCTAATATCTACATGAGATAATTATTCAAATCTTGTACATATTTACAAGAACATAGAATAAGTACAACATTACTGAATTGCATAATATTTTTCTTGAAAACATTTAAATTGACCGTGGAGCTTTTCAACTTTATTGGTAGGCTATTGAAGAAAGTAGCCCCTTCAAAGAGGTAAAATCTTTGAGCCGATGATGTGATACAGCGCGGTGTGAGCAAGGTAATATTGCAAGTAGTATCGCTAAGAACTTTTTGTATGTAAATATCGTTTTGGTTTGTTTGTACAATCTATGAAAATCAAAGACTTTAAATAAGTTGAAAAGTGAATCTGTTGCAAATAGTTGGGTTTTTTGAGAAGAGTTTTGATGAGGGCTTTCTGGGTGATTATAAGCGGTTGTAATTTCGTTTTATATGTTACTAGATCCAACACTAGTACTTGATCCAACACGCTTGTAACCGGACGCCAGAACATCAGAGGAACAAACATGGAGGGCGCTTTAGATCAACGTCTAGCCCTATCACCTACCGTGAAACTACGCTAGCTCGGGGCCATCACTGTAGGAACTGACCCCCCCCCCCCCCCCCCCCCCAACGGTGGAATTCATTATTTCTAATTTTACTGAGAGATTATCATCCTGTTGTCATCAAGACAATAAACGACGCTGAATATCGATCCAACATTGCAAATGTCCCCGAAAGTGGGATGTCAGTTATTGTCAACAGTTTACCTCCATAGTTACTAATGCCGACTTATCAAGATTCCACTAGTTGCTATGAAACTCACGTATAACAGTGACTAAAAGCTTCTGTGAACCGATATTCTGTGCTTTGCGTCTTGAAAGAAATATCGTCGGAAATACCTGATAGGGTACACCACAGATAAGTAGATATTTTAAAGTCAATAACAGTTCCCAAGAAATATTTTCTTAAAACCTGCAGTACCACAAAACCTCAAGCACCTAAATCGAAAATCATGACGCTGGTATTCTCAGTTGCTAGAATTGCCGGTTCCTTTCCCTTTAATAACAAGGGTTTTTCGAAGATATGGTTGTCTCTGAGCGTACTATTAATTATAGATTTCTGTGGAATTGTCGCCTATACTCATTGGCGTTACGTGGAATATCAAATAAATGTTTTATTGGGGATAGTGCATAGTGTCACTGAAATTTTGAAATGTGCTCCAATAATAGTTCATGTCATTCGCATCACTACATCGCGCGATTTCTTCAGATTGATAAAACCAGTTTTGTGCGTACGAACTCATTATTCAATAAAGCTGGTGGTCGTGATGGCAATAACGGTCCCCACGCTCAGATCGTTTTTATATTATGAACAATTGTGGTTGTTTGCCTTAAACATTCATATTTTCTACGTATTACTTTCCATTGCCATCCAATATATGATCATCTTCGAAGCCAACATAGAGAGAGTCAGAAATGTGAGGAAGAAGGTCTCTGAGTGCCCAGTCGCAGCTTGTGAACAAATGTACGAAATCGTTGAGTCTATAGAAGCAACGCACAAAATTTACGCCCCCCAGATGATATTGATTTTGATGAAGATGATGATGAACGCAGTGTATTTTTCATTCCACACAATCACTGACCAAGATATCTACATGAAGTGGAACATGGGCATTTTCAGTGGTGAAAATGTTGTCTACCTTTTGATCATTTTCAATCGTTGCAGTAGATTCAAATCCCAGGTTTGTGATGTACATACTTATACTTGTAACACTAACGAGATAATATTCACGTGATAATTATGTCCGTGTCCGTACTCCTCCAAATTACAATAAATTGAACTACTCTAATCCACTATAATTGGTCCTAAAAACATAGAAATATCATGCATTTCAATAATCCTCAACATTATATATATATATATATATATATATATATATATATATATATTGTATAGTATAGTTTATAACAAAAACTCATCAAAACTTGGATTTAAAAATAACAAGGTCATCTTCACCGAGGTCGCTGTCGGAATCCAAGTCAAGTTCGATACTTGGAGCATTGGTGCAAGTGCATTACACAGCTCCTGGTGCACTTGAGTCCCGATTTTCGGCATGTGCACGCTCTCTGGTACACCCCTTTTTGAGCTACAGAACAGCGATTTCAGGAGCTCGTTGGGAGCAGGTGATTTAAGCATGGGAATGGGGGTGAGTCCAAGGCTCAACCGCCTTCAACCCCATTCTTGTGGGTCACTCTAAAACTGTGCTGGATTGCAGCGTCCAGTGTTGGACGAAGTCAGGCCAGGGTGAACTTACACTTCGTGTTTGGATTTTAGAATTTTACGCCACTTTTCCTACCTACCTACTTAGTTTAGCATTTGTTTACTTTTCAACCAACCTGTTTTTGTTATCCATGTTGATGATCATATTAACTTTGTTGTTGCTTGTTTTTCTTGTTACCGTGACTCTTTTCACCCACTAATTGTAAGTATTTTGATGAAATCAACTCACTTTCCACTAGATGCATGAAATTCAACCGGCAAATTAATATTCTGAACTTCTGATAACAGAAAATTTCCCTGCTCAATTCAAGGACGGCCATTGTCGTTGTGCCTTGAAGCTTGATTGTGTGCCAACCAATCAAATCGCATCGTTTGGGAAACACCCAGGGTTACCATCATAAATTCATTTCATCTACTGGTACCCTGCTTTATTCATATTTATTTGTCACAATTATCTAAAGCCAGGTTGATCCTAATACTTCATAAATTCCCTAATCAATTAAGTTGGAGTTGTGGATGTCATGCAAGTGTCTCTAAACTGCTGGAATCAACAAAACACACCACTTCATGGATCAAGAGAAACACAGAAACGTAAGGATACATGAATTTCTGGTGCAGCCAGTGCACTCAGGCGGATTGTCTGCGTTCTACTCCCCCCTGAAGCAGACTTTATCAGTTATATTCCAACCTCCACCAAGAACAGTTTTAAAAGTGTGTGTGCCTCTCAACCGCCATTGACGCTCCAGTTAAGTCGATCAAAATCCTTAAATATCAGTTCAATCTGTGCGCATCCATTCGAAATTCACCTGTATATCTTCAGTGATAGCTTTGTGCGCGCCGGTAAAGTGCTTTTCCCCTCGAAATTACGCGTATTTCCGCAAATTTCCCACTTAGGGAGTCAGCCATCAACCACCTGTTTGCAGCTACCTACCTACAAGGACTCCTGGCCAGGATCCATCCCACTGGAACACCAAATAACAAGGTACCTATCACTCTTGATTTCACTTACTAGAGTTATTTGTATGTGCATTTCATACTCCAACATTACCAACCCCCCTCTCTTCAGCTTGCCCCTGCAAGCTTCCAGTAGTAGGTACCTACCTAACCCTTTAAGTATCACCTGTGGTGGTACTTCCTGCTACTGATCAACCACTTTATCATATATTTCCCTCATCAACCTTTTCTTCTCTAGGAAATAGTGTGTACCTTGAATTCACACAACCCCCCTCCACTCTCTTCTGGACTGACCAAACTCACAAAACTCCATCAACCATTGCATTTCCCCATTTCTCAAAATTCTTTAGCATTCATCATTCCTGAAAGTGCATTCAGTGTTCTACACTGATATCAAACAAAGCTGTGGTCCTTCGAGCCGGATGGAGTTAGTACCTGTGGAGATATTTAAATACAGTCCATTGTTATCAACAAATCTATTTATTATCTATTTATTTAACGAAATAAATCAACAAAATATATTTTTCTACAAGTATCTATAACTTTTATCAACAAATTTAGTCATTGTTATATGATCATTAACCTTGTTATTTATTTATAAATTCTATTCTTCATACATATCTAGGTAGTAAATTCAAAATGGCACCTCCCGCTAATCGTGAATTGGCTAAGTGTAAACGCCTTCTCAAAGCTGCTGGCGATGACATCAAAGCCATCAGAAACAAAGGCATGGTTGCAATGACCACTGAAACTGAATCTATCATGTTCCGGGGTATGGTTGCCAAGTATAGATCAGCTTTTCAAAGATTTCCGAGAGCAGTATGACAATGCTATTGAAATCAGTGAAACCACTGAAGAAGAGCCATCATTTCCTAGCTTTCAGGATACTGCACTTGTTAGTGAGGTCAAAAATGCCTATTATGAGGCTTTAGGGTATACCAGAAAATCATGGCGTTGTCCCAACCAGCTCCTGCTGATAGATCTTCTCTAAACTCATCTACTGCTCCGCTAGCATCACGCACCATACTTCCACGCATCAATATAAAGCAGTTTCATGGTGAACTGACTGATTGGTCGGGATTTAAGCAGCTCTTCACCTCGCTCATCATCGAGGAACCAACGTTGAACAATGCTGAGCGCTTTCATCATCTTCGAAGCTATCTTGGTGGCCCTGCTTTAGATTCAATCAAGGACATAAAAGAAGTGTCTGAAAACTTCGTACAGGCATGGAACGCACTCTGCAAAGTCTATGACAATGAGCGAAAGCTTGCTGTGACTTACCTCAACTCATTCCTGAAGTTTAAGGCGGCATCGGGTAAACCCACCGCTGATTCTCTTCAGCAGTATATCTCACGTGTCATGGAGAGTATCAACTCGCTTAAAAACCTTAACATTCCTGACTTTTCAGACTACCTGTTGTGTGAATTAGCCCTGCAATCTCTAGATCCAAAGACTAGAGAAGATTTTGAGCTATCCATTGTGGATACCAAATACCCAAAGGTCACGACGCTTCAAACCTTTGTGCAGAATCGATGTCAGGTGCTTCGCATCACGCAAGATTTGGCAGCCACATCTGAGGCACCTAAACCACCGCAACAGGCACAACCGAAGCCTGTTAGATCACCCAACAATTACGCTGCTAGAAAATCGCACGTAGCTTGTGTAGCCCACACCAATGACACTAGTGGTCAGCGCAAACCGCGACCATCTTCACCAACCTTTACTAACAAATCGTGTTACATTTGTAACAAAGGGCATACTATTTCCAGCTGCCCACAATTTCAAACATTAACTCCTCAACAACGTTTGGATCTCTTGCGACAATACCCTGGCTGTAGGAATTGCTTACACCCTTTTCACAAGACCAAAGCTTGTCCATCAACCTTCACCATACAGATCTTCATCTTGCATTGCCCCTGCCTGAAGATCGTAACATCAACGCATCAAGTGTTCCCAACACTCTATCCACACCATCGCTTGTTGTTCCAAGCAATAGCTCTGGCTTCTCTGGGACCAACACTGATCCCCAACGCAGTGGAGTGCTTCTTGGCACGGTGGTTGCCCATATCGTCGATCTCAAAGGCCAGCTACATAAATTTCGTGGACTACTGGATCAAGGTAGCCAGTATTCGTTCATCACCGAGAAGTGTGCACGCCAGCTGGGTCAGAGTTCGAGACCTTTCAAAACCAGGATCTCTGGGGTCAATAACTCAACACTTACCAGCGTAGTTGGTCAAGTGAACCTCATCTTCCATAACCCATCAACATCATCCATCTTATCAACTGATGCCGTGGTAGTACCCGCCATCACTCCACCTCTTCCGAAAGAGCATCTTGAATCGGATATGTGGTATGACTACACTATCTATAACTTGAGTGACCCAGAATTTACAACACCGGGTCCCATATCATTAATAATTGGTGCAGATTTGTACCCAGATGTCATCATTGGTGCACCAATCACAGTTCATGATCAAGGTCCAAAGCTGATCAACACAGTCTTTGGCTTTACAGTTCTGGGTCGATTTTTTTTGCAACTCAGCAAATCGAACTGGTCAGGCACTTCTGACTCACACTGATGTCAGCTCCCTCGTTGAGCGCCCCAACAAACCCAACAAACCCCCCAAGAAACCAACAAACCCCAACAAACTATCTCCTGAAGAACAGCAGTGTGAGGAGCACTTTGTCGAAACACATACAATCGATGAGACTGGTCGCTTCATTCTCCGTTACCCCTTCAAATCATCTCCACCATCGTGCCAGCTCAACATGCAAAAGGTATTTGGACAGTTCCGCTCTCTGGAGTCCAGGATCAAACGTGACCCGGAGCTTGGAGACAAATATCAAGCCTTCATGAAGGAATATTTGGAGTTGGGACACATGTCTCCTGCAACAAGTCCTCCTGCGTATCTCATCCCGCATCATCCTATCCTGCGCAAGGATAATGGAAAGCTACGGGTGGTATTTGATGCCAGCTATTGCACTCCATCTGGCTCATTGAACGACCACCTGCTGACAGGGCCAAAGCTTCAAGCTGACATCTGCGACATCGTTCTCCATTTCGAACGCTTCACATATGTCCTCACCTGTGACTTGGTGAAGATGTTTCGCAAGATCCTAGTCGCACCTGAGGATCGGCAATACCAACATATCATTTGGGGATCAACCAATTCAACATTTTGAGCTGAACACAGTGACATATGGTCTGAGTTCCTCACCATATCTCGCACAGTGTTCCACACTGATATCAAACACTTGTAGGTGATAGGTACCTCAGCTCATTGAGACTGTAAATGGTTGCTCTTCCATTGCAGTACATTGCCATCAGGATCTTCTCCCCTGCTGTGCCAATGTCTGCTGGTGTTGCATCAGGGTTATAGAGGTCCATAGCAGCTTCCCTCAAATCTGGGGTATTGCCAATCAGTCCACACAGTTTCGTTTTTCCGGGTCCAAACGGTGCCAAGGTAGTGTCCTGAAATAAGTGTTGTGCAGTTGCAAAAAGGAATATACCAGAGAGCGTGCACATGCCGAAAATCGGGACTCAAATGCACCACCATTTGCAGGAGCTGTGTGAGGAGTATTTGCACCAATGCTTCTAGTTTCGAACTTCACTTGGATTTAGACAGCGACCTTGGTGAAGATGACCTTGAGGATGTTCCAGAGGGAGAGCTAGTCGACTGAGGAGGCTTTCGATCCAAACCCACAGAAAGAAGAAAAGTCTGAGCCGGGACCTTCAAAGCTTCTTAAATTCTAATGCTATATTATTTTTACGTAAAAGCTTTGATGAGTTTCAGTTATAAGTTATTCTACAAGTATATACTACGTTTAAATAAGTGTTATTATTGTTATTGTTTTTTGATTTTTTTGTTTTTTTCAAATTTCAAGAATTATTAAAAAGCACAATATTTTCAAGTTTTTAGTTCCAAATGGTTTTGCTTATGTCCGTTTTAAAATTTCGAATTATTATATCGATAAAACTTCCAGTCATGCAGCATGATCGTATGAGCAAATCATCTCAAATTACCTATCGGGTTATCTTAAATTATATTGAAATTTGAGCAATTTCAGTAGGAAGAAATTTTAAAAACAAATTTCATTACCAAAAAACGAAATTTGAGGATTCAGGAAATGTTTTAGAGTTTTTCGTTTTTTTCGCGTTTTTTATCGATTTTTCAGCAAATTTTAATGCACTTTGAGCACGTTTTTCAGCATAATTTTGTGCATAAATTTTTTAATTCCAAGGTAATCTCTGATAAGATGGTTTTGACAGAAGCTAAATTTAATTATTATTGGCCGTTTCTAGCCGTTTATAGTGATTTTTGGAGTAAATTTTTTGACCAATTGTGACCAATTTAATGTGCTCAAAAATTGTTGGCTAACAATCTCATCCTTTCCTTCGAGAAGCTTGATTTTTCGGCGCAAGAACAGGATTTTTATCTTAATCCTAAGAAGAGTTATCGTCTGGAATGGTATATCTACACAATCTAACGCTCTCTTTCCCGATACCTAACTTTGGTGCCACATGGATTTATAAGCGATGTAAAATAAAAGGACGCTTAAGAAAACATCTTCAATCATTAGTATATAAATAAGCACAGAATAACCTGTTCCGGTCGAACTGATGAAGAAATCAATTTAAAGAAATTTTTATGTTGGAAACAAGAAACGTGGCACTAACAAGATAAGCATTTATTGAAAAATATTGAATTGAACAATTTGGCTCAATTCCTTCAAATTTATTTTTAAGTACATGCATTCAGTTGACATACCTAAACTTCAAGTGAAGTTTGAATTGATTCCCGTATCTTGAACATCAAAGAAAACCCGAAAGTGTGATTTTAAGATTTTCCCAATTTCGCTTTGGGAGTAAAAAAGGGTCCAAAATTGGCTCAATTCGGAATATTTGATGTTTTTTTAATTCACTGACTGTACTCTACGACTTTTAGGGAGGGGGTATTAATAAAATTCCATGTCTGAAAATTACAACTCGTAGGAAAACAGTAAAACACAGTTTCAGGCTGAGTTGAAAAAATTAGCTGTTCTTCGGACCCCCGTAAATACCAAATCACTGGACCGATCTTGATATATTTCTTGTTATTCAACGCAGAATCCTGTTTTCTTTGATTTACTATTGGGCGATCATTAACGAAATTTGATTAGCTTTAAAATTATGTGCAAAAAACAGGAAAAGTTCGGAATTTTTGAGGTTTTTTGGGTACCGAAATGTGCCTTTCTAGCTATCGAGGTCATAAACTTGGTTTTTATATGTCCACACCATCTGAGGTTGTTGCAAGGTAGAACTCCCCAATATACTGGACTATGTTGTGCATTTTATATCAAGGTGAAAGATTCGGCCTACATCAGTCCCCTTTCGGTTTCTTCCCTTGGGTCCTGAAAAGTATTCAAATATTATCAACAATTGATGTTGAAGCCTTAGTGAATGTTGGTTATTCAATGGCAGATGTTTTTCAAGTGTAATTAGCAAATTTTACATATGATAATCATCTCAGTTGATTGGTACATACAGGGGCGGCCAGACCGTAGAATGAAATTTACGTTATGAGTGGCTTCCACTAGAGGAGTTTCGGTTTATTCCATTAGCCAAACTGATTTCTTCTGGTCACTCCATGCTAAGAGTTCCCTGTTGGTAGTAATGTTTTGTTGTCTCTGCAGGTAAATATGAAGTTTCTTTAAGTTCGTTCGGGCATGTGGTTGTTCCCAAGAATTTACTCTAAAGTAAAGTCCGTATTATAGTGTTGTGTTATAAGTACCTATTTTTATTCAGTCCTAAGTTGTTGAATACGTATTTTGTGATAAAGTCCTTTGTATTGTCGGTCTAGTTGGAGTGCGTTGTTCTATGTGTAGAGCTACATAACGGTTTTCCGTCGGTAGTTACAAATAGTTACAAAAAGAAATAACAACGACACTTACAACGATCACTTTGAATAGAATTCGCACCGAAGGACGACGTTCATCGACGGATTTACGTAAGTTGAAATTTATTCAGGTAGGTATTGATTTTGACATTTTGATGTCTTTGCTTTGGCACATAAACTGAAAAATCGTCACGAAAACTTGCTCACGCGATACCAATAAATAAAATAGACTCACTGTGTTGCGTAGAGAACAATCAACTGTTTTCTTTATGTCTTTGCTATGGCACATAAACTAAAAAAACGTCACGGAAAATTGCTCACGAAAATATTTTGATGATTTCCGCTTACAACCGAGTCGTTGCTAGGGAAATGGTACTTCGTCGTTTTTCATCCCACAAAACCATTCGTTCGAAAGCTCTCGATTTATCCAACCATATTATGTTAACTACTGCGAAGTGCGTGGCCAACAAGCTGAGTTATGAGCAAGGTTATTTGAATAATTTATTGTGTACACTCAGGTGATCATTCTCAACAATTGATATTGTGAACATGATTGCAACCGCTTGTTAATTTTTGATGATTTCATTGAGCTGATGTTCCGATGATTTGATTCATAGCAGGTGATCCGAATATTGCGAGAACGGTTTGATTTGTGAAGCGGTGGTAAAATCATTTTAATGGGTAATTTCTATACTTTACACTCTAGGAAGCTGTAATTTCGTATGTAGCCTCTTTAAGACATTTACTTGACGATGCCCAGGGTGCGGATCAGATGAGATACTTAGTAAGTAGGTACCTATAAGATAGTATTTTTAATTTAATTTTTTTATCTAATTAATTTATATTTAATTTATCAATACTATTTAATGATGATGATTGATTATTATTTAGTAGCCATATTCTTTCATAACAGTTGCCCAAGGCATGACATGACCCAAGTGAGATTTATGTATCATGTGTTTAGGCCAAAGTTAATTCACACTAAAAACAAAACAAATGGAAGAAAAGCCTCAATGCTCTTCTTGACTGTCAAATAGGTAAATATTTTTGTGTCCCACTCCTTTTGCAGACCACCGGCCGCCACTGGGTACATATCTTAGAAAAAAAAGTCTACCAAGTTGGGTGTGGCACATAGCTTCCTCGTTCACGTATCATTGAAAAGTTTTAAATGATCTTGAAAAATTCCATAGCGGAAAAGAGTAAATCAAGAAGTAGCACGGAACGTCATAATTGGTCAATTAATAAACGAAAAAATGATACTCAACATAGTTTACGTTTGCGCATGCGCAGAATGAACTGATGAGTTGAGAACAATGAAACAGGTACGGGGACCACCGGGTGTTCTTCACTACTGCCTCCAATTTCCAATGTGAGATTTCTCCCATTCAAAATACTATTTAATTTGTGTATGTTCTTTGGACTCTTCAAAACTCCCTCTTTATTACTGATGTCATTTGAAACATCCCATATATGATTAACATTAATTATTAATGGTTACAAAAAGTAAATTTCTCACGAGGCAAAAACTTAACTACTGCCTCCTAGAGCGAAACTTTGAACAATATTTAAAGGAAAAAAAACCGTCAAGCAATTAGTTGGGTTATGACTGTTGGGCTCTGCTCTCTTCGATCTCAGGGGAGTCTGAGGCATTTTCTACGTTTGATTCCATCCACAGATTTGGATCAATTTGTATAATCAATCTATTTTTACTTCCCTTACTTAACCCGAAGGGTGAAGGGAAAGTCTTGCAATCACCCTGAAAATCAATTAATGAATGAAACTGAAACAATATCTGAAATAGGAGATCTAACCAATTACAAAAACAAGCTGATACGCATTAGCACGAGAGAAGAACAGTTATTATTCTTTATCGTACTGACAGGTTATCATCCTGTTGTCACCAAAACAGGAAACGACGCAGAATGTCGATCCAACATTGCAATTATCCCTGAAATTGGGATGTCAGTTATTTTCAACAGTTTACCTCCATAGTTACTAATGCCGACTTATCATGATTTTACTAGTTGCTATGCGACCCACGTATAACAGTGACTAACAAAGCTATTGTGAAATGTGAACCAATCTTCTTTGCTTTGTGTCTCAAAAGAAATATCGTTGGACATAATTGCTAGGGTATACACAGATTGATATTTTAAAGTCAATAACAGTTCCCAAAAAATATTTTCTTAAATCTTCTAGTATCACAAAACCTAAAGCACCTAACTCAAAAATCATGACGCTGATATTCTCAGTTTCTAGAATTTTCGGTACCTTTCCCTTTAATAACAAGGGTCTTTCAACGAAATGGTTATCTCTGAGCGTACTGTTAGTTATAACTTACTGTGGAATTGTCGCCTCAACTCATTGGTATTACGTGCAATATCAAATAAATTTTTTAATGCGAATAGTACAGATTGTCTTTGAAATTTTGAAATGTGGTCCAATTCTAGTTCATGTCATTCGCATCACTACATCGCGCGATTTCTTCAGATTGATACGACCTGTTTTATGTGTACGAACTCAATATTTAATAAGGTTGCTGGTCGTGATGCCGATAGCGGTCTCCACGCTGAGATGGTTTAGAGATTATGAAAATGTGTGGTTGAACGCCTTGTACATTTATATTTTCTACGTAATGATTTCCATTGTCATACAATATTCGATCTTTTTCGAAGCCAACATCGAGAGAGTCAGCAATGTAAGGAAGAAGGTCTCCGAGTTCCCTGTTGCCGCTTGTGAACAAATAAACGAAATCGTTGAGTCTGCAGAAGCATCGCACAACATTTATGCTCCCCAGATGATATTAATTTTGATGAAGATGACGATCAACATAGTGTTTTTTTCATTCCACACAATCACTCGCCAAGGGCTGTTCTTGAAGTGGAACTTGGGCATTTGCGCTTGTGAACATTTTGTCTACCTTTTCATTGTTTTCAGTCGTTGCACTAAATTTCAATCAGAGGTTTGTGGTTGATATAGTCGGATTTATATTTGTAACTCTAACTGAAATTTTTTACGTGATAATTATGCCCGTATCCTAATTCTTCCAAATTATAATAAATTAAATTAAGACAAAACTTACAAATTACATGCAAGCATATGTTGTTGACTACCAACTCGGTGAATACACTCCTTGAAAGCCTCATCCTGCTGAAATGTTGGGAACAATGATTAGTGTACTAAAGAAACCAACAAAAAATCATTATGTTATCTGACTTGATTATGTTTATGAGAACACCACTATCTCTCTTATTCCCATAGTTGTTTTGAGTAACACACGGTTGAGGCAATTGAACTGTAAATCATTCATCAAAATATAAATCATTCAACAATTGCGTCAACTGGGCTTACTTACATATATATATATATATATATATACGTATATATATATATTTTTTTTTTAATTAAGCCACTGAGGCCGTAATGGCCTATTGTAGCTGGAGAAGGAGGCCGTACCTCCTCCCCATCCCAGACACTAGGTCTGCCCGATACCGACAGCCCTGCCAAACCAAGCACTATCTGCCTGGTTCTGGCACTCCTACCAGCCATCAGGCACTGCCTGGGACCCGAGTGCTCCACACTCGGTAAGTTTCTGGGTCTCAGCCCCAGTCTGGCTTGGCGCCATACCGCCAATGCCAGCCACAGCTGGGAAGTCGATCCTTCCCCACCACGTTTTGGCTAAAGCGAGGAGAGTCTTAATCTCCCCCGTCTTAATGTCTTGGAGATCGATGGAGGTTCTTCCCCTATTCAAGAAGCGATTTCTTGCCAATATAGGGCAATGGCAGACCACATGACTCACCGTCTCGTCTTCCACCCCACAGGAGAGTGGAGTCTGATTCGCCCATTTTATGGAGATGGTATCTAAGTGGGCAGTGCCCAGTTGAGAGCCCCACAACCATATGCAGCTCCCTTCTCCCCAGGCTGAGCAGCTCCTTAGCTCTCTTCCTAGAGAAGTGAATAAATTATTTCGCCTGCCTCAGGCACTTGACGTGGAGCCAGTGAGCAGCTCTCTTCTTACTCTCCCATTTGGTGAGCTCTTCGAGGAGAAAGCTCTCCGTAGTGGTCAGAAAAGGTTCTGGGCCCACAGGGAGAGAAGCAGCACCCTTCCTAGCAAGAGCGTCAGCTTGTTCATTCCCCTCCACCCCCTGGTGCCCTGGGCACCATAGCAAGGTAACCTTATTGCTCCTGGCAAGGGTCTTGAGGTTAGTCAAGCATTCCCATACCAGCTTCGACGAAATGGTGAAAGAAGCTAGTGCCTTCAAGGCTGCTTGACTATCTGATAAAATGTAGATTTTTGCTCCATTCACTTGACGACTCACCGCAGTCAGCGTAGGAGCTTATGGCATATATTTCTGACTGGAAAATGGTGGCGACTGTTCCTAGAGATTCTTAAATCTCCGTTCGTAGGCCAAAAATACCCCAGCCAGCCTTACCATTCATAACGGAGCCATCTGTATAGAACACTGTAGCCCCTCGTTCGAATTGGGCCTCCCTTCTGACCACATTGATCTACTGTGAATGTAGACCTTGAAGGGGAGATCAAAGTTCCGTGTCTCCGCCATGTGATCGGAAACACTGAGCGATGACTCATCCACTGCAACCTCCTTCAAGATGGCATGGTGAGTACGCCCAGATTCCCGCTTTAAAAAGCCATTCCTCCACAACCTCACTCCCTGCAGGAAGGCAACCTTCCTCACATGGATGTGCAGAGGAGGAAGGTCCAGAAGGACCTCCAGTGCAGCTGTAGGACTCGTGTGCATGGAGCCTGTAACCCCAATGCACGCCATCCTTTGCAGCCTTGCCAGCTGACTCACAGCCGTTGCCTGGCTGACCTTTGTCCACCAGACAAGGGCCCCGTAGGTCAGCATCGGTCTGACCACTGTGGTATATAACCACATGGTCATCTTTGGGCTCAAGCCCCATGTCTTCCCTAATATGCGTCCGCCTGACGCCTTTACAACGATGACCCTATCCACGGCCCTCTTAATGTGAGGCGTCCAGGTTGACTTCTGATCAAAGGTGACTCCCAGGTATCTGGCCCTGGTGCAGAAGGGAAGTTGCCTGCCTCCCAGACAGACCACCAGCATGTCAAACTTTCGTCTTCTGGTGAACGGAAGAAGGGTAACTTTATCAGGGTTCACATATAGCCCCTCCTCCGTGCACCATTGCTGTACAACATCCAACACCATCTGCATCCGTTCGCGGACTGTCCCCTCGAACTTGCCCCTGACAATGACCACAATGTTGTCAGCATATCCTACCACCTCAAAATCATTGTCTTTGAGTTTTTGTAGGAGGCTATCTACCACGAGTAGCCATATCATGGTTGAGGTAATTGAACTGTAAATCATTCATCAAAATATAAATCATTCAACAACAATCATCATCAACTGGGCTTACCTACATATATATCCGATACGAACAATCTCAAAGGTTCATTACTGAAAAATTAAACCGAAATTACTCCGATCCCAACACAGACATATTCAGTTCAATGTCAGTAATTTTTAGAAACATTCAACATTGACTGCACTATTAACGATTTAACGCCAAGCAAGAGACGCTATAGGTAATACTTATATTGAATAACCCAGAACGTGGTCAGCTTGCAAAAACCTCACTTGAAGATTTTGTTTTTTGTATATCGTTTGGTATGTTGCAGGTATGCAAAAACCAAGTTTGCGACCTCGAAAGGTGGAAGGACACTTTTTGGTGCCCGAAAAACCTCGAAATTTTCGGACTTATTCCAGTTTTTCACGTATATAACTTTTAAGCAAATCAAATTTCGTTAATGAACACTCAGTACCAAATTGAAGAAAACAAAGCTCTGCGTCGAATAACAACAAAAATATATCAAGATGTATCCAGTGGTTTCGTTTTCGCGGGGGTCCAAAGAACAGCTAATTTTTCCAACTTAGCCAAAAACTGTGTTTTACTGGTTTCCTACGAGTTGTAACTTTCCGACATAAAATGTTATCAATACGCCCCTCCCTATAAGTCGTAGATCTTCGGATTCAAAAAACACAAAATGTTCCAAATTGAGACAATTTTGGACTGTTTTTACTCTCAAAGCGAAGTTAGGAAATTCTTAAAATCAGACTTTCTTTTTACTATGATGTTTAAGAGTACGGGAATCAATTCAAACTTCATTTAAAGCTTAAGTACGTCATATGAATTCATGTAAAAAGGAATTTAGACAATTTTTTTAATTCAAAATTGTTCTTTAAAAACTTGTTTTGGTAGTGCCGGATACACGTCATTCTGATCTATTTTCCAATTAGTCCATATTTTACTAAAATGATTAATATAGGATATTTTTTTTAATGTTCGTGATGAGAGCTTGCGAGCATCCAGACCACCGAATTATACAAACCACTCATATTATATACATCCAAACAAACACGTGAGTCAACAAATTTTATTTTTTTACAAATTAAAATACTTGGAAGAATTGCTCTGAATGATTGTATAATTTGGTGGTCTGGATGCTTGCAAGCTCGCATCACAAAGATGAAAAATATCCTGAATCAATTTGTCCAACTAATCTATTTTTACTTCCCTTACTTAACGCGAAGAGTGAATGGAAAGTCTTGCAATCACCCTTCGAATCAATTTCTGAAACTCTGAAACAATGAATGAAACTGAAACAATATTTGAAATAGGAGCTCTAACCAATTACAAAAACAAGCTGATACGCATTAGCAGGAGAGAAGAACAGTTATTATTCTTTATCGTACTGACAGGTTATCATCCTGTTGTCATCAAAACAGGAAACGACGCAGAATGTCGATCCAACATTGGAAATGTCCCTAAAAGTGGGATGTCAGTTATTGTCAACAGTTTACCTCCATAGTTACTAATGCCGACTTATCAAGATTCTACCATTTGCTATGCAACCCACGTATACCAGTGACTAACAAAGCTATTGTGAACCAATCTTCTATGCTTTGCGTCTCAAAAGAAATATCGTTGGAAATACTTGCTAGGGTATACCACAGATAGATACTTTAAAGTCAATAACAGTTCCCAAAAAATTTTTTCTTAAACCTTGTAGTTCCACAAAACCTCAAGCAACTCGAAAAACATGACGCTGGTATTCTCAGTTTCTAGAATTGTCGGTACCTTTCCCTTTAATAACAAGGGTCTTTCAACGAAATGGTTATCTCTGAGCGTACTGTCAATTATAGCTTACTGTGGAATTGTCGCCTCAACTCATTGGTATTTCGTGAAATATCAAATAAATGTTTTAATGCGAATAGTACAGATTATCTTTGAAATTTTGAAATGTGCTCCAATTATAGTTCATGTCATTCGCATCACTACATCGCGCAATTTCTTCAGATTAATAGAACCAGTTTTGTTTATACGAACTCACTATCTGATAAAGTTGCTGGTCGTGATGGCGATAACGGTCTCTACGCAAAGATGGTTAAGATATTATGAAAATTTGGGGATGGTCGCCTTAAACATTTTTATTTTCTACGTAATAATTTCCATTGCCATCCAATATGTGATCTTCTTCGAAGCCAACATAGAGAGAGTCAGCAATCTGAGGAAGAAGGTCTCTGAGTGCCCAGTCGCAGCTTGTGAACAAATGTACGAAATCGTTGAGTCTGTAGAAGCAACGCACAACATTTACGCTCCCCAGATGATATTAATTTTGATGAAGATGGTGATCAGCATAGTGTTTTTTTCATTCCATACAATCACTCGCCAAGGGCTCTACTTGAAGTTGAACTTTGGCATTTGCGCTAGTGAAAATTTCGTTTACCTTTTGATTGTTATCAGTCGTTGCAGTAATTTTCAATCCCAGGTTTGTGATGTTCATATTTATATTTGTAACACTAACTAGATAAACTTTACGTCATAAATATGTCCGTATTCTAACTCCTCAAAATTATAATAAATTGAACTACTCTAGTCCTCTATAATTGGAACAAAAAACTTGGAAATATCATGAATCTTAATAATTCTTAAAGTTTAAAAAAAATACAAACACCTATATAAACGTATTGTTTAGTATAGTTTATAACTGAAACTCATCAAAATTTATATTAAAAAAAAAAAAACAAGGTCATCTTTATTGAGATAGCTGTCTTAATCCAAGTGAAGTTCGATACTTGTAGCATTGGTGCAAGTGCATCACACAGCTCCTGGTGCACTTGAGTCCGTATTATCGGTATGTGCACGCTCTGGTACACCCCTTTTTGCAGCTACAGAACAGTGATTTCAGGAGCTCGTTGGGAGCATTTGTTTCAAGCATAGGGGTGAGTCCTAAGCTCACTCGCCTCCATCCCCATTCTAGTGGGTCCTTCTTATTTCCCATCCATCTCTGAACCCAGAGGATCACTATATATAACTGGGCTGGATTGCAGTGTCCAATGTTGGACGATGTCGGGCCTGGGTGAACTTCGCCTTCGTTGACATTTATACAAAGAGATGATACCTCAGCTCATTGAGACTGCAAATGGTTGCTCTTCCATTGCATCACATTTCCATCAGGTGCTTCTCCCCAACCGTGCCGATGTCTGCTGGTGTCGCATCAGAGTTATAGAGGACCGCACCAGCTTCCCTCAAATTAGGGGTATTGTCATTCCGTACATACAGTTTTATTTTACCGGATCCGAACGGTGCCAAGGAAGTGTCCTAAAATTAGTGTTCTGCAGCTGCAAAAAGAGATATACCAGAGAACGTGCACATACCGAAAATCGGGACTCAAATGCACCACCATTTGCAGGGGCTGTGTGAGGAGTATTTGCACCAATGCTCCTAGTATCGAACTTCACTTGGATTTAGACAGCGACCTTGGTGAAGATGACCTTGAGGATATTCCAGAGGGAGAGCTAGTGGACTGAGGAGGCTTTCGATCCAAACCCACAGAAAGAAGAATAGTCTCAGTCGGGACCTTCAAAGCTTCTTAAATCCTAAAGTTATATAATTTTTACATATAAGCTTTGATGAGTTTTATTTATAAGTTATTTTATATACTACGTTTAAATAAATGTTTTTATTGTTATTATTTTATTCATTTTTTTTTTTTTCTTTTTTTTTTCAATTTCATGAATTAATAAAAAGCATGACATTTTCAAGTTTTTAGTTCCAAATGGTTTTGCTGGATGGCATGATGGACTGAGCGAATTTTCACAAATTACCTATCGTATTATGTTAAACTGTATTGAAATTTGAGCGAATTCAGTAGAAAGAAACTTTAAAAACAAATTCCATAACGAAAAAACTCTTAGTAAATTAAATTTGAGGATTCAGTCTAGATTTTGGATTTTTCGTATTTTTCTTTGCGTTCGTTATAGATTTTTCAGTAAATATTAATACAATTTGAGAACGTTTTTCAGCATAATTTTATTTATAAATTTTTAAGTCCTAGGTAATCGTTGATAGTTTGGTTTTGACAGAAACTCTGCCGAAAATTATAAATTCAACGATTTTTGACCGTTTTTAGCCATTTTTAGTGATTTTTGGAATAAAATTTTTGGAATTTGACCAATTTAATGAGCTCAAAAATTGTTGGCTAACAATCTCATCCCTTCGTTTGAGAAGCTTGATTTTTCGGCGCAAGAACAGGATTTTTATCTTAATCCTAAGAAGAGTTATCGTCTGGAATGGTACATACATATATATGGTATATATACACACTCTAACTCTCTCTTTCCCGATACCTAACTTTGGTGTCACATGGATTTATAAGTGATGTAAAATAAAAGGACGCTTAAGAAAACAAACCCCCCCCCTTCCAGCTTTCAAGGTCGCAAACTTGGTTATGACATACCCACACCATACCAAACGAAACAAGAAAACAACATGTTTTGTGTTTCGCAAGGTAGAACATCCCATTATACTGGATTAGTTTATGCATTCTATATGAAGGTGAATGATTTCCCTACATCAGACCCCTCTCTGTTTGTTCCCTTCGGTCCTAAAAAGTATTTAAATATTATCAACAATTGATGGTGAAGCCTTAGTGTATGTTGGTTATTCAGTGGCAGATGTTTTTTCAAGTGTAATTAGCAAATTTTACATATGATAATCATCTCAGATGATTGGTACACATCTCGGAAAAAAAGTCTGCTGAAAGCTGGGTGTGGCACATAGCTTCCTCGTTCACGTATCATAAATGTAGGTATAGATCATTGAAAAGTTTTAAATAATCTTGAAAAATTCCATAGCGGAAAAGAGTGAATCAAGAAGTAGCACGGAACGTCATAATTAGTCAATTAATAAACGAAACAAATGTGGACCAGGAACATATCGGAGAAATACATTTAACCGTGAATCATAAAAAATAAATTCTTTATTTTATATTAATAAACGAAAAAACTATACTCAATATAGTTTACGTTTGCGCATGCGCAGAATGAACTGATGAGTTAAGAACAATGAAACAGGTACGGGGACCACCGGGTGTTCTTCACTACTGCCTCCCATTTCCAATGAGAGATTTCCCCCATTCAAAATACTATTTAATTTGTAAATACTCTTTGGACTCTTCAAAACTCCCTCTTTTTTACTGTTGTCATTTAAAGCATCCCATATATGATTAACATTAATCATTAATAGTTATAAAAAATTGGGGGCTGTAGTATATTCCTCACGAGGCAAAAACTTTACTACTGCCTCCTAGAGCGTAAATTTAAACAATATTTAAAGAAAAAAAAAACTGTCCAGCAAATTAGTTGGGTAATGACTGTTGGGCTCAGCTTTCTTCGATCTCAGGGGGGTCTGGGGCATTTTCTACGTTTGATTCCATCCACAGATTTGGATCAATTTGTAAAATTAATCAATTTTTACTTCCCTTACTTAACCCGAAGGGTGAAGGGAAAGTCTTGCAATCACCCTGAAAATCAATTTCTGAAACTCTGAAACAATGAATGAAACTGAAACAATATGTGAAATAGCAGCTCTAACCAATTACAAAAACAAGCTGATCCTTATCGTACTGACAGGTTATCATCCTGTTGTCACCAAAACAGGAAACGACGCAGAATGTCGATCCAACATTGCAATTATCCCTGAAATTGGGATGTCAGTTATTTTCAACAGTTTACCTCCATAGTTACTAATGCCGACTTATCATGATTCTACTAGTTGCTATGCGACCCACGTATAACAGTGACTGACAAAGCTATTGTGAACCAATTTTCTTTGCTTTGCGTTTCAAAAGAAATATCGTTGGAAATAATTGCTAGGGTATACACAGATAGATATTTTAAAGTCAATAACAGTTCCCAGAAAATATTTTCTTAAATCTTGTAGTATCACAAAACCTAAAGCACCTAACTCGAAAATCATGACGCTGGTATTCTCAGTTTCTAGAATTTTCGGTACCTTTCCCTTTAATAACAAGGGTCTTTCAACGAAATGGTTATCTCTGAGCGTACTGTTAGTTATAACTTACTGTGGAATTGTCGCCTCAACTCATGGTTATTATGTGCAATATCAAATGAATTTTTTAATGCTAATAGTACAGACTGTCTGTGAAATTTTGAAATGTGTTCCAATTATAGTTCATGTCATTCGCATCACTACATCGCGCGATTTCTTCAGATTGATACGACCTGTTTTGTGTGTACGAACTCAGTATTTAATAAGGTTGCTGGTCGTGATGCCGATAGCGGACTCCACGCTGAGATGGTTTAGAGATTATGAAAATGTGTGGTTGAACGCCTTGTACATTTATATTTTCTACGTAATGATTTCCATTCTCATACAATATTCGATCTTATTCGAAGCCAACATCGAGAGAATCAGCAATGTAAGGAAGAAGGTCTCCGAGTTCCCTGTTGCCGCTTGTGAACAAATAAACGAAATCGTCGAGTCTGCAGAAGCATCGCACAACATTTATGCTCCCCAGATGATATTAATTTTGATGAAGATGACGATCAACATAGTGTATTTTTCATTCCACACAATCACTCGCCAAGGGCTGTTCTTGAAGTGGAACTTGGGCATTTGCGCTTGTGAACATTTTGTCTACCTTTTCATTGTTTTCAGTCGTTGCACTAAATTTCAATCAGAGGTTTGTGGTTTATATACTCGGATTTATATTTGTAACTCTAACTGAAATTTTTTACGTGATAATTATGCCCGTATCCTAATTCTTCCAAATTATAATAAATTAAATTAAGACAAAACTTACAAATTACATGCAAGCATATGTTGTTGACTACCAACTCGGTGAATACACTCCTTGAAAGCCTCATCCTGCTGAAATGTTGGGAACATTGATTAGTGTACTGAAGAAACCAACAAAAAATCATTATGTTATCTGACTTGATTATGTAATTTATGAGAACACCACTATCTCTCTTATCTCTCTTATTCCCATAGTTGTTTTGAGTAACACACGGTTGAGGCAATTGAACTGTAAATCATTCATCAAAATATAAATCATTCAACAATTGCGTCAACTGGGCTTACTTACATTTTTATTTTTATTATTATTATTAAGTATTATTATTATTATTATTTTTTTTTTTTATGGAGATGGTATCTAAATGGGCAGTGCCCAGTTAAGAGCCCCACAACCATACGCAGCTCCCTTCTCCCCAGGCTGAGCAGCTCCTTAGCTCTCTTCCTAGAGAAGTGAATAAATTGTTTCGCCTGCCTCAGGCCCTTGACGTGGAGCCAGTGGGCAGTCCTCTTCTTACTCTCCCATTTGGTGAGCTCTCCGGGGAGAAAGCTCTCCGTAGTGGCGAGAAAAGGTTCTGGACCCACAGGGAGAGAAGCAGCACCCTTCCTAGCAGGAGCGTCAGCTTGTTCATTCCCCTCCACCGGCATATATTTCTGCCAGGAAAATGGTGGCGGCTGTTCCTAGAGATTCTGAAATCTCTGTTCGAGGGCCAAAAATACCCGAGCCAGCCCTACCATTAATGACGGAGCCATCTGTATAGAACACTATAGCCCCACGTTCGAATTGGGGCCTCCCTTCTGACCACATTGATCTACTGTGAATGTAGACCTTGAAGGGGAGATCAAAGTTCCGTGTCTCCGCCATGTGATCGGAAACACTGAGCGATGACTCATCCACTGCAACCTCCTTCAAGATGGCATGGTGAGTACGCCCAGATTCCCGCTTTAAAAAGCCATTCCTCCACAACCTCACTCCCTGCAGGAAGGCAACCTTCCTCACATGGATGTGCAGAGGAGGAAGGTCCAAAAGGACCTCCAGTGCAGCTGTAGGACTCGTGTGCATGGAGCCTGTAACCCCAATGCACACCATCCTTTGCAGCCTTGCCAGGTGACTTACAGCCGTTGCCTAGCTGACCAGACAAGGGCCCCGTAGGTCAGCATCGGTCTGACCACTGTGGTATACCTATAACCACATGGTCATCTTTGGGCCCTATCCACGGCCCTCTTAATGTGAGGCGTCCAGGTTAACTTCTGATCAAAGGTGACTCCCAGACAAACCACCTGCATGTCAACCTTTCGTCTTCTGGTGAACGGAAGAAGGGTCACTTTATCAGGGTTCACATATAGCCCCTCTTCCGTGCATCATTGCTGTACGACATCCAACGCCATCTGCATCAGTTCGCGGACTGTCTCCTCGAACTTGCCCCTGACAATGACCACAATGTCGTCAGCATATCTTACCACCTCAAAGCCATTGTCTTTGAGTTTTTGTAGGAGGCTATCTACCACGAGTAGCCATAACACGGTTGAGGTAATTGAACTGTAAATCATTCATCAAAATATAAATCATTCATCAAAATATAAATCATTCATCAAAATATAAATCATTCATCAAAATATAAATCATTCAACAATTGCGAACAATCCCAAAGGTTCATTACTGAAAAAATAAACCGAAATTACTCCGATCCCAACACAGACATATTCAGTTCAATGTCAGTAATTTTTAGAAACATTCAACATTGACTGCACTATTAACGATTTAACGCCAAGCAAGAGACGCTATAGGTAATACTTATATTGAATAACCCAGAACGTGGTCAGCTTGCAAAAACCTCACTTGAAGATTTTGTTTTTTGTATATCGTTTGGTATGTTGCAGGTATGCAAAAACCAAGTTTGCGACCTCGAAAGCTGGAAGGACACTTTTTGGTGCCCGAAAAACCTCGACATTTTCGGACTTATTCCAGTTTTTCACGTATAACTTTTAGGAAAATCAAATTTCGTTAATGAACACTCAGTAGTAAATTGAAGGAAACAAAATTCTGCGTCGAATAACAAGAAATATATCAAGATCAATCCAGTGGTTTGGTTTTTGCGGGGGTCCAAAGAACAGCTAATTTTTCCAACTTAGCCAAAAACTGTGTTTTACTGTTTTCCTACGAGTTGTAACTTTCCGACATAAAATGTTATCAATACTCCCCTCCCTATAAGTCGTAAAGTACAATCATTGGATTCAAAAAACACCAAATGTTCCAAATTGAGACAATTTTGGACTGCTTTTACTCTCAAAGCGAAGTTAGGAAATTCTTAAAATCACACTTTCTTTTTTCTATGATGTTTAAGAGTACGGGAATCAATTCAAACTTCATTTGAAGCTTAGGTACGTCATATGAATTCATGTAAAAAGGAATTAAGACAAATTTTTTAATTCAAAATTGTTCTTTAAAAACTTGTTTTGGTAGTGGCGGATACACGTAATTCTGATCTATTTTCCTATTAGTCCATATTTTACTAAAATGATTAATGTAGGATATATTTATAATGTTTGAAATGAGAGCCTGCGAGCATCTAGACCACCGAATTATACATACCACTCATATTATATACATCCAAATAAACACGTAAGTCAACAAATGTTATTTTTTTACAAATTAAAATACTTGGAAGAATTGCTCTGAATGATTGTATGATTTCGTGGTCTGGATGCTCGCAAGCTCGCATCACAAAAATAAAAAATATCCTGAATCAATTTGTCCATCTAATCTATTTTTACTTCCCTTACTTAACGCGAAGAGTGAATGGAAAGTCTTGCAATCACCCTGAAAATCATTTTCTGAAACTCTGAAACAATGAATGAAACTGAAACAATATCTGAAATAGGAGCTCTAACCAATTACAAAAACAAGCTGATACGCATTGGCACAAGAGAAGAACAGTTATTACTGACAGGTTATCATCCTGTTGTCATCAAAAACGGGAAACGACGCAGAATGCCGATCCAACATTGGAAATGTCCCTAAAAGTGGGATGTCAGTTATTTTCAACAGTTTACCTCCATAGTTACTAATGCCGACTTATCATGATTCTACTAGTTGCTATGAGACCCACGTATAACAGTGACTAACAAAGCTATTGTGAACCAATCTTCTATGCTTTGCGTTTCAAAAGAAATATCGTTGGAATAATTGCTAGGGTATACACAGATAGATATTTTAAAGTCAATAACAGTTCCCAAAAAATATTTTCTTAAACCTTGTAGTTCCACAAAACCTCAAGCACCTAACTCGAAAAACATGACGCTGGTATTCTCAGTTTCTAGAATTGTCGGTACCTTTCCCTTTAATAACAAGGGTCTTTCAACGAAATGGTTATCTCTGAGCGTACTGTTAATTATAGCTTACTGTGGAATTGTCGCCTCAACTCATTGGTATTTCGTGAAATATCAAATAAATGTTTTAATGCGAATAGTACAGATTGTCTTTGAAATTTTGAAATGTGTTCCAATTATAGTTCATGTCATTCGCATCACTACATCGCGTAATTTCTTCAGGTTGATAGAACCAGTTTTGTGCGTACGAACTCACTATCTAATAAGGTTGCTGGTCGTGATGGCGATAACGGTCTCCTCGCAAAGATGGTTAAGATATTATGAAAATTTGGGGATGGTCGCCTTAAACATTTTTATTTTCTACGTAATAATTTCCATTGCCATCCAATATGTGATCTTCTTCGAAGCCAACATTGAGAGAGTCAGCAACCTGAGGAAGAAGGCCTCCGAGTGCCCTGTCGCAGCTTGTGAACAATTGTACGAAATCGTTGAGTCTGTAGAAGCAACGCACAACATTTACGCTCCCCAGATGATATTAATTTTGATGAAGATGGTGATCAGCATAGTGTTTTTTTCATTCCATACAATCACTCGCCAAGGGCTCTACTTGAAGTTGAACTTTGGCATTTGCGCTAGTGAAAATTTTGTTTACCTTTTGATTGTTATCAGTCGTTGCAGTAATTTTCAATCCCAGGTTTGTGATGTTCATATTTATATTTGTACCACTAACTAGATAATTTTTACGTGACAATTATGTCTGTATCCTAACTCCTCAAAATTATAATAAATTGAACTACTCTAATCCTCTATAATTGGAAAAAAAAAACTTGGAAATTTCATGAAATTTAATAATCCTTAAAATTAAAAAAAAATACAAACACTTATTTAAACGTATTGTTTAGTAAAGTTTATAACTAAAACTCATCAAAATTTATATTAAAAAAAAAAAACAAGGTCATCTTCATTGAGGTAGCTGTCTAAATCCAAGTGAAATTTGATACTTGGAGCATTGGCGCAAGTGCATTATACAGCTCCTGGTGCACTTGAGTCCGTATTATCAGTATGTGCACGCTCTGCTACACCCCATTTCGCAGCTACAGAACAGCGATTTCAGGAGCTCGTTGGGAGTATTTGTTTCAAGCATAGGGGTGAGTCCTAAGCTCACTCGCCTCCATCCCCATTCTAGTGGGTCCTTCATATTACCCATCCATCTCTGAACCCAGAGGAGCACTATATAACTTGGCTGGATTGCAGTGTCCAGTGTTGGACAATGTCGGGCCTGGGTGAACTTCGCCTTCGTTGACATTTATACAAAGAGACGATTCCTCAGCTCATTGAGACTGCAAATGGTTGCTCTTCCATTGCATCACATTTCCATCAGGTGCTTCTCCCCAACCGTGCCGATGTCTGCTGGTGTTGCATCAGAGTTATAGAGGACCGCAGCAGCTTCCCTCAAATTAGACGAATTGTCATTCAGTCCATACAGTTTCATTTTACCGGATCCGAACGGTGCCTAGGAAGTGTCCTAAAATTAGTGTTCTGCAGCTGCAAAAAGAGATATACCAGAGAACGTGCACATACCGAAAATCGAGACTTAAATGCTCCACCATTTGCAGGGGCTGTGTAAGGAGTATTTGCACCAATGCTCCTAGTATCGAACTTCACTTGGATTTAGACAGCGACCTTGGTGAAGATGACCTTGAGGATATTCCAGAGGGAGAGCTAGTGGACTGAGGAGGCTTTCGATCCAAACCCACAGAAAGAAGAATAGTCTCAGCCGGGACCTTCAAAGCTTCTTAAATCCTAAAGTTATATAATTTTTACATATAAGCTTTGAAGAGTTTTATTAGCTCTAACCAATTACAAAACCAAGCTGATACGCTTTAGCACAAGAGAAGAACAGTTATTATTCTTTATCGTACTGACAGTATATCATCCTGTTGTCACCAAAACAGGAAACGACGCAGAATGTCGATCCAACATTGGAAATGTCCCTAAAAGTGGGATGTCAGTTATTTTCAACAGTTTACCTCCATAGTTACTAATGCCGACTTATCATGATTCTACTAGTTGCTATGAGACCCACGTATAACAGTGACTAACAAAGCTATTGTGAACCAATCTTCTATGCTTTGCGTTTCAAAAGAAATATCGTTGGAATAATTGCTAGGGTATACACAGATAGATATTTTAAAGTCAATAACAGTTCCCAAAAAATATTTTCTTAAACCTTGTAGTATCACAAAACCTAAAGCACTTAACTCGAAAATCATGACGCTGGTATTCTCAGTTTCTAGAATTTTCGGTACCTTTCCCTTTAATAACAAGGGTCTTTCAACGAAATGGTTATCTCTGAGCGTACTGTTAGTTATAACTTACTGTGGAATTGTCGCCTCAACTCATTGGTATTACGTGCAATATCAAATGAATTTTTTAATGCGAATAGTACAGACTGTCTTTGAAATTTTGAAATGTGGTCCAATTCTAGTTCATGTCATTCGCATCACTACATCGCGCGATTTCTTCAGATTGGTTCGACCTGTTTTGTGCATACGAACTCATTATTTAATAAGGTTGCTGGTCGTGATACCAATAGCGGTCTCCACGTTGAGATGGTTTAGAAATTATGAAAATGTGTGGTTGAACGCCTTGTACATTTACATTTTCTACGTAATGGTTTCCATTCTCATACAATATTCGATCATTTTCGAAGCCAACATCGAGAGAGTCAGCAATGTAAGGAAGATGGTCTCCGAGTTCCCTGTTGCCGCTTGTGAACAAATAAACGAAATCGTTGAGTATGCAGAAGCATCGCACAACATTTATGCTCCGCAGATGATATTAATTTTGATGAAGACGGTGACCACCATGGTGTATTTTTCATTCCACACAATCACTCGCCAAGAGCTGTTCTTGAAGTGGAACTTGGGCGTTTGTACTTGTGAACATTTTGTCCACGTTTTAATTGTTTTCAGTCGTTGCACTAAATTTCAATCAGAGGTTTGTGATTTACATATTTATATTTGTAACTCTGACTGATAATTTTTACGTGATAATTATGCCCGTATTCTTACTCTTCCAAATTATATTAAATTGAATTAAGTTAAAACTTACAAACTACATGCAAGCATATGTTGTTGACTACCAACTCGGTGAATACACTCCTTGAAAGCCTTATTCTAAAAAAAATAAACCGAAATTACTCCGATTCCAACACAGACATATTCAGTTCAATGTCAGTAATTTTTAAAAACATTCAACATTGACTGCACTATTAACGATGTAACCCCAAGCAAGAGACGCTATAGGTAATACTTATATTGAATGGTCAGCTTGCAAAAACCTCACTTGAAGATTATGTTTTTTGTACATCGTTTGGTATGTTGCAGGTATGCAAAAACCAAGTTTGCGACCTCGAAAGCTGGAAGGACTTTTTGGTGCCCGAAAAACCTCGAAATTTTCGGACTTATTCCAGTTTTTCACGTATAGCTTTTAAGCTAATCAAATTTCGTTAATGAACACTCAGTAGTGAATTGAAGGAAACAAAATTCTGCGTCGAATAACAAAAAATATATCAAGATAATTCCAGTGGTTTGGTTTTCGCGGGGGTCCAAAGAATAGCTAATTTTTCCAACTTAGCCAAAAACTGTGTTTTACTGTTTTCCTACGAGTTGTAACTTTCCGACATAAAATGTTATTAATACGCCCCTCCCTAAAAGTCGTAGAGTACAATTATTGGATTCAAAAAACACCAAATGTTCCAAATTGAGACAATTTCGGATATTTTTTACTCGCAAAGTGAAATTAGGAAATTCTTGAAATCACACTTTCGTTTTTTCAATTATGTTTAAGAGTACGGGAATCAATTCAAACTGCATTTGAAGCACAGGTACGTCATATGAATTCCTGTAAAAAGGAATTTAGACAAATTTTTTAATTCAAAATTGTTCTTTAAATACTTGTTTTGGTAGTGGCGGATACACGTCATTCTGATCTATTTTCCAATTAGTCCATATTTTACTAAAATGATTAATATAGGATATTTTTTTAATGTTTGAAATGAGAGCTTGCGAGCACCCAGACCACCGAATTATACATACCACTCATATTATATACATCCAAAAAAACACGTAAGTCAACAAATGTTTTTTTTTTTACAAATTAAAATACTTGGAAGAATTGCTCTGAATTATGTGTATAATTTGATGGCCTGGATGTTCGCAGGCTCGCATCTCAAGCATAAAAAAAATATCCTATATCAATCATTTTAGTAAAATATAGGTTAGTTGGACAAACAGATCACATAAGGGAGGAGAGGGGAATTTCCCAGACTCCCAGGATGGTGAGGAGTCCAGCCATCCTTACTTAAGTTATCAACTCTCAACCCCTTAACTTTCGATCAAAGTGTATATCTGCTTCATAAGACAGACCTGTATTGTATTATCCCGCGGTTACTACTGTTTGGAAGTGGGGGGCAGTAGTAAAGTTTTTCACTAAGCAAAAACTGTACAACTGACACCCAATTTTTAAAACCTTAAGAATTATTTTTAATCATACTTGGGATCCATATCCCTCCTCCCTGTCTTATCAAAACTGTTCGAAAAATTGTTGCTCAAACGGCTTAAACCAATTATTGAAGACAGAAAATTGATACCAGACCACCAATTCGGTTTCAGGCAACGCCACTCTACGCTAGATCAAGTTCATAGAATCAATAGCATAATAGAAAAGGCTTTAGAAGGTAAAAAGATATATGTGCCAGTATCTTTCTGGACGTGGCCCAGGCATTTGACAAGGTCTGGCACAAGGGACTTGATTATAAACTGCACAGGGATCTCCCAAAACAGTTTTACTTACTCCTAAAATCCTACCTAGCGAACAGACACTTCAGGGTAAGGCAGGGTGACCAGTACTCTTGTCTAGAAGCCTATAAAAGCAGGGGTACTGCAAGGCAGTGTCCTAGGCCCAGTACTCTACCTGCTGTACACACGAGATCTTCCGCAACAGGAAAATACAACTGTAGCTACTTTTGCAGATGGTACTGCCATCCTCTCTGTTGGAGATGACGCTGAAACTGCAACTCGTAATCTACAGACGTCCACTAACAAGGTTGTCAATTGGACCAAGATGTGACTGAATGAAACAAAGTCAGTGCACATCAACTTTACTAATAGAAAAATCTCAGCCCCAGAAGTTGAGATCAATTCAAATAAAATTCCATACTCTGATACTGTAAAATACTTAGGTATGCACCTTGATTCCAAACTTAACTGGAAATACCACATTGAAAAAAAGAATCAGGAACTAAAACTCAAGTTCAGAAAGATGTATGGATGATGGGAAGGAACTCCCATCTCTCACTACACAATAAATTACTCATATATAAACAGATACTGCGCCCTATCTGGACCTATGGGATTCAGCTCTGGGGTTGTGCGAAAAAATCGAATATTAAAACAATCCAAACCCGACAAAATATAATACTGAGAAGTATAGTTCGGGCCCCCTGGTTCATGCGGAATGATGATATTCATCGAGACTTGAGGGTAGAAACGGTCACCGAAATTATCGCCAAAAATGCAAGAAAGCCACGAACATCGCCTCCACAAACACGAGAACCTGGAGATGCTCAACGTTTTAAACAACGAAGGAGAACTTCGGCGACTCAAGAGAAATAAACCTCTGGACCTAATTGTGCTGTGCAAATAGTACAAGTGTAATCCAGTGTTTTTAACTGTTCTTGATACAAGTATGGGCCAGGTTTTGCTGTAAACCTCCCCCCTTAGTGAGCTTATCATGAAATGAAATATTGCTAGATGAATTGTACTATGTTTCAGTTGCAATAAATAAATCACGAAAAAAATAATAACTTGGGATGTTACAAATTATAATAGTAAGAAAGAGGGAGTTTTGAAGAGTCCAAATCGTATTTTCAAAATGAGAAAGTAATGATTTGAATGGGAGAAATCTCATGTTGAAAGTGGGGGGCACTAGTAAAGCACGCCCGGACCATCCACAACCTAACACGCGGATTCACTGACAATTTCATCAAAATCGGATAAAAACTGTGGAAATTAAGGTCATTACAAGTATTTCACATTGGCGCACGCGGTGTACCTATTAATCGCACAATCATATTGAAAATGATGTGGGATGATCAAATCGTCTTCTCCCAACTATAGCATTTACAAGTCAAATTAACCTTTTTACAAGTCAATTTAACCTTTTTACAAAACAAATTAACCTTTTTACAAATCAAAATAACCCTTTTACAAATCAAAATAACCTTTTAGCGAATTTTCTTAGAAAATAAAGCTATTGCAATGGCTCCAAAATTTTTAAAATAAAAATTTTCAAAAATTTTCTTCATCGAAATCTGTTTTGAGGCATTCTGAAATGATTCCTGGATTTTAACGCTTTTTTATATGTGTATATATATATATATATATATATATATATAATATATATATATATGTATTAGTACGTATATGTATGTGTCATTCCAGACGATAACTCTCGATAGAATTGAGATAAAAACTTCGTTCTTTCGCCAAAAAATCAAGCATTTCAGAAGAAAGGATGAGTTCGTTGGACAACACTTTTTGAGCACATTAAATTGGTCAAATTTCAAAAAATGTATGTCAAAATTTCTATTTTATAGCAGAATGCTACTCGAAAAAAATTAATCGAACATGAACTAGGACATTTAAAAATTTAAGCACAAAATTGTACTGAAAAATGTACTTAAATTTCATTAAAATAAGCTAAAAATCGATAGGAACACTTGAAAAAATTGTAAAAATCCACAAAATCGTTTGTTTATTGGAATATTACTGACAAAAAGTTAGTTTGCTATAAAATGTATAATAAAAATTTTATTTGTCCCCAAAGTGCTCAAATTTCAACAGAATTTAACATATATGTGTAATACGACCATTTATGAAAATTCGCTCATACGATCATGCTGCATGACTGGAACTTTTTTACAAATCAAAATAACCCTCCTTGAGCAATGAGCAAAAATCGTTGAAGGGCAAAGAAAAGAAACTGAATACATTGAATACGACAAAGTAGGTGTAATAATAAATAATTAAAAAATATCAATTTTCCAACAAAAAATATATCAAAATGTTCCATCAAAAACTCAATCAACAAAAATATAAAATTTCGAACCAAAAATTCATCAAAATTTTCCAACAAAAAAGTGAGGTAGGAAGGCAATAAGGTCAATCTGTATTATAGAGTTCCGAAAGTAGGTTGAGCAATATAAGTCCTATGAGTGAGGATATGAAAATTACTTGAAGATCACGGTGAGAAGGAATACTGGGGTAGGTATTCATGAAGATCACACTGAGAAGGAATACTTTTGTAGAAATTCATGAAAAAGGAATGCCAGTTAAACCCGTACTCCTATTTCTTTGCCCTTCAACGATTTTCGCGCATTGCTCAAGGAGGGTTATTTTGATTTGTAAAAGGGTTATTTTGATTTGTAAAAAGGTTAAATTGACTTGTAAAAGGGTTATTTTGATTTGTAAAAGGGTTATTTTGATTTGTAAAAAGGTTAAATTGACTTGTAAAAAGGTTAATTTGACTTGTAAAAAGGTTAATTTGACTTGTAAATGCTATATCATCCAAGTTTAAGCGAAATCGAATGACTAGGGCGTGAAAAAATTGGAGCATAATGGGATAAAAGTAGAGTGAAGTATTGATTTGGCAATAATGAAAATGATAGGGGACCATCTACTACCAAACCCGCGCATTGCCTGGCAATTTTATCAAAATCGAATGAGAAACTGTAGAAATTAAGGTCGTTACAAGGATTTCAGATTGGCGCATGTGCAGTAGATATTAATGACACAATCATGTTGTAATTTATACGGGATGATCGAATCGTCATTCCCCAACTATCATCCAAATTTGAGCGAGATCGGACGACTAAGTCGTGAGAAAATGTTGCTTGGCAGAATTTGCGTTTGCGCATGCGCAGAGTGAAGTTTTGAATCAGGAAATATGAAACTGGTAGGGTACTGTCTTCAGCCTAGCCCACACATTCCCTGAAAATCCCATCCAAATCGGATGAAAACTGTGGAAAATAAGCTTGTTAGAAGGATTGGCGGACACGACGGAGACACACACAGACACACATTCCCACAGACAGACACAGCTACAAAGTTTTTCAGAATGGTCGAAAACGTAAAATACTAGCGGAAATTTAGATTTTGGAGACCAAACATTTTTTCTCCCGAAATTGAAAACAATGCTTCCGCTACAAATAGGTAGACTTGGGAGCAATTTGGCGAGTTTCAGCAGGGGACAAAAGAATGGGCTAATTTTAAATATGTGTGGTATTTTTCAACAAATATTAGTACCTACTTATCCTAATTTCTACGTCTCTGGTCATCAGAGTTTGTCGTTTTGCGTCCGTGCAATGTTTCTTTGTCTAAAAAAAAGACTGCAATTTAAAGTTTTGCAAGCGCACTACGGGTTATTTTATCATTTACCGAGTGTTTGTTCCCGCGATCGCAAATTGCCTTCTATTACATTATTCTGTCTATAACGTCTATTTAGTAAAGACGAGCTTGAGTGAAGAATAGAACGCGATCCATCATCATTGATTTAAAATTAAAATAAAAAAAAAACAAAAGAAGTTTCATTTCCCCAGCAACGGCTTGGTTGTACGTGAAAATCGAAAGAAAAAATTTAAAAACTTTCACTGTGGGTCATTCAGCAGCTATCTTTAAAGTCAGCGCCCTAACTAAACGAAACGTTTGCATACGAGTCTGCAATGCATTGTCTTCAGTTGCAGACTCGTATGTGTTGCAGACTCGTATGCAAGCTCTAAGAGCCACTCATCTGATCCGGACCCTGAGCATCGTCAAGTAAATGTCCTAAAGAGGCTAAATACGAAATTACAGCTTCCTAGAGAAAAAAGCATATAAATTAGCATTAAGAGCCACTCATCAGAAGCGGACCCTGGGCATCGTCAAGTAAATGTCCTAAAGAGGCAACATACGAAATTAAAGCTTCCTAGAGTGTAAAGTATATAAATTACATATTAAAATGATTCAATTACCGCTTCACAATTCAAACCGTTTTCGCAATATTCGGATCTCCTGCTTTGAATCAAATCATCGAAACATTAGCTCAATGAAATCATCAGAAATTAACAAGTGGTTGCAATCATGTTCACAATATCAATTATTGAGAATGATCACCTGAGTGTACACAATTATTCAAATAACCATGCACATAACTAAGCTTGTTGGCCACGCACTTCGCAGTAGTTAACATAATATGGTTGGATAAATCGAGAGCTTTCGAACGAACGGTCAACGAATTTTGTGGGATGAAAAACTACGAAGTACCATTTCCCTAGCAACGACTCGGTTGTAAGCATAAATCATCTGAATATTTTCTTCAGCAATTTTCGTCACTCATTTTATCGCCAAGTTTTGCTTCTGAGACTGCAAGGCAGCGGAAGCTTTGTTTTCACTTTCGAAATGAAAAAAAATTTTTTGCTCCAAAATCAAAATTTCCACTCGCATTTTGCGTTTCAGAGCCTCCAGAACAAATTTGGTTCCGTATCTGTCTGCGTCTGTCCGTCCACATTTCCTTGTAACAGCCATAACTTCCACAATTTTGATCCGAGTTTAACCAAATTTTCAGGGATCGTGCGAGTTGAGCTCTAGATGGTCCCCTATCAACTTCATCATGATCGAATCAACGGTAGCTTCTGCGCAGGCGCTAACGTGAATTCCTTGTGACGGTCATAACTCGGTCAATGTTGAACGGATTTCGGTCAGATTTTCAGGGATGATGCGGGCAAGGTTTCTTGAGGTCCCGTATCACATTCTTTGCGATCATCAGCAGCGGTACGCTAGGCGCATGCGCGAAAGTGATGTTTTTGTTACGGTCACAGCTTAGTTATGAGGAACATGCGGACTACATCCTGGATGGTCCCATATTAAAATCAAAATTTTCCTTATTAATTTCATTTATTATATGTACCATTCAGCTTCCAATTTCCCACCTTATTAATTCCCTGATGCCAGAACCGGTCGTTTCTAGTTTTCAAGAATTTAATGGTGACGTACTGTGAAGGTCACGAGGAAGCTCATGTGCCATTTCCTTGGCAGTGTATTTTTTTTAGTTTGTGTGCCATAGAAAAGACATAAAATGTCAAACAACTTTATGGTTGTTTACTGATTGTTGTGTACCTAATCGTCGAAATCGATCTAGCATACTTTTCATTTCGTGGGCACTTACAACATTTCCGTTAAAGACACTTCGCCGCGAGTGATTTAGTACATTAGGGTAAGCCCAGTAGTCTCAAGGAATCAGGATGCGCGCAAACCTCCTTTTCTTTAAACTCGATTCTCACAGTCAGAGTTCCACTGGTTGCATACTCTTCGTATTGTACCCGTCATTTACCGCACTTTACCATACTATCACTACATCATTCCACACAACTGGGCATTAATTAACATTGTCGAAAAGTAATCAATCTCAACCAGTCCACTTGTTAGGCCATTTGCTCTTGAAAATAATTACTCGATTAACAAAGCTTTTTTATTCCAGGTCACAGCGTTCTACGATGATCTGTTCCGTGTGGTATGGTTAACAGACACTCTGAGAGATAATGTGAGTTACTAGTAGGCACCTACTTATATTGATAGCTATCTACCTAGCAGGTTTTCAGGAATCTAGGTACCCCCCCAGAGGTCCAATGGTGGCCTAAATCCTTGATAAAAAGGTAGAGGAGGATGACAGTATCCCGTCAGAGAGATACCACTCCTACTAATACCATTAATGAGCTATGTTCGGAGTAGATTGGATTCCAGGGACCTGGATCACCCATCCAACGCCAAACTCAGCTTCTCAAAAACACGAGAAAAGGCGTGCGATGCCCGTTGTTCACCAACGAGGCGACGACAGCGCATTCTCTGAGATCCCGACGGGAACTCTATGACGGGAACTCTGTCACACTCCCCCACTTAAAGACATACTTGATTGAAGATCAAGTATGTTAACTAGGTGGAATAGTTACTGGCTGAGAACTGATGCTCATTAATAAATAGCTGCATTGGCGATTGAGGATGGGAAAAGAGAAATTAAAACAGGATGGATTGTCAATGCATCTTCATATGAAGTATTCATTAGGTAATAAACCCCCAATCAAAGATTGGAACAATCGGCAATAAACGGTGGCTCAACTGTGGAGACTTATACCTTAAGGAAAATAGAATAGATATAAATTAATATGCCCAACATTGGGGACTTAAATTGGGTATTAGCCCTGGAAATTGAATGATTGGGAACAATGCCCTTGAATAATTGGGAACCAAGCCCGGGTATAAAGAATAATTATAAAAATGGTAAAGGCCAGGTATACCATAGGTATGAAATAGAAAATATAATAGGGGAATAAATGAGAAATTATAAGTCAAAGACCAATGAAATTATTTATATACCAAAGGTTGATAATGGGAATTCCTTCTGGAACCCCAGGCCATGTTTCTTCTGAAACATTAACGCCCCAAAAATAGTGGATTGGACTACTAGGCGTCAGCCGTGCATAATCCAAACTAGCTCTGCTACCATATCAAGGATCTAGGTACCCCCCCAGAGGTGCAATGGGGGCCTAAATCCTCGATAAAAAGGTAGAGGAGGATGACAGTATCCCGTCAGAGAGATACCACTCCTACTAATAGCATTACTGAGCTATATTAGGAGTAGATTGGATTCCAGGGACCTGGATCACCCATCCAACCCCAAACTCAGTTTCTCAAAAACACGAGGAAAGGCGTGCGACGCCCGTTGTTCACCAACGGGGCGACGACAGCGCATTCTCTGAGATCCCGACGGGAACTCTGTCACAAGGTTTACCAATGTGCTGATCAGGAAGACTTGTGTACCTAGATTATACATTCGATCCAAATCACACAATGTCTTGCTAAATGAACAGTTATGGAATTCGCAGTCAGATATCATTAATGTATGAAGGGTGTCTTCCGTTATAGCCAGGAAACTTAACCCACGTATTCTGCAACTAATTTCCGTGCTGAATTAATATACATTTGTAATTAGTTCCAATTATACTGAGCATGGTCATCGCAATATAAAAATAATTACTAATAGAAATTTTGTTTGTATTTCAGAATAAATTGAAGCTATACTTAACCGTGAAACGGCAAGCGAAATTCACAGGTTTTGGTTATTTCGAGTTTGGACGCCCTCTCTTCACATCCGTAAGTAATCCTGTGCAAATTTGATAAATCACAATTTTCGTATTCATCACCACAAGTACAATAAATTAACGTTTGATTTATAATAAGTACCTATTTTGATTGTTTCTTAGGTGATCGCAGCAGCAACAACGTACCTTGTTACTCTTGTGCAGTTCATCGAATATCAAACACCTTGAAGAATAACAGGAAAGCTAAAATTAGATGGCAGGCTACCAAATAGAAATGTTCTACATAAGTAGATAGTAGGCATTGCAAAAATTTCTCTATCAATAGGTACCAACTAATTAGGTACTTGACAATTAACGTACTTACTACGTAAGTACTTATTCACGCACTTAAAGTTCTTACCAAGTCGGGATCAGGTTTGCGGTTTGACCGGTTAATCTGAGATTCCCTTTAGGAATAGGTCTTGATCGAAAATGCTGCAAATTATTACACAAAAGTTTATTATATCTGTATTAGATAGCCTTCTACGCAGTTCATTGGAATACACTTTATTATTATACCCCGCATTTAGTATATCACCAAAATTTGGCGTCTGCGCCTCCCAAACGTGGGACACCTGGAAACACCTTTACAGCTCCAGGACACCACAGTTTACGAAATTTAAAAAATGTCGAGAGAAAAAAAAACGTAAGAAATTAGCCTAAAGCTGAAAACAGACTACGCTGACGTGACGTGGGATGACGCGGGATGGCGTAGTATGACGGGGGACCACGTGTGAAGACAAAATGTAAACAAAGGATTCGGACGATCACCAACAGATTGCTCTGACGTGACGTGGTAATGCGTGGGATGATGCCGTCTAGCGTATCCTACGCCTTAACACGCCATCTACGCGTCAGGTCAAAGTCAAAAGATTTGGATTTTCGTCAGTCGTGTGAAGACATCAGCCGGCGTCAGGTCGTCTAGATAATTAAGTTATCAGTTTGTACTCACCTCAAGCAAACTGCCAGTCTGATCTCCACTGGTATGCCCTCTCGTAGTTGAGTCGAGCGTTTCTCAATTTTCGGACCAACTAATTTCAACAAATGATAGAACTCATTTTTCGTCATGTGGAAATACATGACGAAACGCTCTTCGTCCTCCACCAATTCGGGCATCAAACTTGAAAATTCGCCGTACAGGCCCCGCGTGCTGTTGATGGGATGCACCCATATCCTTGATGCTGCTGCTGCAGCACAGGCGATTGCCATCCCAGCAATTTCTTCCTCTTCCTCGTCAAGCAAGTCGAGAAGTTCTTGCATTGTCGAAGATTACTCATCAACTGAACACACCTTCCACCCTCCTTTGAGCACGATATCCCAGCATCACGTCCCCCACCCTCACGTCACGTCAGCAAAGTGTGAACCTGTGGGCCCATCTCTGACGTGGTCTGACGTGGTCTGTCGCTGCCTGATCATGCGTCATCCCACGTCACGTCAGCGTAGTCTGTTTTCAGCTTAAGAGACCCCTCAGTAGATGAGTGCGCCTCCGTGCCTCGTAATTGTGTTCAAATTGTCTCAAAGGAGCTCCATCTAAATAACAGCACCGTGAGTCAATTAGGAAAGAAATTAGTCTCAGAGACTTCACAGCTGATCAGAGCCCCTACATTCTTTGTAATTGAATTCTAAATGTCTCAAAGGAGCTCCATTTCAGGTTACAGCACCATAAGTCAATTAAAAAACAAATTAAGCTCAGAGGTCCCTCTGCTGATCAGCTCACCTAGGTTTCTTTTCGAATAATCTGAGAGATACCTACCTATAACTTTTACTCATTTTCCGAGCACATTATTTATATAGGGATCATTAATTGTTGGTTTTAATTATAGTTCATTCGTCCCATAGGCATTCAATTCAATTCAATTCAAAAAAAATTTTATTCATAAATATAGTAGTCTGCATATACGATTACAAAATTTTATGTACAGAACAAATATTGCCCTTCTAAAGGGTAAAAAGCCCGAGACGACGGGTCAAGAGCAGCTTCTTTGGCACCGGTTGGCATTATACGGATAAAAAAGCAGACAAAAATACATAGCCTCAACAACTACAAAGCAAAAAAAGTAAATAAATCAAGCAAGCCAAACTTCGATAGTTCAAAAACAAAATAAAAATAAGAAAATAAATGTCCATTACGAGAATAAAATGAAATTAGCTAGCATAAACACTTTTCAACACTGATTCGGAATTCACCGGGTTCAGGGTAATCAGGAAAGAAATTACAGCAGCCCTGTACCGAGCTTTGTTCCACACAGATGGTGATTTCAGTTCCTCACTTAATTTGTTATACAAAACATGAGGAATGTAATGAGGGCTCTTGGTCGATAATACCAAACGACTTAGTGGGGCTACAACATTCCCCGCAGCTTGAAAACGGGTATTGTGGTCATGTATCGGGGCGACATTGATCAAAGTGGGGGTTTTATGGTAAAAAAAGAGTAAATTCTTTAGGAATAATTGACGTACAGAGAAAAATTGGAAATATTAAAAATTGAATAATTGTCGAAAGATTTTGGTTTCCTATACATAATTTAGATTAAAATAACATTCCAATTGGCATTCTGATCCCCATTGTAATTTTGTAGTCCACTCAAGTTTTCACAGCGAGCTACACATCTTTGGTACCCTGTGCCTTCAATGGACTCATTCATAACAAATAGAGAGTTATTGTTCTTTCCGTACGATTTTCCCACGTTAACGCAGCGTCTTGCGCAAGCAACTGCAGATGCTAGCTCCGCGTATTTCTACACTTTTTTACACGTATGTACACGACTAACCAAACGCTATCGTCACGCTAAAGTCTCTTTAGTATTTCAAAGTCAACGATTCTCTTGAATTCGAGATCGAGATGAAGAAGTTTGAAATCGTTTTACACTCTGCTTTATCAGCTATCTTCACAGGCATCAAACAACTAATTCCGACCTAAAAAAAATAAATAAATAAAACAATAAAATAAAAAATTAGCCAACGCATATTTGTTGAAAACAAAGGTTCTCGTCTGATCACCGAAGTTAGGCAACATCGGGCTTGGTTAGTGCTTGGATGGGTGACCGACTGGGAGCACCGCGATTACGGCATCTTTTTTATATTTTGTCTAATTACTCAATTTTTCATCTTGCTACATCAAGTTCACTTAATCGGGCCTCATGGAATAGTTCGTTTTGAGTGCCTTCCCTGCTTTATCAAATGATAATTTCCAGGATCTGTTTCTGAGAAAATTCTACTACCAACCTACTCAATTTGTCATTAAACTGACAACAGCTCTTGTATAAAAACTTATTATTTAAAAACAAACCTGCTCGTTGTCTGAATCTTTATGTTGGTAGATACAACTTTGTAGAATGAAATGTACTTGCGAATGCATACGAAGAATAGGTATCTACTTTAAAATCGGAAAGGTATCAACGACTGCATTTACTCCCAAGTAGGTTAACAGGATATCTGGCTGTCGGACGAAGTAGGTACTACTTTGTTCACATATACAACGGAATTTGATTTAATAATACGATTATATTTATTACATGTTTTTACTTTTTTCGGCTAGGTAGGTAATTGTGGAAGTAAAACGTAATTAGACGACAGTCAGAGGGACAAACGAATACCTAATCTGTTCTTGAAACTGTGATCACCTGTGCGTCAGGTTATGACGACTATAAATACATAGGACGGGATTCCAACGAAAGCATTTTTCCCGCCTACGTGTAGGTAGACCTTTTCCCCGTACATACGTATACGTAGTTCTACGCGTTGACGCGTCTTTTTGCGTACACGGCTAGAAAAATACGGGAAAAACTAAAACTCTCTAATACCATGACCAAATAACAAACATTCAAGTTAGATTTCACAGAATTTTTTCAAAACTCTCATATCTTCCATCAACGAAGACTAATCATCGATACTACAGCCCTCGGAAATAATTATTACGTGCATTTCCATAAGGTAAATAGGGAACCCGGAAGCAAAAGGCAATTAGATCCCGACGTGTTGAAATCGATTTCTCGAGCCGATTACGATTAAAGTCGGAAACGGTCTGAACAGGAAGTAAAAGCTGTGGGGTTTTCTCCGTTCTAAGGACTGTCATAAGGAACATGACATGTGGTCTCCGGCTAAGAGCCGCGGATGAGGGGCGCACCACCCCCGGGTTATTGAATAGCTGCTGCGATCTCTTTTTAATTACCAGAATTATAATTACCCGTGGCAGAGGCAATCGCTCGTTTAGGGGATGTTAACATCTGCAGATAGTTCATTTCTGATTATAATAAATTATTTTCGATAGTGAAAATGTAATTACTTGAAGACACACGTTTAGCACGTTCCATATATTTACTCACAATATTTTAGGATCCTATTAAGAATTCCGAATTATATCTTTTTAGATATTTTAGTTATTTCACTTAGTTCGGTAACTATATTTTGATTATTAATTTAGATCAGTATCTGTACCATACTGACAGCTCATTCACAACCTGTGGGTAATTACTGGCCTGATACCCGTCTTGCCTATTTCGTAAAGTAACTGAATATGGTGTTTATGTGAGATTAGTAATCGACGGGAAATAAAGTGCATTTAAATCCTCAAGCTTTTAAGCAAGCGATTTTAACTGTAGTGTGATATTGAGTGCTTCACTATACAGTAAATTGACTTCCCAAAATTACTATTTTCCTAAGATTCCATGAAATCGTATGAATACATTGTAACATAATTGAATCCATTTCGTATTCAAAAGATGAAGAACCGAACAAATACGAAACGCAAATAATAATGAGTTCAAGTTCAAGTTCAAAAATACGTGAATTTAGTTGAAAAAACAACATGACACGGATGTTCAGCTCCGAGACCGATACATTTTAATATTATAATATAAACAATCATTATTCATATTACTTATTTTATACTTATTGTATGTGATTATATATGTGTTTTCATTAATGTGACTAACCATAAATTTCCTGTTTTCTACCAAACATTTCAGGATCATGAGAACTAATCATAATTTTTGTGATTATAAATCATTCTGGAAAAAATTACACCTGATATCCAATTATTATAATTATTATATAAATTTATTTATTTATTTTTTAATAATTTTAAATTCTTATTCAATAATATACAGGAACAAAACTCTACAATTAATTAAAAGAAATACATTTACATTTAGGTATATATATATTTTTTTTTTCTCATGATTATTTGTCCTTTTTATTAGGTATTCAATTAATATCACCAATACTATTATCATAAGCCCATCTATGTAGGTTCTTTCATACTACTTAGTCAGGCTTTACGCAAATAATAATGAGTTGAAATATAAATACGTATAAACACATCATACTAACAAAAATAAATATTAAACAAAAAAAATTGCTTTGAATTATATTCTTTAACATATCTCAATTTTTCAATTTAGTCACTAAACTAAATCTTGCAATAATTGCTTACATGACCCCAGACCTGGTAAATTTCGATACCAGCCCGGGAATCGAACCCGGGATCCCCTTCATCGAGTGATGAAGATCGCTCTTCATTAGACCACCTGGCTACAGAGGACGTCGACAAAGTATACTAACGCAAATTATTGGGATTTACCGACGTTGCTCGTTCCAGAAACAGTGCGGATTTAGAGTTTCGACGAGAACAGCATAGAATTTGTGGTGCTGCATGGAGCAGCCAAATTGAGTGGGTTCTTGTCAGGGTTATGTTTGAAATTCCTGGGCCGCCCAATCAGTTCAACATGTTCATGAATGACTTGTTGAATCACTTTGGCGATTGAGGGTTACTGTTGGAGGAGGGAAAGTGAAAATCCTTAACTTTGCAAAAGATAAATTTCTTCTTGCTTCCATCATCACTGCAAATGATGATGAACGAATGTCTTGCTATGAGGGAAAGATATAGTGATGGAATTCAAGATTGCAGGAGTTTAGGCGCTGATAGAATCTAAAAAAAAAAAAAAAAAAACGGAAGTTAGTGAAAAACGTCGTCTATTTCCACGAAAAATAAAGAGTTACAATGTTAAATCGATTTCGACGGTTAGGCCATCATCAGTAACAAACAATAACTAAATAAATAATTATTGTTATTGTAATAACTAAATAAATAAGTTATTGTTTGTTACTGATGATGGCCTAACCGTCGAAATCGATTTAACAGTGTAACTCTTTATTTTTCGTCGAAATAGACGTTTTTCACTAACTTCCGTTTAGAAATGGGTTTCCCCAACATCGTCGCGAGTGATTTAGTTCGTGCAGATAGAATCTTGGAGTGGTGGATATGGTGGTATTTTACAAGTATCTTGGGGTGTAGATGACCTCGAGAGACAAGAAAACACACATATAAGAAAAACTCAGAGCTATCAATGGAGCTGCTAACTGCAAATGGTCAACAATAATTCATAAAAATACTTAGTCATGCAGCATGACTGATAGAGCGAATTTTCAAAGAAAACTTGTGGATAAGATTAAATTAAGTGCTTAAATTCTGATCATTGAAGCCAACCATGTCTTGAATAAAACTGAGGGGACAGCTGCGTGTCGAGATCGCAAAGAAAATTTTAGAGCACGAGCCCAACTCTAAAATTTGGTCAGTTATTGGCATTTTTCACCTGAAAATCGATTCTCTCACTTATTATGGATCTTAGAGATCTGGGAGTGGTTGTAATTGACTCAGCGCTAAAAAGTACTTCGACTGTGACACCCCACATGCCCTTTTGTCAAAAAACCTATTTTTAAGCATTTTTTGGGCCATTACATTGTAAATTTGAGCCTGAAATTTCGGAACGATCGACCGGTCTTTTACAAAGACGGATTTTTTTACGACGTGTTATAAGAGAGTTATCGACTGGAAATACACCCTATAAATAAATCTATACCTATATATATATATACTGAGTGCTGGTTATGTCTAGGTAGTGTATATAATATAGGTTGAGTTTGACCAAACTAGACTTGAGTGGTGTTTTTAAAATTATGTTTTAATCATAATCATCCACAACGTTTCTACCCAGGGGCTGGGTCCTAATCATGTGGTACAATTGGTTAGAATGTGATGGAGGGTCTTTCACCAAGTGAAAGAATATAATATTAGTTTTAAATGTGAAAACATTCAACACTTTAGCAAGCTTCAAATTACATAGGTATGGCTTGGGCCAAGTTTGGCCTAGTTTGGTGAAATTCAACCTCCAATTATATATATATAACCTCACAAGAAAGTTTTGCATCGCCCTTATTCAGTCAAAAATATGCTCGGGAAAAATTAGGGTTTTGGATTTTTGAAAAGTGTCTTTTATTACAAGATAGAAAAAGTTCCAGTCACGCAGCACGAATTTATGAGCGAATTTTCGTAAATTATTGTACTATATGATGTTACATTGTTTTGAAAATTGAAGACTTTGAGTAAAAAGAAATTTATTGTTCACTACCAATTTTATGGCGAAAATACTCGTTTAAATAATAGTATACTATTTAGAAAGAGACTTTGGATTTTTCACTTTTTTGCAGTTTCTATCGATTTTTAGCACATTTTAATGAAATTTATGTACATTTTCCAGCATAATTTAGTACATCAATTTTTTAATTTTCTATTTTATAGTTAATAAACTTTTTTGATCAATATTCTGTAAAAAAAAATAATTTAACAATTTTGGGCCCTTTTTTGTGCAATTTTTAGTGAACTTTTAGCAGTTTTTTGAAATTTGACCAATTTGATGTGCTAAAAAATTGCTGGCCAACAAACTCGTCGTTTTGTTTGGAAAGCTTGATTTTTTGGCGCAAGAACGAAATTTTTATCTCAATCCTATGAAGCGTTATCGTCTGGATATAGCTATGTATATATATATTTTTTTATATATAATATATTTAACTCTAGGATTCGTTTTAGAATGTCTCAAAACGGATTTTAATGAAGAAAGTTTTCAAAAATTTCGATTTTAACATTTTTGGAGCCATTCAAATAGCTCCATTTTCTACGAAAATTTGATAAAAAGAGGTGAGGATGGATGCCACACTTACACTACAAAGAAGAAATGAGCACCCAAATTTGAGTGATCTTGGAAAGATAAGATAGATATTTGAAATTAGACCAGGCTTGGTGTGTCCTAATTCATCCCCTGATCTAAGAATCGCTGGATCTTCTCAATGTGCAATATGAAACGATGAAGAAACAATACACTTTTCAGTTCCCAATATTGTTAGATATTAGATTTTAATGGTACGGATGTGCAACATAGTAAAAAAATGTACTAGGACGATATTAGAGCCGAAACGTTCGAAGAAGCGCTTGTTGGTTTCTGTCGACACCAGGCTTGGTACAAGAGTGGGAGCTAAAAGAAATTATAATTACTGATGTAAATAATCAAATAAATTCAAAACTTGCGCAATAAACCAAAACAAATTGTTATACTAAAAATCTTACTGAAGCTATTATAAATGCTATAATTATATAAATTTCCATGTATTTAGAAATAAATGTTTGTTGAAACTATTTCGCACAATCAAATTAAATTTATGACTAAATTCACTGACGGCGGAGGCCAATATGTATTCGTGTACTTATTTTTTCATTCAATAGGTGTATTTAGAATATTTATGTATTTTCTGAATCTATCTATATAGGTATTTAATTAAATATCTAATTATATATAGACAAGTACTTAGACACGAACATAATGTGACACAGGGTATTAAAGAAAATTGGCAGGTAGCTTTCAGGGCATTAGGTATCATTTTGAGAATAGGAAGTAAAATTGTCTGAATTGTAGGAATATCGTATCCTTATAACGGAACTAGTAAAATACAATAAATTATCCTGTCAAAAAATAAGTTTCTTTACCGCCTCAATAAAGAAATCCAAAGATAAGATCCACATTCGTGTTGCATACAACGTTAATGTTCATCATGCTGCCAATATTGGCTAATTTATAAGTTCAACTACCTATCCATTGGTATCCTGTGGTACCAAATTCAACAAGCAAGATAGAAGTCGACGATAATTATGGTTCTAGGGCTAGACAGTAGACAGCGCTGTTATTTTCGCTATGATACTATAGGTACTATTTCTTGAATGATATCAGGCACAGCTTTTCACTAAAGGGTAGAACGTACTGGTATGATTGACTGTCAATTGGGAGTGGGCGAACTCAGGTGTTATAAACGAAGACGCATATATCATAGTTCCTCGCCTGCCTCGGAGGAATGTACATTTTTGAATAGAAATTTGAAATAGATATTGTGATGTTACTATGAAACTAGATGGGATTTTGAGCTGAAAACAGTGGTCGGAAAATTTGAAAGGCTCTATGTCCTACTTCAGGTCGAAATTTCCAATCTTTTAACCCATGCATCCCCAACTTCCAATCCAGAGGGGGAGGGGGTTCTGTAACTGTATTTCGGTGTCAAAACTTTTCCACAGTGGAGAAACGCCGCTATCTGTGCCTTGGAGAACTTTCCCAGGTGTGAACTAAAACACTCGTGACGAAGATGTAGAAACCCATTTCAATAAAAATGAAAGTTAAAGAAGAACGTTGTCTAATTCCACGAAAATGAAGAGTTACTATGTTACTACAATTACTCTACTATGTACTATGCTGATATGCTATTACTAAGTGTACTATGCTACTACTATGTTAGTTAGCCCCCCGGCCGAGCCGCCTTTTAGGCGGGTTAATGACCAGCATACTCTATTTTATTTCATTTTATTATTATTGTTTTAATTAATCTATTTTTTCTCCCCTTTTATAGGCTACATGAATGTTAATTTACTTTATACAACAATATTACAATATTACATTGACAATTGTCCTACATGATAGCTTGTTTTGAAAAAATATACGATTCTGACTCTAACATTGTAAATCTTTACTTTCGTGGAATTAGCCAACGTTCTTCTTCAACAGTGTTGGGGAAGATCTTGACCGTGACAATAATACCTTGTTAGGGATCTTGAGAATCGGTCGAATAAAAGAAGTTTTTAGGCCAACGTTTCGAGAAATTTATTTCTCATCATCAGGGCTGTTCCATATGCAACAATAAGGAAATATATCTTACAAATTAGTCAAGGATACCTCATAATAACTATAGTAATATAATGTATTTTTAGTTTGTAACGTATAATATTTTAATTATTTTGTTTCCATTATGTAGGTGCCTACCTACTGTCACTGAATTAGGGAGAAATTGCAATAGGTACTTTATCTTGCATTCAAGAAGGAATCATTTATATACATTGCATAGTCACTTATATCCCCCCTTTTTTTATATTACTATAGTTATTATGAGGTATCCTTGACTAGTTTGTAAGATATATTTTCTTATTGTTGCATATGGAACAGTTCTGATGATGAGAAATAAAGTTCTCGAACGTTTAGTATAAAAACTTCTTTTATTCGACCGGTTCTTCTTCAACTTCCGTTTATATTTCTCCAGGTGTTCTGTGAGCCTTTAAACTCAAAAAAGGTAGCCAAGTTTTGCCGTGGAGTATTTTTCCGGATTTTCTGTAAAGCAGATCTTCTCCTCTCTGGAAAACTTATCACCACCTCCATACTCGTAGGTAGTCATAAAATTTACAGGATGAGGTTAAGTGTATTTTTAATGAGATTTTGCTGTTCCCTTGCCCTGTATCACTCTGTAATTCATTGATTTTTATTTTTTTATTATTCTTGTATTGAATATAAATGGAATCAATGAGTTTAGTGTTCCTTGATTTTGAAGAGAAAAAAAAGAAAGAAATGTGTACTCTTTTTGCAGCCAAAAGAGTTGACTCTTAGATGTTCTGCTGGTAATGCCTAAAACTCTTGGTTAGTTTATTACTGTTGCTTTGCCAACGTTTTGCCTGCAGAGTTGGGCAGTATCTAGTTACCTGGGTGTCCAAATACTTTTTAGGATACTTCTGGCAAATTTGAGGAATTGTTGCCAAAAAAAAAAGAAATAAATCGGCCAATTTATCAAATTCATTGTATGTATTTACTTTATAGTTACACGAATGGAATCGAGAAGGTGTAGTTACAGTTACTTGGTAGGTATCAGCATCTGCCGTCATAGATAATTCACGGATATCTGAAACTGTACTCGAAATCCACGGATATAGATACTTGCCGAAGGATAGTAACTACGGATACAGATACAGTTACTTGTATCTGTAACAGTAACTGTATCTAGATAATTTTCCGGATTCAATAACAAAAATCGTCCTTATTTGACTGGAATCTGTAAAATTGGCCCCTACTGCACACCTAGTCGCTGTTCTAGAGTCTACAGAGTATGAAACGAGGAAGTAACGAATTTCAGTCATGCAGCATGACTTTGGACTGCATTTTTAAATAGACATGCGGTTTTTGGGTTTTTAGTTCCGCAAATGCGCAAAAGCTGAACCTCGGCAAAGTCGGAAAAATCTGAAATCTGATATTTTGTACAACACATTCTAAAAGCCTCAAAAGTATACAGTGAAAATATCAGATTTTTTCATAGACCCTAAGGCGAAAACCACGTCAGTAGGGCGTGAAGTGTGCGATAAGTTATACGGGAAATTCTGGAGGCCGAAGGAGTATAATATCAGAATCTCAGATTTTCCCAACTGTACCAAAGTTCGGTCTTTGCGTGCTTGTGGTACTGAAAATCCAAACAAATTGGTACGTAATCCATGCGTTTTAGGGACGTCCCTATGAATGGATTTTACATAATTTTGTCGAGAGTTTAAATAAGAGAAAATACAAAAATATCATGACTTCTTGGACTCCCCCACCCCCCTCTTTAACTCCCTCCAACGACAGTGAATTCCTATCAAAAGTTTGAAATCTGAAACTCCTGACATAATTTCCAAAACTAGGCCAAATTGATAATTGAATTTTTTAAAATGATCACGAAAATTCAACGAGAATAGTAAAAACATCACGATTTATTATTATTACCCCTCCATTCACCCTCTTCCATAATGAAATTTGGAACTCTTGATATACCTGCCAAAACTAGACCGAATTCCTAGTTGAAAAAAAAAAGAATCATAAAAATCTGACGATATTAGTTAAAACATCATGACTTAATACTGTTACCCCCCATTCACCCCCTTTTATAATTAAATTTGAAATTCCCGAAATGCGATCCAAAACTTACTAGACTGAATTCATAGTTGAACAAAAAAAGATCACGAAAATCGGACGAGAATTGTTAAAGTACCACTATTCATCAGTTTTACCCCCTCCGTTCACCCCCTCCCATGATGAAATTTAAAACTCCTGGCATACCTCCCAAAAGTATATCGAATTTTCAATGGAACAAAATAAGAATCATGGAAATCGGAAGAGATTTGTAGCTTGGGCAGAGCCTGAAAGAATCGTTAATTATCCCCCCTGGATCAATCACAATAAGTCGTCCCTCTTAAATAAGAAGTCTTGCTTGTATGACCTAGCTTCTGAGGGACTTCCTAAAAACAGCATTTTTTTGACAATGTGCTCTGTAGCTATGCTGCATGACCGAAATTTGCTATTTCCGCGTTTCATACGCTGTTGACTCCAAAACTGCGACTAGGTGCGCAGTATAGGGGTCAGTTTTCCGAATTTCAGTCAAATTAGGACGATTTTTGTGATCGTATCCGAAAAAGGAATTAGATTCAGTTACAGTTAAAGATACAAGAAAGTTCCTGTACCCTTAGTTGCTTTTTCTCGGTAAATATCTGTATCCGAGGATTCCAGATACAGTTACAGTATCCGTAAAAATAAACGACACAAAAAAAGCAACTCCTAAGCTTGTGACTGTAATTGCGAGTGGATACAGTTACCTGAACTTGCTGGTAACTGTATCTGTACTTGTAGTTACAATTTGCCCAACTCTTATAGTCGATTCCGTTGAACTATGTGCATTTCAAACAACTTGGCGACTAACTGAGTCATACGTGTGTCCTTGGTCATGAACAGATTCTGGCACTGGGCGTCATTGAAGGAAGAAGAATACAACAGACATCCCCGTTTCTCAAGTGAAGGTGGAGTAGGTAGGAAGATTCAGAGTCGAAAGGCTTGGTGCGTGGGCGATCAATGACCTGAGACAGTTACCTACATTGACACAGCTGATTTCCTGTACCGTTAGGTTGCGACCCGAAGACATTCGCAAAAAAATATGTATAGATCGAAGTGACGACCCGCTGTGCGGGTTTCCCAAACATCATAGTTTCCGGCAACTTCGGGCGAACTCCGAAGATGACCCTTTGAAGACCCAATAAAAACATCACCTAGGAAAGACCCTTCAGAAAAGTGGAGGGGGCACGGGGGAAAGGCAATTACCCTTTTGTGAGGGTCGTTCAGAATGTTTGCAGGTTTGTAGAGGTTTGTTGTCTTTAAAGACCGACACACCGGACACTTCCAGGGTAAATAAATGGTGAGAGGTGGATGACTCAGGATCTGCGAAAAAGGGCCCCGTTAGGGCGAACGCCCTTGTCAAAAGTCAACGCACCTTTTTTTCCACCCTAGTTCGGGGGTTGGGTGAAACGGAGGCACTTATAAGTTACAAGGCCTTGGCCGGAATGTCGTTGTAGAAAGAGGTCAACAGTTAACTGGTATTCTTAACTTGTTATTTAATGTATTTTGTGCTTCTCTTGAGAATAATTGTCAAAACTTGCAATATATAACCAAGCTAATAAAAATTCTGACCCAATGGAATCTCATTTCAATGAAAAACTTGTATTAATGAAGACATTTCCATTTCCATGAAAAATGAAGAGTTGCAATGTCAAATGAGCGAACGATGTTGAAATCGATTTCAACAAAATTAATATTAAAAAAAGGACTACAGAGCGAATTTTCAAAGAAAATGTGAGGATAACATTAAATTAGGCATTTAAATTCTGATCATTGAGGCTAACAATGTCCTGAATAAAACTGAGAGGTCAGCCGTGTGACGATCGTAAAGAAAATAGTAGGACACGCAGCCGAACTCGACAATTCTGTCAATTATGGGCGTTTTTCTCCTAAAATCAATTTTTTCTAACTTGTTTATGAATCATAAGAGATCTGGGAGTCGTTGCAATCGTCTCAGCGCTAGAAAAAAAAAATACTTCAATTGTGACACACCACGTGCCCTTTTGTCAAAAAGTGGTTCACCACTCGTTGGAAAGATCTCAATGTATGCTTAAATCTTACGTTGCCTAAACCGTTCCGTAAATGAAGGCCTCTGAGCGTAAAATTCTAGAGTTTCCGCATATCTACTGCGAACTGCGAGATTTTGAAGCATTAAGTGACACGATACGTTCTCGACCAATCGAGTCACGAGACTGTATACCCTGACCAACTAATCTGAATTTTTACTAACGGATTGATGTTATGTGTTTTCGGATGCGTACGTAGCGAGCATCCAGACCACTGATCTAAGCAAAATAATGATCTGTACAAAATCTCATTGTGACGGGAGCGCTGGAAATGCCACGTGGTGGGTAGCCGAACCAAAGAGCAAGTCAGGGTCTAGAGTGCCGTGACTCGACTTGATTTTTCGAGAACGCCTCGTTTAAGTGACCCCTATTTTTAACATGACTATTTTACAATGTAATGTAATGCAACATGAAATATTATATGTTATTATATGCTCTCTAGTTCATTAGGAGACGATTGAAATTATAGAATCTTTCCTAATCAGTTGAGTGAGCTAAATTACCTCCTGTTCATCCAAGGAAGTTGAAATTTGGTAGGGAGACTCTTTGAGTTAGATTAAAATGTAGAAGAACTCCCTCCTGTCCACCCTAGGAGATTGCACTTTTATAGGGAGACTCGTTGGGAAAGAGTCGATTGAAATGTAGAGCTCTTTCCTGGTCAGCTGAGTAATCTAAATACTCTCCTGTTAGCCCAATAAAGTTGAAATTTTATAGGGAAGCTGTTTGGGACATTAAGAGAGATCGACATGATGGGCACTTTCCTGTCAGCTGAGTGAGCTCCTGTTTGCCATAGAAAGTTGAAATTTTATAGGGAGGCTCTTTGGGACATTAAGAGATTGTTAACGTTGCAAAGATTATATTGTGGTTGAAGAAACGTGGAAGCTTTCACCGATAGCTAGAAAAACCAGACCAATTTCTTTCCGAAAAGAAGAGAGCTAAATCTTTTCTCCGATTCACCAAGGCAGTTGAAATTTGATTGTGTGACCCACTGAGACATCAGGAAACGAATAAAATGAGAGCTCTTTCCCTATCAGCTTATAGTGAGCTGAATTCTCTCCTATTCACCCTAGGAATTCAAAATTTGACAGGGAGCCTCTCTAGAACAGAAAGAGACGAATGAAATAACGAGTTTCAACCAGATCAGCTGACTTAGCTAAATTGTCTCCTATTCACTCTAGGAATTTGAAATTTTATAGGAAGCCTCTCTGGAACGAAGAAACGAAGTTGTGGAAACTCATTTCAATATAAAATAGAAATCATTCTTTGCACTCTTGGGAAGGTCATAGGCAATCGGAATCTTCCAATTGAACCCGCAAAGGGTAAAAACGCAACGCGATAAATCGTGGTAAAAATGGTACACGTTAATATGGCAACTACTTTGATCAACAACGTATGACAATTACGTGGATATGAAATGAACCCGTACCGGTCTCAACCAAAGTGAGGGCGAATTATACTAGGCAGGTACCTGAGTAAAACGCTGCAAATTATTTCACAAAGGTTTATTATTTTTTCAATTGAGTATGATCGTAGTTTTAGTTGGCTTGCGTACGTCATAAGGCCCGTCCAGACTCCTCGGCGTGTCCTATTTCGAGTTGCCACAACCTATACTTCTATAATTATTTACGCATGTTTATATTTCTCGATTTGAGCTCCTATCTATTCAAATAATTATTGCCTTAATAATATCATTATCTAAGTACGTACGAAAAGTCGGGAGGATGTGTTATTAAATATGCGTAGGCAAAGCATTGGTATTAAGAATTAAACATTTCTAAGTAAATAGTTATTCATCCAGATGGTTCGGACTCCACCAATCCGCTGAAGTAATGCAATTTTAATTTATGAATGATTTGCATTCTAGATGGGCTGGATAATTATTTATAACATCCTATAGTATGGTATAATATACAAAATATACTATGGCTTGTTTAAGGTATAATATGTTTATGGGTATTACAAGTATAAGTAATAAATATCCGTTCTCCTACGCCCCTGGCGCCGTTCCGCTTTGCCCCTACAAGGCGCCGCGCCTCCTCCCCCTCCCCCCTCATGACCCTCTGCCAATGTTTTCATCATTTCACTAAGCGTGCCAGGCGTGCGCGCGTACGTCAGTCTAACACTCAAAGCCTCGAAAAAGACACTTTTTCACCTATTTTTGGCTCATAGCACCCATGGGTGTGGAGTGATCGAGCTGGCGAGAAGTTAGGACCAACTAGACCCCAAGTGGAGTCTATGTGCGAAAGAACGGATTTTTTAAGTCAATTCTGAGGCCTTTTATGGCCCGGACGGCGAACGGCGGACGGACATTGCAAATTTGGATTCTACGCACTTTGAAACGTAAAATGACAAAGTTTGAGGGGGGGTTATAAAAATTTGTTGCTATACGATCACATAGGCTTATTATTGAAAATAATAAACCAAAAGGAGTTGGATATTTTAGCGCATTGTTGAATATTTTAGTCGGCAATTTGTTTTTGTTCGGCTGTAACGCGCCGGGTAATCCTCTTGTACTTGATAAAAAGCCAATAAAAACGAGAAACGATTGAGAGCAGGTGTGGCTGAAATCGATGAAGCTTGCTGTAAACGGGGTCCGTCCCTTCGGTGAAAGACGAAGGGGGCGTCCGAAGGCTCCCGGAAGACCTCACTACAATATTGTGATGGGCCCTCAGCAGATGTCGACAGATGGACACTGACCAGATAATTCCGGGGTTTTCAAATCACTTCCTGCGCACACTCAAATGAGGCACATGAATAAGAATCACGTAACTCTTGATATGGAGCACCACGCAATTACGGAGAATTCAGAGCCAGATTGGTAGGCAATCGTACTCGCCCGAACAGGTACCTATGATCTGGAAGGATAGACGCTGCAAATGTTACACAAACGTTTATTAGGTATTTTTCTGTGTAGATAACCCTTCCGCATCGATAATTTTTCTCTGTACACTCCTTTCATAACAGAGCAATACTTTTAGTTTCTTATTTTCAATAATAAACCCAGCAATTGACCAAGAAAAACATTTTTAATAACCCCTAATCGTTACAAACGTTCCAAAATAAAGTACTGAGGAGTATTGTGAACACTCCGTGGTACATTTGAAATGATGACCTCCACGAGGACCTTGAAATCGTGACAATCAGTTATGTTAACAAAAGATACGCCAGGAGCTATGAAGAGAGGCTCCTTGTACTTACCAATCCAGAACTGTAAAATCATAAATAAAGTTAAAAATGCAAGGTATTTAGGGGTGTATTTCGATGAAAATCTGAAGTGGGATTGGCAAATAAAAGAGATCAATAATAAATTTAAAAAATTAATTTATATTTTTGCAAAACTGAGAGCCTCTGTAGATAAGAAATGTCTGATGATGGTGTATAACGCGTTTGTTAGTTCTACTTTATTGTATGGTCTTCCAACGTAGAGTGGAGGGTATGCCTCTGTGGATGAACCAATAATTGGAACTCAAAAATCAATTATCCGCATCATAATTAATTCCAATTACCTAAAACATTCTCCGCCCTTATTCAGACGATTGAAGACTCTGTCTTTCCCAAAGTTGATGGAAATAGCTTCTTTAAAACAAATGTTAATGGAGAATGCGATATATCCACCTGTCCATTCGTCGAATACAAGGTCAAAGGAACCTATATAGTCAATTTACCATCACATCGAACAACTCTTGCGCAGCTGCACTATAGATATAAGGCAATTAGTGTATTTAACCAGTTATCATTTGATATTAGAGAGTTTTTGTTCTTCCCGTTGTTTTTCTCCCGTTAACGCGTAGAGCAGCGTCTAGAGCTAGCTCTTCACGTGATTTTTACGCGTATTTCTACACGTATACGCGAAAAACCAAACGCTAACGTCACGCTAACGTGAAAACGAAGGTCGTTCACTTAAACTACATTTCATTTAAATAATTAATTTCTTTATAATTATTTATAAATACATGAATTATAAATAAATTTATTGCTTACTTTAAATGGCTGAATTTTGTAGCGGAGCACTTCACTATAACCTCTCGACTTGTTGACCGAATCACACTGTGGTTATGTTTGCTGGTAACTGCGTAACTGCGGTTACCTTGGTCACACTGTGGTTACCGGCAACTGTTGTTACCTTTGCGTCAGGCTATGATGACTACCCGTAGGCCGAGATCCCAACGAATGCATTTTCCCGTGCACGTGTTGATAGGCCTTTTTCCCGTACACGCGTAGTTCTACACGTTGACGTAAAGATTCGCGCATGCGCAGTTGGTATTTCAGTCTTTTCACGTGCACGGGTAGAAAATTACGGGAAGAACAAAAACTCTCTAATAACAATGAATGAAATTACGAGTTTCATCAGCATATTGGACTAAATTCTCTCCTTTCCGCCAAGAAAGTTGAAATTGGATAGGAATCCTAACTAGCATTAATATAATGAAATTACGGCCTTCATCCTGTTCAGTTGATTGAGTTAAATTCTCTTCTGTTCCCCTTAAGAATTTGAAATTTGATAAGGTCTAAATAATCTACGGGCGAATGGCGAATGAAATTATCGGTTTCATCCATGCCAGCTGATTGGGATAATTCTCTTCTTTTCTTCCTGGGAAGTTCATACTTATTTGATAAGGAGTTCGTCTAAGCCAATATAATGTACGAAAGGAATTACGAGTTTCACCCTGATCAGCTGATTGGGATAAGTTCTCTCCCGTTCACTCTTGGTAGTTGAAATGTTATAAGGACCATCTCTCTGACATCACGAGACGAGTGAAATCACGGGCTTTATCCCCCAGTCATCTGATTGCCGGAGGTACAATCAATACTATCCAAGGTACAACAAGATTTTAAGAACCTGGAGAGGGGGGGGGGGGGGTACATTTTACAGAAGAATTAATAACATCCCTCAGAGAATCATCAAAATTACGAGGATATTTTCAAAGCCAACAAGTTAGAGCATTGATATTCCCAAAAAAATGTGAAAACATGTACTTTATTAATTTATTTTGTTGAATCAGATCAAATTGATGGGAAACGCTTGCATACAAGTCTGCAACACATTGGGACATTTCATGTCTTTAGTTGAAGACAAGTATGTGTTGCAGACTCGTATGCAAGCTCTAAGCTTGCAGATAAGTCAGCTTATCCGGACCCTGGGCATCGTCAAGTAAATGTCCTAAAGAGGCTACATACGAAATTACAGCTTCCTATAGTGTAAAGTATAGAAATTAGCTTTAAGAGCCACTCATCTGATCCGGACCCTGGGCATCGTCAAGTAAATGGCCTAAAGAGGCTACATACGAAATTACAGCTTCCTATAGTGTAAAGTATAGAAATTACCAATTAAAATGATTTAACCACCGCTTCACAAATCAAACCGTTCTCGCAATATTCGGATCACCTGCTATGAATCAAATCATCGAAACACCAGCTCAATGAAATCATCAGAAATTAACAAGCGGTTGCTGCAATCATGTTGACAATATCAATTATTGAGAATGATCACCTGTGTGTAAACAATTATTCATATAACCATGCTCATAACTCAGCTTGTTGGCCACGCACTTCGCAGTAGTTAACATAATATTGTTGGATAAATCGAGAGCTTTCGAACGAATGGTCAACGAATTTTGTGGGATGAAAAACGACGAAGTACCATTTCCCTAGCAACGACTCGGTTGTAAGCGGAAATCATCAGAACATTGAGCATATTTCGTTACGTAACGTTACGTGACATAACGAAAATTTGGTTGTGTGCCATAGCAAAGACATGAAATGTCAAAAAGAAACTTCTGCTAGGAAACACTAAGAACATATTTAAATGTTTAACAATTTATATATAAATGAACTGAAAAATATGGATGTATTTTAGTTAAGAGGAAATAATATTTAAGTTTCATTGATTTGACGAGGAATGTTTTTATTCGCTCGAAAGATAGATTGAGATGAATTGTGACTGGGGGAGTGACCAGGGCCTCATTTCCCAACACGAGCTATTGCAGTTCATATGGGAAATTAAATTTTCTAGCATTTTTTTAGTGTTTTATTTAGTATACCAAGTATTGTTTCATTATATCACAATGACTGTAAATTTTCATTTTTTATTTTTATAATTTTTCATGACATAAATTAATTTAAAAAAAGTAATTCGACATAGGAAAAGAACCAAGCCATTCGACCTTGGATGCTGATGTGGGGCAGTAGTTTGGTGTAAAGCTAATGAACTCACCCTCAATTAAAAATGCGTAATTTATGTGAGCAGGGTATCAAGATATTACCTGTATAGTATTTCAGATGTAACTAATTGACATATTAACAAATAAACGCTTTATAAAAAAAAAGTCCAGTCATGCAGCATGACCCCATGAGCGAATTTTTGAAGAAATCTTCGAAATTTCAGTCGCTATTGATCGTGTTGAGAAATTTTAGTTTATGATTTTGATAGACAAGCATGGAATCAAATTATTAACACATGCACAGAGTAAACTCATCAGTTGTGATTACATTTTTTTTTTTTTTTTTTTTAAGCACTTAATAGGTACCTACGTTTTGAACAGCATGGTTCTAGGATTGGTTATACAGGGATACTTCCATAAGAGTAGTTCAATCTGAATTTGGACAATGTTTCATGCAAATATTACCGATTTTTACAACTAGCGAACGGCATTATTTCGATTTTTGACTGATTTTTCAACTTTGAAATTTTTGAAAACTTGATACATATTCTTATAGGAAATTTTACGCTGATTCCGAATATACCACATGTTAGTATGCTGAAAAAATTATTTCGCACAACAAATCGCAATAAACAGGCTATTTTGAAATTTTAGACTACATTTTTGAAAATTTCAACCCGAAGATGTAATCCGATCATGCTGGCCAACGAACTTGAACTTTCGTTTTGTGTCCTTAACATTTTAAAATTTGTTTGAAGTTTCTAGCACAATTCTACGGACAGTTATCGTCTGGAATGACACATACATACATACATATATACATACATACATACATACATACATACATATATACATACATACATACATACATACATAAAAAAATGCGTTAAACTTCAGAATATGATTCAGAATAGCCTGAAACGGATTTCTGCATAAAAATTTTTCAAAAATTCACATTCTACAAATTTTGAGGCGAGAGCAATAGCTTAATTTTCTTCAAAAATTCGCTAAAATATACATATATTATTTAACCCCTCAAAAATTTTCGGTTTACGTTTCAAGATATGCAAAATAAAAAAAAAAGTCCAGTCATGCAGCATGACCCCATGAGCGAATTTTTGAAGAAATCTTCGACATTTCAGTCGCTATTGATCGTGTTGAGAAATTTTAGTTTATGATTTTGATAGACAAACATGGAATCAAATTATTAACACATGCACAGAGTAAACTCATCAGTTGTGATTACATTTTTTTTTTTTTTTTTTTTTTTTTTTTAAGCACCTACTACCTACGTTTTAAACAGCATGGTTCTAGGATTGGTTATACAGGGATACTTCCATAAGGGTAGTTCAATCTGAATTTGGACAATGTTTCATGCAAATATTATCGATTTTTACAACTAGCGAACGGCATTATTTCGATTTTTGACTGATTCTTCAACTTTGAAATTTTTGAAAACTTGATACATATTCTTATAGGAAATTTTACGCTGATTCCGAATATACCACCTGTTAGTATGCTGAAAAAATTATTTCGCACAACAAATCGCAAAAAACAGGCTATTTTGAAATTTTTGACTACATTTTTGAAAATTTCAACCCGAAGATGTAATCCGATCATGCTGACCAACGAACTTGAACTTTCGTTTTGTGTCCTTAACATTTTAAAATTTGTTTGAAGTTTCTAGCACAATTCTACGGACAGTTATCGTCTGGAATGACACATACATACATATATATATATATTTTTTTTTTTTTTGTTTTTTGTTTTTTTTTACAAAACTCCCCTCAAAGGCGGAGGGGGCACACCATTAAATTGGAAAATAAACAAAATGCGTGTATATGCAATTGTGTGTATATGTATATACATACATATATACATACATACATACATTTTAAAATGCGTTAAACTTCAGAATATGATTCAGAATAGCCTGAAACGGATTTCTGCATAAAAGTTTTTCAAAAGTTCACATTCTACAAATTTTGAGGCGAGAGCAATAGCTTAATTTTCTTCAAAAATTCGCTAAAATATTTATACCACCCAGTCTACTGTTACTTTCATTGTTACTTGACATCACTTTTTTTTGTTCCCCAGTGTAATTGCACCCTGTGATGAACGTTCTGGTCAAGGACGAGTAGGTGAATAGCTGGCGCAACTAGAAATGTCATAAAACTCTATTTTGCTGCAAGAGTTTCCTGTGACTAAGAAGCTGGTTATAAAGGTTTGTTAATATATCGTCGTGGACCAGGAGTTGGAACGTGAGATAGGCCGCCGGGCGTGTGATTCAATAGTGAAAAGCCAATGCGGTCACCGCCTGCGTCACTTGGGATCACCGCTGAGGTAAAAGTACTTTCGTTAACCCCGTGAGGTACTCGGAACTACCGTTAGTCACTCCTTCGAGATAATATCTCCCTTGGGGCATATCTCATCCTCATCCAGCGTTTCCTAAAAATGATAATAGAAGTTTCGGAACTTAGTCATAACGTACCCAGATCAGATTATAATGTAGTATAACTACCGTAATTTGTATTTTGAAAAATTCCACGTACAGTCGGGTAGCAAAACTTCAAAAAATCAGCTTTATTATCATTCCCTAATGATTGGCACGGCGCGACTTTTCGTCAAATTTTACGAGCGACACGACATGTTTTTAATGACGTCACTATTATCTCCTCTCCCATTTATCTAAGAGTATTGCAATTTAGAACTTAGCCTCCTGAAGACAACTATGATTCAGACGATAGTCAGAGAAGTCAGATCAGCTGTGCAAGCAATAGAACTCATAACTTCTCTCCTGGTCATGCTAGACGTGTTCTTCACAGGTTTTTAATGTAGAATTCAAATTCGCAACCAAATTTCTTCAATCATTTTTCGTTTCAGAGAAAAATAACTTTTAACGTGTTAAAAAGCGTTATTTTTGGCGATTTTCCCGATTTTTACTGGGTTTAAACGAGATTTGCGCCTGATTCGAGCTAGGTAATTAAAATTCGGTTTCATATCCGGATTTAGCACCCCCAAAAAACATAAGTTAGGTGGTTAAACCTGGAAATACGGTGCAAAACTTCAAGTTGTGATTTTTTATATTACTGAACATCAGAAAAACAGGCGTAACTTAAAGATTCGAGCCAATCTGGAAAACCGGCTTTCATTTTCTGATTCAGCGACCTCGAAAACCCCCCAGTCCACTATTTTTGTTACTCGACATCACTTTTTTTGCTCCCCAGTGTTTCTAATCAACTGATTCATAACTACGTGTAATGTGGTACCTCCAATTTATAATTTATCACACCCAGTCAGGCTACATTACAAATGTCAGCATCTGAAGTTGAAGATTACAAAGTTTACTACAGAGATCACTCAGCTGATTACAACGGTTTTCCAAGTTTTAATTTAAATGTTAGCATCGTTAATGATCAGGAACAAAAAATAGCCTCTGAGCTCACTCAGCTGATCACGATAAATGAGTTTTTAGTTGTCATAAATTTTTTCATAGAAATTCCGGTAGCCCTTATCTTTATATATAAGACTCAAAGTTTGTTTCTATGTCTGTTCCCAATAGACGCTAAATGGATGGATCGATTTTGACTGGAGCGATCGTAAAACGATCAGCCAGTTCCGGCGCACAACATAGGCTAGGTCTGAACCTCCAAAACATCCTTCTACTTCAAGATTATTTGGTTCCCAATCTTTTGTTATTATGGTTGCTAACAGCTTGCTAGCGGCGGAAATTCGTGACAAGTGGAGAAGCCTTGACGGGTTGCTACGGGTGTTCCGAGTGAAGCATGGTTTGCATTATGATAGGTGATGGACCGAAATTTGATTTTTCTTGCGAGGCCCCCTGTCGGAAAACCGATTTGTTTGGCTCCCGAAATTTTATTATGGTTGCCAATACGCAGTTCGGACCCTTTCTTCATGCGTGTTTGGTTTTGACGATTTCGATCAGCTGAGTGAGTTAAACTCTCTCCTGTTCACCCGAGGAAGTTGAAATTTGATAGGGTGACTCTTTGGGACAATAAAAGACTATTGAAATGATGGGCTCTTTCCTAATCAGCTGAATGAGGTAAACTCTATCCTGTTCACCATAGGAAGTTTAAATTTGATAAGGAGACTCTCTGGGTCATTAAGAGACGATTGAAATTATGGTATCTTTCCCGATCAGCTGAGTGAGCTAAATTCAAGTATTTGGGTGGCTTCAGAGAAGAGAATGGCAAGATCAAGCAGTCCAAAAGTGGGAGAGAATGAATCCAATGTACTAGGAGATGTCGATTCGATTATTGGCTTTGTCCAAATTGGATAATATTCCTTTTTGGGGACAATAAAAGACTATTGAAATGATGGGCTATTTCCTAATCAGCTGAATGAGCTAAACTCTATCCTGTTCACATAGGAAGTTTAAATTTGATAAGGAGACTCTCTGGGTCATTAAGGGAACGATTGAAATTATGGTATCTTTCCCGATCAGCTGAGTGAGCTAAATTCAAGTATTTGGGTGGCTTCAGAGAAGAGAATGACAAGATCAAGCAGTCGAAAAAGAGTGAGAGAATGAATGCACTGTACTAGTAGGAGATGTCGATCCGATTACTGGCTTTGTCCAAATTGGATAATATTCATTTTGTGGCTCAGCATCTTTTGTGCGTGGAGCGTATTTTTGGGAGTCAAAATCTAACGTAAAACGCAACTGCTCAAATTTCACGCTTCTATAACGCTGCTAGACTAATCTAACACCCGTTCGATATTCACTTTCGCTCTGCAAGTTGCCTGGGTACGTCATTATTCTGGAAAACCTTTCCTACAATTACTACCAGGTACGTACTCCTGTTACGTAGAACACCCAAAAACTATAGAAACTCAACGCGGTATTTCCAAATTGCAACTGTTTTTCTAGAGTCTTTCTCTAGTAAGGGTATTTCCGATCCAGTTAACTGACAGAATGTCAAATAATTTTGCAACTCAGTTTTTTCGTAATCTACGACTACCCAGAGCGTCGCTGAGCGATTTTTGAAAGCGCTGGTTATGTAAAAGCGCTCATAAAAGTGTTCGCCTACTTCGCGGACGGTGTCTTTCTTAACAAGGAAAAACTAGTCAGCCACCGGTGGTGGGTATTGAGTAGAAAAACCGTCCCGAGATACCGGATTATTCATCTAGCGTGTGGGATTTTGGAAGGGGGCGGTTTTGGGTAATGAGGTCAACATGAAAATCGGTCGCTGTGAAATGAAACCAGGGCGCGTTGGGTTTTACCTTGATTGGTTTGCGTGGGTAGAGGATTTCAGCTGGTACTTAGCAGAGAGAGTAAACTATCGAAAAATTGACACAATCGACCGTTTGAATGAACTGACGAATTACAAGTTTTTGTGGTTTCTTGCAATTTATATATTACATCATAATTAAACCGTAATTATCCCATTAGCGCCTGGCGTTACCTACGCTAACGTGATCACAAGTGTGTTCAAATACTGTACCTACTACGTACCATTACCTCGCGTATAATGTCCGAATTCGATACGTCGACGTCTTTCAGAGGTCTTTATTTCAGATGAGTTTACTAAGGAAGTTTATACTGAGCAGTTATTGGGTGTTTTTGGTGATCCGAGTGAACTGAATTTTCTACATTCTGCCCATAGCATTTATGTTTTTTTCAGGAAGGTAAGTTCATAGTTTTTCATTTTGCTTCCGAGTCTACCTAAAGGTAGCGGAAGCATTGTTTTCACTTTCGGGATAAAAAAAATGTTTGGTCTCCAAAATCAAAATTCCCATTTCACGTTTAAGACCATTTTGAACAACTTTGGTCTCGTGTCTGTCTGTGTGTGTGTCTGTCGTGTGTCCACAAATCCTTGTAACAAGCTTATTTTCCACAGTTTTCATCCGATTTGGATGAAATTTTCAGAGAGTGTGTGGGCTAGGGAGTAGACGGTACCTTGAGTTTCATCGTTCTTGATTCCATTTTTTCACTCTGCGCATGCGCAAACGTTAATTCTTATTCGTCTCTCTTTCAAATTATTTTTTTTCAAATTTTTTTCATAAAATTTTTCTGAAATTTTCTTCTTTTCAAATCTTTCTCTCTCTCTCTCTCTTTGATGCTTCTCAAAGCATCATTTTCTCACGCCCTAGTCGTCCGATCTAGCTCAAATTTGGAAGATAGCAAGGGAATGACGATTTGATCATGCTATATGAATTTCAATATGATTGTATAATTATCATTAATATCTACTGCGCATGTGCCAAAATGAAATCCTTGTAACAAGCTTATTTTGCACAGTTTTCATCCGATCTGGATGTCATTTTCAGGGAATGAGCGGGCTCGGGGGTAGACGGTCCCCAATTAGTTTCATCTTTCTTGACTCAATACCTCAGCTGCGCATGCGCAAACGTAAATTCTACCCAGGATAATTTTCTCACGCCCTTTCCGTTCGAGCTCGCTCAAATTTGGATGATAGTTGGGGGATGACAATTTGATCATCTTGAACCTATCAATTTCAACATGATTGTATCATTAATAGCTACTGCGCATGCGCCAATATGAAATCCTTGTAACAAGCTTATTTTCCACTGTTTTTATCCGATCTGATTGAAATTTGTAGGGAATGTGCGGGCTAGGGGTAAGACGGTCCCCTATCAGTTTCATTGTTGCCAAATCAATACTCCACTCTGCGCATGCGCAAACGTAAATTCCATTATGCTCCATTTTTTCACGCCCTAGTCGTCCGATCTCGCTCAATTTGGATGATAGTTGTGGGATGACGATTTGATCATCCCATATCAATTTCAACATGATTGTATCATTCATAGCTACTGCGCATGCGCCAGTGTGAAATCCTTGTAACGAGCTTATTTTCCACAGTTTTCATCCGATCTGGATGAAATTTTCAGGGAGTGCTCTGGTTAGGTTGCACACGGTCCCCTATCAGTTTCATTGTTGCCAAATCAATACTTCATTCTGCGCATGCGCAAACGCAAATTCTAATATGCTCCATTTTTTCACACTCTAGTCGTTCGATTTCGCTTACATTTGGATGATAGTTGGAAGAAGAAGACTTGATTGCTTCATATCAATTTCAACACAATTGTATTATTATTAGCTACTGCGCATGCGTCAATGTAAAAACTTGTAATGGCCTTAATTTCCACAGTTTTCATCCGATTTTGATAAAATTGTCAGCGAATGCGAGATTTATGTTGTAGATGGTCCCGTACCTATTTCATTGTTTTCAACTCATCAGTTCATTCTGCGCTTGCAATTATCATTTTTTCGTTTCTTAATTGACCAATTATGACATTTCCCGCTACTTCTTGATTTAATCTTTTCCGCTATGGAATTTTTCAAGATCATTTGAAACTTTTCAATGATCTATACATTCATGATACGTAAACGAGGAAACCATGTGCCACACCATACTTGGCGACGTTTTTTTTTTTTTTTTTTTCTTTTTTTCTTCGAGCCTATCTTTTGGATATAACATCTAAATGATTCGATTCACCATAAAGGAAGGTAGTCATTTCACTTTTAACCGTTTGTGTACTCTCTGATGTGAGTAAATCGCTAGGTACTTAAGTGCTTTGAACATTAGGGAAATAAATCTAATTGAAAAATGTTAATGACCATCGATGGCTTGGCTATTCGATTTTGCCAAGCGTACACATTTGTAAAACAACAAGAATAACCCAAATATAAATTGGATCCAATATACTCTTGAACTTGATGTTTCTTAGACTAGGTAACGGAACCAATATGCATCCAGTTTAATTTTCTATTTAAGATATGCAAAAACGTGGTAGCCTAATCGCCTAGCGTTACCATTTAGACCATTTAAGTTGCTTTTTTTTTTTCTTGAAAATTGCAGTTTTCCCCTAAGTTTTATTAAGCAAAATGTATCCATTCATGTATCAGGCGAGATTATGAAACTTCGGCGCATAATAATGGACCGTTTGAATGATGAATGATCGTTTGAATAAACTGAAGAAATAGAAGTACCTATGGATTCTTATAATTTATCAATTACACCATATTTAAAATGTAATTTTCAAGGCTCAAATTGGGTATAACTCAAAATAAAAATAAAAATTGTTGAGCCCATGGAGACATGATTGGGGCATCGAAAGGTATCGTGAGAGCAAAGTTTCACAAAAATTCTATGAAACCCAATAAGTGCGGGGTCCTCTCTTCAAATTTCATTGCTAGCTAAACATGGCTCAATTTGCGCATGAACCAAAGCTCCTCAATGCCTACGTATATAGCATATATACTAATTATAAAAAGATAGGTGTATATTATATATACATACTATACCAATGTGTTTAATCTTTACACAAATTATCTATCGTAAGTGTTCTTGTACAACTCTGAAGTTGCTGGTTAGATTCTTTGAATTTACGTAGCATTTCCTAAACCCAATATCTTGTACTGCTCATATAATAAGGTTATTTATTAAGTTAAGGCTATTGAATGTTATTTAACATAGAACAGAACGTGATAAGTAAAAGTATTTGTGTATTCCAATAATATTATCTGTTAACGTACTACATAGATGCTGATGTCAATGGCTCTTGTCTTTGTTTATTTATTTTTCTTTCTTGAGACGAAAATTATTCCTTCGCTTCATACTGTGTACTTAAAATTACGCATCTTATATTAAACATTGTTTGAACCCATTAATTATGAATGTGAAAAAAATGAATGTGGTTTTATGATGCCTTAGTAAATCTCTTTTTTTAGTGAACCTTTGTCACTTCCAATAAAAACGAGGAATATTTCTTCGAATTTTCGTTGTATTACGTATTTCAAAATGTCCACAACATTGAATTTTACTCTCAACCATAAAACTTTTTTCCAATAGTAATGCCAGCGGATGATGAATTTTAATCAACATCCTACTAACTGGGAAACCACAGTCAAATGCTCTCGAGAGCAAACAGGATCAAAATAAAACGTAATAATAAAAATATGTTAAAACTTATAGTGCGCTCTAGGTATATCCTTGTTCAGGCAATTTCAGTAGTGATCCTGGATTGGTTTAATTTTATGTAATTCTGTGGACAGCCTATTCTTTAAAAAAAGTACACTCACTGAAACTCGAAGGGATGGGGGGGGGGGGGGGGGGGGGGGGGGGGGGGGGCTTGGAACCAAAATCGATTAGCAAGCTCTGAAACGCAAATAGAAATTTTGAATTCACTACCTTTTGTAGTGAGGAAGCGAAGTCAAATGACCCATTGTGTGCCCCAACGTACCATAAATGTGTTCCGTCTTTCAATAAATATCCCTCGATCCCTCTATCTAAAATCAAACTAACGTACGGATAGGAAAGCAGTCTGAGAAATGTGTGAGGTGTGATGTAGAGGTGGCAATTAATACGTTAAACTGAAAACAGCGAGACGTCATGGTATTAACAAAATTACAAAATTAATTTTGTAATTAATTTTTAAACTAAAAATTATAAAATTAATTATCTACAGATTTGCAGTGAAAAATGAAAAAAATTAAAATCAAATTTCTATTTCAAGAAAACCCTCGATTTCATTGAAAAACTAACGTTTTTTAATATTAAAACATAGTTTTCTCCCCTAATTAGCAAAGTAAACGTAAAATAAATAACACGGTTGAAAAAATGAAATCCTGGCGCAGTTTTTAGCTCTTGCATGTTGAAAAAATATTGGTTCTTATAGTTCAATTCACGATTGAAAAAACCTCAATTAGGTAAAATTTGTTTTTGAGAGGGCTTTGCTTTTAAGGGGAACTAGTTTTTTGACATAAAACTGGTAGTTGACAATTTCTTCGCACTGAAAGAGCTCTAATCTCATAACAATATAACATAATATAATACGATAATTTTTTTATTTTATTTAATCAACTTCAAACTGTAACCAACAGATTTTGGAGAGAACTTATATTTTCCTAGAACTTCATTTGTGTCTACTTCCTTGCAGCAGAGTTATGGATAAGAATTAGCCTCAACTGATCAGGGGGTCAATTGATTCAGCGTCAAAAATTAGATGGAAAACAATACTCCATGCGCCAATATTAAAAAAATAAAAATAAATAAAACATTAAAAATACCCATTCGTCACTTATAGACACCTTGGGTGTGAGCAAATCATTTTGGAAACCATCTTATTGGATTCAGAGTGCCAGAAAACATACAAAACCATAGTTTTTAGAGACAACATATTCCATCGGTTTGAGGTTGTGTCCCGAAATCGGCCATTTGGCACTTCTATGAGACGGACGAACGTTTTTTTTTTTATTTTTAAATTTGATTTTTGGATTCTACGCATCTAGAAAAGTAAACCAACACATTTTGAGGGGTGGTTAGAAATGATGTGCTATGTAATTTATTTAACTGTGTTTCCCTGGATACGTAGTTAGGTGAGTAACCAAGGCAGTGACGAGCACGTAAAGCAAGTTTTCGGGAAGAGGAAGCCCGTCACCTACGCATAGGATGTAGCTAGCATATTGAATTTCCTGTTCCTTACCCAACATGAAGCTACTGTATGTCATAAGTTCAGGGACGCTTAGCTGAATTACATTCGAACTAACACGGTCTGGAAATCGTTTACGAAGCATCAAAGGAAACAGCATTAATAGACAGGAAGATATTAAAGAATTCCCCACAAGATATTCTTCCTTAGAAAGGACAAAGGTTATATCTTCTAGATATCCCTTCAATTCAATTGTTTCAATTGTGGGAGGACCAATGACTTACGTCTTTGCCTGATAATGCCCATCTCCAATCTCCCCTAGGTGCCCCTTGAAGTTGCAAAAATACCTTACGTAGTTTGAAATTTACCAAATTTAAATAAGAGAAAAATCCTTCATAATTTAAGTATCCTGCGGAAAAAATTCGAAATTCGGAGTTTGCTATCTAGGGAAAATCCATCTTGAGATCCATAATTGATAGGGAAATAATAACAAGTGTGAGAAAAGATATTTCACATAATTTTGGAACCTTAAAGGTATTTCTGAGAGAAAGAACCATCGAGGAATTTTGTTGGCATTCTTAGGAGTTTTCCCCTTTCTCAGATAGGAGTAGACTCCAATCGATACTCCCATGCATGGGAAAATACCTTCGATGTGCTTAGGAACGCCAAACTTGGCCCATACCACCCTACCTCATGAGATTCTTCCGACAAGAATCTTGACCCACCGTCGCATAACTGGGTCGCCTTGGGAAGCCAAGAGCGAGTCGGGGAAGCTTAGCTGCGTTCCAGCATCTTCACTTCACTTCTCTTCTAGCGGGGCTAGTGAACTCGGATGAACTTGCCCCTCACAGACACCCAAAAGTAGGACAGCAATATTACGCTCAACCCCATAACGGTCCGTCACATCCACGTAATAGCTTTCTTTAGCAGAGCCTTCGCTCCTCCGCCTTTCCCGCAGCCCCGTTACTGCGCATATCGTAATGTGGGTTGGCTGAAATGGCCATACGATGAAACATGCATATCAAGCCATTTTCCAACAACCGCACTGTATCGGTTGTAGGGAGTTGGACAAAAATCTAAAAACTTGCAAAGTGGAAGGAAAGACTTGTTGATTACAAATACACACCACTTAAGGAGACGCGGTAGCAAACAATTTGAGAAAAATCGATTTTTTTTTCTTTCATAAAACGATGTATTAACATCTAGGAAACAGTTAAATTCAATAAAGTCAAATTTATGCTTACAAATGCGTAAATTTTTTTGTTTAAGTACAGGCCGGCAGCATAGGCTGGCTAAATGGTTGCTCTGTCGTCTTTATTCTTAAATAACGGTTTACTGGTCCTTTCTTTCTTTTTTTTTTTTTTTTTTTTTTTTTTAATTCGTGTAGAACCACCCGTTCTTAATAAATAATCAAAATAAAACGTAAACACGAAATTGGGCCACTAAAAATCACAAAGAAACCATAAGATGTAAGATGTATGATAAGAGTCTCTTCATCAATTTCTTCTTTGTCTTTATTTGACTGGGCTACAACCATGGGTATTATGTTTATATTATCCATGGATGACATAGTTAAGCTATCATGATACAACAATTCATTTCAGATAGGTCTAGGGAAAGCAAAAACAGCTTCTATTTGCATAATGCGTTGCGACGTCATGAAAAGATGGATGCTGTTGGTTTTTCTGCTCTCCTGTAAAGTAATGTTTTTTCATGTTCACAGGCGTTTTTCTTCGGAACGGTTGACCCTATTCGGTTGAGTTTTGTTTTGTTTTGAAGAAGAGATTTGGGCCAAGATATTAACGTAGCGGTTTTACAAAATGTTGATTTCAACTGCCACTAGATGTTTCTGAAGTAAAAAAAAATGATGACATTTATTCCATGATACCTACGAATTCGTGTTTTTGAGATACCTACCTGGAAACCCCCATGTTAATTGAAAATTGAGAATATAAGGAACAAAAAGAAAAAAAAGCATTGAAATTGGTTGCAGGGGGGCTGAGGAAAACACCTTTAAAAAGAGGGCTATAAAGGGCGGGAGGGGCGTAGGTGCCGGGTCCCCTTAAGGGGTCGCAAAGTCGTCTTTGCAGTTTTTTGAGAAAACAATTTTTTCTTTCAAAATATTTTTTCTTTCAACATAACGTGTATCATGTTTAATAAGATTTCAATAAAACATATTACACTGTAAAATAAATAATGAATTTATCCTGAAATGTACCCTTATACAAGAATAAGTGCAAGTTAGCAAACAAATAACTCATTTTGGTTTATTATTTCCAATAATAAGCCTATGTGATCGTATAGCAAAAAATTTTTATAACCCCCCCTCAAACTTTGTCACTTTACGTTTCAAGGTGCGTAGAATCCAAATTTGAAATGTCCGTTCGCCGTTCACCGTCCGCCGTCCGGGCCATAAAAGGCCTTATAAGTTACTTGAAAAATCTGTTCTTACGCACATAGACTCCACTTGGGGTCTAGTTGGTCCTAACTTCTCGCCAGCTCGATCGCTCCACTCTCATGGGTGCTATGAGCCAAAAATAGGTGAAAAAGTGTCTGTTTTTGTGCATATTTCAAGTTGTATAGAAATCGGAGAATTATGAGTGAAAAGAAAATGTTAGCTATTAATTTTATGGGAAAAAAAGGATTCTAAATGATACTCTTCCATTCAAAAAAATATTTTGGATTTTAGGCTATTTTTTGCAATTTTATAGATTTTTTAAAACAAAATTTAATGAAGAATTTTTGAATGTTCTATTTCATAGTTGATAAACTTTATTTTACCAATCTTAAGCTAAAAAATATCAATTTAACAATTCTTAGCCATTTTCAGTGATTTTGTCAGCACATTTTTTGAAATTTGACCAATTAGATGATATCAATATACAGTATAGGTAACACTTTTATGTGTTGGAAAGATGACTTGGTAATAAATTGTTTTGTTTATCAACTATATTAAAAAGCGTAAAATTGTGAGATTCCGCTGCTGTAATGGATTGAACCCATTTGTGAGGTCCGAAGCTCCGAGTTCCGATACTAAATATACTATAAGCGGCGTTTAATAATTATGGACCATAGATCTACGTAGATGGGCTGTCTAATACATAAATAATAAACCTTTGTGTAATAATTTGCAGCGTTTTTCTCTTAGATATGAATTTTAGATTTGTAGACATTCCCCTGCAAAAATACGAATGTATTAATTGTGTCGAAATTGCGCGTATGTAATGGCAACTTATCTCAATTGAAATATTTTATTGTGTGTGTGTGTGTGTGCGTGTTTGTGTGTGTGTGTGTGTGTGTGTGTGTGTGTGTGTGTGTGTGTGTGTGTGTGTGTGTGTGTGTGTGTGTGTGTGTGTGTGTGTGTGTGTGTGTGTGTGTGTGTGTGTGTGTGTGTGTGTGTGTGTGTGTGTGTGTGTGTGTGTGTGTGTGTGTGTGTGTGTGTGTGTGTGTTTGTGTGTGTGTGTGTGTGCGCGTGTGCGTATGTGCTTGTATGTCTGTGGGGCACCTGCTGGTTTAATTGAGTATGTTGCCTGTCATTACCACAAAGGCATGACCGTCCTCGAGGCACTAGGTGAGGAGTCGGAGGATGTTGTCTTCGGGGTGATCCTCTGTCGTCACTCCTCAAACCTAGATGTGGATATGGTCTTGGGTAAGCTACCAGCTGGAATAGGGATTGATCTCGCCCCTAGAGTGCGACTAGTTGCATTGGCGTTTACCGATGATGTCTTCTTGCTTGCAGAAACCCGTGAGGGCTTGCAAATCGCCCTTAAACTCGGGGTACCCCTGACCCAGCTGTGAACGGAGCCCACCGTTTGCTGGGGTAAGCTTTGTGATTGACCAGAGCCATTGGACAAAAAGAAGATGGAGCCGTATGCGAACTCCGTTCGCTTCTTCGATCAGTAATATAATTGCGAAGGAATTCTCACCTCACAAAATCGAGTTGGGTTTTTACAACGTCTGTCACCAATAAATTGGACTTGAGAAGCATGAGCGCGGGTTGGTACAGTTAAGCATAAGAAGATAGTGCTACAGTTTAACATAAAATCAAGTCAAATGCAAGTCTGACGATGCCTTATGTTTGCTACCGCTTGACGTGACATCTGACTTACTGCGTCAACTGCCAAAACTTCATTAACGTGATATCTGACAGCTACTGCATCAACTGCCAAACTCCATTAGTTACCACTAGGAAGCGAAATTGGTTGTAATGAAGGTAGGTATCTACTCGTCCGTTGCGAGCGGTTTTTGCTTTTATAATTCACCATTTTATCATCACTGGTGAAAACGTGAATGTTTAGTGCACCATTGAAATAAAAATGTTGTTTTTTTTATATATTTGAACCATTGGTATATGGACGTGTCATATCGTATACCAACAACGGCCATAATATCAGCTGGTCTAAACCCTGGGGCAGCTGTCCAAACCCAGACTTGTGATTCAGTTAAAATTCGTAGATAACCCCTGAATCGAGTATATCTCGTGTGTTTGCTGTCCCTGGGGTCGGTTCCATTTCTAGATAGCCAGCCCAAGTGCGGCTTGGTCTCCTTGGTCCAGAAAGAGTTGCCAGCATAAGATGAAAGTGGTGGATGAAGAGTGCTTTGTCATAGGACACTCACCCATCCCCGCCCGACCTGTGTGGGGGTTTGGCAGTACCTTGGAGTTGACATCAAGAATGTCCCCACCATTGCTGATGCAAACCATGCAGACCTTGGTGGAGCACTAACTGGTATCACCAAGGCTCCATTGAAGACACAGCAGAAGCTGCAGTGTGGGGAGGCTGCTTGGGTTAGATCGTGAAGTTTGCTCTGCTGTGTGCTCTTGGCTGGAATTCCCACCTGGTGTCCCAAGAGCGAACGTCCACGCACCTATCAAGGTCTGTGGAGTCGGTATTGTCCCTTTCTCAGCCAGCATCCCATCTTTACTCTACCAGTGCCTGCTCGCCCTTAGGGGATCGAGCTGGGAAGTTGCTTGGACTACTGCTTACTAGTGACAGAACAGTAGACATCCCTTGCCGTGCCTGTCAGGGTAAAAATGAAAACCTGTACCATGTGATACAGCAGTTTCCTCGAACTGGCAGTGGTTACATTCTCATCACGATAAGGTTACGAAGCAGATAGCAGGTGCTTCGTCTTCCACTGTTGGGATGTCGATAGGGATATTGTTGCCATCAAGCCCAATGGGTCTGCCATAATCCTGGATTTCCATGTTTCTAGTGGAAGCGTGGACAAGAAGCAGACCTGATAAAGCTGATACGATAAGCAAATATACTATAAATGATCTGCGGCATGCGGTATCCAAGTTAAAGGAGTGGCAGCTAATAAAATCAAGGTCATGGCACCGGGTGTGGTGTGCGGAAAACGCTACACAGTTACTCGAGTTGGGTACCTCGATGAGAGTCCTCCCTGGTATCACCACCCATATCATCGTACTTCAACAGGTGGTAATTTCATCAGGGTACTTCCTTTCATTTCACATTTCCTCCTCCTCCTTCTGCAACTTACTCCATCCCTAGTGCTGGTGTCGGGTAAACCTGGGCGTCCTTCCCACTTCTTTCAGTTATTTTGTATTGAAATTTAAAGTTGTGATCCTCCTTCTTTGAGGGGAGTTTTCTATTTAAAAATAAATTAAATTGTTAAATAAAAACGATTGTTGTTGAAGTTTGATTGGTTGGTGAAGTTGGAGTTAGAACATACCAAAAACACTTCAAATTATTACACAAAGTTTTGATTCAAAAAATTCCCTGACATTTGGTCGTTTTTTGCCGAATTCCCTGACATTCCCCTTACTTTTCCCGAGGCGAAAAATTCGCTGACATTTCCAGATTTTCCCTGGTTTTTCCAGTTGGGGGCCATGTTTGATGTTTTGTTTGGGTTTAGTTACCTACTAGGTAACCGAAGTACCATCCTACTAGTGTGAAGCACTCACTATCACAAAATACAAAGTCGCACTGGTAGCGGCGACAATTTTCATTCCTGAACGTCATTTCTACGGAGGCATGCAAATTACTCTCAGTGTTGACAACACTTGTAGGCAAGCGGATTTTTTAACAACTTAACCATTACGAATTTTCCTATTATAATAGCTGATTGTGATATTGAAAACCACTATCACAGATCTGTCGTGCTAGTGTTGTTAGAGTGAATGGAAATTTTAAATTTCCCTGACATTTCCCTCATTTTCCCTGACCAAACCTCAGATTTCCCTGACAAAAATTGAAGTCAAATATTTTTTTCTTGTCATTTTGAAGTAGGTACAACGCACAACCTTTAATGCTTCTAAAACGATAATCGTATAATTTAAGAGAGAAAAAAAAACCAACCTACTCCAGCATTCTGGTGGTAATATTAAAGGGCAAGGGAAAAAATATGCATTTTTTAAGAAATTTCATTTTTAAAAGAATGTATTACCAATTTTTAAAAAATCGCAGTTAGACATTGACTCCCAAAAAAGGAATGGTTTTGAGTACCTACATACTTAAGGTAACTAAAAACCTTAAAAGCTTAGTAAAAAGCACCAAATGGCCAATTCGGTTAAAAATCGTTAACTTTACATTTTTAGCAGAATATTACTCAAATAAAGTTTGTCAACTATTATTGATAAATAACAGTTTATTCATCAGAATATTCAAAAATATATGCATAAAATCGTACTGAAAAATGTCCTTGAATTTCATTATGTGCGAAAAAATCAATAAAAACTTCAGAAAAAGCTAGAAATCCAAAATCAGTTTTTAAATAGCAGACCATTATTTAGAATGCTGCATGAATTTTTATTTAATATTTTACGGTCCCTCAATTTGTAATCTGAAGCGATATGTTGAAGCTCAAATTTTATTAATTTAAAATGAAGAAAAAATATATATACGACATTGATATTTCTTAGCTCTGAGGGTAATTCCATATTTTTGTCCAACAGCAAAAACGTCACGCTTACTTTCACATACAACTAAATTGTTGCTACAGAGACTTCCTGATTTTCCGTCCCACAAAAATCGTTCGTTGGTAAGCCGTAAGTTATCCCTCGGATAGGCGCGGCATCAAATTGATACAGAACTTGGCTTTGAAGGGTTGCAACGACCGCTATCGCATGCGGAAGGGGGCCCTTTTCCCTCTACCTAACTTCAATCCGTCTTCAGAATCAGTTGACCTTCACGCGTCGAAGGAGTGAGCTACAGAGGTACGGCTGGTTTTAATCAAATTGATACACCGCGCCCATCCAGGTAATTTACAGATTACAAGAAGATTGAAAATTTCAATGGCAGTGATGAAGATCACCCTCAGGAACAGCCGATGCAACTGCGTTCTGCGTTCAGAGCACTTGAAACCTATTTGTAAAAATTGTTACCAAAAAGTAAATTTAGCTCAATAAGAAAATTGGCACCTAAAAATTTCTCTTAACATACGTTTGTTACCACAAATTATGTGCTTTACTTAAAATTTTCGTTCTTTTTTTCTAGTTTATTATTTCGTTCCTTTGAGTTTACGAGTGTAGTTCCTATCTATAGACTTGTCTTTTTTCCATAAAACGTTTGCTGTAAACGTAGGTAGGTAAAGATTTAAACTCATTTGTGAAGAATGCTGCCAAAAAATTGTTTACTAAATAAGGAAATACGTAACAATTATGCCTAGCTCAAATTATTAGTTACCTAATTTTTCAACCTCATAATTTAATTTCTTGAATTTTTCTATAATGTTATAGTTGTTTCTCTACCTATCAGCTTGTTTGCTAGTCCAATAAAACTATTGGTTTGAACAATGGTTAACTTCATACTATTTCCCTTAACCCATTTCCGTTAGGAGGGGATTGTATCAATTGTATCAAAATGATACACCGCGCCTATCGCCGTTTTTTTTAGACCGAGCTCATCCGAGGGTTATTATACAAGACTCCACATTTCAATGGGCCAATTTTCCTCATCGAACCCCCCTGAAAAGCCGTAGATTATGTACCTATACAAACTAGTTGTTGGGACTCTCACTGGATGAATCCACTAGTCTGCTGGGTTTGCTCCTAGTTCAATATTCTGTTGATTTTTTGCTTCCGAGACTGCAAGGAAGCGGAAGCTTTGTTTTCACTTTCGAAATGAAAAAATTTTTTTTGCTCCAAAATCAAAATTTCCACTCGCATTTGGCGTTTCAGAGCCTCCTGAACAAATTTGGTTCCGTGTCTGTCTGTCTGTCCGTCCACATTTCCTTGTAACAGCCATAACTTCCACAATTTTGATCCGATTTTAACCAAATTTTCAGGGATCGTGCGGGTTAAGCTCTAGATGGTCCCCTATCAACTTCATCATGATCGAATCAACGGTAGCTTCTGCGCAGGCACTAACGTGAATTCCTTGTGACGGTCATAAACTCGGTCAATGTTGAACGGATTTCGGTCAGATTTTCAGGGATGATGTGGGTAAGGTCCCTTCAGGTCCCATAAGACAATCATCATAATTGCATTAGCGGTACACTCTGCGCATGCGTGAACGAAATATTCTTGTTACGGTCCTTGCAACAGCCGTAATTTCCACAATTTTGATGCGATTTTCTTCAAATCCCCTATCAGTTCCGTCATGATCGAATCAACGGTAGCCTCTGCGCAGGCGCAAACAAAATTTTCTTGTTTCGGTCATCTCAGGCAATTGTGAACGGATTTCGGTCAGATTTTCAGGGATGATGCGGGCAAGGTTTCTTGAGGTCCCGTATCACATTCTTCGCGATCATCAGCAGCGGTACGCTAGGCGCTATGTTACGGTCACAGCTAATTTTATCGGATTTTGTTCAAATTTTCAGAGATGATCCCGGTGGAGTCCCTTGAGGTGCCATACGAATCGTACGGTACTACCAGTGATTGTGCCCATCATCCTGTAAATCAATTAAAAACTCCTTCAGTTTTGATCCGATTTAGACGAAATTTTCGGGGAACAGGCGGACTACATCCTGGATAGTCCCATATTAAAATCAAAATTTTCCTTATTAATTTCATTTATTATATGTACCATTCAGCTTCCAATTTCCCACCTTATTAATTCCCTGATTCCAGAACCGGTCGTTTCTAGTTTTCTGAAATTTAATGGTGACGTACTGTGAAGGTCACGAGGAAGCTCATGTGCCATTTCCTTGGCAGTGTATTTTACATGTGGTTTACTGCTAGGTGATGTAGTAAACAGAGGAGCCAATGACATATCCTCGCTTACTATTACTCTTTGAGCAATTTAACTAGCACTCGATAACTATTTTTGTCATTCGCATAACTCACCTATGAAATAATGTGTAGTATGATAAAGTTCGCGATTCAGGATTGATTGTTTAGGAGTTACAATATACCTAAAAACAGTATACATTGTTACACAAAGTTTTTATTTAAAAAAATAAGTTTTTATTCATTTATTAAATAAAACGTTCCTTCAATTTAAAACAAAAATTAGAGTAAAACTTTATATAAATAATATCTACATAACAAAAAACAGTCTTTCAATTGGTAAATAAGTAGGTACTGTAACACAAAATGTCTACTGTAACACAAACAGTCTTTCAATTGGTAAATAAGTAGGTACTGTAACACAAAATGAACGAGTAGAAGGTTGAGGTAGGTAAGGGAAAGTAATTTTCCCATTTAACCAGGTCGCATACGTTTTACGGAACTTTCGTTCGTCACGGTAGCATTTAAGCCATTTTACTTTAAACTGGGCGCACCAATTTGAAATTGATTTCAGAACATTACCTTTGTCTTCATCAGTGAATGTATCAACATTAGTTTTATGTATAATGAAATCAAAAACCGCCTGGGATTCGGCCGTAACTGTGTTTTCTTCATGCCAAACGCTGAAGATCTGCTCTCGAGGACAGCCTCTTTGTAAAACTGAAATAGATAAAACTAAACTTAGAGCAGTTTAGAGCACTTAATTTTGGATTCAAATTTTACTATACGTATGAACGAGTGGATGTACGTCTATTTCAAACTCAATACAGGTCAATATCGTCTTTGACAGCCCAAAGAAAACGAACATGACATTATTTAGCTTTTGATACACCATTTATTAATGCCATTCAAATTGGTAAAATCTCATAAATAATTTTAATAACGGATTTTTCTTACCTATCTTAGATGTATCCATCGCTGGAAAAAGGTATTTCTTCACCCAATCTTGACAAACGGCTGAATACTAATGAAATACACTGCCAAGGAAATGGCACATGAGCTTCCTCGTGACCTTCACAGTACGTCACCATTAAATTCCAGAAAACAAGGGACTCTACCGGGATCATCTCTGAAAATTTGAACAAAATCCGATAAAATTAACTAAGCTGTGACCTTAACAAAAACATCACTTTCGCGCATGTGCCTAGCGTACCGCTGCTGATGAGCGCAAAGAATGTGATACGGGACCTCAAGAAACCTTGCCCGCATCATCCCTGACAATCTGACCGAAATCCGTTCACAATTGCCTGAGCTATGACCGAAACAAGAAAATTTTGTTTGCGCCTGCGCAGAGGCTACCGTTGATTCGATCATGACGGAAGTGATAGGGGACCATGTAGAGCTATACCCGCACGATCCCTAAAAATTTGAAGAAAATCGCATCAAAATTGTGGAAATTACGGCTGTTGCAAGGACCGTAACAAGAATATTTCGTTCACGCATGAGCAGAGCGTACCGCTGATGCAATTATGATGATTGTCTTTTGGAACCTCAAGGGACCTTACCCACATCATCCCTGAGAATCTGACCGAAATCCGTTCAACATTGACCGAGTTATGACCGTCACAAGGAATTCACGTTAGCGCCTGCGCAGAAGCTACCGTTGATTCGATCATAATGAAGTTGATAGGGGGCCATCTAGAGCTTAACCCGCACGATCCCTGAAAATTTGGTTAAAATCGGATCAAAATTGTGGAAGTTACGGCTGTTACAAGGAAATGTGGACGGACAGACAGACAGACACGGAACCAAATTTGTTCAGGAGGCTCCGAAACGCAAAATGTGAGTGGAAATTTTGATTTTGGAGCAAAAAATTTTTTTTCATTTCGAAAGTGAAAACAAAGCGTATAGGTACTAAGGTTGTCTTTCAAATAGTCAATCATTGTTTTTCAGTATTTTATTTTTTTCCCCTTTTTGGGCTCATAAAACTGCGTTTTTGACCACTGTGCGACGTGAAGAATTTGCTGATGATTCCAGGTTTTCCCTAACTTTTCCAGATGGGGGCCATCCTGGAGTATCATCACTAGGGGACTTGTTGAGCTCATCTGTCGCATCGCAGCCCTCGCACGCATCTCTCGTGCTCAGTCCTTGATCAGCGGTCGAGGTCCCGCTCCCGCCCGTCCCCGGCAGAGTGCAAAGGTTCGTGGCCTGAAACTGGGTCGTAGGCCACCACGGCCGCCAAGTACCCACGAGGAGGGGGAACCGTTAGGTACTACGGTACCTACGCCGACTTGAGGAGGCGGACTGCAACCCACTGCAGCAACGGTTCCTTTTCCTCCTCAAGTCGGCGGGAGTAGGTAGAGTATCATTGTCACAACCGCAGGAATCCCAAAGGGGTGGCGGGCAGGGGGGGGCCTCGCCACGCACTTGTCGGCCTAGATAGCTCCGCGAGTGTGAAAGGGGCAGCCAAGTTCAATGGCTTGGCCCCGGCGGGGGTGGCGGTTACTTCAGCGGTTACAGGGAGATGTCCGGATGACCGTCATCCGAGCACAACGCGATTACCCGCCCGCCACTCCGGCCCATCACCAGGGGCGGATCCAGGGGGGGCGGCAGTGGTCCAGAACCCCCAAAAACGTGATCGAAATTCCTAGCGACTTTAATTGTACCACTTTTGCTTACAAAATGAGTAGGTCTTATGTTTAAGAGTGCGTACATTCCAAAAAAAAGTTCCAGTCATGCAGCATGGTCGTATGAGCGAATTTTTGTAAATCATAATACTATACAGATGATTCCCTCGCAGATGCAATAAAAATTTGGGTGAAACTACATTAAAAATGGAGTAAAATGCCGCCAACCGCATATTTTTATCTCAATCCGTTCTCGAGATATGATTTTTTAAAGATTTTTTCAGGAAAACCGTGTTTTTTTCCTTTTAAACTCAAATTTCTCCACTTTACTTTTTTCAGTTTTAACTTTTGACCAACTTTAAATTTACTATAAGAATAGTGTACTTGGGTTCTTAAAAACTACCATCCAAAGGCCCTCACATCAGCTCAAACATTGACGATTTTGAAAAAAGAATATTTCTGAAAATCTTTAAAACTTTACTACTCTTCCAAAACGAATCCTGGAAACTGGCAAATCTCATGAAAACTGCTTCGTCTAATACTCTTTCCAACGGTATAATCAAGTTTACTTTTATTTAGTTATTAAGTGGAGAAAATTATTTTTTAATGTTAAAACATGTGGGTTTTTCAATGAAATAGGTTTTCTCGAAAGATGACCCACCATGAACCTACGAGTATGGGGTCGGTTTCTATGTATTTTTTCACGCTGTATCGAATGGTAACATTTGTAGATCTCTCCAACTCTGTTGTAACCGAGTTTTACACTTAAAATCGCAAATGTTTAGTTTGTTTGTTACGATTAAATGTATGTGTGTTATGGGGTAAAACTAGTTAATTAAAGTGTAAAACTCGATTATAACGTAGTTGAGAGATCTGCAAGAGTTTCCATTTGATCCAGCGAGAAAAAATACATAGAAACCGACCCCATACTCGTTGGTTCATGGAGGGTCATCTTTCGAGAAAACCAACAATTTCATTGAAAAACCCACATTTTTTAACATTAAAACATAATTTTCTCCACTAAATAACAAAATAAAAGTAAACTTGATTATACCGTTGGAAAGAGTTTTAGACGAAGCAGTTTTCATGAGATTTGCCAGTTTCCAGGATTCGTTTTGAAAGAGTAGTAGTTTTATAGATTTTCAGAAATATTATTTTTTCAAAATCGTCAATGTTTAGCTGATGTGAGGGTCTTCGGATGGTACTTTTTAAGAACCCAAGTACACTATTCTTATAGGAAATTTAATGCTGATTCCGAGAATGAGGTTGAAAGTTAAAATTAAATTAGGTAAAGTGAAGAAATCCGAGTTTAAAATGAAAAAACACGGTATTCCTGAAAAAACCTTTAAAAAATCATATCTCGAGTACGGATTGAGATAAAAATATGCGGTTGGCGGCATTTTACTCCATTTTGGATGTAGTTTCACCCAATTTTTTTTTTGCATCTGCGAGGGAATCACCCTGTATAATATTAGATTTTTTGAAATTTGAGCTTTTCAAATTCAAATAGAGGTTTTAAATTTTTAGCTTTTTGCAGTTTTCATCGATTTTTTAGCAAATTTTAATGAATTTTAAGTACATTTTACAGCATAATTTTTTACATAAATTTTTTAATGTTCTATTTCATAGTTCATAGACTTTATTTGAGCAAAATTCTACCAGCAAATATAAATTAAACGATTTGTAGCCGTTTTTAGCTATTTTTAGTGATTTTTTTGTACATTTTTTTTTGAAATTTGACCAATTTAATGTGCTCAAAAAGTGTTGTCCAACGAACTCATCCTTTCTTTTGAAATGCTTGATTTTTTGGCGAAAGAACGAAGTTTTTATCTCAATTCTATCGAGAGTTATCGTCTGGAATGACACATACATATATATACTTATACAGATTGGTAGGTTTTCTCGACTGTATTCTATAAAAATAATTTGAAGTTGGGGGATCTTGAGGTTCAGTCAGTGATTAGGTTTTCATCGGGCCATATATTCGATTTATTTGTAAATCTTCATCAGGGCTATACAACACAAGAATATAAGTAATATAGAATTAGTCATAACAGTAGGATAGTCAACTTAGTAGGATATATAGGTACACTTTCTCTTGGTGTTGTAATAATTATTGTTACATACCTTAGATGGGGGTTTGCTTTTTTCCCTTCACATAAGTTGAAACTTGATGAGAACAAACACTTGTTTAAATGCCATTGTTACACTGAATAGAAGTTTCTTGTGCTTAGAATGAAAGTAGGTAAGAAGATTTGTAACTGTTTTATTTAGCTATGGTGTGACCATGTGTTTGATGGTTGGTTGTTCTCTTCTGTTTTGATGGCTTGTTTGTTTTGTTTGTGTGGTGTTGTTGTTGTTTGATTTATGGTGTATTGTTATTTGTGTTGGGTTGTTACTGTGGTGTGTGGCGTTTGTATGGTGATGGATGATGTTAATGGCTATTGTTTTGTTGAATGTTAGGGGTGGAATTCATTATTAAGTTTGAATATATTTGACTAAGTTTTGCTGTATCTGTCTTAAGATTGCATGTGTTTGGGGTTTTTCTTATATAGGCCATTTCTTTTATTTGTCTCTTTGCCAAATTCTGTTCAATGTCTACTATTTTTGTATTATCAAAGTCAAAAATGTGATTATTAGAGAGGGAGTGTTGGGCTAGTGCGCATCTATTATTTTGGAGGTTTATATCAGATCTATGTTGTGATAGGCGATTGGATAAATATTGCTCTGTTTGGCCTACGTAATTGGCTGTACAGTCTTTACATTTTATTGAATATATTAGGTTACTTTTATTCATTATAGGTATTTTTGATTTTGTTTTTGAATAAATAAGATTGTTAAGGGTTTTTTTATTTTTGAAGGCTATTTTGCAATTTGTTTTCTTGGAAATGGATTTTTTAAGTTGCTCTGATAATCCTTTGACATAGGTCATACTTCTGAAAATGTAAGGGGTTGTTGGAGGTTCTGATGTATCTTGGTGTTCTGATTGCTGGTTTTCCAAGGGGTCATTTGAGGTGGGATTTCTATTAATTGATGTAGATCTTATGTCAGAAGTTGTTGGAGTCCTTGGGCTGTTGAAAACTATTGGATGAAGCACTGCCTCTACTCCCATTTGATGTCCCATTCACATATAAATTTGTAGATGATCTATATATAGCCATTCCAAAAAATACAGAAACTCTAGTGCTCGAAACATTCAATAAACTTTACACTAAATTACAATTCACCATAGAACTGGAAAATGATAAATGTCAACTCCCATACCTAGATATGCTCACTACAAGAAAATCAGATGGCACCATAGGAACGAACTGGTGGAGAAAACCACAGAAAACTGATCGGTATCTAAATTTTAAATCGCATCACCCCCTAAACCAAAAAATTAATGCAGCACTAAATTTAAAGCACAGAGCAATAAAACTCAGTGATCCTGAATACCACAATGAAAACCTATCAGTCATAAAAGAACTGTTACTAAAAAACAATTTTCCGAAATCTTTAACAAACTCAATAGTTTTCAACAGCCCAAGGACTCCAACAACTTCTGACATAAGATCTACATCAATTAATAGAAATCCCACCTCAAATGACCCCTTGGAAAACCAGCAATCAGAACACCAAGATACATCAGAACCTCCAACAACCCCTTACATTTTCAGAAGTATGACCTATGTCAAAGGATTATCAGAGCAACTTAAAAAATCCATTTCCAAGAAAACAAATTGCAAAATAGCCTTCAAAAATAAAAAAACCCTTAACAATCTTATTTATTCAAAAACAAAATCAAAAATACCTATAATGAATAAAAGTAACCTAATATATTCAATAAAATGTAAAGACTGTACAGCCAATTACGTAGGCCAAACAGAGCAATATTTATCCAATCGCCTATCACAACATAGATCTGATATAAACCTCCAAAATAATAGATGCGCACTAGCCCAACACTCCCTCTCTAATAATCACATTTTTGACTTTGATAATACAAAAATAGTAGACATTGAACAGAATTTGGCAAAGAGACAAATAAAAGAAATGGCCTATATAAGAAAAACCCCAAACACATGCAATCTTAAGACAGATACAGCAAAACTTAGTCAAATATATTCAAACTTAATAATGAATTCCACCCCTAACATTCAACAAAACAATAGCCATTAACATCATCCATCACCATACAAACGCCACACACCACAGTAACAACCCAACACAAATAACAATACACCATAAATCAAACAACAACAACACCACACAAACAAAACAAACAAGCCATCAAAACAGAAGAGAACAACCAACCATCAAACACATGGTCACACCATAGCTAAATAAAACAGTTACAAATCTTCTTACCTACTTTCATTCTAAGCACAAGAAACTTCTATTCAGTGTAACAATGGCATTTAAACAAGTGTTTGTTCTCATCAAGTTTCAACTTATGTGAAGGGAAAAAAGCAAACCCCCATCTAAGGTATGTAACAATAATTATTACAACACCAAGAGAAAGTGTACCTATATATCCTACTAAGTTGACTATCCTACTGTTATGACTAATTCTATATTACTTATATTCTTGTGTTGTATAGCCCTGATGAAGATTTACAAATAAATCGAATATATGGCCCGATGAAAACCTAATCACTGACTGAACCTCAAGATCCCCCAACTTCAAATTATTTATATATATATATATATATATATATATATATATATATATATATGTATATATATATATATATATATATACATATAAAAAAGCGTTAAAATCCAGGAATCATTTCAGAATGCCTCAAAACAGATTTCGATGAAGAAAATTTTTATTTTAAAATTTTTGGAGCCATTGCAATAGCTTTATTTTCTAAGAAAATTCGCTAAAAATCATGTTTTTATTCACTTTTGAGAATCAAAAATGGTCAAAAAGTGACATTTTTCGGCTTTTAGCGAATTTTCGTAGAAAATGAACCAATTGCAATTGCTCCAAAAATTTTTAAAATCATAATTTTCGAAAATTTTCTCCATTGAAATCCGTTTTTAGTTTAACGCTTTTTCATATGTATGTATATATCCAGCCCAGCTACCACTACAGCCCATTACCAGGGGCGGATCCAGAGGGGAGGGGAGGCACAGTGGTCCAGAACCCCCAAAAACGTGATCGAAACTCCTAGCGACATTAATTGTATCACTTTTGCTTCCAAAATGAGTAGGTCTCATGTTTTTGAGTGAGTCGATTCCAAAAATCATGTTTTCATTCAATTTTGAGAATCAAAACTGGTCAAAAAGTGACATTTTTCGGCATTTAGCGAATTTTTGTAGTAATTGTAGCATTTGCTCCAAAAATTTTAACATCATAATTTTCGAAAATGTTCTTCATTGAAATCCGTTTTGAGTTTAACGCTTTTTTATATGTGCGTATATATATCCAGCCCAGCTACCACTATAGCCCATTACCAGGGGCGGATCCAGGGGGGGGGGGGGGGGGGGGGGGCACAGTGGTCCAGAACCCCCAAAAACGTGATCGAAATTCCTAGCGACTTTAATTGTACCACTTTTGCTTCCAAAATGAGTAGGCCTTATGCTTTTGAGTGCGTAGATTCCAAAAATCATGTTTTTATTCAATTTTGAGAATCAAAACTGGTCAAAAAGTGACATTTTTCGGCTTTTAGCAAATTTTCGTAAAAAATGAAGCTATTGCAATTGCTCCAAAAATTTTAAAATCATAATCTTCGAAATTTTTCTCCATTGAAATCCGTTTTTAGTTTAACGCTTTTTCATATGTATGTATATATATATATATATATATATATATATATATATATATATATATATATATATATATATATATATATATATATATATATATATATATATATATATATATATATATATACTTGAATACACAAACCTGAAACCCTTGCAACACAAGTTCCTTCAATCTGCTCGCATTACATTGTACCATGTCATGTTATTTATATTACTAGGCGCCCCAAGGGGTCTCCATTCCAAATTTCGGCTTCATAGGTTGAATAGTAAAGAAATTAGCCCCGGATCTAACTAATAGCCCTGAGGGCTCTAGGCTAATATCAACAGGAACCTTTTCTGGAACTTGCTGATCACAATGGAGCAATCTCTATCAAAATTGGATCAGCAGTGTGGCCGTCTGTAGAGGACAAACAGACAAACTTAGATTTTTATTTATAATATGAGAGGACCAATCGGAAAAATAAAAGACGATAATAATGGAATTCCTTACCCTTTTTTGGAATTGAAAAAGAAATTGAATTTAAAACCCTCTCACCGCTCGCTGTGAGGTCTGTGTTCGGGACCGCGACCTATTTTAAGTTTAAAGAAACCCGTTCCTCCTTGCCCTCTGGAAAATAAGCTACACGGCCTTGTGGGAATAATCTTCTACCTCTCCAGATTACATTGTTGTTGTTGTCAAATTATCGTCGTCATGTAATAATTTATTTAATAGGTAACCAACTCTTGTTTTTCAATGAAAAATAGGTATGTAGAGAAAAAAGTACTCAGTCGTGCAGCATGACTAATAGGGAAAATTCTCAAAGAAAGGTTGTAGACAACATTAAATTAGGCACTTTTTTTAAGGTTTAAGCCGCACCTCAACCAGAAGGGTCATTATCGGCACAGAACAAGGTGTCCAAAGGGCCACTGTTTAGCCCCCAAAGTGGATTGAAAAAAACCCAAAAATGAAAGTAATAACAACAAAGACTAGATGTAAAATAGGCTAATGACTATATTCATGCTACTATACAGGGTGGCAGGGGATAAGTGACAAAAATTTGTTTTTTCTGGTAGTCTGCATCAAAAATGTAGTAAAATGCCGGCAACCGCATATTTTTATCTCAATCCGTACTGGAGAAATGATTTTTAAAGGGTTTTTTTTTTTCCCAAGAAAACCGTGTTTTTTTATTTTAAAATCGAATTTCTCTACTTTGCCTCATTTAATTTTAACTTTTGGCCTCATTTTCGGAATCAGCATTGAATTTCCTATAGGAATAATGTACTTGATTTCTAAAAAGTACCATCCGAAGACCTTCACATCAGCTCAAACATTGACGATTTTGAAAAAATAATATTTCTGAAAATCTTTAAAACTTTACTACTCTTCCGCAAAAAATCTTGGAAACTAGAAAATCTCATGAAAACTGCTTAATCTAATACTCTTTCCAATAGTATAATTAATTTTACTTTTACTTTGTTATTTAGGAGAGAAAATTATGTTTTAATGGTAAAAAATGTGGGTTTTTCAATTAGGTAAATTGTTGGTTTTCTCGAAAGTATGAACCTACGAGTATGGGGTCGGTTTCTATGTATTTTTTCTCGCTGAATCGAATGAAAACGCTTGCAGATCTCTCCAACTACGTTATAATCGAGTTGTAGGTACACTTTAATTAACTAGTTTTACCCCATAACACAAATACATTTAAGCGTAACAAACAAACTTAACATTTGCGAGTTTAAGTGCAAAACTCGGTTATAACGGAGTTGGTGAGATCTATAAATGTTACCATTCGATACAGCGTGAAAAAATACATAGAAACCGACCCCGTACTCGTAGGTTCATGGAGGGTCATCTTCCGAGAAAACCAACAATTTCATTGAAACCCCCACATTTTATAACATTAAAACATAACATTCTCCCCTAAATAACAAAATAAAAGTAAAATTAATTATACTATTGGAAAGAGTATTAGATTACGCAGTTTTCATGGGATTTTCCAGATTACAAGATTTTTTTCGGAAGAGTAGTAAAGTTTTAAAGATTTTGAGAAATATTATTTCAAAATCGTCAAAGTTTGAGCTGATGTGAAGGTCTTTGGATGGTACTTTTTAAGAACCCAAGAACATGATTCTTATTGAAAATTTAATGCTGATTCCGAAAATGAGGCCAAAAGTTAAAATTAAATGAGGCAAAGTAGAGAAATTCGAGTTAAAAATGAAAAACAACGGTTTTCTTGAAAAAAAAAAAAAACCTTTAAAAATCATGTCTCGAGTACGAATTGAGAAAAATATGCGTCTGGCGGTATTTTACTACATTTTTGATGCAGACTAACAGAAACATTTTTTTTTCGTCACTTATCCCCTGCCACCCTGTATAGTAGCATGAATATAGTCATTAGCCTATTTTACATCTAGTCTTTGTTGTTATTACTTTCATTTTTGGGTTTTTTTCAATCCACTTTGGGGGCTAAACAGAGGTCATCACTATACCCCTCAATTTTTTCCCCCTCCAAATTGCCTGTGGAGTCAATGATGGCGCTCCTTTTTGAACCAGGATGACAACATGGCTCCCCTTAGGATCGTGCCACTCCCCTTGTCCCTTTGGACACCTTGTTCTGTGCCGATAATGACCCTTCTATAGTAGCATGAATATAGTCATTAGCCTATTTTACATCTAGTCTTAGTTGTATTACTTTCTTTTTTTTTTTTTTTTTCCAATCCACTTTGGGGGATAAAATGTGGTCATCACTATACCCCTCATTTCCCCCCCCCCTCCAAATTGCCTGTGGAGTCCATGATGGCGCTCCTTTTTGAACCAGGATGACAACATGGCTCCCCTTAGGATCGTGCCACTCCCCTTGTCCCTTTGGACACCTTGTTCTGTGCCGATAATGACCCTTCTGGTTGAGGTGAAAGAATTGTTCGTCACATATCCCCTGCCAAAATCAGGAAAGTGAAATAAAACTACGACTAGATGTATATAAATGTATCACATATCAGATATCGTAGTTCGTAGTAGAGCTCAGCGGCTCTGAGGTACAACACCAGGGATCGGACCTTGTCTAGTCCGGGTAAAACGTCAACCCACTGAGAGGGCTGATGCTGGACTAGGAGGTCCACAAGGGCTGGACAGTCCTCCAGAACTGGACAGATCATCCCCACACCTCCTACACACAACATCTCGAGCTCCTGCATTAAGCAGGTGTCGGTGATTAAGACGGGTATGGCCAGTGGCAACCCGGTTCACCACTATTCGATCCCAACTTCCAAGGCTTTCTATTAGGGGATCATCAGAATATGAGTCCGTAATTGCCGAATTAGGCACTTAAATTCTGATCATTGAGACTAACCATATCCTTAATGAAACTAACGGGACACCCGTGTCGAGATCGCAAAGAAAATTTTAGAAGACGCAGCCGAACTCAAAAATTTGGTCAATTATAGGCTATTGTTCACTTATTATGAATCGTAGAGACCTGGGAATGGTTGCAATCAACTCAGCGCTGAAAAAACACTTCGACTGTGACACCCCACAAGCCGTATTGCCAGAAAACAGATGTTTAAACATTTTTTGGACCACTCAATAGTAAATTTGAGCCTGAAATTCTGGAGCAATCAGGCTGGCACACGAACTCGACTTGTCTTTTGCCGAGACGGCAAAACGCATGCTCAGACTTTCGGCGCATACTCAAACCCTAAAGTAGGTTAAACTTGATCAAAGAAACCACATGAAGAGGAAACTTTATCCGCTAGCACGGAGAAACATTGAAGCAATGAAACCTGTCGTTTCCATGCTAACAAAACATGTCTGTATTGTGTGACCCGAAAGAGATTCACAAATTTGCGAAATTCTTTACGTTCGCGCAGACGTCTCACACGTTCGATGGATGACTTGTAACTGTTGTAACTGCGGTAAGATGATTACCCTCACCATCGGGGTCTCTAGGAACTCTCTATTATTTGGATCGGTTGTTATTGGAAAATCATTATGAATTCAACTTAACTAGGAGAAGTTGACGATTGGTTGCCCCGTTTCAAGAGTGTGGCAGAAATTTTCGCTAGTCACATTTATAATGTGGCCCTCACCCAAAAATTTGTCAAAAGTTTCCTTCTCTTCAAGAAATAACACATAGGTCGTGAATATCTTTTCCGATATATGAGATCATTTATGATTTTCATCGTACCTGTCAAGGAGCACTCAAATTTCAACTTCCTAGAGTGGCCAGGAGAGAATTTAGCTCAATTAGCAGACCAGGAAAGTGCCCATCATATCAATAGTCTCTTAGTGTCCCAAAGGAGCTTTCTTTCAAATTTCAACTGCCTAGGGTGAACAGAAGAAAATTTAGCTCAATAAGTTCGCAAAAAAGTACCATGTCGAAATAATGTGACGCAAAAAGAGAGTGACAGCCTGTAAAAAATAGGTCCAGCCATAAAACATATATTCATGTCAACATAATCATGTTACTTAAGGTAAGAGAATACAATACAAGAGAGAGAATAGTGAATAGGTCGTAACTTCACTGGACGTGCCCCCTCCATTATAGCCTAACATGAACGCACTGCGAGGATGTATCCTCCCAACTGGTTGAAAATCTCTTTATTGACATGGCTGGGATTCATGATGTCAAAACTGGGATTCTATGTGTCGAATCGAGGGAGCATTGGTGGAATTCGAATTATTTTATAATGCAGAAATTTGGAGCCTTAGATATTTTGAAAAATTGAAAAAGTACAGACCAATTATATTAAGAGCTCATTAATGCTGCTGAGGAGTACACCTGGTTATTTGCTGAGGTTGGAGACTGGTCGTGGTAGGTTGTGTGTAAGAATTTTCGATAGAGCAATGGGGTGGCTTTTAAGCTTGTCGAAAATGAACTCAAACGGATATCCGAATAGAACCTTCCAGAATAAGTTTAACTGGGCGGCGCAGATTAAAGAAATGATGTGCTGCACTGGGTTCGGGGGAGTCTGGGTAGGAGTAGACTACAAGGGGTTGCAAGAAAGGTGGAGTTCTATGGTTAGTTTTTATAGAAAGAAACTATTTTATGAGGATTTAGGGAGAATGTACCACTCTTCTTCAATTGATTATGGGAGTTTCTTCTTCAATTGATTATGGGAGTTTCCTTTTGTCCACTGCATCTAATACTAATCTGAAAAAATTGGGAGTAATTCAAAATAAAGCACTAAGGATCAGCATTGGAGCTATGCACTCTACACCAATTAACGCATTGGAAGCCGAAACAAAAGTTTGTCCACTACAATTTCGGAGACGACAATTGGCGGATAACTTCATGATTCCTAGAATAATGATAACGAACCATCCTGTGGTGAACAGCGTGTCACAGTTGAATGTCTTGGTGCTTACAGAGGAATATTGGACAAATAAACAAGCTCCACTGCTTACTACAGTTTTTTGTGAAGTAGCAAATTTCACAACAGGATGTGAGAAGTTTTGTAAATTACCGATTTACACACTACCAATGAACTCAAACTCAAGATTAACTGGACATGTGGACACAGCTAAAAAAGAACATTACATTCACGATACAGCACACTATTTTACCAATGTAATAATAAACGGAAAATATGCTGATGCTTATAAATTGTTTACTGATGGCTCTAAATCTGTTGATGGCTCAGGATGTGCAGTATACGATCCTCAACTAAATTCCAGATATGCATACAAATTAACGAAGTTTGACTCCATATATACGGTAGAATTATATGCCATATATAAAGCTGTGATGCATACTACTGCGCTCCCAATTGAGTCACTAGCTGTTTTCTCAGATAGTATGAGCTCTTTGAACCAACTCAAGCAAACTTCAAAAGCAAACGACATTTTATCGTTAAGAATAAAGGATGCAATTCACCGACTGAAAGAAAAAAATGTTTTCACGCGTCATTCAGGCATGCCCAAAAACGATGAAGCTGATTTTGCCGCGAAATTTGCTATCTCTTCAGGGGAAATGGTGTATCACCAAAGCAGAAGACTTGAGAAGGAAATGCAAAGCCGAAACGTACGAAAAATGGAAGAAGGAATATTCCGAAGATGTGGAAAAAGGAAAATTCTATAGAAATATTGAAGAAAATTTACCAAAATATACATGGTTCAATGATGGGAATCTAGACCGCAACCATATTAAAACTGTCTGCAGACTCCGGTTTGATCATCATCGACTCCCAAGATTATGTAAAATTCACATAATCGATGAACCTACTTGCTCATGTGCGGAGGGTGAAATTGCAGACAGTGATCATGTTCTTCTGAAGTGTACTCGATTCAAGATCACAAGGGAAACTATGATGGCAAGATTAGTGGAAGAAGGAGTGGAACTACCAACAAGAATGAACTGTGTATTAAAAAATGAAAAAAGTTATAAACATTTAGTAAAATTTATAAAAAATAACAATATTGTACTATAGCTTTAGTACAAAGTAATATTTAGTCTGAAAGTAATATTTTAATAATGTACTGAATTTGAATGTAAATTATGTTGTATGTGGTTTAATAAATAAATTGTTTGAGGCCAAAAAAAACCACTCTTCTTATAACACACTGTACAAATATTTAAAGTTTACCTACAACAATCCAGAGGGTCACCTAAACTCAGATGCGCCTATGTTGGATAAATGGATTTTTGCGCAGCTCAGATTGGTCAATTCAAGAGCTATGAGAGGATGGATTAGGGGGGAAAACTATGAAATTGATCAGGGAAAACCGTGTGTTTTGTGTAACACACTATTTCATGTTTTCCGTTTCTGCCCAGAATTATCTCATCAACAGCTCAAGTTTTTTGGTTTCAGAAGGTTGAGTAGGAAGCATGCAATAAAAAATTTATTATCGGGCAGAAGTAATGGGGAGACTAAAATGGTTAGATCATTTTTTTGTATCATACCTATATAAACGTAGATTAAAAGTTAAGATTTTCGAAGAGGGTGGTTTTGATACCTAGAGAAGTTACAGGACAAGTTATTTTCTTCAAATTTTATTTATTTATTTTTTCAAATATAAGGTAGTAAATCATTGTTAATTTCGTGCATAATTACCGTTTTATTGTTTAATTGTCAGCCGGGCGCACCTCTCAATTCTTACTAAAGAAGGTGACCATACTCGTCCTCGTAGTAATGAAGTACCAGCTATCAATTATGATTTTGTAAAATAGGCATGATCCGATGCATTGAATAGGCGCATTGCCTTGTCAATAAAGAGTTTTTCATTTCATTTCATTTCAACTGGTTGAAAATATAACAATATATCAGTATTCCCCCCACCACACCCACCGACGTTTTGAAATTTAAATTTACTTAGGGTGGTTCTACCAAGAGACCAACACTTCGAGCAACATAATGAAATAATCTAACAAAACGAGAATCATCGAAATCGATTCAATATAACGGAAATAAATTTCATTTCCTCATCTATCACTCCTCTTCACAAAAATCGTTCATTAAAATGAAGTCCCCGATTTTTAGTACATCTAAACCGAAATATCAAAAACAGAAGGGTGGGAATTAAGTGGAAGACAAAAACGATAATATCATGGTTTATCGGAATTACCCCTTCCATTTACCGCATCGTTAGTCAATTCGAACCTTCCAAAGTTTGATGAATACCTGGACTGAAATGTGGATCGAACTACTCGCATGTTCTCGCTCGTGATTCACTCGCATTTTACATTTAGGCCATTCTGAAGAACTTTGGTTTCGTGACTGAATGTCTGTCTGCGTGTCTAAAAATCCCGGTAATATGCCTAATTTCAACAGTTTCCATCTGACATAGATGATATTTTCAGGGAATGTGCTAATTTTGCAGTAGACGGTCCCCTATCAGTTCCATTACTCACAAATCAATACTTCACTCCAGCATGAGTAACAAATTGTCCGTCAGGCCTAATTAGCGAATTTTTGTAGAAAATGAAGCTATTGCAATGGGTCGGAAAATTTTAAAATCAAAATTTTTGAAAAATTTCTTCATTGAAAACCGTTCTGAGGGATTCTGAGACGAATCCTAGAGTTTAACACTTTTTCATGTATAAATAAATAAATATATTATATATATATATATATATATATATATATATATATATATATATATATATATATATACTGAGTGCTGGTTATGTCTAGGTAGGTAGTGAATATAATTGGAGGTTGAGTTTGACCAAACTAGACGAGTGGTTTTTTAAATTATGTTTTAATCATAATCATCCACAACGTTTCTACCCAGGGGCTGGGTCCTAATCATGTGGTACAATTGGCTTGTATGTGGTGGAGGGTCTTTCACCAAGTGAAAGAATATAATATCAGTATATACAGGGTGATTCCCTCGCAGATGCAAAAAAAAAATTTGGGTGAAACTACATCAAACATGAAGTAAAATGCCGCCAACTGCATATTTTTATCTCAATCCGTTCTCGAGATAAGATTTTTTAACGGTTTTTTTTTTCAGGAAAACCGTGTTTTTTTCCTTTTAAACTCAAATTTCTCCACTTTACTTTATTTAATTTTAACTTTTGACCATATTTTCGGAATCAGCATTACATTTACTATAAGAATAGTGTACTTGGGTTCTTAAAAAGTACCATCCAAAGGCCCGCACATCAGCTCAAACATGGACGATTTTGAAAAAAGAATATTTCTGAAAATCTTCAAAACTTTACTACTCTTCCAAAACGAATCCTGGAAACTCTCAAATCTCATGAAAACTGCTTCGTTTAATACTCATTCCAACGGTATAATCAAGTTTACTTTTATTTTGTTATTTAGAGGAGAAAATTATGTTTTAACGTTAAAAAATGTGGGTTTTTCAATGAAATTGTTGGTTTTCTCGAAAGATGACCCTCCATGAACCTACGAGTATGGGGTCGATTTCTATGTATTTTTTCACGCTGTATCGAATGGTAACATTTGTAGATGTCTCCAACACCGTTATAACCGAGTTTTACACTTGAAATCGCAAATGTTTAGTTTGTTTGTTACGATTAAATGTATGTGTGTTGTGGGGTAAAACTAGTTAATTAAAGTGTAAAACTCGATTATAACGTAGTTGAGAGATCTGCAAGAGTTTCCATTTGATCCAGCGAGAAAAAATACATAGAAACCGACCCCATACTCGTTGGTTCATGGAAGGTCACCTTTCGAGAAAACCAACAATTTCATTGAAAAACCCACATTTTTTAACATTAAAACATTATTTTCTCCCCTAAATAACAAAATAAAAGTAAAATTGATTATACCGTTGGAAAGCATATTAGATGAAGCAGTTTTCATGAGATTTGCCAGTTTCCAGGATCCTTTTTAAAAGAGTAGTAAAGTTTTAAAGATTTTCGGAAATATTATTTTTTCAAAATCGTCAATGTTTGAGCTGATGTGAGGATCTTTGGATGGTACTTTTTAAGAACCCAAGTACACTATTCTTATAGGAAATTTAATGCTGATACCGAAAATGAGGTTGAAAGTTAAAATTAAATGAGGCAAAGTGGAGAAATTCGAGTTTAAAATGAAAAAACACGGTATTCCTGAAAAAATCTTTAAAAAATCATATCTCGAGTACGGATTGAGATAAAAATATACGGTTGGCGGCATTTTACTCCATTTTTGATGTAGTTTCACCCAAATTTTTTTTTGCATATGCGAGGGAATCACCCCGTATATGTATACATTTATGTGCCATTCCAGACGATAACTCTCCTTAGGATTGAGATATAATTCCCGTTTTCGCGCCAAAAAATCGTGCTTTCCAAATAAAAGGATGATTTTGTTAGCCACCACTTTTTGAGCAAATTAAATTGGTCAAATTTCAGAAAATGTGCTAAAGGAAATCATGAAAAATTGCTGAAAACGGCAAAAAGTCGTTACACTTATAATTTTTAGTGGAGTTTCAGTCAAAACAAGATTATCAACAATTAAATAAAAGGTTGAAAAATTGTTGCACCAAAATTATGCCTGAAAACGTACTTAAATTTCATTAATATTTGCAGAAAAATCTATAAAAACTGAAAAAAAAATCTAAAATTCTAATGTGTGAGCTAATATGTTAGCGTTAGCAAATATCTCTCCTGTTCTCCGTAGAAGGTTGAAAATTGATGGGGAGCCTCTCTGGGATAACAAGAGACAAAAGACCTAACAGGCTCCATCTTGATCAGCTGAGTGTGCTAAAAGTTACGTCGTCTGTCTGACTACAACGAAATTCACAATTTACTCTAGAAACTTATATATTACGAATCCAAATTATAACAATTCTTTTTTCACCATTTAGGTATGTTTCTTCTGAATTTGAACACAAAATTTTGCTGACAATTTATTTAAATTTCTTTAATATTTGCTAAAAAAGTAGAAAAAATGCTAAAATCCGAAATCTTTTTTTTGTTAGGCATTATTTATTAAGAGTTCTCTTTCTATAAAATCGGTAGTTAACAATTTCTTAGTACTCAAGGTGTTCACATTTCAGAATATTTCAAAACGATAATTTATTATATTCGCTCATATGATCATGCTGCATGACTAGGGGCCTGAGTCTGTGTTCACTCGCTCTCGCCTAAATGGCGCTCACTCTCACCCTCCACTCACCAGTTCGAATTCATAGTTGAGTGGGGTGGTTCACTCAACAGGTAGGGGCACACTCAGACTACACGAGTTTGACAGTGCACTCAGGGGACACTCAATGCTTTTTCAACTTAAGTTCGCAGCCCTGACAGTATGTTGTAGGGGAAGTTTCCCTAGTTTGAAGGAAAAGGGATGGGAAAATTCCCTCTCACATTCCGCACTGATCAATAACAGTTCTCAAAGGTTACTTTTTTCTTTGTTTTTGTTTTTTATGTAAATATCCTTGTTTCTTGGGGAAACAGGACATTAGCCTTATCAGAAAAAGACGAAAGTCATTGGTCTTCCCACCTGGATCGGGGCAACCACAGTTGAATTGAGTCCTTGTTGCTTGTTTGTTTAAGTGCTGACAATTTGTGTTATGTATAGAGTTGTGACGGAAAAGAAGAGAGAAAATGAGAAAACAAAGATTCGCCAGTTAGTTTTGAAGAACAGATATGTAGTTGACAATAAGAACAGTTATAGATATAATGAGACTGTTGGACGAAAAGAAGACGTGAGGTTTTGGGAGATCGTCAAGTAATCACATTTTCTTGGAATTCTCATTGATTGTACATCCTGATGAATGGAAGGTACTTATTCCAAAACCAAGAAGAATCGGAAAACCATGCAGTACGAACTTGGTATGTAGAGATCGCATAAAATCAAAGAGCGTCCAGCACTTTCAGATGTGGTGGTTATAAATCCTTTCCATTTATTTTAGGCTCCTCCAGGGTTCATAGTTGTTCATGACTGTCTCTTTCCCGAATCGGAATATTTTGCAAAATATTTCGTTGTTGATTGTATAACATTCGAATGGGATCTGTTGGTCACATCAAACATGTACCTAACTACCATTTAGATACAGCCTACCTACTCTTACGTGCCGTAGTTTTTGAATAAACTTCGAACAAAATAAACTATGTATACTCTAATACATTACCAGTACCTATACCTACGTGAAAATAATAATAAAAGTTATCAGTTGACGCACTTAAGTGACCTCCTACTGTGACTCAGGATATTGCACCGTTGAGCTGATGGTGACACTCATCTCAACGTCATTTTAACGAATTTTTGAAGAAAATGAAGCTATTGCTATCGCCTCAAAATTTGTAGAATGTGAATTTTTGAAAAAATTTTATGCAGAAATCCGTTTCAGGCTATTCTGAATCATATTCTGAAGTTTAACGCATTTTTTTATGTATGTATGTATGCATGTATGTATATATGTATGTGTCATTCCAGACGATAACTGTCCGTAGAATTGTGCTAGAAACTTCAAACAAATTTTAAAATGTTAAGGACACAAAACGAAAGTTCAAGTTCGTTGGCCAGCATGATCGGATTACATCTTCGGGTTGAAATTTTCAAAAATGTAGTCAAAAATTTCAAAATAGCCTGTATACTAGCCAGCCTGTATACTAGCCAGCATACTAACATGTGGTATATTCGGAAACAGCGTGAAATTTCCTATAAGAATATGTATCAAGTTTTCAAAAAATTCAAAGTTGAAAAATCAGTCAAAAATCGAAATAATGCCGTTCGCTAGTTGTAAAAATCGGTAATATTTGCATGAAACATTGTCCAAATTCAGATTGAACTACTCTTATAGAAGTATCCCTGTATAACCAATCCTAGAACCATGCTGTTTAAAACGTAGGTAGTAGGTGCTTGTTAAAAAAAAAAAAAAAAAAAAATCAAAATCGTAAACTAAACTTTTTCTACACGATCAATAGCGACTGAAATGTCGAAGATTTCTTCAAAAATTCGCTCTTGGGGTCATGCTGCATGACTGGTTTTTTACTCTTACGATTCTGACTGAAAATTTTGTTTACATGTTAAAAAACATAGGTATATTTTTCGGAGAAATCAACTGATGTCAGGGAACGCTCTCAGAGCTCTAACTGCGTGACAGCCGAGATTCCTAAAACCTAAAAACGCTAGTTGTAAAAATCGGTAATATTTGCATGAAACATTGTCCAAATTCAGATTGAACTACTCTTATGGAAGTATCCCTGTATAACCAATCCTAGAACCATGCTGTTTAAAACGTAGGTAGTAGGCGCTTGTTAAAAAAAAAAAAAAAAAAAAAAAAAAAAATGTAATCACAACTGATGAGTTTACTTTGTGAAATATTCCGTCCTCCGATTCTCTCGGTCGCTCTCTTTAATGTTTTACGCTCAACTGTTTTAGGACTTGATGTAGCTTTAATACTGACTGTGGCTTAGAAAATTGGGATTTAATAATAGTATTAAATATTTTCAATTTCTTTCTTGTTGCTACGGAAAAGCCAAGTGACACTTCCCCATAATTTAGGCTGTCAATAGATGCACAGAGACTACAGTTTGTCTGTCAATTTCTTGCTGTAGGATACTAGATTCGAATGCAACTGACTTTATATCACTCGTAATATAAAGCCTCATCATCGATTGGCTGTGGAAATACGTTTCTTTCATATGAAGTCGGTATGTTATTTTATTTTATGTCAAGATTTGATGATGTTATGATAGGATACTGTTGAAATTTCAACTGCTTTCAATACTGACCACATTGGACATCGAAATCTATGAATATTTACCTACATTTGTCTTTAAATCTACAAGATTAGTTTAATAATAATAAAGTATGAGTACCTCATAATTATTTTTAATAATTTGATTCCATGTTTGTCTATCAAAATCATAAACTAAAATTTCTCTACAAGATCAATAGCGACTGAAATGTCGAAGATTTCTTCAAAAATTCGCTCATGGGGTCATGCTGCATGACTGGACTTTTTTGATTATGAATCTTGTTGAGTGTGCATTTGGGTTGCACACTCAGTGCACCCTCAGGGTCGCCCTCAAATCACGTCTATGAATGGCGCAGAGTGCATAAATTCCCTTATCGATACACTTAGGGGCCCACTTAAACTCGATTCCCGTCTATGAGTTCCACCCTAGAACTTGTTTGCTCCACCAGTATTTACCATGTTCTTCTTCGTTTCATTAGTGAGGACCCTAAAACACAATTGAGGAGCTGACATGGAAAAGCAGTTAAGTCCAAAAATCGAAAAAACATTTTTTTCTGTCGAAGTGCAAGTAAACAGTCACGCCAACGGCCTTAGGTCCTCCCGTCCTTGCTAGATCGCACCCTGAATAAATGTGTGACCTTTGCATGGAGAAGAGGATTATGTCCAAAAAAATCTGATAAAAGTTCAGAGGGAGTTCCTATGAAATTTGATTTTTGGAGTTAACTGCTTTTCCATGTCAGCTTCTCAATTATCCCCATAAAGTCCGTATTCCAAAATTTGTATTTCGATTTAATCCTCCTGTTGGCGACGTGAGAAATGTTATGGAGATGTTGGAAACTCGGGAGTGGCCTGAGTCAGATGAAGGCTCTGGACTTGGAGGAGGCGGTTCTGTGAGGGGTGGGGAGGGGAGGGGAGGTGGTGAATCAAGTTGATCGTTTTCAAGTTCATTGAACTGGCCGTCCGGATCTGTGTCAACCCCACTTCGGATCAACTTAGCGCTCGTGGAGCCCAACTTGGCGAATTTAAAGAGAGGTCCGGGCCTTGCGGAGTCACAAATACCCCCTGATGGGCGGTAAGGAATTTCCGACTTCGACGGAATTTCATCGAATGAACTCTAGCTGTTCGGTGTGTTGGTTTACATAAGATGCACGTACTCGTATGTGCAGACAATGAAGACAACAAACGTTGACTGAAAACGTTGTCTGATTTTTTTTTAACATGGAATCATGTTTTAGCGATGGATCCCCCGCCGAAAAGTGAGATGAAAGTAGCGAGAATAATTGTGATGATTTCCGCTTACAACCGAGTCGTTGCTAGGGATATGATACTTCGTCGTTTTTCATCCCACAAAATTCGTTGACCATTCGTTCGAAAGCTCTCGATTTATCCAACCATACTATATTAACTACTGCGAAGTGCGTGACCAACAAGCTGAGTTATGAGCATGGTTATATGAATAATTGTTTACACACAGGTGATCATTCTCAATTATTGATATTGTGAACATGATTGCAACCGCTTGTTAATTTCTGATGATTTCATTGAGCTGGTGTTTCGATTATGTGATTCATAGCAGGTGATCCGAATATTGCGAGAACGGTTAGATTTGTGAAGCGGTGGTTAAATTATTTTAATAGGTAATTTCTATACTTTACACTATAGGAAGCTGTAATTTCGTATGTAGCCTCTTTAGCCTCTTTCTATAATAAAGTGAATGTTTACTCGCGAGTTTCTATTAGGAGATCATCATCTCACAAGAGCTCAATCGTCGTGATCATTTCTATAATAAAGTGAATGTTTACTCGCGAGTTTCTATTAGGAGATCATCATCTCACAAGAGCTCAATGGTCGTGATCATTTCTATAATAAAGTGAGAGCGAGGAGCTAAAACATGATTCCATGTTTTAGGATTGATGGCAGAATGATAAACAGAGTTCAGAGGCCGATGGGGGGTCGGGTTCAGAGAATCGACGAGGAGTGAGTCGCGTACGGCTAAAGCATATTCATGTTTTTTAATTTTATTTTTTTACAAATTTTCACTAGCTTTTTGCGTTTCAGAGCTTGCTGAACTGTTTTGGTTCCGCGTCCGTCTGAATGTTTGTTTGTCTTTCTTTCTGTGGTAAATCCTTCTCACGCCCAAAACTGTACAAAGTTTTAGTCCGATTCGGGTGAAATTTTCAGGGATTGTGCGGGTTAGCTCCTAGACAGCCCCCTATAATTTTCAATGCCGTCGAATCAAGCCTGTGCGCATGCGCGAAAGTGAATTTTCTCAAAAGTCGATTTCTTATAATCTGTTGGTCTAATTTCGTTCAAACTCGGTAGGTAATTCGGTACATGTACTGGAAAATGCCCTATAAATTATATTGCGATTGGTAGAGTATTAATCATTGTGCATGCGCGAAACTAATATCGATTGACACGGCAAAACTCCGAGTCTAATGGAATGATTTTGATGAAATTTTCATGGAGTGTGCGGGATATCTTCTAGACGGTCCCCTACAACTTTCATTGCCGTCACATAAATAGAAGTCTGTGCGCATGCGCAAACGGTAATTTATTATAACGTCGATTTCTTATCATCTATTGGTCCGATTTCATTCAAACTCAGGGAGTAGATGGGTATAGGTTCCAGAAAAACTTTCCATGAATTATATCGCGATTGATGGATTAATAACTATGGTGCATGCGCAAAACTAAAATTGATCGACACAGACAAAACTCCGAGATATACTCGACATACCTAATACACGTCGGACTCTTGGCGTGGGAATGAGAGATGAAACACAGTTTTGTGTGTAGAGTTACACTCTTTTCAACTCTTTTGAAACGACGCCAGTTCGCTCTAGTGGAGGTTCGGAGAAGGTGGTATCAGTTGTTTTGTGTGTGATCAGTTGTTTTGTGTGTGTGCCCCCCCCCCCCCCCCCCTTATAATAATGGACCGATTTTTATGAAATTTTCAAGGATTGTGCGGTTTTGCTCCTAGACGTTTCCCTATAAATTTCATTGCCATCGGATTAATAGTATTCTGCTCGCATGCGCAAACGTTAATATAACGTCGACTTATCATCATTTCGACTCGCAATTTTCCTCCAGCTAGTTCTATACGTCCAGGTTACTGTACGTGAGGAAGCTATACTGCCCACCCAACTTGGCAGGCGTTTTACATTACATTTGGGAACATATAATAATAACACATAATAGATTAAATTATGTATGGAACTTGAAGTAGGATTAATAGTCCTACGTAAAGTTAGTCAGGGCAGAGGTCAGAGTGGTGCTTCCTTTTCAGGCGTCGAAGGGGTCTTGGAGGTGGAAGGTTCTCGGTAAAGTTCGAAATTATTAGATTCGACATCTTGGAGTCGACATGGTCTGGCATATATGTGGATGCGGTGGTATGATTTGGCAATAAGCTCGCTGACCTGGGGTATGTCCAAGTCTCTGTGGAGAACTTAATTCCTCACATACCAACGTTAATTTTAATCAACGTTTACTCATTAAACCGAAGATCTCAGCTGTTAAACAACGATATTCGGTTTCACCAACTCCGATTCAGATAAACCAATGATCAAATGCGCTAAATCAACGATCAAAACTAACCAGCCGAATTTGGGTGGTTAGCGTTCAAATCAACGATTTACTGGATAGGTAGTACTTTTCGCCATCTTGGTTTACATGACCAAAATCCTTTTTTGCTACGTTTTCCCATCTAATTTGCTTCACTTTCCTAGTTATTTCCTACATTTTACTTTACAATTCACCGTCCTCGTTGGATTAGAGAGAGTAAGGCTGATTTAAATCTCAATGAAATCGATTTTCTGAGTAGGTACCGACTTTCAAAAACTACTATTTCGTCAGTCCATGAACTAATTGATGATAGCATCGAATACACATGTCATGGTTAGGGATATAGGTAGGTACTACACACATGGAATGTACAAATACAGTTGTAAAATAATGCTATAAAAGAGCCAACGGCTCATCACAATTTGAAATGACACAGCGTACCTAGATGGAATCGTAGGCTGTCGTCATTGAAGTTATGAGAAATACAAACATAAAAATACCTAGTTCTGCTACTTGACCATAATAATATTACGAGACAATTTTAACCTGTTTCCTGCGCTTTTTGAGTCGAAATAACTATGGGATCTCGGCTTCTTTGCAGTGGCTACAGTTATAAAATCCATCGAACACCAAGCACTGCTTTTTAGGAGATCGATGCTGAATAATGTACTTGAATTTTATTAAAATTTGCTATAAAAAAAACGATAAAAAATGCAAAAAAAAAAGGCTAAAAATTCAAACTTTACTTTTTTTTGAGTAGCAGGTTATTATTTGGAATACGTTTTTCGCCATAAAATTAATAGCTAACAATTTCCTTGCACTCAAAATACTCAAATATCTAAACAATGTAACATTATACGATACGATAACTTACGAAAATTCGTTCATACGATCATGCTGCATGACTGGAACTTTTTCAAACCGAAATTCGTTTAAAAGACATCTGAAGGGGTAAAAAGCGAAGGAACATTTTCCAATTCAATCCGGAAGACGCGGACACGTGAAGGGAAAATGACCGTGCAAGGGGGGAGTTGAAGGAAAAATCTCAAGTCCTTTTTTGTAATACGAGGGATTGCCTTTCTCCTCTTTCATTTTTTGTTTCACGAAACTATCCTTCCCAAGCCGACCCGTTAGGAGCCCGATCATAATTGGGCACCGCGAAAAGTTCCCTGGGGTTCAACGTCCCGCGCGGGCCCCGTCCGCGAATCTGATACCCGCGGAGCTCGGCTAACCGTTGATTTTCTAGGATTTATTGGTCCTCCGCTTCCCGTCCTCCGAGAGAGCTTCAATTATTATTGATCGGACTGATGTTCTGCCTTGGGTCGTGCCCGGGTATCATTTCCCTGGGGAAATGCCGATGGGGGCGAAGTCCTCCGGAGCCCTGAGTGACATTCTGGTGGTCGCGGAGGAAATTCCAAAGACCCACGCTAGCATAGATGCTCCACACTGCAGAAAATGGTCAAACTTGAGAGAAATAGCTTACTGGAACTCCAAAATCACATGGTTCGGGGCTAGGAGCGCAAGGGAGTTATGTTTTGTAGAAACATGGTTGTTGGTATGTGTTCCACTGTAGGTGGGGGTGAAGTCCTCCGGAGCCCCGAGTGACATTCTGGCGTTCACGGATGAAATTCCAGAGACTCACGCTGGTATAGGAGCTCCACACTGTGGAAAATGGTCAAACTTGAGGGAAAAACCTTTCTGGAACTCCGAAATTACATGGTTTGCCGCAAGGACGCTAGGGAGTTATGTTTCTTAGAAAAATAGTTGCTGACTCGTCTTTTACTGTAGGTGGGGGCGAAGTCCTTCGGAGCCCCGAGTTACATTCTGGCTGCTGCGGAGGAAATTCCAGAGATTTAAGCTAGTATAAGTGCTCTAGACTGCGGAAAGTGGTTAAACCTGGGGGAAATACTTTATTGGAACTCCGAAATTACATGGTTCACCGCAAGGAGTGCTAGGGAGTTATGTTTCTTAGAAAAATGATTGCTGACTTGTGTAGATGGGGGCGAAGTCCTCCGGAGCCTCAAGTGACATTCTGGCGTTTGCGGATGAAATTCCAGATACTTAAGCTGGTAGAGGTGCTCCACACTGCGGAAAATGGTCAAACTTGAGGGAAATACCTTACTGGAACTCCGAAATTACATGGTTCGCAGGTAGGAGTGCTAGGTAGTTAAGTTTCGTAGAAACATGGTTGTTGGCATGTGTTCCACTGTAGGTGGGAAAGTCCTCCGGAGCCCCGAGTGGCATTCTGGTGGTTCATGGAGGAAATTCCAGAGACTCACAATAGCATAGATGCTCCACACTGCAGAAAATGGTCAAACTTGAGGGAAATACCTTACTGGAACTCCGAAATTACATGGTTTAACGCTAGGAGTGCTAGGGAGTTAAGTTTCGTAGAAACATGGTTGTTGACTTGTGTAGATGGGGGCGAAGTCCTCCGGAGCCTCAAGTGACATTATGGCGTTTGCGGATGAAATTCCAGATACTTAAGCTGGTAGATGTGCTCCACACTGCGGAAAATGGTCAAACTTGAGGGAAATACCTTACTGGAACTCCGAAATTACATGGTTCGGGGCTAGGAGCGCTAGGGAGTTGTTTCGTAGAAACATGGCTGTTGGCATCTGTTCCACTGTAGGTGAGGGCGAATTCCTCCGGAGCCCCAAGTGACATTCTGGCGGTCGCGGAGGAAATCCCAGAGACTCACGCTAGCACAGATGCTCCACACTGCAGAAAATGGTCAAACTTGAGGGAAATACCTTACTGGAACTCCGAAATTACATGGTTTAACGCTAGGAGCGCTAGGGAGTTAAGTTTCGTAGAAAAATGGTTGTTGACATGTGTTTCACTGTAGATGATAACAAGTGTCACCGGTTTTGTTCTATAATTCGTTCCCCGTACCATTTACCTCATCAATACCTGTCATAAATAAGAATTATAGTAGTAATAAATAAATTATTATAAAAAATGAACACATAGACGCAAAGTGTATACATGTATACGAAGTGCTAAATCGCGGAGTCACACTGCGTAAGTTAAGCCAATTGCATATACAATGGGCAATCATCAGCTTAATTTTATTCTGCCAGCTGAAAGATCTCGAAGAAAGCTTCATAAAAGGTGCAATATGAACTATATTGGACGACTTGAAGTGGGTAAAAGACCAGCGGAAAGAAAGTTGAATTCCCTGATAGAGGAAGTACGCCATCTCCTCCGCCTGGAGGGAAACCCTCAACGTCATCTACCTATGACGAAATGTCACTGTCTCTCTATCCGTTTTTTGACCAAACCATTTGGAATGCCAAGCTGAAACGAGGACTTTCAAGGATGCTGAATCCAATTTTTGATCAAAAATGAAGATTCCGACAAACAATGTTGCCCATTGCATAAAATCTTAATTCAGAGTCTCAAATTAGCTACTATTTTGTGGTTTTGGGTATTAATACACAAGGAAACAAGGAAAACCAAGATTTCTCTTCATCGTTCTTGAGAGAATGTTCTTTACTGTTGTATATTTAACGCGGTAGCAATAGGGAGAGCAAAAGATTGTACGAGGCATGAATAGAGGCAGAATACTAACTATAATTTGATAACAAGATACATGATAACAAACGGACAACAACAACAACCCCGGTACAGACACATTGCATATTCTGAGTTACCACAGTCTCCCCCACTAAATCTAGCTTACAATTTTGAAAAACAATAACAATACTCCAGAAACAATCTCAGACAAACTCAGCTCATAGGTAGTCCCTGAACCACGGCGGCGGGCGACGCTCCCTTCCAGAGCGACGTGGTCCATCTGGTCCTGGGGGTGGAGACTCTCTATGTTCCACATCTGGCAGAGGTACATCGTCCGGTCTAGGCACGTCAAAAATCACAGAGCGGCGCTGCACATTCTGGATAGCGGGTGCATACCTCACAGCTCCGTTCGGGTTTGGAACCCTAGTAGACACCAACTGGTTGACATGCCGCTTTACAGTCCGTCCACAATCCAGCAGAACAGTATAGTGACGAGAGCCTAACTTCTGCTTGATCACTCCAAACTGCCATATCTCTCGGTTCTGAGCGTAACCACGAGACTGAACCCTCTCCCCCACTAATAAACTGCGAACAGGAGGTGGAATATCCTCTCGTTCCCTTGGATGGTTGGGGAAGATCGCGTCGAGCTGGATCCTCATCTTCCGATTAAGGTATAGTTCCGATGGTGACTTCCCAGACGCCAGTGGAGTAGCCCGGTACCTGAACACAATCTTCTGCACCTTCTCAACTATTGTTCCTGGTTCACTTGCTATCGAAGCCATCCTCTGTTTAAACGTTTGAACATTGCGTTCCGCCAATCCATTTGTGGCAGGATGGCCCGGCGCAATGAACTTTTGATAGATGCCATGAGCAGCACAGTATGATGTGAATTCTTCACTCGTGAACACAGTGGCATTATCGCTAACAAGGTACTTGGGAAACCCATGGAACGCGAATACATCATTTAGGAGACTGATGGTGGTGGCAGACGTAGGAGCATACCTCAAGGGGCGCACTTCAATCCACTTCGATTTTTCACTAGGCTCATCCCATGGGTGCACAGGCACGTGAGGCGGGTTTTTCCGTAGCTTTGCGCATGGCTCACAACCCCTCACCAAATTCTCAATATCACGGTTGATATTCTCCAGTACACATATCTTCTAGCGAGTTGTTTCATTTTTGAAACACCTACGTGAGTAGAGTGCAGCTCAGCTAGAATAGAAGGTCGCAGCGTGGCAGGTATTACGACTCGGTCCAGTCTGAATAGAATTCCATCCTGGAGAGTGAAAGGAGAGTCAGTAGACGTTGTTTGTAGGCTCGTAATGATCTGCTTCAGCTCTGGATCCTTTGCGGTTTCCGTGGCAATGGTGACTGCAGTGACATTCGTGGATGTAATTTGAAGAAGGGACCCAAGGTACAACTGATTTACTTCTTCATTGATGGAAACATCAGCAGTCCCAGAGTATTTGGCGCAAGGAGCACGGGAGAGGCAGTCGACATTTGTATTGTCTTTTCCCTTCTTAAACTTGACAGTCTAGTCAAAACCGCTAAGGAAGGAGGCATAACGCAGTAGCCGTGCAGATGTCATCTTCGGGAGAGCTCGGTTGTGCCCAAAAATGCGTGTCAGCGGCTCGTTGTCAGTGACGAGCACAAACTGTCGAGCAAAAACAAAATTGAAAAAATGGCTAACAGCAAACACTATGCCCAACGCCTCGCGATCCAGCTGGCTATAGTTTTGCTCTGACGGTGTTAGTGATCTGGAGGCGTATGCCACAGGCTTTTCAGTACCATCGACAATGTGACTCAACACCGCCGCCACGCCAACCGGACTTGCATCCGATGTCAAGACCAGAGGAAGTGTCGGGTCATACGGTATCAAAACCCGATCGCTGCATATCTCATCTTTCAAACTTAAGAACGCTGACTCACACGAGGCATCCCACAGGAAACGACGATCTCTTTGTAAGAGTTTCCTGAGTGGGTGAGACATGGTAGAAAAGTGAGGCACGAAACGGGAATAATAAGTAATGAGTCCCAAAAATCTGCGTACATCATCAACATTTTTCGGGCGAGGCATCTCAGAAACTGCAGCAACCTTCATAGGAGATTTCATGATCCTGTTGCACTCGATAACATGACCTAGATATTCTATGCGTGTGGCAAAAAATTCGCATTTGTTCCGGTTAAGATGCAAGTCGTACTCAGATAGTCTTCTCAAGCAAGCTCTAAGGTTCTGTGCACACTCTTCGTAGGTAGCTCCGTGGCAAATAACATCATCAAAATAAGCTTCAGTTTTGGGCAACCCTTGGATGATTTGAGACATAATTTTATTGAAAAGACTAGGAGCAGTTTTGATGCCAAAACTAAGCCTGTTCATGCGGTAGGTGCCTCTGTGCGTCGCAATCGTTTGCACTTCACTGCTTTTTCCATCAACACATATGTGCAAATATGCTTTGTATAGGTCCAATTTGCAATAAAACTTCGAATTGCGAAGGCTACAGAGCACGTCATCAATCCTTCGAATCGGGAAATTTGACGACACCAGGCGATCATTCACTCCACACTTGTAATCGACACAAAGTCGAACTGTGCCATCAGGTTTGGGAATGACAACGAGTGGGGACCCCCAATCACTCGTTGCTACGGGAGTAATAATACCAGCATTCTCAAGGGTATCAAGCTCCTTCTCGACTCGGCTTCTCAATGCATAAGGTACATCCCGGTCCCTGGTGAAAACAGGCTGTGCATCTGAACGTAGGACGAGTGAAACTTCCATATTCGGGACACACCCAATGCGCTCCTCAAAAATGGTAGAAAATTCCTGGAAAATATCATTGACTTGAAAAACAGTGGCATTTGAAGAATCAAGGCCCCTTGGTTTGAAATTCTGCATATCGGCATCAATCTCTTTTAGTTCTAGGCCCAAAACTCTAATCCAGTCACGTCCCAAAATAGCAGCATATCCAGATGGAACAATATATACATCACCAGACATGAACTTCTCTTTATACTTGACTGACACCTTAACTTTTCCCTTGCAGGGGACAATATTATGTGAATAAGCCCGAAAATTAACATTTGAAGGCTGCAAAGTGGCATCAAGGTTTAGGGCGGTGTATTTGTCCTCAGGCAATAACGAAAATTTAGCTCCGGAATCAACTTCCATGTCTATTTCGTTTCCATTAATAAAAACAGGAACCAAATACTTCCCTGAATTAGGATGACATTCATATAGGTCAATGACCTGACGTGTGTGTGATACTGGCACTACGTCGACGTGATGCATCCCATATGTTTGACTTAGTGACGAATTTTGCGAATTTGGGTCATATTCGTGCTGTGCTGTGTGTGTACTCGCTTGCTCATATTCGTGACTCAACTGGTGACTATCAACCCTATTTTTCGACAAAGTGACAATGCAGACATGCTCGACATGTCCAGTTTTACCACATGATTTACAATGTAAAGAATTTCGGTTGATTCGACACTCATTTGCTCGGTGGGAGGCATTCCCACACGCAAAACAAAGATTTGAGATACCTAGTGCATGATAGTTCATCGGACCCCGTGAATTTGAACCGCTACTGTTCCTTCGGGGAATCGAGTTGTTCCTAGTGGAACGCCTCGGAGTGGATGAGCGGGGGCACCAGGACGTTGATTGTCGGTGGCGGGAACTGCTTCTAGAACGGTTTGGTTTGAACTGTGACAGCCGATTGGTATCTATAGGAGCAAGAACGGGACCCCCAGTAGCAGATTCGAGCTCCCGACTTTGAATTTTCGAGGCTTCTAATGCAATTGCACGCTCCGTTATTTCTTTAAATGACATTAAATCCGCTTGCAACAACTGTTCTCTTATTCCATGATACCGCACACCACGAATAAACTGGGCTCTTAGGAAAATATCGGCGACAGAAACGTTTTGTTCACAGCTACATTCAACATAGAACTTACACTCGGACAGCTGGCCTTGCAAAGCTGCGACGTATTCGGCGATATTTTGACCTTCTTTTTGCACGGTTGATAGAAAATAATGTTGTTCAACCACCACACTTCTTGCCGGGGATAGCATTTTTTCGAAAGACGAGACAAGGTCTTTAAACTTCAAACTTTTTATTGGCTTATCAGGCCCGAGAAGTGCCGACAGGTTGTTATAGTGCGACGGCCCAACGGACGCGGACAAAACTTGAGCCTTCTTAGTTTCGCACTTGACATTTAGAACGGCAATATAATTTTCAAAACGTTCGATATAATTCCAAAATTTTTCCTTCTTTGGATCGTACTGTTCGAAAGGCGGGACGAACGACTCGGCCGCACCTGGAGCAGAAACGTTGACGTTGGAAGACGTGAGTTTTTCAACAAGTTCCGCTTGACTCTTAGCTATCGTCTTTGCCAACTCACCAAAGATCCTCGCGAGCACTTTTTCATCCATCGTCGATAAATTGTTGTATATTTAACGTGGTAGCAATAGGGAGAGCAAAAGATTGTACGAGGCATGAATAGAGGCAGAATACTAACTATAATTTGATAACAAGATACATGATAACAAACGGACAACAACAACAACCCCGGTACAGACACATTGCATATTCGGAGTTACCACATTTACCATCTATAAAACGGCTTACAGTATGACATTAATGCATATCTTCGATCATAAATATATGATTTCAGTTCAAGTTCACACCTTATCGTACAGTGATGGCAACACTTTTCCTTAACCTTTCAGGTTACAGGTATTGTCAAGAGGAAAGTAAACTGTTTCCTCCGAGTCAACGTAGGTACCAATCGACAACACTTCGCAGAACTCGATAAGCCCAAATAACAAAAAGTCAGCCATTAGGCATCAGGCATTAAGTAAAATATCAATCCAGTTTTAGCTGTGACAGTCGGATATATATGATGTGAAGGAGTGCAAGGGGTAGGAGAGATATGATTGAAGGGGCAGATAAGTCACTGCTATGATGCCTGATTTGCATGAGATTTTGCACCCCCTGTCCTCTTCGGTTGTGGATGTCTGGCCTGGAATGTCCTAAGACAGCCGTCCAAGGCGATAATAGTACAGAAACCTCTTCAAACTGAGAGCTCGAATGAGTAAATGAATTCCAAAGCACGATCCGGAGGACATCCCGGCTTTATTTATAAACTGGATTCTTCTCCGACAGCGTTCTATATTTAGGTTCCTCAGATTAATGCCTTCCTTCAAACACGTAAGTGAATGTACCAACCAGGAGTGTTGCTGTTACATTTCTCATTCTTCAACGCTGAATGATTCCTAAATTTAAAATGTAGGCAACCGGTAGAATTTAGGTGACATCATATGTTCATCACCTTTTGGTTTATCATTTTCAATATGAACCTTTGTAATGTTTTTACTGTAGGTAGTGGGGAAACACTTATGAGAAAGACTTGGGTGGCAACCCATCTATTAGGCCCCTTCGACTTAATATCCCTCAGTGTTGAGATGCCAACTCACACCCGACCAAGTCAAACTCCACCCCCTTCTTCTCTAGATTACAACCCCGGGACGAACAATACGTGAGAGTAGCTTTTTCACTAATAAGGTTTGCGACAGTTTCTGTGCGGAGATTATCTTATAAGAGCCAAAAAAAACCGCGAAATGTTTGGTCTTTCTTCAGTTTTTTGCTTATAACACCTAAACGATACACCTGTCGGAAAATTTCATTCCAACCTTTATTGAAAAGCATTAATTTTTACGACGAATGATGTTCTCAAATCTTAAAGTTGGTTCAGTGATTGCACCACAGTCAATCGTGGAAAATAAGTATTTTTTCTGAACTTGACTAAAAAGTAGGACATTCTCATGTGCAACACTTGCACCTTAAAAACGGCCACTCCAAATGTCGAATTTAAACATTGTAGAGCATTATGTTTAAGAAAAGTTCCTTTTTTTATAGTTTACTCAATTACGCCAAAGTACAGACCACAAAAGCAGTTTTTTCGCTAAATTTGTTTAAATTAACGTGATTTGAACCATTAATAATCCACATTCGTTCGTTATTAAGAAAACAAATTCAATTTTAAATAGGTACCTATTGTGTGAATAAAATACCTTTTAATAGACACATATACGGTGATGGTCCTTCATGATATATATACCTACCAATACCGACAGTAACAAAATATGACCAAATTTTCTTCCTATAAGTATTCAATATTATTGAAATTCGTATCCAATCATACAATATTGGCCAATGGTGAAGAGTTTATAGCACATTTTTCTTCTGTGGTAGTATCTTCGACAAGTTTATTCTTATCTGTCTATTTCATTATACGACACATAATCGAGAATTGGTTTGTCACCTTTAAACTATTCAGACATGTGACCCCTGCAATTGATGCCGTACGTGAAGATATTGATTGACCTGTTGATCCTTCCTACTACCCATGCACAGCAAGCAGGGCAAAATCAAATTAGCCAATGATATATTTCAAAAGAATACCTACCTTTAACAAACTTGTGTTTTATTCTTGGAACTAGACGCCACATCAGATTACCATTGCAGGAGAAACCTTTATTGCGAAATTGTATACTTAGTGGTGAAATAGATAAGGCGAAATTCGTGTCCGAACCTTTCAGAGAGCCTTGTCGAAAAACAATTATGTACAATTTTTCCTCCAACACAACATGCGGCCTACCAAGTTGCATACTCCTGCCGAAAAGCTGGCATCATACGCTCTGTGACATGTAGGTATCAATTGCAGTGGTCACACATGCCTGAATGGTTTGAAGGTGGCAAATAATTATCTACATTACCCCTCATAGACAGCCTACAGCAGAACGTACAAGTATACCCTCAACTTCAAACGATATATCTAGTTGTTCATCCTGATGACCAGTTTGAGGCATCGAGGGTATTCAGTAGATCAGGTATTCAAGTTGTGAAAGGTCAGCGCTACTTGGGTGGTTACGTTGGGCAGGATGTTGATAGAAGAATATGTAGCAGATAAGGTCAGAAAGTGGATACAGACTGTTCAAACATTGTCAAAAGTGGGCATGGAGCAGCTGCAAGAATCACACATTGCATTCACCAAATCTAATAAAACTGCAACCATCGATGTGACCATTACCATTGCATTCCAATTCCAATGGCAATACATTTAACGGGTGGTCAAAGCGGACAGTGATGAATACATTCCTCTGAGGGAAGAGATCCGAGAAAAATTTGAGATCAAGAGAAGAGTAGGTATGACATTTTTTCCCTAACAGTAAATAAAGGTGGATTGGCCTCGTCGGATTCCATACGTTCAGCTGACCTACTCTTAGAAACTTCTAAGTTTGGCTCCACTGTTCTCTACCAATCTCTGCGCTGTGGGTTGCCCTTAGACATTGAAGCACTCAAGATGCAAATTAGCATGGCAAAGAAAGAGGCTGTTAAGAAACGAAAGGAGGCGGAAGATGCCTTGGTGCAGACGACTTAGTCAATTTTCCCATTGGACCGAAGGCGATCGAGCGATCGTGGAACAATCCAAAGCTAAGTCTTCCAGTTAGCTGTCTGCAATTCCTTTAAGAAAACACAATTTCGATCTCTCAGCATCTGAGTTCAGAGACGCCCAATTTGCTTTATGCGAACTCCTGTTGGCATGCCCAGTACTTGTGATGGTTATGGGAACAACACCTTCTTTCTTAGGCATGCATGACGTTGTAAGACTTAATTTAAGGCTTGATGGCAGACGCCACAATGAGGTTAGGGATGTGTTGGGTGAACTAAGGACGTTGAAATAGCTGCAGAGAGCCGATGATCAAGGATTCAACGCCCACATTGCTGTGGAGTTTGGGAACCACATAGGGAAGCATTATTTGACGTTCGTGTCGTAGACGCTGATGCTCCCTCTGATATTCCCTGCTGCTCTGTGGCATCAGTTCTCAAATCAGCAGAAGAGGAGAAGAAAAGGAAATATCTGCCAGCATGACAGTAACGCCATTTCACATTCACCCTATTAGTGTGTTCAGTAATGGAGAGGCTGCTCTTCAGATGAAAAGGATCATTAACATTATGGGGGGACACCTTGCGGATCAGTGGGGGAGGAGCTAGGGAGTTGTGAAAGGTTGGCTTAGAGCACGAACATCTTTTGTTATAATTCGTGCTGCATCCATGAGTATTAGGGGGGCAAGACGAAGATGGAGGAGTGCGGAAGATATGCTGGGTTTCGTCAATAGAGCAGCATTACTGTTGGGCCTCAACAGTCAGTAGCCTGCCTCCATTCGAAAGTACATCCCCATTCGCCACATTCAGTGACCGTACACAATCCTATCCTAACACCAAGAATACTATTTCGTGACCCACTAATTCTTTTTGATCAACCTACCTTAATAAAAAGATGTTGATGTTGGAATAAAAATTAATTACCTAAATAATTCAACAATTAAAATTACTGTCTAGAGTTTTTTTTTTTTTTTTTTTTTTTTTTTTTTTTAAGAAGTAGATGGATAGATAGAATTTTATTTGCTGTCTTGAGGTAACTATTGCCTTTACAACAAAGGGGCTCGCTGACCCAATACAGTAAAACAAAAATAGCATAATAAATTTAGACAGTAAAAAAAGAAGGAATTTCGCACTTCAATAGTTTGCTAGGAAAATATCGTAAATTTTCACGATTCATCCATCAATCTTTCCACAAAAGCTCTTAATTTCAAATAGTCCATTGTTTAATTAAACAACAAAAATACATTCTCTTTACTTACTGCCCCGAACAATAATTAATTTACATATTCTATACTGACTGTTTCCGCGCCAAAATGTTTCCTTCTAATTTCTATCAGCTGGGGGCAGCTACAGTATATATACTCAATAGTTTCATGCTTCTGGCAATTACACATGCTGCTGCGATCTATGGTATATACAGAGCCCCTATAAAAATATGAAGTTGCTTCTCGTTTCTCAACCGCAATTGGGACACTACTCGTTTGACATGTAAAGGGATAGCCCACCTGAAATACCCTTCCAGCGAAGAGTAATCCTGAATATATTCTATGTAGTCCGTGCTATAAGATCATTGAAATTCGTACCCAATGAAACAATTGGCCAATGGCGAAGAGTTTATAACACATTTTTCTTCTGTGGTAGTATCTCCGCCAAGTTTATTTCTATCTATGTCGAAGATATCTATATATATATATATATATATATATATATATATATATATATATATATATATATATATATATATATAGTGTTCTTTGGTGTATGAAATGGGTTTGTCAGGAGTCCCTGACCCTTCCTACCCACTTTTAAAATTTCGAAGCCATCTAAATAACTCACTATTTCTTTGAAAAACATTAGTAGGTAATACACCCAAAATCATGGAAGTTATATTGTATTGTGAGAAACTCTCAGGTGTTCAAAAGTTGTGTTTGCTACTGTAGGGCATAAAAAAATGACGAAAACTATTCGGCTGATGATTTTGCATTTAAGAAAAAAATGCCAACAACAGAAGCTTGAGACGGATGGCTGCACAGTCGAAAAGAACGTGAAGAAGGTGGAGGAGGAGGAAGGAAGGAGCCGTAGGAACAACGTGGGGGCCAGTGAACCCTCCAGGAACTGTGTCATCTCACCAGAGTACGCTGAACTCTGAGCCGTATATAGGGCGGCTCGAGACTTCACGTTTGTCAACCGCACATCGCCACCTCCCGTGCTCATCATTATACAACTTTATTGAGATAAAAACAAACGTTGTTTTATTGAGCGAATCGGAAATTTAAACATTTGACATAGGTGCCTCGTTGAACATTGTGACATGAACAACGTGCTGTCGGCTCATATCCAGTAAACACCTGGGTTTCGTTCCATAAAACGACAGATTCCACCTTTACACATATTTAAATATACCTAGTCAATTGCCAGTACAAATTAAATAGCTTTACAATTTTCAGACACACTCTATGACCCCATCCTGACACCCTATCCTTAGGAGTTCTTAAAACCCCATGTGAAAGCAAACTTTACAGATGGTCAAAAACTTAACTACAGAACGAATTCGTTGAATCTTTGGATACATGTACATAATAAATATTGCCTGAATTCAGGGCTACTTAGCAGATAACAATAACCGATATAAAAAATCATACAGCAAATTCATTTTTTAGTTAAACATGGGTACAGATTCCACGATTCCCTTCTGTATTGATCCATTTTCAATGTATATGCAATTATTCTATCTTCTATCTGTTCAAGAAATTTTAAATTTTCCTAATTACTGACTCTATATTTTCACCTTTTGTAACTTCACTGAATGGAAAGATTGAAAGATTTATTAAGCGAATCGGAAATTTAAACATTTGACATAGGTGCCTCGTTGAACATTGTGACATGAACAACGTGCTGTCGGCTCATATCCAGTAAACACCTGGGTTTCGTTCCATAAAACGACAGATTCCACCTTTACACATATTTAAATATACCTAGTCAATTACCAGTACAAATGAAATAGCTTTACAATTTTCAGACACACCCTATGACAGTAATCCTTTGGAGTTCCTAAAGAACCGTGTGAAAGCCAACTTTACACATGGTCAAAAACTTAACTACAGAACGAATTCGTTGAATCCTTGGATATATGCACCTAGTAAATATTGCCTGCATTTAGGGCTACTTAGCAGATAACAATAACATATATAAAAAATCTACAGCAACTTTATTTTTAGCGAATTTTCGTAGAAAATTAAGCTACTACAATGGCTTGGAAAATTTTAAAACCACAATTTTTGAAAACTTTCTTCATTGAGATGCGTTTTGAGCCATTCTAAAACTGTTCCTGCAATTTGCGTTTTTTCACATAAATATACATATATATATATATATATATATATATATATATATATATATATATATATGTGTGTGTGTGTGTGTGTGTGTGTGTGTGTGTGTGTGTGTGTGTGTGTGTGTGTGTGTGTGTGTGTGTGTGTGTGTGTGTGTGTGTGTGTGTGTGTGTGTGTGTGTGTGTGTGTGTGTGTGTGACATTTACAGGGGTCGTGGAAGAGGATGAGGGATAGGAAGACGAGGATGAAGAAGAGGGAGAGGATGGCCGACGCCCCTGCCTGGGGCGCCCCCGAGCGCCTCCCCTAGAACCCCGCGAGCCAATGGGCCCGGGGGGGTTATGAGGCTCTATTTCATTGCTATCCATAACGAGGGAGACGGTGATTAAGGGTCGGGAGACCCATTGACATGAGCCTCCCCCCTAAGCGCCAGAGGGTCATTCTGCCACCTTCTGGTAAACCAGAAGGTGCCCGGGTTGCACGACGGGGACGTATGACCATGACTTGGGTAGGGATATGAAGGAGCTCCGAAGAGATAAAAACACCAACAGTTACCCTACCCTCAGCAACCTAACCCCTAGCAACGCTTTCTGCCATTCAATCTCTTCGCCTGAGGCCCCACTATAAGCAGCTTGTCCAGGATGCCATCCTGGCAAATAGCCGTGGGGCCTCTCCCGCATCTCCGACAGGCGTGGGACAACAGCCCGCCATTCAGCAATCCTCCCCCGGGACCTCCGGTCTTCTTGAAGACTTGAAGACTGAAGTATTGAGGCTCGGGGAGCAGGTAGGCAACATTGTTGGTTATGAGAGTGCCTACCTGCAGGGTCTGGCGAGGCGGGCTGTTGAGGGGCCAAATAGCTTGGAGGACGAGGTCGCGGCCTATGTGCAGAGGATCTTCCCGCAGGTTGAGGAAGCGACCGTGGCGAGGCACCAGGGAGGAGTTCCTCCTAATGTGGTGCCTCGTGGAGGTCGCAGAGCAGCTAAGCAAGCGAGAAGGCGGGAATACCAGCGTGTCCAGAGACTGTGGAGGAAGCATCCGGCTCGTGCAGCTGCGGAGGTACTGGAGGGAGCTGGGGATGAACAAGTCATGCCCCCTCTCCAGGAGTTTGTGGATTACTGGGAGCCACTTATGAGTGCTCCCAGCCACAACCCTGGTGAGCCAGTGGTACCCCCAGCTTCCACCAGGGATTCCTTGCGCAGCATCATGTGCACACCGGTGCTTTATGACGAGGCACATAAGTGCCGTGTCAAAAACTCCACTTCTGCTGGACCCGATGGTGTTTCCGCCCGACGCTGGAATAAAGCTCCAAAAAATGTCAGGCTGCTCATCCTCAACCTGTTACTTCTATCGGGAAGGCCCCCGAAAGCGTTGACCCGTGCCCGAACCATTTTCATCCCAAAGAAAGGGGGAAGTGGGCCTGGAGGCTACCGTCCGATTTCAATATCATCGGTAGTTTTCCGCCACTTTCAAAAGATTCTGGCATCTCGCTTCCAAGTGGCTGGTGTCATAGGTGACGTCCAGAGAGCATTTCGGCCAGCGGATGGCACAGCGGAGAATCTAACAATTCTCCAAACTGTCATTTCGCTGGCCCGTACCAAGAAACGGCAGCTCCATCTTGCCGCTCTGGACGTCGCTAAGGCCTTTGACACAGTTAGCCACTCTGCCCTGACCGATTGTCTTCGTGGTGTCGGGGCACCTGCTCGTTTGATTGAGTATGTTGCCTGCCTGTACCACGAAGGCGTGACGGTCTTCGAGGCACGAGGTGAGATGTCAGGGGATGTTGTTATTGGGCGCGGGGTACGCCAGGGGGATCCTCTGTCGCCACTTCTCTTTAACCTGGTCGTGGATACGGCCTTGGGTAAGCTGCCAGCTGAAATAGGGTTTGATCTCGCCCCTGGGGTGCGAGTAGGTGCATTGGCTTTTGCTGATGATGTCATCCTACTCGCAGAAACCCGTGAGGGCTTGCAGATCTCCCTCAACGCATTTGCTGAGCAGCTAGCCAGGTGTGGTTTGGTGGTAAACCCAGCTAAGTGTGGGTCGGTCTCCTTGGTCCCGTCCGGTCGCCAGCATAAGGTGAAGGTGGTGGATGAGGAGTGTTTTGTCTTAGGACAAACTTCCATCCCTGCCCGATCCGTGCTGGAGGTCTGGCGGTACCTTGGAGTCGACTTCATGGGTGTTGCAACCATTGCCGCAAGCCGTGTGGACCTTAGTGGAGCATTAGCTCGTGTCACTAAGGCTCCATTGAAGCCACAGCAGAAGCTGCGCCTCCTTCGCACGTACTTACTGCCAAAGCTAACCTATGGGTTAGTCTTTGGCAGGCTTACTGCGGGGAGGCTGCTTGAGTTAGATCGTGAAGTTCGCTCTGCTGTGCGCTCTTGGCTAGGCTTTCCACCTGGTGTCCCAAGTGCTTACATCCACGCACCGGTCAAGGCCGGTGGGCTCGGTATTGTCTCTCTTTCTGCCAGCATCCCATCATTACGCCGCCAGCGCCTGCTTGCCCTTAGGGGCTCGAGCTGGGAGGTCGCCCGCACTGCTGCTGACCTGGACTTTGTCCGGCAGCAGTTGTTGTGGTGTGATCGAGCAACACCAACTGCTCCAAAACCCAGCTCATCTGCTGAGTTCGCTGCTGCACTGCATGAATCAGTAGATGGTAAAGAACTCCGACAGTGCTCTGAATCCCCCATTTCTACTCAGTGGGTGGAATGGGCTTCAGAGGGCATTGGGGCCCGCGACTATCGCCATTTTCACGCCGTCCGGGTGGCTACGTTAGCCACCTCGGTGAGGTGTTCGAGGAGTAGTCGCGGGACAGTTGACACCCTTTGCCGTGCCTGTCGGGGTAAAAATGAGAATCTATATCATGTGGTGCAGCAGTGTCCTCGTACTCACGGTGGCCGCATTTTACGTCACGATGCGGTTGCCAAGCAGATAGCAGGTGCTTTGTCATCTAGCGGTTGGGATGTCGAAAGTGAGAGACTGTACCACATGCCGAGTGACCGGGGCAAGAAGCCAGATATCGTCGCGATCAAGCCCGATGGGTCTGCCATAATCCTGGATGTCCAGGTTGTCAGTGGCAGCGTGGACATGGAGCAGACCTGGCGGGCTAAGAAAAGTAAATATGATAGAAATGATCTGCGCCATGCGATATCTGAGCTAAAAGGAGTGGCACCTAATAACATCAAGGTCATTGCCGCGACCGTGTCATGGCGCGGGGTGTGGTGCGGGAAAAGCGCCACGGAGTTACTCGAGTTGGGCATCTCGGCAGGAGTACTCCGTGGTATCACCACCCGCGTCCTGAGGGGTTCTTACTTGAACTGGTGGTCATTTTATAGGGGCACATCCTTTCATCCCATTCTTCCTCCTCGTCCTACAACTTCCCTTATCCCTAGAGCCGGCGTCGGGTAAACCTGGGCGTCCTCCCCACTTTTTTATTTTATTTGTTTATTTTTCAATTTAATGGCGTGCCCCCTCCGTCTTTGAGGGGAGGTTTCTTAAAAAAAAAAAAAAAAAAAAAAAAAAATGTGTGTGTGTGTGTGTGTGTGTGTGTGTGTGTGTGTGTGTGTGTGTGTGTGTGTGCGTGCGTGCGTGCGTGCGTGTGCGTGTGCGTGCGTGCGTGCGCGCGCGCGCGCGTGTGTGTGTGTGTGTGTGTGTGCGTGCATGTCATTCCAGACGATAACTCTCCTTAGGATTGAGATAAAAATTCTGTTCTTGCGCCAAAAAATCAAGCATTCCAAACGAAAGGATGAGTTCGTTGGCCAACACTTTTTTTAAGCACATTAAATTGGTCAAATTTCAAAAGATGTCCTGAAAAAATCACTAAAAATGGCTAAACATAGTTAAATTTATAATTTTCAGCAGAATATTGCTCAAATAAAGTTTATCAAATGTAAAATAGAACATTAAAAAATGTATGTACAAAATTATGCTGAAAAATGTACCTACTTAAATTTCATTAAAATTTGCTATACAGTCGATAGAAACTTAAAAAAAAGAAAAAAAAAGCGGAAATCCAAAAGCACTTTTTGAATAGCGATTACTATTTAGAATATGTTTTTGCCCTAAAAATAATGGTAAACATTTTCTTTGCACTAAAAAAAGCTCAAATTTTTAAACAGTTTTTAACATAATATATTATGATAACCTAAGAAAATTCGCTCATACGATCATGCTGCATGAAAGAAACTTTTAGTTAAACATGGGTACAGATTCCACGATTCCCTTCAGTATTGATCAATTTTCAATATATGGGTGATTCTCACAGAAAAGGTCAGTTTTGAGTTTGACTTTTGAAAAAAGAAAAAGTGATCGAATCGAGCTGAAAAAAATCACAGATGCTCTCTATATCGTATGTATCGAAATTCGAAGCAAATCCAAACAGTAGCGCGTTTATTAATTCAGAAAAAAAATATTTAAAAATTTAGGCGGACAGGGCGATGATGCGACCCGTTGATTCTCACCATTTGCATCACCACCCTGTCCTGGCATCATAAAAGGAAAATTTGCTATAACTGCCAAGAAACGTTAACCCTCAACATTTCAAGTCAAAAGACCGAAAAACGTGACCACTGTAGGGCGAATCCAACTAACGAAGAATGACAGAAATTCTCGAATTAGTCCTAGTAGACCTTCACAACGTTCGGCTAAGTAGATATGTGTTTTGAATGGTCAATACGAGAATATTGGATTACTAAATGCGAGAATACGGGAATACTAGAAAATCCAAAAAACATAATAGATTTGCCTTTTTCCTCATCGTCCTGTCCTCGAATTTTCAGGAGAGGACAGGTCGATGATGGACAGGTCGATGACGATTCTTCAGTTTTTCTCAAATGTTTCACCTTGTGGCAAGCTTTTTCCCAAATTTGGCATATAACATGAAACTAGTCCGTTCGGTGCACGATAAAAATACCATAAGAAAAAATTGAGTTCAAGTACTCACTTAAAAAAAGTGGACAGGTTTTTGACGATTGTGATTGACCAACCCACGGTCCAGCACACATCTGCTCCCGCTGATGACCACGAGTTGACTGAATTAAAACGAATGGTGGTTTTTCTGGTAACTGAGAAGCGCGCGAATAAAAAAAGCGGCAAAAAAACCCGCTAAAATACAATTGTGACCGCGAAAATTGGAAAAACAATATTGGACAGGTCGATGACGGCGATGCTCCGGACACACATATTTCCATCCAAATACACTATTCTAGCGGTTCTACATTAATTTTATCGATCAGAAACGCATCTCAGAAATCATACTGATGTAGAAAAATTGAATAAAATCCAAACTCAAAAGCGGAAAGACCTGTAATTAAAGTTTGAAGTTGGGAAGGTCGCATTGGGACAGGACAGGTCGATGACGATTTGACTATATTTAGTTAATTTTCTATTTAAAGGAATAAACATAACCTAAAAATGGAAAAAAAGGTTCTAGATAAAAACCTATAGTACAATTTAAGACCTTCGCCAGCTCCCAAATCCTTATTGGGTCGCCGCAACTGGTCCGGACATCACTTCTGCCCCTTTCTGTGAGAATCACCCATATACGTAATCATTCCATCTTCTCTCTGTTGAAGACATATCAAATTTTTCCAATAACTCACTCTATATTTTCACCTTTTCTAACTTCTTCGAATGAAAAGATTGAAAGATTTAATGTTGAATCGATCGAGAGCACTGCTAGCTACTAAATATTATATACATATCATACAACCCATATTCATTCAGTGGAAGTTCATTTCATACTAAACGGAGTTTCCTTTATTCAGTGGAAGTCCATTTCATACTAAACGGAGTTTCCTTTATTCAGTGGAAGTCCATTTCATAGCGAATGATCTTTTATGAGAACATCTGAAAGCTTCCTTATGAAACTATCAATAAACACAAATAAACTAGCTTCCCACTTCCTTTTTTGAGCGAAGCACAAGTTAAAACAAACGTCTGCCAAGTTGGGTGGGCAGTATAGCTTCCTCACATATCGTAACATGGACATATAGAATAATTGAAGAACAAAGAACTAGTGGAAATGATTGATAAGCTGACGTTGCGCACAGACTACTATCAATCCAACGACAATGATTTTGTAGGGGAACGTTCAGGAGCTAAACCGCATAATCCTTGAAATTTTCATAAAAATCGGTTCATTAGTCTTGGAGTTTTGTCACTGTCAATCAATTTTAGTAATGCGCATGCGATATAGTTATTACTACAACAATCGAGACAAAAATCATAGGGAACTTTTCTGGAACATATACCCATCAACTCTCCGAGTTTGAACGAAATCGGACCAATAGATGATAAGAAATCGACGTTACAGTAAATTAACAGTTGCGCATGCGCACAGGCAACGCTGAAATTGTAGGGAACCGTCTAGGACCTAACCCGCACGATTCCAGAAAATTTCATCGGAATCGGATTGAAACTTGGTATGGGTTTGGTTTAAGGATTTACCATAGACAGTCAAACATCAGACAGACATTGAATCAAAATTGATCAGCAAGCTCTGAAACGCAAAAAGCAAGTGGAAATTTTGATTTTAGAGGACGAACGATAAAATCGACTTCAATCATGAACACAAAGCTTCCCTACCTCCTGTAGTGAGGAATCAAAATAAATATATTGCGATGTAGATAATGTAGAAATCGACGTAATTGTATCATAAACTTCACGGGAATGTCATCGGAAAAGAGGCTTATGAGAGGTAAGCTCCCTGCAAACCAATGGGAAGGTGGAGTGAAGGGCTTAATAATAGTTTGCAGAGTAGAGTTGCATTTTGTAGATACATTGTGAATTGTGTATATATATTGAACAATTACTTCAATTACTCTATAATCCGTTACATATTACATAAAATGTTAATATTTATGGCTGAATGTTATAAAAACTGTACCAATAAAAAATAATTTAAAAAACAAAGTTTGGAAAGCGATAGTTTTGACGATGGTGTTTGGTTTGTGAATGATGAGGACGAGGTTGAAGTTATAGTTGAATCTCGTCTACATCCACGAAATTCAAATTTTTTCGAGTATACTCCTCAGTCATCGCGGAATTTTTTTTATTTTTATTGCCGTGGAGTAATAGTTCAGTAATATAATAAGTAATATATTCACGGTCACTAAAAATATCATGAAAAGGAGCACCAGAAGGTAACACGAGTTGAGTGAGGTTACAAACAACAACAAAGGTTATTCCACTTCCAAGTTCTGAAACCGTTCGCAGTGCAGAACGCGGTTCCACAAGTTCCGGAAGGCCCCGTGATTTCCCGTCCCAATTTTGATGAGTTCGAGAACTGTCAGAACGCGCACTGAGAACGAAGCTTGAACTGAGAGCTCAGTTTTGAGAGAATAGAACTGCAGTCCAAACGCCAGCCACCGCCATTTCTCCAGCGAGTTCAGATCGCAGTACTGCAGTAGTTCTCGTAATCCATCCCATCACCACGGATACCCAATTTAAATCCAACACATCGCAAAAATAAGATCATTATTGTATTAGCTTTACCACCTGTATAACCTTCCGAATATAGCAGTCTGCAGTAAATTGAAACTTGATAAAGATTACATTGAATTGAGTGAGTTAATATAATTTTTCGATTCATAAGTATTTCATCTTTTGAAATATGTTTCAATTAGCGGGTTCGAATTAGTGAGATTTTATTGAAATAACCGTAGGTGTGATACGAGATGTATTCAAACTCAAATAAGGAGGTATACAGAAATATTACCTAAGAATCATAGCTTAAACATATTGGTAAGTAATGCACGCATTACAGGGACGTCCCTACGAACGGATTGTATATAATTTTGGTGAGAATTAAAATAAGAGGAAAAAAAAAGTATCATGGTTTCTCGGAACTCCAACCACCCTCCACCCACCCTCTCATTTAACCCCTTGACTGACAGTAAATTTGCAACTCCCTCCATTCATCCCCTTTTATGATGAAATTTGAAACTCCAGTTACATTTTCCAAAACTAGACCAAATTCAAAGTTGAAAAAAAAAAATCGGACGAGAATAGTTAAAACATTATGATTTTAGCGAATTTTCTTAGAAAATAAAGCTATTGCAATGGCTCCAAAAATTTTAAAATAAAAATTTTCAAAAATTTTCTTCATCGAAATCTGTTTTGAGGCATTCTGAAATGATTCCTGGATTTTAACGCTTTTTTATATGTATACTAGCCGCTCCAGCTCGCTACGCTCGCTTCCACGTCCAGCCGGGGGGCAAGCCCCCCGGACCCCCCATTAAATTGCTCGCTTCGCTCGCAAAGTGTGGCATGTAGGGAATGTAGCTCGCTTTGCTCGCAAAGTGTGGCATGTAAGAATGTTGCTCGCTTCGCTCACAAAGTGTGGCATGTAAGAATGTTGCTCGCTTCGCTCGGAAAGTGTGGCATGTAGGGAATGTTGCTCGCTTCGCTCGCAAATGGTAGGTCCCTAAGGGTAGGTTTAACGTGTGTAGGGGATGTTGCTCGATTCGATCGCAAACGGTAGATCTCTAAGGGTAGGTTTAACTTCTGTAGGGGATGCTACTCGCTTCGCTCGCTTGAGGAAGTTATACTGCCCACCCAACTTGGCAGACGTTTTTTTCTGTTGGAAATTCTTACAAACAAATTAAATCTTATAAAACTACGTGGAACCACAAAAGTTTATTAGGGAATGTTGCTCGCTTCGCTCGCAAGGTATTGCTGCATATGTGTAGGGGAAAACCGGTATTTATTCCGTTGAAATGAGTCAAGTGCGTAGTGAGTCCCCTGTGAGTCATCGAGTCCCTTTCAGGTAAGCAACGTTGTGTAACGGCGGCCCGGGTCGATTAAAAATGTAATTTTAACGATCTCACTTCCGCTCGCGATTCGACCGAGTTCTCGTCACTTTTTTCGATATCCGATTTCGGATTCAGATTCGGCGGACCCAAAGCTGTATTTTGCCCGCGAAAACCGTTCCGAACAACGTACCTTTATGGGGTATATTTTAATCAGAAAAAACCAAGTTTTTTGTCAGACTTTTCGAGAAAACGGGTCCATACTCTCGCATTTTTTTTTACGCATTTCCCAATACTTTTTTTCGCGATCCGATCGCGCCGTAGGGATGCTGCTCGCTTCGCTCGCTTGAGGAAGTTATACTGCCCACCCAACTTGGCAGACGTTTTTTTCTGTTGGAAATTCTTACTAACAACATAAATCTTATAAAACTCGCAAACGGTAGATCCCTAAGGGTAGGTTTAACGTGTGTAGAACGAAAGGATGAGTTCGTTGGACAACACTTTTTGAGCACATTAAATTGGTCATCAAAAAATTTACTCAAAAAAGGTTTAAAATGTACGCTAAGGGTAGGTTTAACTTCTGTAGGGGATGCTGCTCGCTTCGCTCGCTTGAGGAAGTTATACTGCCCACCCAACATGTAGGGAATGATGCTCGCTTCGCTCGCAAACGGTAGATCCCTAAGGGTAGGTTAAACTTCTGTAGGGGATGCTGCTCGCTTCGCTCGCTTGAGGAAGTTATACTGCCCACCCAACATGTAGGGGATGTTGCTCGCATCGCTCGCAAACGGTAGGTCTCTAAGGGTAGGTTTAACTTCTGTAGGGGATGCTGCTCGCTTCGCTCGCTTGAGGAAGTTATACTGCCCACCCAACTTGGCAGACGTTTTTTTCTGTTGGAAATTCTTACAAACAAATTAAATCTTATAAAACTATGTGGAACCACGAAAAGTTTATTAGTGGATGTTGCTCGCTTCACTCGCAAGGTATACCTGTATATGTGTAGGACAAAGTCCGTATTTATTCTGTTGAAATGGCTCTCGCTTCGCTCGCAAGGTAGGTACCTATGTATACCTGCTCGCCTCGCAAGGTATTGCGTAGAAGTGCAAATGGGAACCCCCCTGTGAGGGTCCCTTCTGGTAAGCAACGTTGTGAAACGGGCGGCCCGGGTCGATTAATTTCTCATATTAAACGGTTCCCCTCGCTTCCGCTCGTGATTTGACCGACTGCCCGTCACTTTTTTCGATATCCAATTTCGGATTCAGATTCGGCGGACCCAAAGCTGTATTTCGCCCGCGAAAACCGTTCCGAAAAACGTACCTTTATGGGGTATATTTTAATCGGAAAAAACCAAGTTTTTCGGCGGACTTTTCGAGAAAACGGGTCCGTACTCTCGCATTTTTTTGACGCATTTCCCGATACTTTTTTCGCGATCCGATTGCGCCGTCGTCTTCCTCGTAGGAAAACCTACGAAACCCGTATTTTTCCGGAATTGTCAACGGCCGTTTAGAGGGGTAGGGGAAGCGGGGAAGTCCAAAAAGCGCACATTAATTATTACTTCGACCCCCCTCCCGCCCTACGGCCCATGGTTCGGGTGGGATTAGAAAATTTTAAATTCGCTTATACACCCTATCGGAAAATCCCAAGAAGATCCCCCCACTCGTAGATCCGGCCCACTCAGCCGTTTGGCCGTGCATAGACACGACAGACAAACAGACAGACAGACAGACGGAGTTTCATTCTTATAAATAACTAGCCGCTCCGGCTCGCTACGCTCGCCTCCACGTCCAGCCGGGGGGCAAGCCCCCCGGACCCCCCATTAAGTTGCTCGCTTCGCTCGCAACGTGTGGCATGTAGGGAATATTGCTCGCTTCGCTCGCAAAGTCTGGCATGTAGGATATGTTGCTCGCTTCGCTCGCAAAGTCTGGCATGTAGAAAATGTTGCTCGCTTCACTCGCAAAGTATGGCATTTAGGGGATGTTGCTCGGTTCGCTCGCAAACGGTAGATCTCTAAGGGTAGGTTTAACTTCTGTAGGGGATGCTGCTCGCTTCGCTCGCAAACGGTAGATCTCTAAGGGTAGGCTTAACTTCTGTAGGGGATGCTGCTCGCTTCGCTCGCTTGAGGAAGTTATACTGCCCACCCAACTTGGCAGACGTTTTTTTCAGTTGGGAATTATTACAAACAAATTAAATCTTATAAAACTACGTGGAACCACGAAAAGTTTATTCGGGGATGTTGCTCGCTTCGCTCGCAAGGTATACCTGTATATGTGTAGGACAAAGTCCGTATTTATTATTTATTATTTCTGATGGCTCTCGCTTCCGCTCGCAATTTGACCGACTGCCCGTCACTTTTTTCGATATTCGATTTCGGATTCAGATTCGGCGAACCCAAAGCTGTATTTCGCCCGCGAAAACCGTTCCGAAAAACGTACCTTTATGGGGTATATTTTAATCGGAAAAAACCAAGTTTTTCGGCGGACTTTTCGAGAAAACGGGTCCGTACTCTCGCATTTTTTTGACGCATTTCCCGATACTTTTTTCGCGATCCGATCGCGCCGTCGTCTTCCTCGTAGGAAAACCTACGAAACCCGTATTTTTCCGGAATTTTCAACGGCCGTTTAGAGGGGTAGGGGAAGCGGGGAAGTGGAAAAAGCGCACATTAATTATTACTTCGACCCCCCTCCCGCCCTACGGCCCATGGTTCGGGTGGGATTAGAAAATTTTAAATTCGCTCGTTCCACCTTTCGGAAAATCCCAAGAAGATCCCCCCACTCGTATACTCCCCCCACTCAGCCGTTTGGCCGTGCATAGACACGACAGACAGACAGACAGACGGAGTTTCATTCTTATTAATAATAGAGATAGAGATATATAAGTATATGTATGTGTCAGTATATATGTACGAGTATGTGTCATTCCAGACGATAACTCTCGATAGAATTGAGATAAAAACTTCCTTCTTTCGCCAAAAAATCAAGCATTTCAAAAGAAAGGATGAGTTCGTTGGACAACACTTTTTGAGCACATTAAATTGGTCAAATTTAAAAAAACGTACTTAAAAAATCACTAAAAAAGGCAAAAAACCGCTAAAAATTAACAAATTTCTATTTTTTAGCAGAATGCTACTCGAAAAAAATTAATCGAACATGAACTAGGACATTCAAAAATTTAAGCACAAAATAGTACTGAAAAATGTACTTAAATTTCATTAAAATAAGCTAAAAATCGATAGGAACTCTTGAAAAAATTGTAAAAATCCACAAAATTGTTTGTTTATTGGAATATTACTGAAAAAAAGTTAGTTTGCTATAAAATGTATAATAAAATTTTTATTTGTCCCCAAAGAGCTCAAATTTCAACAGAATTTAACATAAATGTAATACGACCATTTATGAAAATTCGCTCATACGATCATGCTGCATGACTGGAACTTTTTCAATATTACCCCCACCATTCACCCCCTCTCTTGATGAAATTTGAACATCCTGACATACTTTCCAAAACAATATCGAATTTATATTGGAACAAAATAAGAATCTCAAAAATCGGTAGAGATTTGTAGCTTGGGCAGCGCTTGAGAAAATCAGTAATTATCCTCTCCCCCCCCCCCCCCCCCCCCCCCCCCCCTCTCACGATAGCAAATCCGAAATTTGCGAGGTTTGCTACACTACTAAACTCAAATTGGAATCGGACAAAATGAGAATCACGAAAATCGGTTGAGAATTGTACCCTGGGTAGTGTCGAGAAAAACGTTTTTACGGCTTTACCCCTCCATTCCCTCTCTTCCATCTTGAAATTCAAAATATCCGAGGTTCGATACACAACTTGACTGAAATTGGGATCGAACAAAAAAGAATCTCGAAAATCAGTTGAGAATTATGGCCTGGGCATCGTTGAATCGTTCACTTGTGCTCATCCTTGACAAATTTGTAACTTCATACAATCCGATCCATGGAAAAGTTGGTAAAGTGGTGAAATCAATAATGTAACACTCAATTGTGATTCACACAGAGCTGATTTCTCCACACAACGAAACATAATATGACTCCGGATTCCACAACATTATGCGTCACTGGGTTCTTCGGCGCCGGACCCGATGTTTACTTGGTCCAGGAGGCCGAGATTACGAGCTGGTTACGAAGAAACGTTTGTTAGTAATAATTATTGTCTTTAAGAACAGTTAGACATCGAAAAAGAGAGGATCACGAAAAAGAGAAATAAAAGGAGTCGATTCGGGGGCTGGGAGGTTCCAAGAAATGTTCTGGAACTCAGACCCAGGGCGACCTACTTTCTGGGACAACCGGTAGACGAAGGTAAGGACCTCATCAATCTGTAATCCTACACGCCAGTGAGTCAACGATAGCCCTTGAAGGTGCTGGGAGCCTGGATGCCACGGCTATCCGACATTTTAGAGGTACTTCCCGACGATACTAAAGTGAATCGGGTATCTTCTATACTACGACCGAACCTGTTTGACGGCCACTACAAACGACCAGAAACCTTTCATCAACTTCCCACTAAATCACTGAGAAATGTCAGACATAACGTGAGGGTGATGAGTTTTGCTTTCGATAGCGGAAGTTTTGTAATCATTTACGGAAAGTGGAAAAGAAATTTGCGCAAGTTCAAAATTCCACTCGCACTTCACGTTTAAGACCATCCTGAACCATTTTGATTTCGTGTCTGTCTACAAGTAATCGTTCCATTCTATGGTATGGGTTTCGGGTTAGAGGTCCCCAAATGGACTTCATCGCCTCTGAATCAAAAATAGGCTCTGCGCATGAACGAATATGGATTTCTTGTAACAAACAAAGCAAAACAAAGCATGCCGTTCACAGTTTTCATCCGATTATCTTCAAAGAATTTTTTTGCGAGTTACGGCCTTAATGTTTCCCTCGGAATTCCATTGTTACCACGTAAAGGTGGCGTCTGCACGTGCGCAACAGTAACGATCACTAAGAAGTCCTAGTCGTGCGTGACCATATGAGCGAATTTTCGAAACTACACGCATTACATCTATTATATATATATATATATATATATATATATATATATATATATATATATATATTTTTTTTTTTTTTTTTTTTTTTTTTTTTTCTTTATATATCTTTATACATCGTTTATAAATCTTTTTTTAAGCACTTTGAGAGCTGAGAAATCGTTAAACAATATCAAGATTATAACGAAACACCTATTAGCGAATTTTCGTTGAAAATGAAGCTATTGCAATGGCTTCAAAATTAAAATCAAAATCTTGGTAAATTTTTTTCATTGAAATTTTGAAACGAATCCTAGAGTGTAACGCTTTTTATATGTATACAGGGTGTCCCGCATAAGGTGGTCTGTACTTCAGTGTGCGATTCTAGAGTTGGTTTCTGATAGAAAGTTCCTCATAAAAGATTTGTATGTTAACATTGTTTAGTTTTCGAGTAATTCAATATTTAAGATGTTTTTCTTGTTTTCGACCTTTCTTCACTAAATCGATCATAACTCCCTTAATTTGCTGTGTAAATTCAAATTTTAGGATACCGTTGGAAAGAGCATTTAATCTCCTATCGGATCCTTTTTTTAGAATTAAGGTTAGAGAAACCTTGAGTTTTTTCAATCGGGCATTGAACTATGAGAACCATATTTTTTCAAGACATAGGAATGGTAAAAACTGCGCCAAAATCTCACCTTTACAACGCTGTAGTTAATTTTACTTTTTAGGAGAATTTCGCTTTCAATTTTACTACTTTAGGGGATATAGTTTTAATGTTGAAAAACATCGTTTTTTGAATGGAAATACGAGTTTGGGTTCGGTCTCTACGTATTTTTTTACGCTGAATCGAATGGCAACACTTGCATATCTCCCCAACCCCCTAATAACCCAGTTTTATGCTTCAACTCAAACAATTTGAGTCATTTGGTATGATAAATTTTATGTGTATTTAGGGGTGAAACTAGTAGGGGTTGATACTTTTATAAACAAGACGTCCTTTATTCTGAATTACGTAATGATGTCATTTTGCGCGAGCGCGTACCCTACCATTTATCCTTTGGCATTCGCCATCCTAAGCATTTTGTCTCGCTTTTTCCCTAAAACGTAAAGGAAAATTTCCCCATGTGCGAAAGTAAAGACATGAACAAGAAAGAAAAAAGTTTATAATTGGGAAAAACTAAGTTTGTATGGATTGTGCACGTTTTCCACATACATTTTTTTTAAATAGTCGCTAGAAAAAGAAAAAAACTGGCATTTTAGGGAATTTTTGTAGAAAATTAAGCTAATTTATTATCTTCATCAGTGTTGCTACATTCAAGGGGGTTTTCCAAGAGCTTCCGATTTCGTGGATAATGCCGAATATGATAGTCTCCTCACCAAACTATCAAATAGAGTTCATAAAGTGTATCCCCAAGACCAAGCAAACCAGACGGAGAGAAACATTTCACTGGAATCACCCAGTGATACAGGCGAGCAAGGGAAATGTTTCTCCTCTGATTCCGGCCCAGAAAGCCGTAACCTGATAAGCCTGAACGAGCGACGGAGTTGGAATTCTCGAGTGGTCGATTGTGTAGGCGTCGAAGGAGGTGGACAGAGACTTTTAGGAGGTACCTCCTACCTACATACTCGTACCAACCGTCGGACTTCGGAGGCGTTAGTGCTTTTATCTCTTTTGTTTTAACGGTACCAGCCCTTCCGCTTCGACTGTTAATGACGACGGGCCGAGCTTGCCCTACTTGCTTCCCTCCTCAGCGCCCTGAACATAATTATTCTTCTTCGCAGCCAGTGAGTGTGAATAGTGAAATTACGTAAGAGGAACTTCTTCAGGTTTATACTTTAGGTTTGTAGCGATAGAATAGAATCTAGGTTAGAACTAATTTACACGGTACGAGATAGTTTGCATTGGTATCCAGTGCCATTACGGTTTTTGATGAGCGGAGAAGAGTAAAGTAAGTAAACATTCCAGGTTGGGGCTTGACGTCTGAATACCAATGGAGTCGCGAATCAGCTGTTTCCCTAAGGAAAGGTAAGAATTTTATTCGTACAGATTATACTACTGATACGTGGGTACTGATGATAGCAACCCATTGCCACGCCCCCTTGAGTGGAGAGGTGTGCACCATACAGAAGGGTTGAAACTACTCGGACGAAGAACACTTACCTGTGCGATCACCCATCCAAGTACTCACATCGAACACAGTATTCATTCATTCGGTAATCGCATAATGGTATTGGGAAAGTCCAAGCTACACCCCCTTAGGAAACTAAATTTAGCTATTAAAAGAAATTTGAGGAAATGGGTTTGGACTCGGCCAACTCCTAGGTGTATATTTGTAGAATATTTAAATTATAAATACACACTTGACTTGAACCAGGCAGAAATCATAATGTATTTTTAGAATCAAAAATATAAACTCGCTACCATCGATACAGTACAACACCTGTTATCATAATAACTAATCACTTTGAAGAGACAACCACACAATATTTTACCCTTCGCACAAGTGGCGAAACACTTGGAAGCGCTAACCTCACGATAGCTATGATAGCTAGAGTGGAGCAGCAACTATTTTGTGTATAACATGAGGCTACATATATGAGATAGCGTTGGAACGCCTCTTCAGAAGACCTCGACTCTTGTCAGTCCACTGATGGAACAGATATTACGAGATGTGAGGACATCAACTTCGTGTCTGAAAAACGAGATCTAGTTATAAGCACTGAGGATGGAAATGTGCCGTTATAGATCTGAAAGTGGTCTCAGGATCAAGAAGAGAAGTCTGGAAAGAATATCCAACCAGAAGAAAGCAGAGCATTCAAGATAGACTGTCCTGAAAGTTGTTGCAGCTCTAGCGGGCACAGACATGCTTCATTGTCGTCATTCTGGCGATTTTTACCTGACGAGATGCTGAGCAGAAGTATCGACTCAAGAGGCTGGGATTCCTAACTTAGTTCTAGAACGGTCTTCAGAGCAAGTACTGATTGGTTGAGGATTGATATGGAGCGCCTTCGTCAATTTACTGACGTCCAAATAACAAAGAAATCTATAAAATGGTCCAAAATGTTGAAGCCATGTCATGGAAAGTGGAATGGCAAGACGGAAATGTCAACCAAGGAGAGGAACCTGAAGAGGACAACCTATGGGAGGGATCACCACTCATCCTGCTTATCCAATTATGATCCTTCTCTGAAGGAATCATAAGCACGTCCAGGGTTGAAGCTGGACCAAAAGATCCGGCTAGAGAAAAGACAATTTATTTTGAATCATCATGAAGTATTGTTTTAGTTTGTTTCCATTTATAAATAAAAGCTGAACATATTTATTTAGGATCACATGAGGTATGTGCCTTCATCTTGGTAATTTGTTTCTAAGAAATATTCTGTCGATGTTTAACTTAGGTAACCGCATGATAAACGATTTATTATAGCAACACCGGTGTGGCTGAGATGAGAGGATTGAACAGAGATTTTGTACCCGAAAACAGAACGACAAAGGTAAATCTACACAGGCGCTGATCAACAATTTCAGAAGACCAAATAGGCAAATTGGCGAATAGGAGACTTGGTTTTCACGTAATTTAGATTTTTTTAAAGGCACCACACAAGACTCCAGTAGGGTTTCTGAATGAATTTCTAGTTATACCATATCCACACCCGGTTTTGATATTTCTGGTTTTCAGCAAAACGTGTTTTGCTAGACACATTCAACTTTTACAGTTTATATTATTAATGTTCCAGTACTGTTCCTATTAAAATTCCAAAGATCTATTCGATCAACTACTCGGAGAAGCTTATGTGCCCTACCCATTCGACAGATTTGACATTTTATGTCTTTGGTGTCGCCATTTTATATTTATTAATGTTATTAATGGATGTAATAAACAATGCCTTTTGTTTTTTGTTATTAGTTTACACGTTAGAAATCACTTCGAGAAAACGCCAAAATGAAGCCGAGGGTAGAGATAATTGCTTTATTACAAGATTTTATTAAAATCATTGCAATTGTTACAATTTTAATGAAAATTGTTGTTTTAAACATTATTCGTCAAAATTATTTGTTGAAAGGGGGGGGGGGGAGGCTAAAGACAAAATGTCCCAATGTGTTGCAGACCAGTATGCAAGCGTTTTCAAATTATTATCGCTCACAACCAAATCGTTGCTATACGGAACTGTATCTTAGGCATTTATCATCGTAGGAAAATCGTTCGCCAGTCGCTGGAAAGCTCTCGACTTACCTAACCGTATTATGTTAACCACTGCGTAGTGCGTAGCCAACAATCAGAGGTATGATTTAAACTTTCTACTAGCACAAGAATAGCAGTAAAGTTGTTTCTGGAGGATTCACACCCTCACTATGGAATCAAAAATAGATAAATCAATACTCATCCACAGTTAAATTAACAAAAACTAAATACTAATAGCAATATCTTCGACAGAGATATCTAGTAAATTAACTTAAACAAAACGAGAAAAATACAAGATCAGCATGTCGTTTACGTTCAGCGAAGTATTGCGCGTGTTTGCTGGTTCACTGGTCGGTAGATGAAGTTGGACTTCCTGATGAGGGTGATCTATCTCGCGTGGGGGGAGAGAACTTTCGCCGAGGAAAGTTTTCCGTGAAAGCTGGTGACGTCACTGACCTGAATGTCAACTCTGACTTCAGCTGCCCACGGCTTTTGCGCCGGATCACCGCGGATGTTGCGATACGTAAATCATCGACCCCCGCGTAGCAGGACAACCTCGTCCCTGAAATAGAAATGGAGAAAGTTCTGAACGAGTTGTCAAAATATGAAGTGGAGGGTCGGCGATCTCGCAACACACAGTTCTCTTCATACTCCTGCACAAGCTCAAACTTAAGATCAGCTAGCTCTTCTTTTGGTTAATATTTCAACATTGAACCATTTAAATAAAAAAGACTGCCATGTTAAGTGTGGAGAGAAACAACTTTATTCCAATGAAAAAACGTCTGCCAAGTTGGGTAGGCAGTATAGCTCCCTCACACATTGTAAACTTGACGTATAGAATTAGTTGATGGAAAAAGTAAGAGTCAAAATGAATGATAGGTCGGCGTTGAAAGAAATTGATGTTTGTGCATGCGCACAGACTACTATTAATCCCACGCAGTGAAATTTATAGGAGTTAAACCGCACAATCCTTGAATATTTTATAAAAATCGGCCATTAGTCTCGGAGTTTTGTCAATTTTAGTTTAGGCATGCGCTATAGCTATTACTCCACCCAATCGCGATATAATTCATAGGGAATTTTTCTGGAACATATACCCATCTACTCCCCGAGTTTGAATGACATTGGACTAATGCATGATAGGAAATCAAAGTTCTAATAAATTAACGTTAGCGCATGCGCACAGACCACTATACATGTGACAGAATTGAAAGTTATAGGGTACCGACTAGAAGCCAACCGGCACAATCCCTGAAAAATTCATCAAAATCGTTCCAGAAGAATCGGAGTTATGCTTGTGTCAGTCGATATTAGTTTCGCGTGCGCAATGGGTATTACTCTACCAATTGCAATATAATTTATGGCGCATTTTTTTTAGAACATATACCCAAATACCTACCAAGTTTGAACGAAATCAGACAAACAGATGATGAGAAATCGACGTTTGCTTTGAGGAGAGATTTGCAAAAAAAAGTTTGTGTGTGTGTGTGCGCGCGCGTGCGTGTGCCTGTGTGTGATCGTTATAACATGCAGTTTTACAGTTTTCATACAATTTTGATTGAATGTTCGAAAAATGTGCGGGTTAGGTTGTACATCGCCCTTCATCAGTTTCTTTACTCACAAATTCACTATCCATCCACGCCCCACTCTGCACATCCGCTAAAGTAAGTCCATGAAGCATAATTTCCGATCTCGCTCAAAGTCGGAGGGTAGATGGGCAATTTAATCATTCTATATAAATATTAACTCATAAGTAATTAAATGTCGATGTCGAGTCGGGCGAATGTGAAATCCATGGTACAAACATAACGTCTACAGTTTCCTATCGATTTTGATGACAATATCTGCGGGTAAGACTAATGACCTTTCAATCACATCACTCAGAAACTTATAATTTGTACTAGGCATGAACAAACGCAAAATCCATCTACCGTAATTTTCTCAGACCCTATTCGTAAGATACTCAAATTTGAAGGGTATTTGTAAAATGACGGTGTAATAACCCCATATGAGTTTCATCACAATTCGACTCATTAGTAGCGGCTGCGCATGCGCGAATCTCAAATCCTTGTAACGATAATGACTTCCAGAATTTTGATCTGATTTCGATCATATTTTCAGACATTTAATTGTTAATATTTCAAAATTATAAAAATTTTCAATGACTCATGAACTGATACGAAGAAGCTATGTGCAACATCCAACAGCAGAATTTTTTCCGTTTCCGCATCAGTGCTGACGTATCAGCATGCTAACCGTTTCATGCGTTTGCTAACGTATCAGCTATCAACAGACTGGTCATCTAAAATAAAGACATTGAGCATTTAAGTGATGCGGTTTGAGATAAGCGATATGTGAAGTATTATCAGATGAAAATCTACAAGTGTGAAGAACCTGCATCAGCAGGAGGAAGAAGGAAACATCGGTGTAAGAACACCACTTCAATGAAGTGTTGGGAGACGTTGCGAAATGATGTATTACTCCCAAGACCTTTAAGTACTATTTTAATATTATCGGAGCGGTAGATCTCGTCTAGTGAACCTTGAGGCCAGTCTAGAGACATAATTCACAGTTGCACCGATACCATTAGTTGGTCAAGATGATTCAGTGAGTCCTATAGCCAAGCGGTTGGTAGGTAGTGACCAGGCGATGGTATCACCCGTTTTCATGAAGGGGCTTCTTCATCTTCATCCGTGTTCGGCTTCCTAGTTTGCACTCAAGCGCGATCATAAGTGACCTTTTGCCTTTGTTACAAGCAGTAATTCTTGGATAATCTTAACCTCAGGTTTGCTGTAGGGGTATACATATAGTATCAACTATACTTGGGTCTGAGAACCACAAAAGAATCGTTACCACCTTCGCTGAGCTTTCGATAAACATAATATATCTTCATCAGAGCCTATTTAACAAAAATATTTGCCAAGTTCCTGCAGTTACCTACCACAAGAACTTGTACCTACTTAGAATAAGCTCGATTCGTACACGAGGAGAAAGATATTGATGACTAGTAAAGTGTATGAAACTAATAGGCAGGTATCACCTTTAAATTATTTCGGTAAAATTAATCAAAGTTTAATTGTAGAATAAGCAATCACCATTAAATTTAATCTCTTGGAGACCATCCATAACTATCCTTCAATTTTGAGTGAATTACGGTTGTTAGACCGTAAGAAAATGGTGTTCTATAGAAAGACGTTGGCTCAAGATTTCAGGTTAGCTACTCACGATAAGAGAACGAAAACATCTTACCATGCATCTTTTGAGAGATGATCGACATCAACCTTGGTTAATCAAGAAAATTGACCTATGATTGTCTAACGTTTTGTCTTTGACTATACGTTATCGTATAGTCGATTCGATACCGTTTGTGCTTGCACAGAAGCCATATCTAACCCAATTGTTTTGAAATTCTTGAGCATTTACCTGGAAACCATCCTCCAATTAAAACAATCCCCTTGAAATTCAATGATCTTTAGACTTTACCTAAACTACCTTAAAATTTGAGCAAATTGTTGGCCATAATATCGTGAGTGTCTACTGATGATGAATTAAATCTTTCAATAACAAACAAAAAGACGCTACTCTTACTTCGAAACTTTTCAAGATATTGATTTATTTATTTTTCGACCCATCGAAACTTGAATTTTATCTATTAGGGCTGAATGAAAGACTTATGGTCTTATGATTTTTTATCCAAGTATCAAAATTTTGGTACGAGAGTTCAAGAAAACACATTGGTAAATTGTAATGCAGTCATAACAGGGACGTCCCCATCTGGTTTGTATTTGATTTAGGAGAAAATAGCTGATAAATGATTTTATTGGATGTAGTTATGTATGTTATAGAAATACTATAATCATTTTTTGGCCCTGGCAAAAAAGCATTTTTTACTTTTTTACTCTACGGCAGTAAAACAACCGTTTACCCTCAACAGAGAGTGTAAAATTCTTCCTAATATCCAATATACTTACCTGTACATTTTGCATACATGTACTTAAATGTTTTACATGAAGCAACAAGGTAAAAGAAGACGCTAAGAAGATCATTTTGCCCAGTTAAGGAAATAGAATGAGTGAACATTCTTACTAACTCTGAAAAATACGAAAAGCCTACGTATTTGTTTGGCCTTAAATACCTGCGCTATACGCCGAGTCACAAATCAAGCACCACCCTCCAGTAACGGACTTTCGTTATGACTGGGGCTTTACGAGACTGAGTCGACCCGAAGTTTTTCAAGTTCTAGGTTGTTTCCGTGGCTTGTTAGTTAGTCAAGGAGTGTAGTGTAGCCGAAGTCGGAGGCGAGTTGAAAGTAGGCCTTGAGAAGGGGGCTTCCTTCCTGCGGCCGTTGATTCATGAACCCCGTGAAGAATGGGGCCATGTTTTGACCACCCGACCCCGATAGCCACCTGCCGGCTCGTGTTACGCCATACACCGTCCACTGCTTCACCGTCCACACCTTCCTCCGCTGAACTTGAGAAAATCCCTGATGCAAGATCCGATCCCAACACTGAGTACCTTGTAGAACACACCCAGATTACAAAGAGGTAGAAATAGCGTAGGTAGGAAGTTGCAATCACGTCAGGTTCAGAATCAGAAATGATCATGAAGATCCGTGATGCCTGTTTCCAGGATTCTTTAAAGTTATTAGCTAGTTATTTCAAGAACTTTGTACATTGCGAATCATTTGTAATAATATGTGGGGTGCCCCAGTTGATGAAAGTAATAAATGCCGTAGATGTGAATGGATCGTCAAGTTCAGAATCTGAAATGATCCTGAAGATCCGTAATGCCTGTTTCCAGGATTCTTTCTAGTTATTGGCTAGTTAATTCAAGAATTTTTTAAATTGCGAATCATTTATAATAATTTGTGGGGTGCCTGCCCCAGTTGATAAGTAAGTTGATAAGTAATAAATGCCGTAGATGTGGATGGATCGTCAGGTTCAGAATCTGAAATGATCCTGAAGATCCGTAATGCCTGTTTCCAGGATTCTTTCTAGTTATTGGCTAGTTAATTCAAGAATTTTTTAAATTGCGAATCATTTGTAATTATTCGTGGGGCGCCCCAGTTGATGAACGTAAAAACTTAAATCCCGTAGATGTGGATGGAGAGAGATCCAATGACGAAGATGATACAGACAACGATGTTTTTGTAGTGCATCAAGTGGAAATACTCTTTGCCCTATGAAGTCATTTTCACTTGATTTTAGCGTTTCAGGGTCTGCTGCACGTGCTGATCAATTTTGGTTTGTCTGCCTGAGCCAATTCCATATCACGCCCAAAACTACACTAAGGTTTAGACAGATTTTGATGACAATTGCAAAGATTACGCAGGTCACCTCCTAACGGTCCCCTTTGAATTGCAATGTCGAAGATCTATACATATGGGGATCGTGAAAGCGCCAAATCCCTTCATGAATATCATCAAAACTGCCAGATCAAAAGCAGCATTTTTTTCCGATTCCAACCAAAGATTCTTATTTATTTGTCCAACTACATAATCTATATTTTACTAGAATCCTCCTCTGCTAACTCCCAGTTATCCATTTAGCGGCGGGATCGAACCAAATTATTTTCAACCATAACATTTTTCAAATGAGAAGATCGAGTTGTCGATTTTATTTATTTCATCTTCGTTTTCATGGATTAAAATTTCAAGAGATTCGTATAATTTTTCCGAATACTCGTTTGCACTCACCTTAGTGTGTACCACACAATCACGCCAAGAGGGGAAACAAATTGTTTCAATTATTTTATTTATGAAGATCCAGGAAACCCTTAGTTGACCTAACGTTCGAATATAGTGGCCACATTGCCCTAGTTCCAAAGTGGCCAGTTTAAGCATCTTCCACTATAATAATAAAGAATATCAACCTAACTGCACTTCTACGCGGCTTCATGAACAATAGTTAAAAGTTTCAACACAACATCACATCAAATATTGACATTTCACGCAGCAGCCTTGAAAACTCTTCTCCCTGCAAAATATAATTCATCACTCCAGGCTTCGAAGAACTCACCTTTAAGACAACCATACATTCCATTTTATGGCTCACCCTTGCAAAACTACCATGGCAAACGAGGGATTTGAAAGCTCTAAGCATAAAATTATGTCACTTTTTATTTTTTAAGAGAATTTTCGTAAAAAATTAACTATTTTAATGGCTCGGAAAATTTTAAAATAAAAATTTTTGAAAAATTTCTTCATTGAAGTTCGTTTTGAGGCATTCTGAACAGATCTGTTCAACTCTTAACGTACGCCGAAATGGGCCTGAAAACTTGATGGGCCTAGAAATTAAATGAAGAATAATCATGGGGAACCCCTTGTACTTTGGACTCATAAAGCAGATGAAGCAAACACCTCTCGAAAACCACAAAGATACGTCAATTAAAATTCTGATTAGACGATTGCTTTTTTATGGCTCCAAGTGCTGGACACTTTCCATCTACGACGTGAAAGCCTCATTAAATTTTGAGAGGAAAATCCTCAGGAGAATTTATGGAGCAATACGTGATGGACCATCTTGGGGAAGACACAAGCCATGAAATAATGCAATTGGACGGCGAGAAACAAGTAGTAGTGAATTGTATCAAAAGCAGTCTTCTTTGTTGGGCAGGACTTGTATCCCGAATGAAAGATACCAAAGATGTTGAGATACCAAAAACAATGATGATTGAGCAGCTGCATCTGGCACGTACATTAGGAAGACCTAGGTGGTCTGATGGAGTGGATTATGACGCTCGCACTACCCTGGGCTTGCAAACTGGCAAAAACTGTTGCAGGAGGCCATAGTTTCTCAGATATTCCAGAGCCACAAAAGAAGAAGAAAACAAAATAATAATCGAAAATTTACGCCTACATAATTGCTCATTTATACGGATTCATAAACAACAGCTACCACATATCAACCCAAGGTCCCATCGAATATTGACATGTCTGCGCAGCAGCGTTAAAAATTCTTCTCCTTGCAAAATACAATTCATCATCCCAGGCCTCACTTTTAAGACCACCATTCATTCAATTCTATAGCTCGCAAAATCACGATGGTGAAGGGGGGATTTGAGAGCTAAGGGCATAAACTTGTGTCACAGTTTAAAAAACTATAATATCAAAGATGTTCCTGGTTGCGCTGAAGGGAAGACCCCACGAATCATAAATCAACTGGTTTCCGAGGTTAGCGTTAATTCTTCCAAACACTATCTCCACTAGTACATTTTTACTGTGAGTAATAAACGATTGTGTTTATGCGGATTCCCTCATCAGTGACTTGACATTTTTTCCCCTGTTAAATATTAACTTATGACCATCAAATCGAGTCGTGTGACAACCGAAGGTCTCAACGCATTAGTTTCTAAACACGCTTTTCCCCCGCAATATAGAATACACATAATGATCTTTAAAATAACCTTCATAGTTATATTAATCAAACGCATTGTGGTGCTGCACGCAGTTCTTATTTCCTTCGGATGGTTGACGAGTTTCTTTTCATTATTTAGAAACATATTAGTAAGTAATGCATCGGATCGAATTCATAATGGAACAAAATAAGAATCACGAAAATCTGTAGAGTTTTGTAGCTTGGGCAGCGATTAACAAAATCGGTGCACAGCTAAACAGGAATTGGAATCGAACAAAATGAGAATCACGAAAATCGTTTGGGAATTGTAACCTAGGTAGCGTCGACAAAATTTGTCGAAAAGACCACGTTTTAGCGAATTTTTGAAGAAAATTAAGCTATTGCTCTCGCCTCAAAATTTGTAGAATGTGAATATTTGAAAAAAAATTATGCAGAAATCCGTTTCAGGCTATTCTGAATCATATTCTGAAGTTTAACGCATTTTTTTATGTATGTATGTATGTATGTATGTATGTATGTATATATGTATGTATGTATGTATGTGTCATTCCAGACGATAACTGTCCGTAGAATTGTGCTAGAAACTTCAAACAAATTTTAAAATGTTAAGGGCACAAAACGAAAGTTCAAGTTCGTTGGCCAGCTTGATCGGATTACATCTTCGGGTTGAAATTTTCAAAAATGTAGTCAAAAATTTCAAAATAGCCTGTTTTTTGCGATTTGTCGTGCGAAATAATTTTTTCAGCATACTAACATGTGATATATTCGGAATCAGCGTAAAATTTCCTATAAGAATATGTATCAAGTTTTCAAAAATTTCAAAGTTGAAAAATCAGTCAAAAATCGAAATAATGCCGTTCGCTAGTTGTAAAAATCGGTAATATTCTTCAAAAATTCGCTCATGGGGTCATGCTGCATGACTGGACTTTTTCCTCCATTCCCCCTCTTCCATCATGAAATTCAAAATTTCTGAGGTTTGTTGCACAACTTTTGCAGAACAACTTCTTACCCTAAGGCCTGTTTCACACGTATACGGTTTGATTCGGTTCGGTCCCTATTCGATTCGTTTCCTGCCGCAGTTCGTTCGTTCCCATGCATGAGGTTCCTATCAGGTTCGTATTCGTTCAGGGATTGGATTTCCGAAAGTTCAGTCCACAATGAAGAGAAGTAGGATTATTGCCATGTTGTTTCTCCACAGAAGAATGAAGAAAAAAGAAGATATACCAGAATTCATTGGGAGCATCCTCTAATCAGTAGACGAATGGAGTTTGGTGTGTTTTACACCATTTTCCCTAAGTTGAGGGAAAACGAAGATAAATTTTTCTGCTACTTCAGGATGTCAACAAGATCTCTACGATGCACTGCTGTGATCAATGGATCCGTATCCACTTCATTCACAACACTCATTTTTGATAAAAAATCAACACGAGACACGACAGTTGTTTCGTTCTGAACAAGGAAACCGAAACTAAACCTTATCTGAACCTTGCAAGTGTGAATGTGCGGTGAACTTTGTGTACCTTGGACTCGAGTACGCTCCGAATTGAAACCGAAAGGAACCGATTTGTGTCGAGGAGGCGTTCGGTCCTATGCGGTTTCTAGTAGGTTTCTGTTCGGCCAGAATACGCACCGAATGAATCGGTTCACACGCATAGGGACCGAACCAAATGAAACCGTACAAACCGTATACGTGTGAAACAAGCCTAACCTCAGCATTGTCTGCGGTGTGCGCGGTCATGTTTCTGTTACCTACCGCTAAGACCAAAATATCAGTACGAGCAAGTGTCGCGAAGCTGAAATTCTACGGTGTTCGCTAGGCCTTAGCAACAGCGCCTAATTGAGTCTACTCAAACTGCAAGTACTCTTGCGATAAATAATACTCAACTAGGAGGTTCCTTGTGCCTTTCTAGCGGCATTCTGAGCTATATATAGCCACAGAAATCAGCGTCAGCGTTTCCCTACCCTCAACCCCATGCAACTGAATATTTGCTATCATCCCTGGTGAACTTTCAGAATTCCGCATTACCGATCAGCCTCTGCATCTGGAATTTGGTGATGTCCAAACTTAATTAACCTGATCGCTCCCACGGCCGTGTTTAAGCGCAAAACAACAGCGTCGCCGTCCTCCCAGGCCCGTGTTTAAGCGCAAAACTCCGATACAGCCCCTGGTCCCATGGCCGTGTTTACGCGCGAGCCGCACCATCACGCGATCTGAACTTCTCTGCCATCTATCTGCGAGGCTAATGAACTTATTTTTTAGATAGTGTTTACTTGGGTATCCGAGAGACATCGCTGAAGTCATAATCGGCCTTGTTAGTTTTAGTTTCACTCGGAAGATCGCAGAAAGATCAGAAAGAAATGAGAAAGAGGGATGGGAAACACTTATTCTCCTTTGAAAAACAATAAACAACTAGGTATAGTGCATTCCGTTTATTCATAAGCTGAATCGTAATCTTAATGACTATATTCAGATGTTGAAAATAGAAATATATAAACAAAAAAGACAATGTAACTAGCGAAACATTGTTTGGTTATGAGTTATGATGAAACTTAATCCACACAAAGAAAAAAAAAACGGGAAAAAAACTTGTATTTCAAAGAAAAACATTAAGTGAACACTTTGCTTGTCTAAATGTATCATGAAGTATGACGGGATTGGCGAAAATAGAGGGGTGAACGCAGCGCGAAATCGTCGGGAAAAGGCTGAAAAAGCTTGGGCTGGAGGGTGAGACGGCACCACAGTGTCTTGGGCTGCAGCGGTAGGCGGGCGCGCGATCGCTTGGTAGCTATCAGGTTAATCCTCCTAGTTTGCAGATGAATTCGTGGTTTAGAGAAATATCTTCGCAACACCCAACACAATTTCCTGGAAGGCCTATTAAGTAATGAACATACTGCATACATAAACCCTCTTGAAATTGGGTTGGCCACAGGTCAACTTGTCAGATGTGAGTGGAATTACAGGGAACTATTGAAAGGCATTTCCATCCACTACCTACTCGACGGAAGGCCCGCTTTGTTCGAGGGGGCAGTGATTCAATTAGCTCTTCACTTTTCTCGATGTTCCTGTCCTTCATTCGTTTATCCATAGCCCACGCAGTAACACCATGTTCACAGTGTTCAATGCTATCAAATTCCTCTCCAGATGAAACGCTGCTTCTTTATTTCGATTATTCAACAACTTCTAAAGCGAATAACCAGAGTTGGAAGGTAATGATTACTTTGAGTAATGATTACTTTTTCAATTACTTTCCTATTTTGATGGAAATTCACCTCGGGCGACACCAGCTACAGTCAAAAATCAGAATGCAGGCCTTTGAACAAGAAAATTTCATCGAGAGTAATTGCAATTCCCATTACAAGTCTTGTAATGGTAATCGAAATTGCAATTACTTTTTCTGATTACATGTAATGGGAATGGGTTTTTTTGAATTCCCATTACATGTAATCGGAAAAAGTAATTGCGATTTCGACTACCATTACAGGAATTGGAATGGAGTAATGGGAATGGAGTAATCCCATTACACGCCTATAGTTGGATTACCAGGGAATGGAAGATTTTATGCAGTGTTGGGCAAAATCAGTCTTTTATTTTTATTGGTCCATGTATTGGCTCATGGAATCCTCAGGATTTGCGAATGTTTATATATATATATGTGTATATATATATATATATATATATATATATATATATATGCTACTCTTCTATTTGACAACGGCAAAAGCCGAAATATAATAACTGTGAGTTTCCTTGTAATTAATTTATATACATATTCTATTTTTCTCCGCACATATATATACGCAGTATATATACTTTGGCAAAGTATATATATATATATATATATATATATATATATATATATATATATATATATAAATATATATATATATATATATACTTTGGCACAGATGTGCGGAGAAAAATAGAACATATATATAGATAAATTACAAGGAAACTCACAGTTATAATTATAGTTATAGTTATATATATATTTATAGTTATAGTTATAGTTATAGTTATAGTTATAGTTATAGTTATATATATATATATATATATATATATATATAAATAAATAAATACATAATTTTTACCTATATATATATATATACTTTGGCACAGATGTGCGGAGAAAAATAGAACATATATATAGATAAATTACAAGGAAACTCACAGTTATTATTTTTCGGCTTATATATATATATACAGGGTGGTCCTTAATGAACGTACCACCCTTTCAATTTCGTTGGTTGTGGAGAAATCAAAAAACTTGTCGAAGTAACCTCCCCTTATTTTTTTGCAAAGAATTCGAAAATTGCAGTTTGAAGCGTCGCGCATGCGCGCAAATGCGCGCTGCGCGCACCAACTTTGTTTTTTCAAATGGAACCCCCCCATTTGTATTGCAGATTCGCATTCTACATCAAATTTCATGAACATTTTACTTCGACAACTTTTTTTTTCCACTGCGCGAAACGGGCGCCAGGAGCGTTCAAAGTTGCTAAAGTCATCAAAATTGCGCAAAACATGGATTATGGTAAACCCCAAGTGTGGCACATGACTTTACATTGTTTTTCAGCGCTGATTCACGTGGTGCTGTCAGTTTTTAGATTTAGCTCAGTTTTTTCGATTTTATAAGCTTAATCTACGTCTTTTGGTGAAATATTACAGTTTTTCCGAATTATCAACTTTGGCAGTAGATTTATTTTCCCTCGCCCTTTCGCAACCCGGGCTTGGGACCGGCTAAGGCGGGCTTAAAAATAAATCACACTCCTCGATAATTTTTCTGCTAAAATACAACAAAAACAATTCCTTCTTTTTTAAAAAAGAATAAAAGAAAAAAAATTAAGAAAATAAATCGTTCACAGTAGTCGTTCAAATGGACCGCCGTCGTCCTCCAAACAGGCGGCAGCTCGACGTTCCCATTCGGTGGTGACTGCCTCGAACGTAGATGCCGGAGATACCGAATCGCAGGCGTCGATGATCCGCTGTTGCAATTCGGCAGCACTTGCGATAGGAGGGAGGGAGGCGTCGTAGACCTTGTTCTTCAGGTAACCCCATAAAAAATAATCTAGTGGAGTCAAGTCCGGAGAACGGGGTGGCCAAGAAATCAGGCTCCGATTGCCAATCCACCGAGAACGGAATCGGGCATCCAAATGGCGTGTAACAGCCCGTGCGTTGTGGGCAGGACAACCATCATGTTGGAACCACATTGCCTGCCTGGTGGCGAGAGGGACGTCCTCCAACAATTCAGGCAGAACCTCCTGGAGAAACTGAAGGTATCTCTCCCCGTTGAGGCTACCACCGGTCAAGAAATGTGGCCCAATGAGGTGGTTGCCGACCAACCCACACCATACATTTACCGTGAAACGCACCTGGTGTCTGGTGGAATACGATAATCGTGGATTCTCGTCAGCCCACGTTCGAAAATTCCAACGATTGAAGAGTCCATTGTTTGTAAATGTGGACTCGTCGGTCCACAAAAGAGCGGTGGCCAAGTGTGGGACCTGTTCGCGGAGCGCCTCCATGTGTGCGAGGAAAAGCAGCCGCCTTTCCTTATCCCCTTCACGCTGGCCATGAACGACATGAGACCTAAATGGCCTCATGCCATAGGTGTGAAGGACCCGATGAACTGTGGTTTTGCTGCAACCAACTACTCGAGCCGTCTGACGTTCGGAAGAGTGAGGATTTTCCCGTTGATACAGCAACACGTCCAAATCAAAGTTGAAGGAGCGTACAGCGGAAGGTCTTCCGGGTGGACGAGGAACGTCAACTCTGCCCGTGCGAACAAAACGGCGAACCGTTCGTAATATCGCCTGGTGGTGAACCAGCCGATTAAACACTTGCTGACAAGCGGCTGCAGTTTTTCGAGCATTTCCGTCGTGCGTGTAGTACAACCGCACCATCTCGGTCAGTTCGTTTTGGGTAAAACGCGGCATGATACGCACTCAAGAACGTTCACAGTGAGACTATTAACCCGATCAGTTGCTTCTCACGATTAAAGACAAAATAAATATGATAACGGGTACAGATCAACTTGGAGTTGAAGTCGTAACGTGAGCGGTTAGTGACGTCTCGTCACAAAGTGCAGCAGATAAGCAGTCCGAGAATCGAGAAATCCGAGTTGTTTACCTCTTGTGATTCAATCGTATTCAAACGCTTTTGGTACCATAACATTCATGATTTCTCAGAGTATCCTTCTGGGTGCAGGAACCAAGCCACTTTTTTCTTAAAAAAACGACCATGTTTCCGGCTGTTATTTCGGATTCATCAAGTTCAATAAAAAAACACCACGTAATTTATTTTTAAGGCCGCCTTAGCCGGTCCCAAACCCAGGTTGCGAAAGGGCGAGGGAAAATAAATCTACTGCCAAAGTTGATACTTCGGAAAAACTGTAATATTTCACCAAAAGACGTAGATTAAGCTTATAAAATCGAAAAAACTGAGCTAAATCTAAATACTGACAGCACCACGTGAATCAGCGCTGAAAAACAAAGTAAAGTCATGTGCCACACTTGGGGTTTACCATAATCCATGTTTTGCGCAATTTTGATGACTTTAGCAACTTTGAACGCTCCTGGCGCCCGTTTCGCGCAGTGGAAAAAAAAAGTTGTCGAAGTAAAATGTTCATGAAATTTGATGTAGAATGCGAATCTGCAATAAAAATGGGGGGGTTCCATTTGAAAAAACAAAGTTGGTGCGCGCAGCGCGCATTTGCGCGCATGCGCGACGCTTCAAACTGCAATTTTCGAATTCTTTGCAAAAAAATAAGGGGAGGTTACTTCGACAAGTTTTTTGATTTCTCCACAACCAACGAAATTAAAAGGGTGGTACGTTCATTAAGGACCACCCGGTATACATATATACGCCGAAAAATAATATATATATATATATTCTATGTATATATATATATATATATATATATATATATATATATATATATATATATATATAAACATTCGAAAATCCTGAGGATTCCATGAGCCAATACATGGACCAATAAAAATAAAAGACAGATTTGGCACAACACTGCATAAAATCTCCCATTCCCTGGTAATCCAATTACAGGCGTGTAATGGGATTACTCCATTCCCATTACTCCATTCCAATTCCTGTAATGGTAGTCGAAATTGCAATTACTTTTTCCGATTACATGTAATGGGAATTCAAAAAAACCCATTCCCATTACATGTAATCAGAAAAAGTAATTGCAATTTTGATCACCATTAGAAGACTTGTAATGGGAATTGCAATTACATTTATTCGAAAGGAATGGGAATTCGTAATGGGAATGTGAATTCCTTTTTTAACAACCCTGCGAATAACCAATGCAAAACCTAATGGCAGCACCACACTGCTTCTTCCCTGCAAAAGGCTCTGTGTTTGCATGACCCTAGTCCACAGACGGTTTTAACTCATTCTATGTAAGTTGCATTACTTATATTCTTCGTTAAGGTAAATCCTTCCCCTATTCTAAATTTTTCAGAACAACTCCATTGCTCTTCATCCAATTTCTCTTTTAGACTCGGTCAAGTTGAAAAGATGTGAGAGGTTGTTTCAAAACTGAAAACGACCACCTCTCTCGAATGCTATGACCTCTCTGCTAGGATCCTCTAACTTACCGTTTCAATCTTTTCGTGATCCATGGACACTTTCCTTGCTTTTTTTTTTTTTTTTTTTTTTAATGGCAAGGTGACGCTTATTCCCAAGATAGACAAGGGGAGCATTCCTACGAGAATTCTTGTGACCCTTCTCAATTATATTACGTTTATTGGGAAAATCTTTGAGTATCTTGCGATAGAACAATTATCTGATTATTATGGAACTCATAATCTGTGGACGGACATTCAGTACGGCTTCTGTGAGGAATGGAATGGAAGCCAAATGTTAAACATTATTTTCTATATTTTTTTCCTCTCTGTTTTAGCTATTGGTTTTTGTCTTATGCATCTCATTTTCGGCCCTTTAAAATTGCTAACAAAATATTGTTTCTCAATATTAGTATTTCCCCAAATGAAATTGTTTTGGCTTGTTGGCTATAGCGATTTTATGAGGTTTGTAAAACCTCCTGTTTTTGACACTGTCCTCTTTGAGGGCAAAGCTTTTAACCTATCTGATGATGGTCACAGAATGGAGACCGAAACGTCAATACAATGATTACAAAGATTTCGTCATTATTTCTTTCTCCTTGGGCCGAATCTTGACTATATACAACTATCAAATTGAAATGAGACGAACAATTACTCAACGGCTCACTTTTCTGCTTTTCGTACTGATTAGAAGGATGGAGAGGTTGCACTTCCCTGAAGTGCTGGAGAGACGATAAAAGTTGGGGTTTATCCATTTTTTTACAGATTTTGAATAATAGTTTGTTCCTTCGGATGAGTTTTGTTATGTAAACATGCCTTCAACACGAATTAACCTCAGTCAGACTAATGTACTACGGCTAGAAAAACAGCTATCACAATTTTGATGGGATCATTTTAGCGAATTTTTGAAGAAAATTAAGCTATTGCTCTCGCCTCAAAATTTGTAGAATGTGAATTTTTGAAAAAAATTTATGCAGAAATCCGTTTCAGGCTATTCTGGATCATATTCTGAAGTTTAACGCAAAAAAAAAAAAAAAAAAAAAAGTGTCATTTCAGACGATAACTGTCCGTAGAATTGTGCTAGAAACTTCAAACAAATTTTAAAATGTTAAGGACACAAAACGAAAGTTCAAGTTCGTTGGCCAGCATGATCGGATTACATCTTCGGGTTGACATTTTCAAAAATGTAGTCAAAAATGTCAAAATAGCCTGTTTTTTGCGATTTGTTGTGCGAAATAATTTTTTCAGCATACTATCATGTGGTATATTCGGAATCAGCGTAAAATTTCCTATAAGAATATGTATCAAGTTTTCAAAAATTTCAAAGTTGAAAAATCAGTCAAAAATCGAAATAATGCCGTTCGCTAGAAATAAAAATGAGTAATATTTGCATGAAACATTGTCCAAATTCAGATTGAACTACTCTTATGGAAGTATCCCTGTATAACCAATCCTAGAACCATGCTGTTTAAAACGTAGGTAGCATTTAATGCTAGTATTAAATATTTTCAATTTCTTTCTTATTGCTAAGGAAAAGCCAAGTGACACTTCCCCATAATTTAGGCTGTCAATAGATGCACAGTGACTACAGTTTGTCTGTCAATTTCTTCCTGTAGGATACTAGATTCGAATGCAACTGATTTATATCACTCGTAATATGAAGCCTCATCATCGATTGGCTGTGGAAATACGTTTCTTTCATATGACGTCGGTATGTTATTTTATTTTATGTCAAGATTTGATGATGTTATGATAGGATACTGTTGTAATTTTAACTGCTTTCAATGCTGACCACATTGGACATCTAAATCTATTAATATTTACCTACATTTCTCTTTCAATCTACAAGATTAGTTTAATAATAATAAAGTATGAGTACCTCCTAATTATTTTTAATAATTTGATTCCATGTTTGTCCATGGGGTCATGCTGCATGACTGGACTTTCATTTTTTTATATCTGTTTTGGGTCTTAAATGCAGTAAAATTGGAAAAAATATGTCAAAATAATGTACAAATACAAAAATGGGGGAAGAAAAAAAAACTATATATATATATAGTGATACGCCAGGACCAGCACACTCTAGCGGATTTTTGGAGAAGGTAGATGAGTTGTTTGGTTGTTTCAGAGTGTGTTCCACCCTCCCACCCTAAGGAGTGACATTTTACATACCTAATACAGGTCGGATTTCTGGTGTGGTAATGACTGATGAAACGATGCTAGCACACTCTAGTGGATGTTTGGACAACGTATAACAGCTGTTTCTGTGGTGTGTGTGTGTGTGTGTGTGTGTGTGTGTGTGTGTGTGTGTGTGTGTGTGTGTGTGTGCGTGCGTGCGTGCGTGCGTGCGTGCGTGCGTGCGTGCGTGCGTGCGTGCGTGCGTGCGTGTGTGTGTGTGTGCGTGCGTGCGTGCGTGCGTGCGTGCGTGTGTGTGTGTGTGTGTGTGTGTGTGTGTGTGTGTGTGTGTGTGTTCTGTGTTGTGTGTGTGTGTGTGTGTGTTTGTGTGTGCAGAAACATTGAAGAAAAATAATATATTTTTTCAATGTATTCAAAGTTTTCCATAGGTTTTCCTCGCCCTGAGTATTTACAGTAACGTTGCTAATTAAAATTATTTATTTCTCCTTGGGCCGAATCCCAATATATACAACTACGAAAAACATCACGGCCGACAAAACTTCCATCACACGTTTTCAATTTGATTCCTTTGATTCAGTTTGATTCCTCGGCCCCTGCGTTGCAATTGACGATCGCCGCTCACCAGCGCATTTCATAACGCCGGAGATCACGACCCCACCGCGGAAGCCGCCAGCCGCTGCGGATTCCTAGGCGGATTTCTATTTCCTGAAGAACCTCCCCGCAGGAGTCCGGCACTCAATCCTGGGGACGGGACGGAAGCCCTCAGCTCCAGGACGCGATGAGTTACGTCAGACGCGCTCTCCTCCCGAGGGTTGCTCGGGGAACCGCCTTCAGGAAGAAAGTGGAGAAAGGGGGCGACCCACCACTTTCTTTCGGGGACGCAGAACTTTTCCCTCGTTACGTCAGACTTTCTTCCTTGCAGGCTCTTCCGGGGTTCTCTTTCACCTCCCAAAAAACTGAGAGTGACGATTAGTTTGTCATTATCTCTTCAGCTAAGTTTGTTTTCTCCGATTTTGAATGGACTTTTATAATAATTAGCAAAAATTAAATTTTTCATACCGCCAAAATTGTTTTTTCAGCTCATTTCAAGAGGTTAGTGTGGTAAATACATGCATAGTTGTAAAGATCATTGAAATGTGTACCTAAACAGACAGAATTACAAAAAAAAGCATTGTTATGCCGGAATAAAATTTAAATTGATGATAGCTGATGACGATATTAAACGTAAAACCACAGTTCTGGAGGATTTTAAGTTTGCACATCTTGTACGGGTGTTACCTTAAGACTGGTTTCGATCAAATTCATGAGGGACCTTCTCGAACCTAATGTACATAATCCCCAACGGCCTTCATCGAATGATTAAAACAATGTTGCACTCAAATAAAATCGCTTTGACTTGGATATATCTACGGGCTGGAAGTCATGTGTTTTTAAAATTCAACCCAATTTTTAGAAATCGTAACGCGGTACCGTCAAACAAATTCGGTAACTACTTATTGCAAGAATGGAATCAGAAATCATTGGAAACGTTATTGGGAGTTCCCAAATTACATGGCTGTTTAAAGTCCCTTTGTTAGTGAGCTAAATTTCATCCTAAGAAATTAAAATTTGATAGAGAGACTCCCTCGGACTCTAGGAGACGATTGCAATTATTGGCTCTTTCCTAATCAGTTGAGTGAGCTAAATTCTCTCCTGATCATCCTAGGAAGTTGAAATTTGATATGGAGACTCCGGTTCATTGCTACTCATCTACGTGAGCTAAATTCTCTTCTGTTTATCCTAGGAAGTAGAGATTTGATAGAGAGACTCTGGGCCACTTAGAGACAATTATTGAGAAGACAAGAATTGAGACAATTAAGAGAAATTATTGGCTCTTTCCTAATCAGCTGAGTGAGCTAAATTCTATCCTGTTACCCCTAGGAAGTTTAAATTTTATAGGGATCCTCTCTGGGACTCTAAGTGACGATTGAAATTATTGGCTCTTTCCTAATCAGCTGATTGAGCTAAATTCTCTCTTGTTCATCCTAGGAAGTTGAATTTAGATAGAGACACTCTGTGGGACACTAAGAGACGGTTGAAATGATTGGGTCTTTTCTGATCATCTGACTGAACTAATTTAATTGAGAAATTTTCAACTTGAGACACAACACATATTTCACAGAGGGAAAAATAAGACATATCCATGTACCAATGTATCTGCATGTTTTGTTACTAAATTGGTATTTTTTATTGGCCACGTTTTCTTTGGATTTTTCCCATTACCATGCCTACCATTGCTTACCCGAAACGAAAGACTTCCAAGACTCAGCCTGTAGTCTCGATGTCTGCTTATGGGAAAGCAGGCATGGAGCAGCCAAGCCTGCGGAGACTCCAAATGACGCTCTTGAATCAACATAGTAAAACAGCTCTGACTAATTAACTGAATGTAAATTGTTGATTCGTGGAACCAATTGTCCGCACAGCCGAAAGGAAATTTCATTTTATCGAAAAAACCGAGAAATAGAATTTGAGCTCTCTGATCAGCTGACCAATCCGAACTGAGAGGTACAGGTACATACAGTACCCCCGGGAAGACCCACAGACGAGAAGTTACACCCACTTGCGTTACACTCATACAAGGAAGGGTGTCCAGTGTCGAACAATTTTTTCTGATAATCTACATTAACAATACCCTACACTTTGTCATATCTCAACCTTTTGAAATTTATGATTTTTTCGTGTTTTTACGATGAATCTCGGCTTAAATTACCTTCAGAGTTCACTCAGATAATCAGGGTGATTTCTCACGTTGTAATTATTTTCAATCTTCCCCTGAGAGACTCCGTTTGTGTCACTGAGTTCAGCATAGTTGTTGGATTAGGGAAATAATTAAACCTACTTCCCTCGTCAGAAAACAGCATGCACAATTTTTACTGCCTCAAGGCATATTCAAGTCAGAATAAGAAGTAATTTCTGACAACAAATCCCTGAGCGTTTGGAAAATATTTACAAGTAAAAATTCAAAATACGGGAATAAGTTATGCTGTTTTGGTAGTGAAACGATTGTCAAGAAGTTACCACACAAAGATTTCATACTTTTAGTAAGGCATCAGGGGGATCATTCTCTGGAAGATCCCCCCCCCCCCTCTCTCCCCCAATAAAATAAGGCGCGGTTTTCCGCGTCCACCCCCCTGCGTATGGTGGCTATGTTCCGGGAAAGTCCACCCCTTAGAGTGATACTTTACCCTGTGGGCCGATTTTCCAAGGTGCTTCTCCTTATGGGCCAATTTCCCGAGATGCTCTAACCAGTGGGGGGACTTTCCATCGGGAAATTAAGCACCGGTGGTGCCATTTACATGGAGGTGCTCTAACCTGCGGGGCGTTTTACCGGATAGAAAGCTCCCCCCCCCCCCTCCTCCCCCTTCTACACTGTGGTGTTTTAGCCTGTGAGCCGATTTTCCGAGGTGCTTTTCCTTGTGGTAGGTACTATTTTCCGAGGTGCTATAACCAGTGGGGGGACTTTCCATCGGGAAAATAAGCACCGGTGGTGCTATTTACACGGTGGTGCTCTAACCTGCCGGGCGATTTTCCTGATGGAAAGCCCTCCTTATACTTGGTGGTGCTTTAACCTGTGGGGCAATTTTCCTTAGGAAAAGTCCTGAAGGTAGGCGGAAGAGATTAATTTGAGCAGCCCCTTGCAAATTCAACATAATCCTTCAATTAAGATTATGTTGAATGTGTATTCCTCTTAACGAGTCTGATTTCAACAATTTTCATCTGATTTTGAGGAAATTGTCAGGAAACGTGCAGGTTAGGCTGTAAATGGTCCCCTATCAATTTCATACTTCTCAAATTATTACTTCATTCTGCGAATGCGTAAACGTAAATTACTTCAAGGATAATTTTTTCATGACCTAGTCGTCCGATCTCGCTCAAGTTTGAAGCAAAGTTGGAGGACGATGGTTTAATTTTCAATATTAATTTCAACATGATTGCATCATTAGTAGCTCCTGCGCATGCGCGGAAATGAAATCCCAGGAACAAGATTAATTTCTAATTTTTATTCGATTTTGATGATATTTTCTGGAAATGAGCGTGTTACGCTGCAGATTGTCCCCTACAAATTTCAATTTTCTCAAATCATTACTCCTTTCTGCGCATGCAGTAACGTAAATTGCTTTAAGCATCATTTTCCTGCTTCTTTAATGATCGATTTCGAAGTTTTATGTTACCTACATCTTGTTTGACAACATTCCACTATGGATTTTTAATTATTAATAAAACCATTTCAATGATCTATACGTTCATGTTGTTTCCAGTTTCCTACTTACTTAAATAGCGTAATAGTGAAATCAGGGGGACTATTAAAATGTAGATGTTTTAATTAATTGCATCAATTCCTCCTTCTACAGGGATCAACGGATCTACGGATCTGTAATTTGAAATGGACTTTTCTTGTAATATCAAGAATCCAATTACAGTGCACACTGATCGGTTGTGGGGCCTCTGAGCCTAATTTCTTTTTTATTTTGCTTCCGAGACTGCAAGGCAGCTGAAGCTTTGTTTTCTCCTTCGAAATAAAAAAAATTTTTTGCTCCAAAATCAAAATGTTTACTCGCATTTTGCGTTTCAGAGCCTCCTGAACAAATTTGGTTCCGTGTCTGTCTGTCTGTCTGTCTGTCCGTCCACATTTCCTTGTAACAGCCATAACTTCCACAATTTTGATCCGATTTTAACCAAATTTTCAGGGATCGTGCGGGTTAAGCTCTAAATGGTCCCCTATCAACTTCATCGTGATCGAATCAACGGTAGCTTCTGCGCAGGCGCTAACGTGAATTCCTTGTGACGGTCATAACTCGGTCAATGTTGCACGGATTTCGGTCAGATTTTCAGGGATGATGTGGGTAAGGTCCCTTGAGGTCCCATAAGACAATCATCATAATTGCATTAGCGGTACGCTCTGCGCATGCGTGAACGAAATATTCTTGTTACGGTCCTTGCCACAGCCGTAATTCCCACAATTTTGATGTGATTTTCTTCAAATTTTTAGGGATCCTGCGGGATCCTTCTACATCCCTCTACATGGTCCCCTATCAGTTCCGTCATGATCGAATCAACGGTAGCCTCTGCGCAGGCGCAAACAAAATTTTCTTTTTTCGGTCATAACTCATAACGGATTTCGGTCAGATTTTCAGAGATGATGCGGGCAAGGTTTCTTGAGGTCTCGTATCACATTCTTCGCGATCATCAGCAGCGGTTCGCTAGGCGCATGCGCGAAAGTGAAGTTTTTGTTACGGTCACAGCTTAGTTAATTTTATCGGATTTTGTTAAAATTTTCAGAGATGATCCCGGTAGAGTCGTACGATCGTATGATCGTATGGTACTGCTAGTGATTGTGCCCATCATGCCGGGAATTTATTTGCAGGGAATATTCCCGGCCGGGAATTAATTTTTTAATTTTTTCTCCTCCTTTTTAAATATTTGCTATTCCATATATGGAATACCGAAATTCATATGCAGCGAAATACATGCATGTTCATTGAAGGACTGTCATGGGGTTCACGTTCGAACGAAGTGTTCTTCTTTTGTCGACCGCTCTTTTCTATACGACAATTTTCTTGTGACAGTCATAAGTCCGCCGATTGTTGAACAGATTGTAGTCAGGTTTTCTGGTTTTTGGTTGCCCAGCACCCTAACGACATGATCAGGGTGAACGGGTCATTTCTGAAAATTTAATGGTGACATACTGTGAAGGCCACGAGGAAGCTTCTGTGCCACGTCCTTGGCAGTGTATTTAGTTTATTATTTGAAATGTAGCTCCTTTTTGGAGATCTGGAAAACAAAAACAAAGTATGGAGAGACTCAGATCAGCTTCGGAACCTCTGAGGCTAATTTCTTTCCTAATCAACCCACGGTGCTGTTATTTAGATGGAGCTCCTTTGGGACTCCTCGGAAACAATTACGAGGAACGGAGGCGCACTGATCAGCTGAAGGGCCTCTGAACCTATATTATTTCCTTACCTATCGACTTTTTTTAAACATTTACTGTGAAGCGTACAACTGCGGGGTCTTGGAACTGTAAAGATGTTAACCCTTTTGGGAGGCACGATGCGCCATGTTCTTATCATACATGACATACGGGGTTAATTAATTATAGACCAAAGATCTACGAAGGGCTATCTAAAACAGAAATAATAAACCTCTGTGTAATCATTTGCAGCTTTATTAATTTATTTTCTTTTGGTAGGTAATATTGTTCAGTTATATTTCGATAATGCGCCATTGACTCAGTTTGGTAGGTAATTTTCTACGGACCAGTGATCAGCGTAGAAGGGATATCTTATACAGAAATAATAAACCTTTGTGTAATAACTTGTAGCGTTTTTACATCAACCGCACTTTCTATCTAAACCACTAGAAAACGAGGCAAACCCACAGAGTCACTCTGGAAAAACACCACACAAATAGAGGTGTCTCGCAGCCTCCTCAAAATTCCGTAGTATCGAGAAAAAAATCGATTTTATCCATCTCCGGTATTATTTACTTCTCTTGTCATCTCTTGTGGAGGCGTAATGCTTAGAGAATATGAAGTATTCATAAGACAGTTGGCAGCTGCTCTCGCTGAAAAATGGTCACGCTCCTTCGCACACGTCATGGTTTGAGTCAAAACACAATTTTCCATATATTATGCGACTCCAGGTAGCAAGAAGAAAGTTCAGGATCTTAGGGTCATAGATGGAGCAGGACTGCTCTGGGATGATATTGATTAACCCCAAGTGCAAAGGACCAAATGCAACCAGTAAATTTTCTATACACGCGAAATTTTGAGAAACCCCATGCAAATTAAAATGTAGGTACTTACACAAGCCAATCCCTCCTTTCACATTTTGCTTCCTCATTAACGAAGGTAGTGAGGGCTTTGTGTTCGTGATTGAAGTCGAAAAAATTTTTGTTCTCCAAAATCAAAATTTCTACTTGTTTTTGCGTTTAGGAGCTTGCAGATCAATTTTGATTCCGTGTCTGTCTGTCTGTGCTAAATCCTTGTCACGCCCAAAACTATACTAACTTTTAATGCGATTCCAAAAAAATTTCAGGAATTGTGCGGATTAGCTCCAAGGTCCCCTATAATTTTCAATGCCGTCGAATCAATGTTCTATGTTCTAGAAAAATGCCCAAGAATTATATCGCAATTGGTGGAGTAATTAACATTGTGCATGCGAGAAACTAATATTGGCTGACACAGGCAAAAATCCGGGTCTAATAGAAAGATTCTAATAAAATTTTCAGGGATTGTGCCGGTTAGCTTCTAGTCGGTTCAACTTTCATTGCCGTTGCATAAATAGTATTTTGTGCAAATTAGCTAACGTTAATTTCTTATAACGTCGATTTCTTATTATCTATTGGTCCGATTTCGTTCAAACTCGGGGGGTAGAAGGGTATATGTTCCAGAAATTCCCTATGAATTATATCACGATTGGTAGAGTAATACCTATAGCGCATGTGCAAAACTAAAATTGATCGACACAGACAAAACTCCGAGACTAATGGACCAATTTATATAAAATTTTCAAGGATTGTGCGGCTGAGCTCCCAGACGTTCCCCTCTAAATTTCATTGCCGCAGGACTGCCGTAGTCTGTACGCATAAGCAAACGATAACTTCTTATAGCGTCGACTTATCAATAATTTCGACTCGTTCTTTGTTCTTCAACTAATTCTATACGTCTATGTTACAATGTGTGAGGAAGCTATACAGCCCACCCACCTTGGCAGACATTTTTTGTTTTCTATTATTGATCAAAAGTCGAAATCGCAACTAATTTATATCAGATAGCCATTCCAGGCTGATCATTGGTCTATACTTATTGAACCCCATAACACAATAACATCAAAACATCGCTTTTCGCGCCTTCCGAAAGAGTTTACACCTTTACAGCTCCTGGACCCACAATTTTACGCTCATTGGTAAATGTCGAAAAATAATTTAGAAAAAAAGTTTCAAAAAACGGTAAGCCAAAAATGAAATGAAAAAAAAAAAAATTAAAACGTGTGGATCAGTGCTCACGAAGTGAGTCACACGATAACGCATTTTCTTGTAAGGAGATCTGCGTGAAATAGACGCTTCCTTGCGTTGAATTGTAGACAAAATGGGTTTGGGGCTCACTCAGCTGATCAATGACCTTTCATGCGTCAGGGGATCCTGATACATCTTTATCCTCGCCATGTTACAGATTACATCCATACCAAGTTTCATCAAACTCTGACGTCGGGAAGTGGCATTTAAAACGATTTTAAGAAGACATACATATGTATAGTTGGTCCAAAAAGATAATGCCTAATTGGCCACCGTGCCCAGCGAAGGTAGGCTGGTGCCGGGAATGCCGCTTCCACTACCAGTGCACCACCCACTGCCCAGCCTTCCCACTCACCTGACCAATTTTGCGAATTTAGTAGAAAAACTGCCTCGAATAATATGTATCAAACAGCAAACGAAGACCAGCAAACGAAGAAGAGCTAATTTTGTCTGAAGAATCTCAGAAAATGATTGGTGAAGGCGGGGCAGTGGGTGGTGAGGGTAGTGGAGGGGCATTCCCGGCACCAGTCTATCTTCGGTAGGCACTATGGCTAATTAGGCATTATCGTTTTAGGCCAACTATACATACATACATACATCATCGGACAACGTAAACGCATAGCTCATTTTTCCTTTTTTAAATGAAAATGCGCTAAAAATGGAGTCAGAAGGCTCTCAAGTTATCCAGGTAGCCCTTGCGCAGACGCAAATATTAAATTCTGGTAAGAAGCAAAATTTCTACAGTTTTCATCCGAATTCTACAGCTTTTACAAGGATATTGCTTTATTTCTATGCTTCTATTTTCTACATAATCTTATTAAAGGTATTCAGTTTTTTTTTTTTTTTTTTTTTTTTTCGAGTTATGCTAACTATCAAGAAATGGGGGTTTTTCAAATTATTATTAGTTCATTATCCCACCACGTCAGGCAGATGCAGGATAGGGATTGGTCTCAATCCATTCTAGTATACTTCATCACACTCCATGAAACCTGGTGATGTCAACCGTTCCATAAAGCCGGGATCTACTTCGTCATTACGCTGCCCATCAGATCGTCACTTGACTCGTTACGTTCTCCTGTGTTGGTAGAACTGCGTGGCCCTCTTCTGATTCGCTGGACCAGCCCGGCTTCACTTCTTGCTGCAGCTTCGGAGTTCTCTCTTACTGTTTCAAGCTATTTTTGCTCTTGCTTTTATAAAAGTCTTATACTCACAGTTCACTATAATAATAAAGTCAGTATTCAGTTCAGTTGTGATAATTCTAGTGAAGTTCATTTCGATTCACCTCATCAAAGTGAGTAACTTATTTAGTTAATACTATTTTCGATCAGTCTGAAAAAGCACGAATTCGTTAAACCTGCTCAGGTTTTTCAGCGAATGATCGATTTGTTCGACAACGATCCTCAGTAATTATAAAACAGCATCTTTGCTGCCCCGCAATCTTACGAAATGAGGACGCAAACATATTGTTGATTTTATGTATGTAATCCGCAAGGATCATGTAATATTTCTTCTTTTTAAAAGGGGGGAAGTCAGTTAGATTTCGTTCCCTTGTTCATGGTGACGCTTTCAAATCGACCGCCATGATGTTTTTCCTTTTGTTACTTGTGCACAAACTTAGGTAGGCAGGTTAGGCGTCCCTCCGCGCGAAAAATGTACGATAGTTAGGGAGGGAAATTTTCCCCGCGGGGGAAATATTTCGCTCCGACCGACCAGCACTGATGTAATCTCTTATCAGTGTTAAGGTTACCCTTTCTTTAATTGCACAATCGTGTTTTTTGTATACAAATATTACGATCCATTTGCGAGTCTGAAGTAGAGCTCTACCTGGTTCAGTTGAATCAGTTAATGAATCAAAATCCTAGGTACAAATTATCCTCTGCCAAGATTCCAGTCCCCAGCATTCTGAGGAGAATGAAGTTCGGCCGTTCCTTTTGCCCACAAAGGCGGTATTCGGGCGCGAGTTCCGTTGATGGGGTTTTTGCTGTTAAACACCCAAAGTAAGTTGTCAAATGTACGAACCCTGGAGTTAAATATATGTAAAAAGCGCTTTACTCCAAAGTCAGGTGGTGCGTGTTTGCTTTAAGCAAACCCTTAAATAATAAATAGTTCTACATTAAATTGACTTTCTCGAGTTGCAGCCCTCGATAAGACAGATACCGAGAACTCATTAAAGTCTGATACGTTTTATAAAATAGAAAACGTCCGTAGGGCAATACTAAAGGGGTATATATAAAAACGAGACTGAATGTGTCCCCGTTACTGGATAGCAGAGAGGAATAATTAATTACAAAATCAACAATATGTCAGCTTACTAGGAATCCGAGCCAAGTGTAGGGGACTGTAGCATAAAGTGTTCTTTCTCTCAATTTGTTTGGAAAATGAATATGAACATAACATTAGAGTAAAATTTTAATATCTTTAATATCCTTCTAAGTAATTGTATATCTGACTTAATGTACTACCTTGCATATTTCATGCACAGTCTTTTCTCTTGAGTCGGATTCTTTGTTATGAACTGCTTAAAATCCCTCCAGGGCACTCCTACCTTTTTCACCAACCTTGGTTGGTTGATTTCTGGCGGCCCAATAACATGACAATGAGGAAATTAAAAATCAACCAACAACAGGGTGTCTTACGATGCTGAAACCTCGAACATACAGATTGGCTAGCTTGCCGTTTGTACTAATTAACCGACGCGTGAAGCATTGGAAACCTAGTCACGGTGAGGTGGCCTCTCTCTGTCGGAACTGAGGTTCTGGGTGCTCGAACATTAGCGAGTACCAGCCACACTGAAAAGAGATATATTTTGTGTCTAGCTTAATATAATTTCCCTTCCGTATTGACTCATTGAGTAGGCGGACACTGTCCGCTCTAAAACTAGGTTCACATGGGAAATTCTTCTTTCCCAAAAACTAAGCATTCACGCTTTCCAAATTACTACCGTCCTAATGGATGAATAATCTGTTGACTGTGTAACAGTGTGGAGCATCGACACCCTCAGTCAGACAAAAATTGGCTATAATCTAAAAGTTAGTATTTAGTCACAAGGTTGGTAGTTGTAAACAGAGATCAAAATATAATGAAAAAGGTAAAGGGTATTTCGTAATAAGTCAGTATCTGTCTGTGACGCAGGATGTCGATGTAAAAACAAAGTGCTACCAGAATTGCACCACAAGCACTCAAGTTCCAATAATGATGAGAGTACACTACAGTCAAGAATTTAAAATTATACCGAAGCTCTAGTTAAAAGAAAAGTCATTATGAAATTCTAATTATTTTTAATATTTCAGGATGTCTGGCTCTTCCGATCTCGATTTTGAGCGATCTGACTCTGAACTATCTGAGTCAATGGATCATCGTCCTGAGGATCGCCGCCGTCGCCCCAAAAGGCAATCCTCAGCCGCCCGTAAAACACGCTCAGAGCCCGACTTTGTTAAGATGATTGCTGATCTGGAGGCCAAATTAATGAGCTCCTTGAAGGAGGTAAAAGAGGAATTTTCTACTATTAAGGAGAAAGTGAACCATTATTCTGAGGTAAGAGACATAGATTTTCTCTTTGGTGACCGTTCAAATCATACCCAAATATCAGATAATGTGCCCGAACCTATGGATACCTCTAATGCTCTGCCTGTAGTTTCTGAAACCTCTGTTCTTCCCTCTATGTCAGCACCAAATGTAGCGACTTCTGCTCATACTGTCTCAGATCTAAACTTTGTAGTAAATAACAATCATGAGTCAGAGCAGGTGTCAAATCCTTGCCTTCCGCAATCACAAAGTAACAGCTTGCCAATATCAAGTAATCCTAGGAGACTTGATGGAGTACGGTATCGCCCCCTCTCAACAAAATTGGAGGAAAATTCCCAGTTTAAACTCTGGCGTCGGAATGTTGAAGCTGCCATTGATGCTCAAGAATGTGGCTTTTTGTTGAGAAGGGACGAGCCCGTGCCAGAAGGGTACACAGCTTTTGATTATAATACTGCTAAGAAAAGAACCAGATTTTTCCTTTTAGAGTCTATGTCTGACGACTATCATGAACTTGTTCAGGAAGTTGAACACCCATTAGATATGCTAACTTCATTAGAGAAAATCTGTGAGCCCTTCTCCCCACATCAAGTGAACCAAGCTGTACTTTATTTTAATACAATGTACTACGACTCATCAGCTGAGAGAGTCATTGACTTTCTGAAACGATTTGATGATGCTCAGCGCAAACTCGTGAAGCTCCATCCAACGATGATGTCCCCAACTTACATACGCCAGATCTTTGTCTTGTCAATTCGCGACACACAAACGTATGAAAAAGAACAGCTAAATCCCGGTAAATATACGGTGTCAGAACTGCGTGAAATGCTGTCTGATGAAGAGATGCGTCTTGAAAATTTAAACACCCTTTCTAAAAGATCAGACTCCGCAAAGTTGGCGAGGGCTTCACGTAGTACCTATTCTACAGGAGTCAGAGGAAGGGGAAAACGATCTGTAAACTCACGCGTTCCCTTTAGACAGAATAATATTCCCTTTAGACAGAATAATATGATCTTTAGTCAAAATAATCTCCCTAATTCCGTTTTTCCATCACAGAACAGAGGGAATACTTTCCGAGCTCAGAGCAAACCTAGACGCAGACCTCGATGCACTTACTGCCACCGTCTAGGACATGACAAGGAACGTTGTTTCAGTCTTCAGAAAGTTTGCTTCAACTGTGGAGGAGACCACTTGGTCTCCATCTGTCCTAAACCCTCAAGGAAACAAATTCCCAATCCTCTTAAGAGAAAGTCTGAGGCCTCCACGTCCGCTACACCAGCACAAGATAGACTAACTAGAAATAAACGATTTAGGTCAATGTCAGTTAAGAAGCCAAATCTTGTTCGAATGCCCTTGGGACATGCTAAGTTGCTTCAGCGCCGATTGGCTGGGCATCAAGATGCTTGTTTTTCAATTGCTGGCAACTTGGATGGTCCCGATGACAAGGAGGTCTGGGTCACCATGGGTGACGAAGAGGAACAGGAGGTTGCTCACATAAACTATTGCTCTGAGAAAAACTCAGGCTCGAAAGCCCTTACCATCATCACTGGTAAGAATCCTAAGTATTTTAGGGCCATCGTAGACACAGGATGTACAGAGCACTTAGCGTCAGAAACAATCTGTCTCTCTAATCTGCGTCCACTTAAAAGTCCGAAAATTTTTAAATGCGCGAATAGTGATGAAAATGCAGATTTAGTCGGTACCATGTCAGGAACCTTAAATTTTGTTAACAATAATAAACCCAGAACACTAAGTGATGTGATGTACATCCCGGGTCTAGGCTCAAACCTGTTTTCTGTTAGAAAAATGACTGATTTAGGTTTTCATGTGTTATTCACTAATGAAAGAGTCGATTTTATACAACCTACCACAGGTAAAGTTTTCAAGTCCGGGTATTTTAAGAATAATCTATGGTACGTAGATCTAGAATTACTTGAAAAGAACCCTCTTAAAAGAAAGTCTGATCACTCTGTTTATGGAAACAAGAGAGTCAGACTTGATAATTGTTTTACTTCTATTCCTACAATAGATTCCCCATGTAATCAAGAAACTATCACTCTCTCCACCGATATTTTGTTGGGAGGGAGGGAAAATGGTAGTCCTAAAAATGATGATTCTTCCGAACTTCTAGGAGGGAGCGCTGCAAAGTCGCAGTGTTCCACTACAATTCAAGGGGAAAACACTAATAAAATTAATGCCAGTAAAAATCTTAGTGCCAGAAACCTATCAAATAGTGACAGTCTAGTACCTAAACATAATACAAAACAGAGTTCAATTCAAGTAGGACAACTTTCCAAAACTCCAGGAGGGAGCTCTACCTCTAGTGACAGCTCTAAAATTCCCACTTGTAGTAAAAACTTAGACAATGAAATTTCAAAATATGATAACAAAATGTTAAGTCAAGTCTACAAGGAAAGTCTGAGAGATAACTATGGTACGCTATGGCACATACGCCTAAATCACGCTTCAAAACATTACCTGGAAGCAGCCAGCAAATTTCTACCAGAACTAAAGTCAGTTAAATTTGGAAACGAAATTCTAGACTGTGTAGATTGTGCCCAAGCTAACACCAAAAGAAAATCACATAAAGAGGTCAGACATAGAGTCCAAAAACCCTTTGCAGTTTTACACTCAGATTTGATGGGACCTATTCGTCCGCATAACTTTAGAAATGGTGATTCCTATATAATAATCTTTGTATGTGATTTTTCCAGATATCTGTTTGCTTATTCCCTTGCAAACAAAAGGGAAGTCCATCTTGCTTTAAACAAATGTCTGAACGAAATAGCTACCATTAGTTTGCAACAAAATTCGGTGTTTAAAATTAGAGCTGACAATGGTCTTGAATATAAAACTTCCGAAATGAAAAGTCTGTTAAAATCCAAAAATATCACCCTAGAGACGAATGAACCATATACCCCACAACAAAATGGATGTGCCGAAAGAATGAACCAAGAATTAATACATAAAGTCCGTGTTAACTTGTTGTCAGCAAAAATGCCCTTGTCGTTTTGGGGACATGCTCTGAACTATGTAACCCATGTCTATAATCGAATGCCACACTCTTCAAATAATTTTAAAAGTCCATTTGAAAAAGTGTATAACTATTCACCTACCCTAAAATATATTAAACGCTTTGGTTGTCTGGTGCTAAGTGTGGATAACGAAAATACAAGTAAATTTGCTCCAAAAGCCAAACGCGGGTACCTACTCGAATGTACCAAAACAGGCTATGTAATTTTTAGCGAAAAACATAAAACCCTCGTAAACTCATGTAATGTAAAATGTATAGAATCACAAGTATATGGTGATCATATAAAGGATTATCCTCAACCACTTTCTGAAATCCTTGAAATAGGAGAAAACGTCGGCTCTTCTGAGGAAAGCCTAGGGGAAGTCGACAACTCAGAAAGTCAGCCTTCCGCTATTAATGAAATTTTATATGTTGAACCCTATTCATTCTCTGATGCAATGAAGTCACCTGATAGAGATCTATGGGAGGAAGCCATGCTTGACGAATTAGAATCCCTCTCTAATAAAAACACCTGGGAACTAGTACCAAAGTCAGAACTACCTCCTAAAACAAAAATCATAAAGTCCCGCTGGGTCCACAAGCGAAAAATGGAGGCTGACGGATCCTTTCGTTTTAAAAGTCGTCTAGTAGCTAAAGGTTTTGCTGACACGAATGATTATATACTGTCTGAAATATACGCACCTGTAGCAAGGCTAGGTGACGTAAGACTATTACTATCAATAGCAAACAAATTTAATTTACATTTGTATCAGTTAGACGTCAAGACAGCTTTTCTAAATGGAAAATTAGAAAAACCCGTTTTTATGGAAGTCCCTGAAGGTGTAGTAGAATTAACTGACGTCCCTGAATCTGTTCAGCAAACCCATGTCTGTAGATTAATTAGATCTCTGTATGGTCTAAAAGTATCTCCGAACTTATGGTTTAAAAGATTTACTGGACTAATGAGTAAAATGGATTTTGAAGAATATCCACATCAAAGATGCATTTTCAGATGGCAACAAGGAGAAAAGTTTGCCATACTTCTAGTTTATGTCGATGATATTTTACTAGGTTCTAACTGTAAAACGAAAGCCTGTGAAGTTATAGAATGTCTGAATCAAGAGATTGAAGTGATAAATCTAGGAACCCCAAAGAAATTTTTAGGTCTAGAAATAGAACGTAACCTTGAAAATCAAACTATCTTTATTTCACAAAAATTATTTATTCAATCTCTCTTGGATGAGTTTCTCCCACCTGATTTCCCAATCTGTGACATTCCAATGACAGATAGAATATGTACTCTAAAATTCCAGTTGGAACACCAGTCCGAAAGTACGTCACTCCCAAATGTTCCGTATCGCAAAGTCATTGGCTCATTACTCTACTTGCAAGGAGGTACGAGGCCAGATATTTCATATGCAGTAAATTTTCTTAGTAGAAAACAGGTCAATTATACGTCTTTTGATTGGGAGTGTGTACTAAGAGTCCTAAGTTATCTTAAGGGTACTATAGACCTGGGACTCTTATACACTGGGACAGGTGATACCATATTCAGTTATGCTGATGCCTCTCTGGGATCAAGTGATCTCAAAGGCAAGTCCACAACAGGATATACTGTTTCTGTATTTGGAGATCTAGTGACCTGGCGGTCGAAGAAACAGAATCATGTTGCCCGATCGACTTGCGAGGCTGAGTACATAGCAATGTCAACAGCTTGTACTGAGGTTATTAGCTTCAAAGAACTCGTAAAATTTCTGATTAAACTCGTGATAACTCCCACTATATATGGTGACTGCACCCCAGCAATAGCCCTAGCGATGACTGATGAATCTAGAACACTAAGACATATCGTTAAACTTAGCTATCACTTTGTAAAAAATGAATATAAAAAGGGGACAATAAAGTTGGAATGGGTACCTACCCAGGAACAGTTGGCTGACTGTCTCACAAAACCCCTTCCAAAAGGACTATTTACAAAATTTAGAAATGATTTATTGTTCTCTATGTAATTATATGCCACCTAAAGATGTATTACTGCATTCCTTTTCGTTTGTGTTTCAGATTCTGATGATGAGTGTTGGGCCTAATCAGTTCTGTATCTGCCTGCTTCTTTTACCATATAACTAATTGCCCAGAAAAAAAAAAGGAAAACAAAAAAAAAAGGAGGAAAAAGAAATTCTTAAGTTGACTACTTAATTTTTGGTATGCCTGAATCTACACAACAATGTTCTCCACCAAGAGTGAGTCAGTTCCATGTATTTCCTATCAGTAGCTTCCTAGAAACAATTCTCACTTGCCTTCCATTTTTCGCGGAACTATCATACATGTAATCTAATATCGCGAAACCGTCTCGGGGAACAATAGCTCTTAAAGCGACTAATATACTCTTATCTTCCACAAGTCTGACCTATATAACTTACTGTGACAATCTGTCTGAAGGGCACATATTTCTTCTCTTTTAAAAAAATTTGAAAAGGAGGGAGTATCAAGAAATGGGGGTTTTTCAAATTATTATTAGTTCATTATCCCACCACGTCAGGCAGATGCAGGATAGGGATTGGTCTCAATCCATTCTAGTATACTTCATCACACTCCATGAAACCTGGTGATGTCAACCGCTCCATAAAGCCGGGATCTACTTCGTCATTACGCTGCCCATCAGATCGTCACTTGACTCGTTACGTTCTCCTGTGTTGGTAGAACTGCGTGGCCCTCTTCTGATTCGCTGGACCAGCCCGGCTTCACTTCTTGCTGCAGCTTCGGAGTTCTCTCTTACTGTTTCAAGCTATTTTTGCTCTTGCTTTTATAAAAGTCTTATACTCACAGTTCACTATAATAATAAAGTCAGTATTCAGTTCAGTTGTGATAATTCTAGTGAAGTTCATTTCGATTCACCTCATCAAAGTGAGTAACTTATTTAGTTAATACTATTTTCGATCAGTCTGAAAAAGCACTAACAATACATGCATTTATGTTTTCTAAGCCCTTATTTTAAATACTTTTCAATTATCTATCATCGATACAAACATGGTTTGAACACAAGGAAGCTGAATAGCATGACTCCTATGTCATGTGCCTCGCCCAACTTGGCGTAGTTCATTTTCAAAACAAATTGAAATATCTAAATGAATTAGCTTTCAGTAATTTGGCAAGAAAATCAGCTTACGAAACAGTTGAATAGCAGATTGAGTTTATGTAGGTATCATCTGAAAAATACCTCTTTCATGTCAGCTGAGTCTAAAATTGAGCTCTTCGGATTAACTTATTGTAAATTAGGAATTAGATTAAGACGTACAGCGTTGCGGATGGTTTCAATCGATTCTTTGGGATCATATTTACCATTGACAAGCAAAAAATCATAACTGTTACCTTGTGTGTTGACACAAATGGTGTCGAGCTTTTAGGACCATCTAGACGCTAAATGCGATTTGTAACGCAGGTTTCATGAAAAATTTGGTCTATTAATTTTTGAGAAAAACCGCGGACGGCGGACGGACGGATTTTTTTAAATTCGATTTTTGGGTTCTACGCATCTTGAAACGTAAAGCAAAAAATTTTAAGGTTAAAATTTTTTTATTGGTCGATCACAAAGATTCATCATTGAAAATGATAAACCAAAATGACATTAAATAAAAGTTCGGCTGTAAGTCAATAGGGAAAGGTCTCAGCTAAAATATGCTCAATACGAACTTTGGAAAGTATTAAACCCTGATTCGAATGAGGTTTTGCAGACCTGAATCGGACCAATATTGAGGTCGCTAGGGGTTTTGAATGGCAAAAGTCTAGACAGGGGGAGGAGAGGACTGGCCCACAATCAGCCCGATTTTCAATTGTTTGTAATTCGCTTATTTTAAGAGATAACTCACAGTTTTTGGATTGAATCTTTTTTTTCTTTTTTTTTTTTTTTTGTGCTCTACAACTTTGGTACGTATAAAAATTTCGGTAGGATGTACGGTTTAGGAATCGTTAGAAAACGAACTGACTGCCTGAATGAAGTTAGAGGCGATAAATCAAACGAAATCGCCTTTTCATGCCCCTCCTTCTACTGACAATTCCTGCCCGTCTTGAGAAAAGTAATAAACATAAGAAAAACGCTTGCATACGAGTCTGCAACACATTGGGACATTTCATGTCTTTAGTTGCAGACTCGTATGCTTCCTAGCATGTAAATCATAGAAATTAGCTTTAAGAGCCACTCATCTGATCCAGACCCTAGGCATCGTCAAGTAAATGTTCTGAAGAGGCTACATCCTAAATTACAGCTTCCTAGAGTGTAAAGCATAGAAATTAGCTTTAAGAGCCACTCAACTGATCTGGACCCTAGGCATCGTCAAGTATATGTTCTAAAGAGGCTACATACGAAATTACAGCTTCCTAGAGTGTAAACTATAGAAATTACCTACCTATTAAAATGATTTAACCACCGCTTCACCAATCAAACCGTTCTCGCAATCTTCGGATCACCTGCTATGAACCAAATCATCGAAACACCAGCTGAATGAAATCATCAGAAATTAACAAGCGGTTGCAATCATGTTGACAATATCAATTATTGAGAATGATCACCTGAGTGTACACAATTATTCAAATAACCATGCTCATAGCTTGTTGGCCACGCACTTCGCAGTAGTTAACGTAATATTGTTGGATAAATCGAGAGCTTTCGAACGAATGGTCAACGAATTCCGTGGAATGAAAAACGACGAACTACCATTTCCATAGCAACGACTCTGTTGTAAGCGGAAATCATCAGAAAACCAACCAACGCTTTTTTTAACGCTTTTTTCGTTTATGTACCAAAGTAAAGACATAATGGAGAGTTTTTGTATTTCTCGTATTGGTGTTTCTCGTAAACACGAAAACAAGCTGTTAGAGCGAGCACGATGAATGCTAACCTTTTTGTATCGATTTCTCGTTAACGTGACCCTCTGACTCTTGTTGTGAATCTGCTCAAAACTCAATTGCCATAGTAGACAATTTCCAAAATATAACATGAATTGAGGCATGTAAATGGAAAAGGTTCTAAATGCCAATATTATTTTTTTCCAGGAGCAACAAAAAACTTTATATTTTCGCAACAATTAATTTGTATTAAACCAAAAGTTAATAGTACAGACCAAAAAGTTATTCGAGATGTCACTATGAAAAAATAAAGTCAAAAATTCGGCTGGAAATATGAGTATCATGGAAAACGCTGAATGTTCATATACTGAAAAAAGGGACAAGGGTCTAAGTGCTGGAGTTTATTTAAAAGGGTCTAAGTGCCATGTGGAGTTTCCTAAAAAGGGTCTAATTGCAACGCACAATGTGTGGCATTTTTACAACATGGAGCTGGCATTTAGACCCTTCCCTAGGTTACGGCCGCGGGCGCATTGATCTCAGCGCCATCTTTACTAGCTTCCAGCAACTAAACTACTGTAGGTAGGCACTTAGAACCTTTCGTAGGTTATTGGCGATGGCATGTTGACCATTTTCCGGGGAGAAAACGTGTTTTCAATTTTTTGGCATTTAGAACCTTTTCCATTTACATGCCTCAATTAAGAAACAACGACCACTTACCTCTACATCATATGAAGACGATTCTGCCGTGAAGAACACAAATCTAAAAGGTGTAAAATGAACCTTGAAACGAAATCTTGAATGAAATGAACCATGAAAATGTTAAAGCTGAAATCATCGATAAAACTTCGAAAGCAAGACCAAAATGCCGCTAATGACTTTTCTGGTTGAGGTGCGGCGTGCGGGGAAAAAACACGAAAGAAAGACAAATACAAAGGTTAACAACAAAAGACGGCACGGGGAAAATTCAGGCGATTTTGTCGGGTGTGTATGTGTATCCATGCCAACTGCATGATAGTTGCTAAGTTATTCTAGGGTGTTATTCTAGGGTGTTATCCTAGAGGAAGGTCAAGTTTTCGTCTCGTAATTACGATTCCGAAAAAGCTGAGCACGAGTAAAGCTGACTCTTCCCGTTCCGAAAAGCGTTTCCACGTTACGAAAACCTCTTCTCGTTTCGGAAAGGCCATTTTCGTATACGAGAAGTACAAAAACTCTCTATAAACTGTCAAAAAAAACTTTAAAATGGGCAAATTAAGCCATTTTTATTAGGCTGCTATTTTGTATTCCACCAATTTTGCGAAGGTAGGCAATGATTTTCTCACTCAGAACGGACTAAATTGTCAAAATCCAATCTCAAATCTTCTTCCCCAAGTAGGTATTAAATATATTCGGCCTTGGCTCCTGGACGTCCATTACATTACCTTAACTGCGCATTAGAAATTACCTTAGATGGCGAGCGAAGCGTGCGAGCATAGCTAGTAGATAATGTATCCTACCAGCCTAATAAAAACTTACTCAACCTCCCCAAACCTTAAAGTAAAAGCGTAGACTGTTATTTACTCGGTCGACCGAGTAAGTCGAGTGTTGTTCGGGGACGCGGGATTGTCTCCCGAAGAATTCCCCGCCCAACAAAGGGAGTCAATAAAACCAGGATGTAGAGCACACTTTTGTCTCGTGTGTTTGTTTAAAAGAGCTCCGGAGAGCTTTTGTAGCCGGCGGCCGCCTTCTTGTTCTCCGAGCCTGACGCCAGCGCCCGGGGAAGATTTGGTTCAGTGGTGTCTTCGAACAAAACGTCGTCACCAACGAAAATCGATTAGCGTCGTCGGCACCAAACTATACCAGCCTGCTCAATAATAATTATAACGCACCGCCTCGCCGCTTCATTCGCCTCCTAGGATTTCAGCTCTGAGGTAAACGTTTCTTATGTAACTATGGGATGAAGGAAAGTCAATAAAACTCTGAACTCGCAATATATAATTATGCTACGCGAATTCGCCAAAACTAGTTTAAACGAGTCACAATTGGATACTAATCTCTATGTCCAACTAATCGGAATTTTGAATCGGGATTTTGTCTTTTGGCTGGGGGTCAAGGAATTTTTCGCGACACTTTTTTTTTTCCGACCGACACTTTTTTTCCCGACCGGCACATTTTCTATTGATTTTCACGTACAACCAAGGCGTTACTAGGGAAGAGTAACTCCCATAGTTTTCATAGTAGGAAAATCGTTCGCCACTTTTTGGAATGCTCTCATTTTACCAAGACATTTCATGACCTCTAAGCCATTGTAGTGTCAAGGAATGCTGATTTATTACTCTAAGTTAAAAACTAATATTGTTTTGTAACCATAATGGAATAATCTTATGAAAAGAAGGCACTACATGGTTGGTATACAATTGAGTAGTAGGTACCAACTGGTAAGCAGTAGGTACTAGACATATCCATGATCTTTTGATTTTCCCATCAAGGGAGAAATTAAAATGCTTGATTTACACTTTTTGACATGGATATGTCTTTTGGCTGGGGGTCAAGGAATTTTTTCCTTTGATTTTTACGATTAATATATTCAAATAACTAAATTTGGATATTTTTTTCTATTTTTTCCGGACCGACACTTTTTTTCCCGACCGGCACATTTTCTATTGATTTTCACGTACAACCAAGGCGTTACTAGGGAAGAGTAACTCCCATAGTTTTCATAGTAGGGAAATCGTTCGCCACTTTTTGGAATGCTCTCATTTTACCACGACATTTCATGACCTCTAAGCCATTGTAGTGTCAAGGAATGCTGATTTATTACTCTAAGTTAAAAACTAATATTGTTTTGTATTGAAGTTAAGTGGCTACTACTGTATTTGGTTTGGTAGTTGGTTTTTTCATATGTTGTGTACGTTAGATACAATAAAGTTCAGTCGTTGGAAAAACTTCAAAGTGACCACTTATTCTAATATTTAAAATTAATATTCTAGTTTAGGTACTCGACACAGTGAACAACACAAATTCCATTGCTCAATTAACTACTGCTTTAACTGGTTATGGTCACCAGCACGGACTTGTAGGCAAACACGATGTCACAAGGAGATGCAGGAGCGGTTTTCCCGTCACCTGCTGCTGGAGCTAGTGTTGTAGTGTCGGGGTTAGGAGCATTGCCGAATATTAAGAAGTTATCCGGTTCAGAAAATTATGCGAACTGGAAATTCGGCATGGAAATGTTCTTAATAGCAGAGGATTTGTGGTCAGTGGTAAACGGTAACGAAAATGATACAAGGAAAGACGCTAAAGCCCGGTCTAAAATATGCCTCATGGTTGAAGAAGCCTTGTATCCAATTGTTCGAGGTTTAAAGACGTCTAGGGCGGTTTGGGAGAAACTAGAGACAAACTATGAGAGCAAAGGTTTATCTAGGAGGTTGAGTTTGTTGAGAAATCTATTCTCTCTGGAGCTGAAGCAGTTCTCGTCGATGGAAGAATATCTCAATCAGATTCTCAGCGTATCCCAAAAGTTAGAGTCCATCAATGCTGGACTTGAGGATGAGTTTGTTGGGGTGATCATGTTGAAAGGTTTGGGTGATGAATACAGGCCCATGATCATGGCACTCGAGAGCTCCGGAGCGAAGATCACCAGCGATCATGTTCGCACCTTATTGAGCCAACAAGACCAGCCCCAATTGGGGGGTGATAAAGCCTTGGTAGTCAAAAGAGACTCAAAAAAGAAGTATTTCGTGCCCAAGTGTTACACTTGTCATAAGAAAGGACACGTGTCTTCTCAGTGCAAGGAGAAGAAGAGAAATAATGTAAATGATAAAAACGAGCAAGTCACATCAATGGCTTTGGCCCGTGTGACTCTGAGTAGAGATGAATGGATCATAGACTCAGGTGCTACGTCGCATTTCACAATGAGAGATGACTGGCTAGAGGAGCAGCGCCCTGTAAATAGGGAAATAAGGGTAGCAAATGATAATAAAATCATGGCCAAAAGTTGTGGTACAGTTCGAGTCAAAATACCAGGCACAGATGGAAATACTGACATCAAAGATACATTGTTCAGTCCAGATCTAAACACCAATTTGCTATCTGTTGGGAAAATGGTAGAGAAGGGCTTGAATGTAGTGTTCTCAGAAGATGGTTGTAAAATAATGGATCCAAGAACCAAAATCAAAGGGAAAGTTCTTATCCGGGGTAAATTTGAGTCGGGAGTTTTCAAAATCGTACCAAACAAAGAACAGGCCAATGCTATCAACTGTGAAAATTCCCAAATGCTTTGGCATAAGAGGTTGGGTCATTTGAATCAAAGGTCTATGCTACTTTTGCGAAACAAGTTAGCTCATGGTGTGAAATTCAATAAAACAGAGTTTCAACCTTGCGAAGCCTGTGTGAAAGGAAAAATGACCAGACAACCTTCCTCAAGCAGCCAGTCAAAGTCAAGAGAATTGTTGGAACTGATCCACTCAGATGTTTGTGGACCGATGCCTGAAGATAGTTGGGGCGGAAAAAGGTACGCCTTAACTTTTACCGATGATTTTTCGAAGAAAACGTTCATTTACCTCATCAGACAGAAGAGTGAGGTGAAAAACATATTCCGAGAATTCAAAGAACTCGTAGAAAATCAGACAGGCAAACGAATCAAGATTCTTAGAACAGACAATGGTTCGGAATATGTGAACAACACGCTAATAAACTTTCTAAGGGAGAATGGGATAAGACATCAAACCACAGTGCCTTACACGCCCGAACAACTAGGTGTTGCTGAGAGAGTAAATAGAACAGCCGTTGAAAAAGCAAGATGCGTGCTCCAAGAGGCTGGACTCAGCCAAAAATACTGGGAAGAGGCAATGAGTACTGCTATATATCTAAAAAATAGATCTCCAACGTCAGCAGTGAAATGGAAAACTCCCGAAGAAGTGTGGACAGGGAGGAAGGTTGTGCTATCCCATCTCCGAGTTTTTGGATGTAAAGCTTTTGTGCATGTTCCGAAACAGAAGAGAAAAAAGTGGGATCCAAAAGGAAAAGAATTTATATTTGTAGGTTATTGTGAAGATACTAAAGGGTATCGATTGAGTGATCCCACAAATCCCACCATAGTGACCAGAGCAAGAGATGTGGTGTTCTTTGAAACCCAAAAAGTGTTACCACGAAAATTAGAAAATGAATCGTCGTCGGAAATCACCAATACTGAAAACATAGTGGGGATATTTAGTCTGGGGCAGCCTCAGTTAGACCAGCCACGTGAAGCGGAGGTTGAAATTTCTGACAATCCAGTTGAGCAGCACTTGGAAGAATCAAAGCAAGAAGTCTGGTTTCCAGCAGAACCACTGATTACCGAAACTGAACCACTCATTAATCAATCAGTTCCGAACACAAGCACAGTGGAAGTTCGAAGATCAAGTCGAATCCCGAAGCCAAAGGAATGTCACTGTTGTGTAGTGACAGTGGTTGATGAACTTAATAAACCCGGTTCACCACAGAAGAACGAAGCATATAGATATGCGACACCATTTTATCAGGGAAGTAGATGAAAGAGGTGACGTTCGTGTGCAGTATCTGGAATCAGACGAGATGATTGCGGATGGATTGACGAAGCCTCTACCTAGACCAAAGTTTGAGGTTCATGGGAACTTGTTAGGAGTAGTATTGAAGTTAAGTGGCTACTACTGTATTTGGTTTGGTAGTTGGTTTTTTCATATGTTGTGTACGTTAGATACAATAAAGTTCAGTCGTTGGAAAAACTTCAAAGTGACCACTTATTCTAATATTTAAAATTAATATTCTAGTTTAGGTACTCGACACAGTGAACAACACAAACTCCATTGCTCAATTAACTACTGCTTTAACTTTTTGTAACCATAATGGAATAATCTTGTGAAAAGAAGGCACTACATGGTTGGTATACAATTGAGTAGTAGGTACCAACTGGTAAGCAGTAGGTACTAGACATATCCATCCGTCAATTTGTACATTTGGACTTGTTTGCGCGATTTTCAAAAGGCTCTAATCCCCACTTGCAATTTGTAAACGTCTACTTTTCCGTTCCCCCACTTCCCTCCTTCCACCGATTCTTCAATCGGCCCCTTCAATTTTCCAACTTCGAAAAGGGCTAACTTCTCAGCTCAGGGAAGAATATGAGAAACTCTTTTGTACGATTAATCAACGACTAAAATCCCAATTTGCCAATGTTTCCACTTCTAAGTTTTCCATTGATTTACCAGTTCAGTTTCTCTACACTTCTATTTTTTTACCCTCCGATTTCCCAATCGGCTTTGTCAGTTTTTCAACTTTGAAAATTTCAGATTCGCTAATTTTCTAGTCCCCACTTGCCAAACCACTAATTTTCACAATGTACGAATATCCTTAATGGCTTCTTCGTAAATATATTTCTTCAAGCTTACTCGCACAGTTACCACCTCATACCATTTGTAATGTTTGCGAAATTCACCTAAAATACAATTTATCAAATTATTATAAAATTTACAATATGAAAATGTTGAAACACGAAATAATTATAACTGAGTGAAAAAATTATACAATGTTCTAATTTATTGTTGGAAAATACCAGCTTGCTAATTTGTCAACTTGAAAAATTATAACAGTCACATTTTTACTTTAAATTAATCAATTTATGTTTGTCACAGGGATTTTACGCTTAATCTTACTACTACACTTTGATGGGCCTTGGTGGCACCAAAAAAATGGTTGTTTGTTGAAAGTCAAGTTTTTCAGAACACCAAAAAAAACCAGTTGCTCTCGCTGAAGTGAAAACCATATTGGGGAAAAGTAGAGGATAAGGATCGTTTTGAATTTCCATTAAGGAATGCAGTAGACGTTACTGAATATCAACAGCCCAAGTACTCAACTACTACACTAACCTGATAACGTGAAGAACTGATGTGATAACAGAGTAGGTAGGTTAGGTACATCAAGTTGTAAATTGTGCGGGACAATTCCCTTTTTTTAGGGATAATACACAACACCATGGCTGCCAACTTTTGCAAGTAAGAGAAATCTTGTCTAAAGTAGAAATTTTTCTTAACTTCAGAAAGTTAAGAAAAATCTTTACTTGAGTCAAGATATTTCCTGACTTGGGCAAGTAAAAACTTAACTTTAACTATGAATCCCAAATAAGACTGAGCCCTACCCTAAGTAAACTACCTCTTACGCGTTTTTAAAATCAAGAATAAATTAACTGATCTGAAATTACATGAAATAGTTAGTGTTTTAGTTACGGTTACCCAGAAGCTTGAACCCATTACCTATTGGAAAACTCAAGGAGTGATCACTTTTATTGCATTACTGATTAAGTGCGCCGACATTTGATAAGATAGGCAACAACAAAGCAGATCTGTCTCGCTGGTATAGCAGACGCATTGATGGCCGGATCCAAACCTCTGTCGGCATAACAAGATTTACCTATCATATTTTGTTGAGAACCTGTGTTTTACCTCTGGATTATAACTATAGAAGGGTTATTCTGAGGTTTGATTTTTGCATCATGGTTGTAACTTGTTCTCTATTTACAATCTCCATACCATCCATCAACATCCATCATTAACGACAAAATTATTCAGCTTCATTATCATCTTTACTTCTATTCCCTGAAGATGCCAAATAAATTTAGCGAAACGTCAGCCTAAAAGTAAGGTGGATATTCAAGACCAAACCTCAGGATCACGCACTCTATCATAGATTTTTTTTTTTTTTTTTGTTTTTTTTTAGAATTTAAGCCGCGTCTCAACCGGAAGGGTCATTAGTGGCAATCAAAAAGGGGTGTCAAAAGGACATTGCAACGGGCACGATTCTAAGGGGAGCCATGCTTACCGTCCGTCACTAGATGGATTGCCATCAGGGACTCCACTGGCAGATCGGAGATACACACTCTCAAGGGATACAGCGAGTGGCGTAGTTTGAGGAAGGGCAGGGTGGGCAGAGCCCCTCCATTAATTATAGAGGATGCAGAATTTTGTTGTAAGGATATGGCCAAATCAATTATTTTACGCTTCCAACTTCAGTACCAAACACCTTCAATTAAAGAATGTAATTAGTAAAACACAACTTCTATTATTATTATACGATTCTGGTTGCCAAGCGGTCTTGAGACGCTCTTAATAAAGAAATTGTTATTAGGTTCGTTTGTCTAGGGGCAAAATGTCGTGGATATTGTACAGCCCCACGGAGCATAGTGAAATCACCTTGTCAACGAAACGGAAATGTGGATACTACAAACTGAAATCAAGTCGTTCCCCACTACCTTCTGGGGCGAGCCCATATGCGATTTTTCCCTAGAAAAATATCCATTGTTCAGTATCCACCAATTGCCCTATGAACTTCTCCTACTTTTTACTGCCTACTTGATCAAGCTTGGTTGATCGTTTCAAAACAGTTTCCCGTTGTATTATACCATTAATTTACGAATAAAATCCAAGTTAAAATGAAGCAAGAATAAAATAAATAGAAGCCTGCAGTGGTGAATGAAACAGTTTAATAGAAAATATTAAAATAATCTAGTGTAGCAGTAGGTATTTCTATTCTAACCTAGCATATTTACATTTTTTTATGTTTCTTGATCTCGGTTTCATGCCCTGTATTTCATTTCGTGTAGGTAGGTACCTGCTTATATAATACAATTGTATGATATTGTCCAGAAAAAGTTATTTTCACGCGGAAGTAACAATTGAGGATAATCCTGTAAGACAGCAAGTCCACATAGGTAGGTATATGAATTTGCATGCAGTAAATCTAGAATAATAGTATAATAAACCTAGTGCTCCTCAATTCATCGGTACCTAGGTACCTATTCGTATTTATCGTAACTTTTCACGTTCTGATTAGTTATTTGGATAATATTTTTTCTAAGTAGTATTATGCTTTAATAATCTATAGGTAGGTTTATGAATATGAAAGCGTCCGTGATTTCAGATCATTACAAAAAGCCATTGAGCACCTACCTACTTATATGTACGTTTGGCAGTTTATTAAGAGTCTTCGTATACTCAGCAACAAGCGCTAGAAATTAATAGCAAACTATAAAATTAAATTAAATTCTCGACTGTTGCCGCCCCTCCATAAGAAATGGCTTAGCTACGCCACTGGATACAGCGATGACCGCTTTATAACCCCTACAGCGGATAAAAATACCCCGTAATAAGAACTAAACTACGACTAGATGATCTTTACAAGTACATAAATATTATCGATAAATGTATGGTAATGATAAATACTATATATCTTAGTTAAATAAAGGTATGACTAGATGTACATGAATAAATAAATATATCACAGATCAGAATATCACAGTTCGTTGTAAAGCTCAGTGGCTTTCAGGTACACCAACAGGGACTGGACCTTGTCTGGTCCTGACAGAACATCCACCCACTGAGGGGGTGAATGCTGGACTCTGAGGTCCATGAGGGCTGGGCAATCCTCCAAAAAGTGGCGGATAGACAAATCACCCCCACATCTCCCACACACAACATCACGAGCTATTGGATCTGATGATACTGCAGGAGTCTGTGAGTAAGACGGGTATGGCCAGTGGCTACCCGATTGACCACAACTCGGTCCCTCCTTGGAAGGTGGGCCACGAAAGGATCAAACGGGCAAACTTCCTGTAGGACTTCACGCAGACCAGTGACCTCGCCCTGCCATTGCTCGAGCCAGATGGAATTGGCTTTATGCTGCATGTAGATTTGATCCTCAATGCACATAGGCAGCATTTCGATGGAGTCATCACCAATGGCTCTCCTTGCTAGGGCATTAGCACACTCATTGCCTTAAAATTGTGGCTCGGTGTAGTGACACACACAGGCTTTGTATTAGGGGATCATATGAATATGTGTCCCTAATCGCCTCGATGGTACTCAGTGAGTCACTGCAGATCACATAATTGCCAACTCCCGATAGCTGGCAGTGTCGAACAGCCAGCTCTGCTGTGAACACAGACGCAACAAGTGGTAGGCGTCTTGTGACTTGGAAGTTGGGGCTACATAGAGCAAGGCGAACACATTTTGATTAATTATTTCTAATAATAAACCTGTGTGTTCCACCAACGGATAATTTACCCCCCCCCCCCCCCCCCCCCCCCCCCTCCCTCCACAATATTACTATTTTACGTTCCAAGACAAGTAGTATGTTCAGAAAGAAAATTAAGAAAATCTTCTCCCATGTTTCGGCTGACGTTTGATCGACAGATGCCCTTAGGTCAGATCTTTTTTGAAAGTTTTTGTCGAGATACAACATTTAAAAAATTCAAAGAATACACCGCTATTGAAAATGTACAAAAATGACTGGTGGTTTACTTTTTTTTTTTTTTTTTTTTTTTTTAATAATCAAAGACGGAAGGGAGACACTATAAAATAAACCAGAACGCTTCAAATTGGTACACGAAATTATTAGTAAATAGTACTGTGAACTTTGGTCAAGTGCATTTAAAGAAAAACCTCGCACGTAAGCCATCATATTTTAGGAGATTTCAAATAGATTTAGAAATCGAAAAAAAAATCAAGATACTGACAATTGAGTAGGATGGAGAGGGGGAGAGATTACAGGAAGTGCCCCTGAATGACCATCAGGATTAGAGCGTGGAACTCAAGTGGTGACACCACGGAGCACTCCAACCGGAATGCCTAACTTCAAGCCTAATATCTATCAAGAGTGCACTATTATTCCGAACTTTAAAGCGGAACTGCACAGGGAAAACGGAATATTATTTTTAAAAAAAGCTCCAGTCATGCAGAATAATCGGAATGAGTAAATTGACGGTAAATTTATTAATTTATTATTATTATTATTATTATTATTTTTCAACTTTATTGTTTATTTTTTTTTTTTTTTTCAATATCTAAGCTGCATTTCAATCAGAAGGACCATTAGCGGCATTGAACAAAGGGAGCACTGCAAGATGCATGATTTTAAGGGGAGGGGATGTTGCCTTCCGTCACTAAACGGATCGCCATCATGGACTCCACTGGCAGATAGGGGAGAGGGGGGTGAAAAACGAACGCAATTTCTCAGAGAAAGGCATCGCCGCACTCTGCCCAAGGGATACAGCGATGACCACGGGTAAACCAATGAATTGATCAACTTAGGAGGGACATATCATGAAATTTTGGAAAACCAAGAAGATGGCGGATGAAAATTCAACAATGACGAACACAAAATTCTCAATGTTGTCCGATTAATACGCCTATTAGGCAGGCAATATTTCAACATATAAGTATGAATTAGTGTAAGCAGAAGCACCACTGCAAGTAAAATTATTAGGATGACATCCTGCAGGGCGCCCTAACTATTGTTCGAAAGGGTCTTGAGCAACAGTACACCCTGCATAATAGCATGGCAATTCTCCATCAAGTTCCATTAAAATAGACTAAAACAAATAGATCAGTGCTCACGAAGTGAGTCACATAATAGCGCATCTTCTTGTAAGGAAACCCGCGAGAAATAGACGCTTCCTGCGTTGAATAGGAGACAAAAAGTCAATGGAGCTCACTCAGCTGATCGATAGCCTCTCATGCGTATTCAGTATTCTCCTTTGAGCCTCCCTCTCAAATTGCAGCTTCCTGCGTTGAATAGTACACAAAATGGCTTTGGAGCTCACTCAGCTGATCGATGGCCTCTCATGCGTCTTCAGTATTCTCCCTTGAGCCTCCCTCTCAAATTTCAGCTTCCTGTGTTGAATAGTAGACAAAATGGCTTTGGAGCTCACTCAGCTGATCGATGACCTCTCATGCGTCTTCAGTATTCTCCCTTGAGCCTCCCTCTCAAATTTCAGCTTCCTGCGTTGAATAGGAGGCAAAATGGCTTTGGACTCACTCAGCTACTCAATGACCTCTCATGCGTCTTCATTATTCTCCCTTGAGCTCCCTTCTCAAATTTCAGCTTCCTGCGTTGAATAGTAGACAAAATGGCTTTGGAGCTCAATTAGCTGATCAATGACCTCTTACGCGTCTTCAGTATTCTCCCTTGAGCCTCTCTCTTCAAATTTCAGCTTCCTGCGTTGAATAGTAGACAAAATGGCTTTGGAGCTCACTCAGCTGATAAATGACCTCTCATGCGCCTCTCAGTATTCTCCCTTGGTCACTCTGCTGATCAATGACCTCTCATGCCTTTTCAGTATTCTCCCTTGAGCCTCACACTCAAATTTCAGCTTCCTGCATTGAATAGTAGACAAAATGACTTTGGAGTTCACTCTGCTGATCAATGACCTCTCATGCCTTTTCAGTATTCTCCCTTGAGCCTCACACTCAAATTTCAGCTTCCTGCATTGAATAGTAGACAAAATGACTTTGGAGTTCACTCTGCTGATCAATGACCTCTCATGCCTTTTCAGTATTCTCCCTTGAGCCTCACACTCAAATTTCAGCTTCCTGCATTGAATAGTAGACAAAATGACAATGGAGCTCACAAAGCTGATAGATGACCTCTCATGCGTCTTCAGCATTCTCCCTTCAGCCTACCTTTCAAATTTCAGCTTCCTGCGTTGAATAGTAGACAAAATGGCTTTGGAGCTCAATCAGCTGATCAATGACCTCTCATGCGTCTTCAGTATTCTCCCTTGAGCCTCCCTCTCAAATTTCAGCTTCCTGCGTTGAATAGTAGACAAAATGGCTTTGGAGCTCACTCAGCTGATCAATGACCTCTCATGCGTCTTCAGTATTCTCCCTTGAGCCTCACTCTCAAATTTCAGCTTCCTGTGTTGAATAGAAGACAAAATGGCTGTGAAGCTCACTCATCTGATCGATGACCTCTCATGTGTATTCAGTATTTTCCCTTTAGCATCCCTCTCAAATTTCAGCTTCCTGCGTTGAATAGTACACAAAATGGCTTTGAAGCTCACTCAGCTGATCGATGACCTCTCATGCGTCTTCAGTATTCTCCCTTGAGCCTCCCTCTCAAATTTCAGCGTCCTGCTTTGAAGAGTAGACCAAATGACTTTGGAACTCACTCAGCTGATCGATGGCCTCTCATGCGTCTTCAGTATTCTCCCTTGAGCCTCCCTCTCAAATTTCAGCTTCCTGTGTTGAATAGAAGACAAAATGGCTGTGAAGCTCACTCAGCTGATCGATGACCTCTCATGCGTCTTCAGTATTCTCCCTTGAGCCTCCCTCTCAAATTTCAGCTTCCTGCGTTGGATAGTAGACAAAATGGCTTTGGAGTTTAGTCCGCTTTATCCTCTCATGTCACAGATTACATCCATACCAAGTTTCATCAAAATCGGACGTCGGGAAGTGGCATTTAAAACGATTTTAAGAGGACATACATAATACATACATCAACGGACAAAGTGAACACAATAGCTCATTTTTCCTTCTTTAAAAGAAAATGAGCAAAAAATGAATTATTCCATCATTTATTTGTAAAGCTGGATATTATGCAGATTTTTTCCCCATCAAATTCATGGATCACATTTCTATGCACACTGTCACTATGTGCTCACATTTCAAAGTAATTTAAAAAAAGAAATGTTGAAATACGAAAAATTACGAAAATTTCATAATACATGCTCATGCGATCAGGCTGCATGACTGGAACTTTCTCACAATCGGTCTCAAAGGACGGCTGAGAAGAGAAGGAGGTGGCCTCCCATCTCCCATGTCATCAGTTTTACGAGATGAAGCCCTCCTTAGTTTTAGGTACCTACCATAAAAATCTTCCTACCTCTCTCGTCTTCAGAACAGGTACCGGTTTTCCGAGGGTAATAACGCCTTTTTTTTTCTTTTTTTTCTACTTGAACACACACAAATCTGGGACCTACTGCTGGTAACAGGTTTAGCCCTGAGATAATTATGGTCATTTAGTTGAAGAAAAAAATTTGGTCCGAGGCCACACAATTTTTCAAATTTCCCACGAATTCTGTTCAAATTTAAACTACTGCAATAGCTTCCCGGTGTTATAAAACTACTTTTCTTAAATTAGGTATCTAACAATCTTATTATACAGGGTGAGTCTCTCGCAAATGCAAAAAAAAAATTTGGGTAAAACTACATCAAAAATGGAGTAAAATGCCGCCAACTGCATATTTTTATCTCAATCCGTTCTCGAGACATGATTTTTTAAAGGTTTTTTCAGGAAAACCGTGTTTTTTTCCTTTTAAACTAAAATTCCTCCACTTTACTTCATTCAATTTTAACTTTTGACCACATTTTCGGAATCAGCATTAAATTTACTATAAGAATATGTACTTGGGTTCTTAAAAAGTAACATCCAAAGGCCCTCACATCAGCTCAAACATTGACGATTTTGAAAAAAGAATATTTTTGAAAATCTTTAAAACTTTACTACTCTTCCAAAACGATTCTTGGAAACTGGCAAATCTCATGAAAACTGCTTCGTCGAATACTCTTTCCAACGGTATAATCAAGTTTACTTTTATTTTGTTATTTAGTGGAGAAAATTATGTTTTAATGTTAAAAAATGTGGGTTTTTCAATGAAATTGTTGGTTTTCTCGAAAGATGATCCTCCATGAACCAACGAGTAAGGGTATGGGGTCGGTGTCCACGTATTTTTTCTCGCTGGATCGATTGGTAACATTTGTAGATCTCTCCAACTCCGTTATAACCGAGTTTTACACTTGAAATCGCAAATGTTTAGTTTGTTTGTTATGATTAAATGTATGTGTGTCATGGGGTAAAACTAGTTAATTAAAGTGTAAAACTCGAGTATAACGTAGTTGAGAGATCTGCAAGAGTTTCCATTTGATCCAGCGAGAAAAAATACATAGAAACCGACCCCATACTCGTTGGTTCAAGGAGGGTCATCTTTCGAGAAAACCAACAATTTCATTGAAAAACCCACAATTTTTAACATTAAAACATAATTTTCTCCACTAAATAACAAAATAAACGTAAACTTGATTATACCGTTGGAAAGAGTATTAAACGAAGCAGTTTTCATGAGATTTGCCAGTTTCCAGGATTCTTTTTAAAAGAGGAGTAAAGTTTTAAAGATTTTCAGAAATATTATTTTTTCAAAATCGTCAATGTTTGAGCTGATGTGAAGGCCTTGGGATGGTACTTTATAAAAACCCAAGTACACTATTCTTATAGTAAATTTAATGCTAATTCCGAAAATGTGGTCAAAGGTTAAAATTGAATGAAGTAAAGTGGAGAAATTTGAGTTTAAAAGGAAAAAAACACGGTTTTCCTGAAAAAACCTTTAAAAAATCATATCTCGAGAAGGGATTGAGATAAAAATATGCAGTTGGCGGCATTTTACTCCATTTTTGATGTGGTTTCACCCAATTTTTTTTTTTTTTTTTTGCATCTGCGAGGGAATCACCCTGTGTATTAAAGTGTATAGAAATTTGAGTCATTTGAGTACAATGAAATTTCTGAGGACATCTTCAGTTTTCATCCAGTTCTGATGAAATAATCAGGAAATGTGCGGGTGAGGCACATTTGGATCAGTTGGATGGATCAGTTTCATCGTATAAAAATCAGTTCTTCACTTGGACTAACTAGCGAAAAACGTTACGCGGATGTGTCACGTAATTTTAGCATGGAACATGCTTTGGCATTGAGCTAACTGCCCGAAAACGTTACGCGGAAGTGTCACGAAATTTTCTTATGATTTTCACGTACAATCTAGCCGTTGCTAGGCTACAGGTACCGGTTTTCCGATGGTAATACCGCCTTTTGGTTTATTATTTTCAATAATAAGCCTATGTGATCGTATAGCAAAAAATTTTTATAACCCCCCCTCAAACTTTGTCATTTTACGTTTCAAAGTGCGTAAAATCCAAATTTGCAATGTCCGTCCGCTGTCCAGGCCATAAAAGGCCTTAGAATTGACTTGAAAAATCCGTTCTTTCGCACAGACTCCACTTGGGGTCTAGTTGGTCCTCACTTCTCGCCAGCTCTGCCCCACACCCATGGGTGCTATGAGCCAAAAATAGGTGAAAAAGTGTCTTTTTCGAGGCTTTGAGTGTTAGACTGACGTACGCGCGCACGCCTGACACGCTTAGTGAAATGATGAAAACATTGGCTCACTCAGCTCATCAGGGTGGAGCTCCTCACTTTACTCGTCTCTTGTTGTACCAGAGAAGCTCCCTATCAAATTTCAAAATCCTAAGGTGAATAGGAGAGATTTGAGCACCATTTTGCTATCATTATGATTGATATTACGGCTCGTGGTCAGCTGATCCTCACCAAAGTCAGCGAGGCACAAGTTCCGAAATGGTAACACAACATATCAAAATTTGGTCCAAATCAGACTAGCGGTTTGGGAGGAGTAGTGAGCACAAAATGTTGTCCATTAATATATATAAATAAATAAATATTCATATATAATGAAATCTGGAAATTAATGACTATTGTAAACGTGTTCTGCACCCTCTGAAGCGACCATCGATGAAGCAAACTTGAGCCTACTCCTAACCAACGAAATAAATAGCTATCTGATATTCTTAACATTATGGAATCTTGCAGTGGACCGCATCAAAAACCCAAGCTGCCGAAATGCTCCCGACACCATGGAACAATAATGGTCATTGATAGCCCACAATCGAATGTTACACCCAAATCCCGAACTGTAACACCTATTAAGACTGCGACCATCAATGAGAGATCGCGACCGAGTAAATGATACACAGGGTGATTCCCTCGCAGATGCAAAAAAAAAAATTTGGGTGAAACTACGTCAAAAATGGAGTAAAATGCCGCCAACTGCATATTTTTATCTCAATCCGTTCTCGAGATATGATTTTTTAAAGGTTTTTTCAGGAAAACCGTGTTTTTTTCCTTTTAAACTCAAATTTCTCCACTTTACTTCATTCAATTTTAACCTTTGACCACATTTTCGGAATTAGCATTAAATTTACTATAAGAATAGTGTACTTGGGTTTTTATAAAGTACCATCCCAAGGCCTTCACATCAGCTCAAACATTGACGATTTTGAAAAAATAATATTTCTGAAAATCTTTAAAACTTTACTCCTCTTTTAAAAAGAATCCTGGAAACTGGCAAATCTCATGAAAACTGCTTCGTTTAATACTCTTTCCAACGGTATAATCAAGTTTACGTTTATTTTGTTATTTAGTGGAGAAAATTATGTTTTAATGTTAAAAATTGTGGGTTTTTCAATGAAATTGTTGGTTTTCTCGAAAGATGACCCTCCATGAACCTACGAGTATGGGGTCGGTTTCTATGTATTTTTTCACGCTGTATCGAATGGTAACAATTGTAGACCTCTCCAACTCCGTTATAACCGAGTTTTACACTTAAAATCGCAAATGTTTAGTTTGTTTGTTACGATTAAATGTATGTGTGTTATGGGGTAAAACTAGTTAATTAAAGTGTAAAACTCGATTATAACGTAGTTAAGAGATCTGCAAGAGTTTCCATTCGATCCAGCGAGAAAAAAGACATAGAAACTGACCCCATACCCGTTGGTTTATGGAGGGTCAACTTTAGAGAAAACCAAAAATTTCATTGAAAAACCCACATTTTTTAACATTAAAACATAATTTTCTCCACTAAATAACAAAATAAAAGTAAACTTGATTATACCGTTGGAAAGAGTATTAGACGAAGCAGTTTTCATGAGATTTGCCAGTTTCCAAGAATCGTTTTGGAAGAGTAGTAAATTTTTAAAGATTTTCAGAAATATTCTTTTTTCAAAATCGTCAATGTTTGAGCTGATGAGAGGGCCTTTGGATGGTACTTTTTAAGAACCCAAGTACACTATTCTTATAGTAAATTTAATGCTGATTCCGAAAATGTGGTCAAAAGTTAAAATTGAATGAAGTAAAGTGGAGAAATTTGAGTTTAAAAGGAAAAAAACACGGTTTTCCTGAAAAAACCTTTAAAAAATCATATCTCGAGAATTGAGATTGAGATAAAAATATGCAGTTGGCGGCATTTTACTCCATTTTTGATGTAGTCTCACACAAATTTTTTTTTTTTTTTTTTTTTTTTTTGCATCTGCGAGGGAATCACCCTGTGTATTAAAGTGTATAGAAATTTGAGTCATTTGAGTACAATGAAATTTCTGAGGACATCTTCAGTTTTCATCCAGTTCTGATGAAATAATCAGGAAATGTGCGGGTGAGGCACATTTGGATCAGTTGGATGGATCAGTTTCATCGTATAAAAATCAGTTCTTCACTTGGACTAACTAGCGAAAAACGTTACGCGGATGTGTCACGTAATTTTAGCATGGAACATGCTTTGGCATTGAGCTAACTGCCCGAAAACGTTACGCGGAAGTGTCACGAAATTTTCTTATGATTTTCACGTACAATCTAGCCGTTGCTAGGCTACAGGTACCGGTTTTCCGAGGATAATACCGCTTTTTTTTCGATTTGAACACACAAAACTGGGACCTACTGCTGGTAACAGGTTTAGCCCTGAGATAATTATGGTCATTTAGTTGAAGAAAAAAATTTGGTCCGAGGCCACACAATTTGTCACATTTCCCACGATTCCTGTTGAAATTTAAACTACTGCAATAGCTTCCCGGTGTTATAAAAAAGTCCCAGTCTTGCAGCATGATCATAAGAGCGAATTTTCTTAAATTAGGTACCTGCCAATCTTATTATATATTAAAGTGAATAGAAATTTGAGCCATTTGAGTACAATGAAATTTCTGAGGACATCTTCAGTTTTCATCCCGTTCTGATGAAATAATCAGGAAATGTGCGGGTGAGGCACATTTGGATCAGTTTCATCGTATAAAAATCACTCGCTAGCGAAAAACTAGTGATGTGTCACGAAATTTTAGCATGGAACATGCTTTAGCCTTGAGCTAACTGCCCGAAAACGTTACGCGGAATCATATGAGCGAATTTTCTTAAATTAGGTACTTACCTGTCTTATTATAGTTAAAGTAGAAATTTGAGTCATTTGAGTACAATTAAATTGTTAAAAACCAATTTCATGTTAAAAACAAAACTTGAACTAAGTAAATAAAATTTGGCGATTCAAAAAAGATTTTAGATTTTAAATTCTTTTTTGCAGTTTTTATAGATTTTTCAGCAAATATTCTGGATTTTTACTGAATTACTGAGTTTTTCAGTATAATTTTAGGCAAAATGTTAATAATGTCCTAGTTAATCGTTGACAATTTTGTTTTGACTAAAATTCTGCTAACGATTTTCGGCCGTTTTTAGCCATTTTTAGTGATTTTTTAAACACATTTTTTGAAATTAGACCAATATAATGTGTTTTTGTGTGTGTGTGTGTTTGATGTGTGTGATTTAGCACATTTTTCTAAAATGAGTAGACTGATCCAATTGCCTTGCCTAAGAAAGATATCAGAATACTTGTAGGCCTATTAACGGGCCATAGCCCGCTTCAATATCATTTGAAGAAAATTGGGAAACTAACAACGGATACCTGTCGCGTCTGTGGAACAGAAACAGATGATGCGGAACACATCATGGGCTACTGTGATGCACTTGGTCGTATTAGATACAATATACTTGGAAACGATATCGTATCCCCAGATGATATTTCCAAGATGGCTTACGCCGATTTCCTCCAGTTTGCTAAAGCAGGGGGGGAAAAGGATTTTGAAAAACTTTTTTCATTAGGCTAATGCAGCCTCAGGGCAATCCACAATAGATCCCCTGGGTCGCAGTGAAGGGTCTACTGAAATGTATTGCCCAAGTCCACCATTAAAAAAAAAAAGTGCTCCCGAAACCATGGAACAATAATTGTCAGTCATTGGTAGCCCGCAATCAAATGTTGCACCCGAATCCCGAACTGTAACATCTATGACTGCGACCATCAATGGCGTAATTAGTAAATAACACTCACGCAATTTGTGTTCGTAAGCAGAACCAACTTTTCGAATCGGTCAGCTAGAGCTCTATTTCATTCGTCCCTTGACATTCTAGCGAGGCTCCCTATCAACTTGAAAATTATTTTTAACGTCCTACTGTGAACAGGAGAGATTTTAGCTCACTCAACTGATCAGGATGGAGCTCCTTACTTTGCTCGTCTCTTGTTGTCCCTGAGAGGCTCTCAGTGAATTTTCAACGTCCTACTGTGAACCGTGAATATTTTAAATCTCCCGCCACGTTTGAATTTGTGTGGTGTGAGGTTGGCCTCTATCAATCAACTGCCTCCCATAGTTGGACTCCGCAAGCGACAGCTCCACCGATAATTATTCTGAATACTGCAGTAATGCAATTACTTCTTCGCAACCGGATACCGTTTTGTTTTTTTATTATTGTTTAAATGAATGGAAATTCTATTCAGTTGGTAAATGAAGAATTTATTTTCCAAACACGTTGGAACTACTTTTCATCCCGGAGCTGCTGCTGCCTACAGGACCCAGGGACAACTGCCGTTTCCTTGGTCTTTCTCGCTTTTTTTGTCTTCTCGTATCGTCTCTCGAATTTTACCTTTTTACATCAAATCCTCCCGTATATTTGAATGGTTTTAATAACCAGTTCAGTTTCCGTAAAAACAAGTCTCTCTTACCGCTGTCTCCACGATCTTCCGACTTCAGAGAACCTCGAGTTCTGGTGAAACAACTTCGCCTTTTGGGTAAGCATTGTTCACCAAACCCTTGGCTGTTCTTCTCACGTTTATTTCCTTCAAGAATTCAACATTTCGTTTATTTTGTAGCAGATCCGCCGAAGTCATCAAGGACCAAGACTTTTGCCTGGTGGAAAACATTCTTCGGGGAAAATTCACCGCATCACCCCATGATAGTCTACTCTACATCGAAAATTCTTCGTGAGGCGAATCAACTACCGTACCGGTATGTCCCGCAATTTAGACTTGATCAGACGTCAAAATACTTATGTGAGGACGTGCAAAGAATAAGCATATTTCGTTTATTTTATCAGTTTTAGGTACCTACCTAACAGACTGGTTATCCCTTGGATTTGGAAGCCTGCCGTCCGTCCTATCCTTCCTCACCTTCAGTTCTCACCTACGCATAGTGTAACGTATAAAATAGAATATATTGTTGAGTATTTCCACTACCGTTGGAATTTAAGAAATCGTCCGAATTTAAGGAAGTGTCAGCGATACACCTTACCACGAACTAGCGATTTTGTACAATACTTTCCCGAATCTAACTTCGTATCTTTACCGTCTTACCGCATTTATTATACCTGTGACGTTCCGATCCCTGAGCATTTCCGATTTTCCTGTATATATATTTTGTTGTAAACAAGCAAATTTAATTTCTTCATTTTTAGCGGAATAAAGTTCGCTACAAACAAGATTGAGAGTTCATGTTTGAATATTATATCCTTGGGTTCATCCCCACTCTTGAAGTTCGGTTTATTTTGTCACAACGGTGAACATAAGAGATTTAAGCTCACTCAGCTGATCAGGGTGGAGCTCCTTACTTTGCTCGTCTCTTGATGTCCCAGAGGGGCTCTCTATGAATTTTCAACGTCCTACGGTGAACAGGAGAGATTTTAGCTCATTCAGCTGATCAGAATGGTGCTCCTCACTTTACTCGTCTCATGTTGTACCAGAGAAGCTCCCTATCAAATTTCATCGTCGTACGGTGAATAGGAGAGATTTGAGCACGATTTTGCTATCATTATGATTGATATTACGGCTCGTCGTCAGCTGATCCTCACCATAGTCAGCGAGGCACAAGTTCCGAAACGGTAACACAACATATCAAAAATTTGGACCGAATCGGACCAGCGGTTTCGGTGGAGTAGTGAGCACAAAATTTTGTCCATAAATATACTGTATAAATATATATATATACTCGGCGCTTCGCGCCTCGCCGGGGAGCTTCGCCCCCCTGGACCCCCCTAATCTATACTCGGCGCTTCGCGCCTCGCCGGATCTTTTCTCTTTTCTACTGCGTAGAAAACGAGGATAATTTGCTATGCAATTCTTAGCCTGAATCAACTTAGTTTTGGAATGTAGCCAGGTACGTAAGGAGAGGGAAATTGGTAGCTTGAAATGTGAACATTTATCACATAAATCAAGCGCTTTCCAACGAGTGGCGAACGATGTTTGTGCGATGAAAACTGCGGAAGTTTCATTCCCCTAACAACGGCTGGGTTGTACGTGAAAAACACTGAAATTGTGACACAATCAACTACTCGGTTGTACGTGAAAATCATCTTCAATTTCGTCGCGGACGTTACAAAAAAAATTATTGGGGTCGGCCTAAGAATTGCATAGCAATTAATAAAAAATCTGGAAATGAATGTCTATTGTAAACGTGTTCTGGTCCTCTGAAGCGACCACCTCTGAAGCAAACTTGAGCCTACGGTCCTTTTCCGTAATCCCCCCCCCCCCGTCTATTTGTCTTCAACACGCCTGCCCGATGTTTCTAGGTATTACGTCTTAGTTAGATTACATATTTACGTATACGGCCACTTTTCAACACGGCGGACAAATTGACTCAAGAAAATTTTGTCAAACCGATGTAATTAAAATCCGCTGGAAAAACTTTTTTTCGTTCAAGAAAACATTTAGGAACCCATCCCTTAAACGGCCGAGCTGAATTTTGAGTTTTTCAATTTTTTTCTCCAAGTAGAAGCTCTAAAAGTTGTTGCGAAGTGTCAGTCCTGTCACGCCTGTATTTGATGATGAAGTCACTCTGAAGTTCTCGTTGTTGGTTTTTCGCTTAAGTCTGGTATTACTTGCGGCAATGTCAGCTGAGCATAATTTTTCAATTAAAGAATTTTTCAGTTTTTTACGGTTTTGATGGTCAATTTCATTCTCACATATCTTATATTACATATAGAGTACAATTAAAGAAGATGACATTTCATTCAAAGATGTTAGCTACAAAAGAAGATCTTTTGGAAGAAGATGTGATAGGGGATCATTTGAAATTTCATTTTATAGAATACTTATGAGTGTTTTATGCAGTGTGACAGAACTGACTAACATGTGACAGAAATGACCGGATCTGAACTAAAGAGGGTGTCCAGCATAATTTAATGTATGCATTCACATACAATAAGACCTGAAAGGAGATCAAAGTACACAGGAGGTTCGTAAAAAATATTTTATTTATTACAAAATTCTTTAGAACATTTAAAATATTTCAACTATTGACGACGAAGAGAAGTTCGGTCATATAGGAAGGACAGTAGATGCGACCAACTGTAGAGATCAGTCTGAATCTATTCTCTTGCAGAAATATAAATAACTTACCTAGGAACAAGATTTATAAAGAGATTTACTGAGAAATATGTAGGAAACTGAACTATAAAAAGGAACAAAACGCAAAAATATCAAAAATAGACAAGAAAAATTACAGGATAGCAAATTTGTTCAACATTTAACAAATTCTCACCTAATAGTTAGATAAAAAATAGAAAACTTTTCTGAGTATATAGAACCAACAAAAAATGTGTCATTGTCCAGTAAAACAAAGGGGAATATTTTTCTGCTGTTTCTTTCTTCTTCTGAGGGGCCATTCTGAAGACTGAAAATTGTAAAAACGAGAATTAAGATGCGCAGAAAAAGGAAAACCTGGAAAATATGTAATGCCCAATTATATATCCATACCTAATATCAAAGAACTGAAGTAGAACATGGGTTACTAACAGAAAAAAAAGTTCCAGTCTTCCAGCATCATCATATGTGCGAATTTCCCATAATTATCGTATTACACTTCAGTTAAATTAAGTTGTAATTTGAGAAGTTTGTGCGCAAAGAAATTGTTACCAATTAATTTTATTGTGAAAAAACTTGTTGTAAAAATAATCTTCTATACAAAGATTTTGAGTTTTTAGATTTTTTTAAAATTTGTATCGACTTTTTAGCACACTTTATGATGAAATTTGAGTACAATTTTCAGCATAAGTTTGAGCTTCAATTTTTAAATGACCTTGGTCATGGTTGATAAACTTTTTTTGAGTAATATTCTGCTAAAAAAATATAAATTTAACCATTTTTAGCCGGTTCTGTAATTTTTGTGATTTTTTAGTACATTTTTTGAAATTTGACCAATTTAATGTTTTCAAAAAGTGTTGTCCAACAAATTCATCCTTTCTTTTGGAATTCTTAATTTTTGGCGGAAGAACGAGGTTTTTATCTCAATCCTATCGAGACTTATCGTCTGGAATGACACATATGTACATTTTTATATACAAATAAAAAAGTGTTAAAATTCAGGAATCATTTCAAATGCATCATTTTCTAAGAAAATTCGCTAAAAGCACGTTTCCGAACAGTCGTTACTGATTTCAATAACCCGTAAAAAAAAGGCTAAAAAACGGAAACCCCACTTTGAAATTAATTTTGTATTGGGGATATGAATTCTACAGAGGATTTAAAAGTTGCGAAGCTCATAATGTTGGTTGAAAGGAGCGAAAAGAATGAACGAAAGTTGAACTGAATAAAAATCGTCATTCCTGTCACACACTGTCAGGTCCTGTCACGTGACAGAACTGACCGTGACAGGAATGACGTTTTCGCACATTACTGTTCAGTTGGCAGCCATATTGGTTTTTGCAACTGTTCTGAGTCACTGGTTGAATTCGTGCTCCATGGAAAACGTTTTTTTGTAATGCTTAAATATGGAAAAAACAAGTGACAGGAATGATGAACAATAAAGGTACGCAACGGTTTTGCGTTTATTATACCCTGATTACGAGAAAAATCTGCTGTTGGACTTACCTACGGCATTTTTCGATGGAACTTCAAACTCAACTGAAGATGTTGATAGCAGCAGGGCGCTCCTCCGGATATTTCCCGAACCGCCGCACGCGCCGCCAAAAAGGGGCTACCCCTGAATTCAACGTTTGGGTGACAACACTTCCGAGCCTAATATAAATTGGGGAAAAAATATTCCTCGCCCACTTTCTGTTGGATTTAAGAGAGGGCATATGTAATATATTATCGGTATATCAGAAACATTCAGAAGTTCAGTGCTCAAAGTAAATATTTTAAAGTACAGTTCACCTTTGTGTCCTGGGGACACGTGACAGAACTGACGATCCGCCCTTCATCACTGAATAACTCGAAAATTTTGAGAGCTTTGAAAAAGATCATATCGGAGCGAAATAAAGAATTTTCGGGGTGTTAAATAAAAATAAAATTTTTGTGAATTCGAGCATTAGTACCAGCGTTATCGCGCAGTGACTCGATTTGTCCGCCGTGTTGAAAAGTGGCCATACGTAGAATTAATGACAATTTCAAGCTATGGGAAGAAACTATATTATTTAAAAAAAAAAAAAAAAATTACCGTTTTTTCAGAAGTTGCCGATGTCGGTGATGATTTGTTGAAACAAATTGGCAAGGTTGTGGTTTGATTGCCTCCCCATGAATTGGCCCAAGTAGAATGCACATGAATTCGCATAACAAATAGATCAGAATGCTGTGTATAGGTTGGTGGTCTGGATGCTCGCAAGCTCGCATCTCAAAATTACATAACATCAAGTAGTCAATCCCTTAGTAAAAATACAGATTAGTTGGACATGTAGGTCAGAATGATGTGTATAATTTGGCGGTCTGGATGCTCCATCTCAAAAATACATTGGTAACAGTACATAATCTGAGTAAAAAGTAAGCCAAGAAATATCGGGCGGGCGAATTCAAGACAAATTGACTGAGGGGGTGGGTGGGGGGTATAACGGAAAAGTACCTTCCTAACCAACGAAATAAATAGCTGTCCGATGATCTCAACATTATGGAATCTTGCAGTGGACCGCATCAAAAACCCAAACTGCCGAAGTGCTCCCGACACCATGGAAATACACTGCCAAGGAAATGGCACATGAGCTTCCTCGTGACCTTCACAGTACGTCACCATTAAATTCCAGAAAACTAGAAACGACCGGTTCTGGCAGCAGGGAATTAATAAGGTGGGAAATTGGAAGCTGAATGGTACATATATAATAAATGAAATTAATATGGAAAATTTTGATTTTAATATGGGACCATCCAGGATGTAGTCCGCATCATCCCTGAAAATCTGACCGAAATCCGCTCACAATTGCCTGAGTTATGACCGAAACAAGAAAATTTTGTTTGCGCCTGCGCAGAGGCTACCGTTGATTCGATCATGACGGAACTGATAGGGGACTATGTAGAGCTATACCCGCACAATCCCTAAAAATTTGAAGAAAATCGCATCAAAATTGTGGAAATTACGGCTGTTGCAAGGACCGTAACAAGAATATTTCGTTCACGCATGCGCAGAGCGTACCGCTAATGCAATTATGATGATTGTCTTATGGGACCTCAAGGGACCTTACCCACATCATCCCTGAAAATCTGACAAAAATCCGTTCAACATTGACCGAGTTATGACCGACACAAGGAATGCGCGTTAGCGCCTGCGCAGAAGCTACCGTTGATTCGATCATGATGAAGTTGATAGGGGACCATCTAGAGCTTAACCCGCACGATCCCTGAAAATTTGGTTAAAATCGGATCAAAATTGTGGAAGTTATGGCTGTTACAAGGAAACGTGGACGGACAGACAGACACGGAACCAAATTTGTTCAGGAGGCTCTGAAACGCAAAATGCGAGTGGAAATTTTGATTTTGGAGCAAAAATTTTTTTTTTCATTTCGAAAGTGAAAACAAAGCTTCCGCTGCCTTGCAGTCTCGGAAGCAAAATAATGGTCATTGATAGCCCACAATCGAATGTTACACCCAAATCCCGAACTGTAACACCTATTACGACTGCGACCATCAATGAGAGATCGCGACCGAGTAAATGATATATAACAGCACTTAGAGACGTTCAAAATTAATCCATTCCAAACACAGTTTAACTGAAGATAAATCTAGACAGAATCTGAATACAAACTTTTGTCGAAACCGAAGAATACGTCTAAACAACTAATTCGGGCAGACAGACAATCATGAATATAACCACAATGGACAATAGCGATGAATAGAACTAAGTAGGTTGTGCCTGCTAACGATCCTAACAACTCCTCTTGTTGTTGGTTCACTCGTGCCACTTCCGTCACGTCCATCCTATGTGTGTCAAGTCGCAAAAAAGGGAAAAAAAGGAGGAAAAAAGCGAATTAGCGGAGAGAAGGTATTTTAAGAAGAAAAAGGAAGATGAATTTCAGCATTAACATGACCCAGAAAAAACAAAAGTGGGAATGTATTCGCGACACAAGAGATTTGTACCTACGTGTTTGCTATTCGGAATTTAGTACTGAGTCGGTGATGGGAGAGAAGTGGGGCTTCGAAAGGAGGACACGTTCTCCTCATCTCCATTATGCGACTTTCTTCCGTCCCTGCGTCACACACCTGTTGACGTCAAGTGACTCAATCTTCGCTAATACTCCGCTTGAGTTAGGTACTTACTTCCCAGGAGGCGAAAGGGAACGCCCCACACTGCTTCGAGTAAAGGGGAAAAATGAGAAAAACGGCTGCTAAGTTGGGTGTGGCACTTAGCTTCCTCGTTTACCTATCATGAATGTATAGATCAGGGGTGCTCAAACGGTCGATCGCGAGTGCTTTTTGAGTAGATCTAGGGAAGAAAAAAATTTTTAATAAGTAGGTAACCAAACTACAAAAATTTATTACGTAATAACACTGCTTGCGGCAAAAGGCGGCTTTATCAAAGGAACGCGCGGTACTTGTCAAAGAAAACTTTTCATTTAAAATATCTCATATATTGGCGAAACACAAGAAACCATTCGAAGATGGATCGGTTGTGAAGGAAGCATTTATAGAAGCGGGTGAGACTTTATTTGGAGATTTTAAAAATAAAACAGAAATCATGTCTGCTATTAGAGAACTTCAGTTATCTCGTCCGACTGTCACAAGGCGTATTGAAGTCATGAGTCAGGACATCGCAGATAAACTAAAACATGATATCATGGAATGTACATACTTTTCTTTACAGTTCGACGAATCCACCGAAATGACAGACACTGCCCAGCTATGTATTTTTATTCGGATGGTATTCAATGACATGTTGGCTAAGGAAGAATTTTTGACAATCATTCCTCTGAAGGGGAAGACCCATGGTGAAGATATATATGACGTTTTCATCAATTTTGTAAAAAACTACAAGCTACCAATATATAAATTAGTGTGCATTTCAACCGATGGAGCACCAGCAATGACTGGAAACAAGAACGGTTTTGTGGCATTGTGTCGAGCTAATGAAGAATTCCCTTCATTTTTTTCATTCCATTGCATTATACATCAACAAGTTTTGTGTTCAAAAGTTTTAAACACGGAGGAAATTATGGGCATTGCAACAAAAATTGTGAATTCCATCCGTGCACGTAGCTTGCAACGGCGGCTCTTTAAGTTGCAGTTGGAAGATAGGGAGTCAGCTGAACACACTGATTTGGTTCTTCACACTGACGTCAGGTGGTTGAGTCGCGGAAAATTCCTAGAAAGGTTTCAAGAATTATTGCCCGAAATAACAGCTTTTCTAGACGAAAGAGGTGATGACACTGAGATGTTGAAAAACGAAAAATGGCTGACTGATTTGGCATTTTTGACTGACATCACAATGCACTTAAACACCATTAACTTGGAGCTTCAAGGTAAAGGAAAAACTATTATTGAGATGATTAGCGCAGTAAACGCATTCAAAAGTAAATTGCAACTTATGATAGATCAACTGAAAAGAAAGGATCTGAAACATTTTCCGTCTTTGAAAGCAAGGATTCCTCAGTTGAATTATGATACGTATGAGGCTGAATTATCAAATATTTTGGGACAATTCGAAATGCGTTTTTATGATTGCAGTAAATTGGCAAATATAGCATCATTTATGAGTTATCCTTTTTCATGTAAAAACATTGAGGAATTAGCTACTGAAGTAGCAAGTCAGTTTAATATGAACTCATGTTCTGTTGAAAATGAGTTGGTGCAGATTATATCAGATATACATCTCAAAGCTACAGCATCTGATACAAATTCTGGTGTTTTATATCTGAAGATAAATATCCGAATCTAAGGCAAATCGCCCTTCAACTGACGGCAATGTTTGGGTCAACTTACTTGTGCGAGTCTGCATTTTCTGAAATGAAGATAATTAAGTCAATATATCGCAATCGACTAACTGACGATCATGTCATCATGCTTGCGATTGGCACTCAGTGGTTACGACCATCTTATGAAAAGTATGCTGAGGACATGCAGTGCCACGCTTCAACATCCAAAGTCACTCCTTAGTTGAGTTTAACACCATATGTAACTCTTTTGTTTTGTAACAACGAATAAACTCGCAATTTTGAATAACTAGGAGTTTTTTCATTGATATTGTAGAGAAGAACTTAAGTAAACCTAACCCAAACCTTGACTAAAATAATGTAAATTGTGCGGAAAGCTAATATCTATATATGCTACGGTACACCCTACCTAGGTAGGTAGGGTGTATCGTGTATGTACGACAACCCTGCATCACACATACTTGCAGCCTCTCAGAGTCGATCGTGAGGAGTGAAAATTGTTTAAAGTAGGGAGTGAAAATGTCTGAATGAGGGAGTGAAAAGATGCTATTTGGCACGAGAAGGTAAATATTTTCTAAAGAAAAAACAATATTTCAACACTGTAAACAGTATAATATTATTGTGAAACAGGAAACATAATAACTGTAGGTATAGTTGAACTACGAGTAGGAAAATGGGATGAATCACCTAATATAAATCACATTTCCAATTAGGAAAAATCATTGAGTTAAGTTATTTTAATCACTTTTATTAATTTTTTAAACTAGTTATTTCAATATCTTTAAAAAGATGAATTGCCACTATCTTCCAGAATCACTCAAAATAATATCTAAATTTACGAGCAGGTACCAATATTGAAAAAGAGTTAGTACCTAATTTATTTGTGTCTAATCACAAAAATGTAAATTTATCATCCTTCGGTCTTTACAGTACTTTGAGGTGCGTATAAAGTAATTCTTTCACTCGATTATTTCTGATGGGAAATGCTAGGGACTTTTAGCGAATTTTCTTAGAAAATAAAGCTATTGCAATGGCTCCAAAAATTTTAAAATAAAAATTTTCAAAAATTTTCTTCATCGAAATCTGTTTTGAGGCATTCTGAAATGATTCCTGGATTTTAACGCTTTTTTATATGTATATATATATATATATATATATATATATATATATATATGTGTGTGTGTGTGTGTGTCATTCCAGACGATAACTCTCGATAGAATTGAGATAAAAACTTCGTTCTTTCGCCAAAAAATCAAGCATTTCAAAAGAAAGGATGAGTTCGTTGGACAACACTTTTTGAGCACATTAAATTGGTCAAATTTCAAAAAATGTACTAAAAAAATCACTAAAAATGGCTAAAAACGGCTAAAAATTAACAAATTTCTATTTTTTAGCAGAATGCTACTCGAAAAAATTAATCGAACATGAACTAGGACATTTAAAAATTTAAGCACAAAATTGTACTGAAAAATGTACTTGAATTTCATTAAAATAAGCTAAAAATCGATAGGAACACTTGAAAAAATCGTAAAAATCCACAAAATCGTTTGTTCATTGGAATATTACTGACAAAGTTAATTTGCTATAAAATGTATAATGAAATTTTTATTTGTCCCCAAAGTGCTCAAATAATAATAATGTAATACGACCGTTCATGAAAATTCGCTCATTCGATCATGCTGCATGACTGGAACTTTTGATTTCATGCTCATTTTCAGTTTTAAAAGAATAGCACAATATGTTTGTGTGTGTCATTCCAGAAGATAACTCTCGATAGGATTGAAATAAAAACTTCGTTCTTGTCCCAAAAAATCAAGTATTCCAAAAGAAAGGATGAGTTCGTTGGGCAACACTTTTTGAGTACATTAAATTGGTCAAATTTCAAAATTTTTACTAAAAAACTCGCTAAGAAAGGAAGAAGATCGGCTAAAAATCTACTAAATTGTAGGTATTTTTTAGCAAAACACTTCTCAAAAAAAGTCAAACAATCATGAAATAGTTTATGTACAAAATTGAACAAAAAATGTACTTAAATGTCATTAAAATGCGCTAAAAATCGATAGGGACACACGAAATTGTGAAAATTCACAACTTTATTTGTTCATCGAAATATTACTTATAAAAAGTTATTTTGCTTTAAAATTTATAATTAACATAATAATTGTCCCCAAAGTGCTCAAATTCCAACACAGTTTTACATTAATGTAATAAGATAATTTAGGAAAATTCGCTCATACGATCATGCTGCATGACTGGTACTTTTAAACAAGGTGAGGCTTTAGCAAGCCCTGGTAAGAATTAGAAAACCAAGACCCCAATCTTTAAAAAAATCCAGTCATGCAGCATGATATGAGCGAACATTCCTAAATTGTCATATATGACAATTTATACGTAATATGTTACGTATAAATGTACATAATATATTTCGAGTACATTTTTATTAAATTTTGATGAAAGCTGAGCACTTTGGGGACAAAGATAATGTTAATTATAGGTTTTATAGCAAATTAACTGTTTCTAAGTAATATTCCAATGATATCAATTTAAAAACCAATGATATCAATTTAAGAACAGTACCTATCCATTCATAAAACACGATGAGCCCAATTATGTCCATACATAAATTTATTAAAGGAATAGACTTATTCACTCCCTCGTAATTGAATATCTCCGGAAAAATGAGGTAGTGAAGTATGAGGGAGTGAGGGAGTGAAATTTTCAAGGTTTTTTTTTTTTTTTTTTTTTAATTAGTGCTATTCGTTTAAAAACGCTGCAAATTATTACACAAAGGTTTATTATTTATGTATTAGACAGCCCTTCTACGTAGATCTCTGGTCCATAATTATTAAACGCCGCTTATAGAATATTTAGTATCGGAACTCGGAGCTTCTGACCTCACAAATGGGTTCAATCCATTACAGCAGCGGAATCTCAAAATTTTACGCTTTTTAATATAGTTGATAAACAAAGCAATTTATTACCAAGTCATCATTCCAACACATAGAAGTGTTACCTATTCTGTATATTGATATCATCTAATTGGTCAAATTTCAAAAAATGTGCTGACAAAATCACTGAAAATGGCTAAGAATTGTTAAATTGATATTTTTTAGCATAAGATTGGTCAAATAAAGTTTATCAACTATGAAATAGAACATTCAAAAACTTATGTACGAAATTATGCTAAAAACTTGAACTTCATTAAATTTTGTTTTAAAAAATCTATAAAATTGCAAAAAATAGCCTAAAATCCAAAATCTCTTTTTGAATAGAAGATTATCATTTAGAATACTTTTTTTTTCCATAAAATTAATAGCTAACATTTTCTTTTCACTCATAAATCTCCAATTTCTATACAACTTGAAATATACACAAAAAAAGACACTTTTTCACCTATTTTCGGCTCATAGCACCCATGAGAGTGGAGCGATCGAGCTGGCGAGAAGTTAGGACCAACTAGACCCCAAGTGGAGTCTATGTGCAAAAGAACAGATTTTTTAAGTCAATTCTAAGGCCTTTTATGGCCCGGACGGCGAACGGCGGACGGACATTTCAAATTTGGATTCTACGCACCTTGAAACGTAAAGTGACAAAGTTTGAGAGGGGGTTATAAAAATTGTTTGCTATACGAAATTATTTTTTTGCTATTATTGGAAATAATAAACCAAAATGGAAAGAGCGTGAAATCAAAAGCCCCTAGAAAGCTTGATAGACACTGTTGTGTTGTGGACGTCAGACCCGGTTTTTTCAATAGTCGATCCATGAAGAAAATATTGCTCCTACTCTACTCTGTGGTAACTCCATGTGTAAATCGCCCTTATTTTGTCGCTTACAGACACCAATGAGGATGCTAACGGCGCTATCTGCCAGACAAAATTTATCTGAGCGATAATTTTATCCGCTAGGTAATTCGGCATTGATAAATGGTTCACATTCTTTACCTGGAGTATAGCGCTATACTCAGTATAGCTATCCTGCAGTTAATGTAGATAATTGATAAACAGCCCCTTAGTCATGATGATACCTGTAAACATAAGAATGCTGAGGGAGAGCGATATAGTTGAAAGACAGTAGTGAGTTCTCTCTCTCTCTCGCATGGGCTGCGGTTCTCCACCTTAAAAACCGATGGCCGGGTCTGTGAGAGGTATGTACAAACATATTCGATGAATTTTGATCCGTTACCATTGAATCTTTTAAATGTGCAATAAGCAGATGTCAAACTAGCTGACGAAAACACGATTAGTCAACTTCAAAAAGCTAAGATCGTTCTTGGGATATTTTTTGTTTTTGAAATGTTCATTGAACGAAATAAAATCGAAAAAAATCGAAAAAAAAAAAATTTTGCAAAACTTTCCTCAAAGGCCCTTTTATTCAGAAGATAACTCAAAAATCCTCAAGAGAAGATGTACACGAGGAATGGGTTGAGAGGAAAAATTATGAAGGGTATCAAATTTTATTGAAGAAATGTATAATTTAGGTAATTGTAAGGAAACACCTTTAGATTATCACATATGTTTATTACATTAAGCGAAAACACAAAGCTCTTCAGCTAGATTTTAGCCATCATCAGGCTAAACAAGAACACAACAACAAAACAAAAACAATCACAGGAGAAAAGCTACTAACTGGAAACTTCCATAAAAACATACCCTTGCATCGGCAGTAGTACCAGGAGTAGTAATGTGTTTCCTTACAATTACCTAAATTATGGAGAATTATCACAAGAAGTCTTCAACAACTCTTCTGAGATTATTGAAGAAATGTATCATTAAGACGATAACGAAGACACTGCTAATGCCCTGAATAAATGGTCAAAATTGACCGCCTTAACCCTCAGAAGGATGAGGGATGCCTATAAAGGCCCATTTCCACTGAGCGTGCACCGTTCTCAATTGTTTTCAAACAGGTCTGCGCCGCGCCGCGCAGAACGTTTGCAAACGCCAAAAAGGGGGTTGCGTTTCCACAGCATGCGCCGAGCCAATCTAGCAGTTGTTCTCGCGCATTTGCCTCGATCCAAAAGTTCCTTCCACGTGCTCCCTAATCATGGTACCCGCTTTATCCAAGGTAGCGATATGTGCTGCATCGGTATTTCTTTTATCGGAACTTCAGATGAAGCGCAGAAGACGACACAGAATTTGGGAATCTTCGTTTCTGAGGGGAAGGAACTACATTAAACTTCTCGCCGATTTGAGAAACGAAGAAACTCGCCTCTGAAAATTTCAGCCGCATGTCGTCGCCCGACTTTGATTTTTTATTAAACGAAATTGAGGTTAATGTGTGCAAGAGAAATACCATCTTCCGTGAGAGCATTCCTGCATCGATTCGACTTGCAGCAACAACCCTTCATTTTTCAGCTAATGGGGACTCCTTTCTCAGCCCAATGTATCTATTCCGGGTTTCGAAGTCCTCGATTTCCAAAATCATCCCTGAAGTCTGTCAAGCCATCGTCGAAGCACTGAAGGAGTATAAAAGGTGAGAAAACATTTGAAATGTAATTTCAAAACAAATAAATAAAATAAAACAACAAAATAAATATAAATAAAACAAACAAAAATAAAGACACAGAGAAACACGCAACTCTGCGCAAATGGGAAAAGCAGACTGCAAACTTGAACTGAAGAGGCTTGCGCCGAGAAGCTGTTTCAACAGGACGCGCAAAGAACACGAGCATTCCCAAAAAATCCGAAGTCGATGGAGCAAGCCCGCGCACGAACGAACGCTGCTCACAAACATTGCTCCGCATTGGCCGAGTGTTTCCACAGCATGGAAACGTTCTTTTGTCAATAAAGTTCTTAAACCCTGTTTGCGAAAAGTGCGTGCTCAGTGGAAATGGGCCTTGAAGAATATCGGAACTCATTTCTAACAACAACAAAAATCAAACATATCTGAATAAATACCTTATTTTTCTCGACCACCCCATCAAATTTATTGACAAAGCAATCCCGGACGACCTAGGAAATCTTTCGAGGAGTTCGAAATAGAATCAAATTCGCCGTATTCCGATTTTGCAGAATCGGATTAAGTTTTTGAACATTCATAAGCACCTAGGCACTACTCCATAATAATTGTAATATTAAATATTTATCTACTTAAGAAGAGTTTCTATATTTTCAGCTTAAAATGCTGTGATGTTTATATTTCAAATCAATTTTATGAAGATTTGATGATTTTTATGAGTTTAGTTTATGTTATGATGAATGAAAGTTCATTTATCCACTTTGTTTTTTATTTCTTGTTTTTTAAATAAATTTCTTCTACGTTCCTTTCGAGCTGGTTCTTGATTTTTAGCCTTCCGCATTGCGTTTTGGCCGAAAAAATAAAAAAAGTGGTTTTTTGGGTGAATAACTATGAAGGCCATTCAGGGACCCGTATTACATGGTATATTCGTGATAAGCGTCAAATTTCCTATAAGAACCCGCAGAAAACGGTATTTCGTCCATCCCGACCTTATAGGTACTCGAAGCCTTGTGCGCAGGGGCGGCCGGTGGGGGGGGGGGGGGAGGCATCGGGACATTGCCCCAGTACGTTTGAGAAAATAGTCGCAAACTAGAACAAAGCCTTTACAAATAACTCATCGTTTCAAATTAGAACAGAAAAGGCTTTAGCTCCATGCTGTGGCTCGAAGGTGGATGCTAGAAGGAATAGGTTTATGCCAAGGATCCATCTACCAGCAAAAAAGTATGTAGATTGCGATATCACTCTATCGAGAGAGAAATGTCGTCGATTCAGGTTAGACTGTGAAGGGAAATAATTGGGAAATAACGGGCAAGGAACAGGAAAAAGAGGTCAAAATGGGATATTTCCTATGATTTTTCGGGGCAGTGCCCCAGACAGGGTTTCAACTTTTCTAAAGACGGTAGAATGACATGTACGTCATGAGTGGTTTTCACTAGAGGGGTTTCTGTTTATTCCGTTAGCCAAACTGATTCTCTTCTGGTCATTCAAGGAGGTGTGAACTACTTCTAGTTTCATTTTTTCTTTTACTCTGTGATATCTTCCCTACCATCCATGCTAAAAGTTCTAAACTACAACAGCCTCTAAAGAGTTGAAGAAGTAAGATTCAGCTCCTACTTTTCTATTCTATAATCTAGAATCCTAGGTATTCTGCTTTTTTAAATGTGAAAATGTGTTCATATTTCTCTAAAACATTCCCAGTTCCTATAATATGCACGTCTAACCTTTGAATAAGGATTGGTAGATTGTATGTTAGTATGTTGAACAACAGCACCTGGCGCCTGATCGAAATAAGGATTTGGGACTTGAGGTAAGTTTCTTTCACATTTTATTCCACATTATCGTTTGTACATATATATTAGCTTTGTTTTTACTTACATTATTAGAAGTAGGTAGCAATATTTCCATCCCAGTCAAACACTGGCAAATTTGCAATCAAAATCCTCTACAGATGGTAATTATGAGGATATGGGGATTAGGGTGTTCATTAAAAGTTTGGGGAGAGACACCCCCTCACTTGAAATTAACACAAGTTGCTAAAAACGGGAAGGGAACTCATAAATTCAACCCTGAAATTTATAGCAAATACGAATGGATCACTGGGTACACTAGAAAGAATGCTTTGTTTTGTTTCATTGCTTAATACTAATATTAGGTGGAGATGGGTTGTGGAGTCAGAATGGTGTGACTGGTATAAAACATCTGACAGATCGGATTAAATCTCACGAATCTAATTAAAAAAATCTCAATAACGTCACAGAATTAGCTTTGATTGGCCGCACAAACATAGATAAACAGTTAGATTCAGCTCATCAACTTGCTATACTAGAAACCCAATGAGCAAGTTGACAGAAATCGATAAATACTTTCTGAAATTATTGATTGCATCAAGTTTCGTGGTCTTTATGAAGTAGGATTCAGAGGCCACGATGAAAGAGATGATTCATTGAACCGAGGAATTTTTCTGGGCTTAGTAACAAAATCAGCCAAAACTGACGACATTTTGAGGTCACATTTGGAAAAAGCTACAGTGTTCAAAGGCACCTCCAAAACCATACAGAATGAGTAACGAAAACGTCTCTGATCAATATTTTCAGTAGAATATTGATCATTCTGGATGTGTTGCATTCATGAACCATCCCCCTCCTAGGTTCATGGTTGCATTGAAGAAAAAGGTTATACATAAGTGAGTGGTGGTTGTGGAGTTAGACAACATTTCTATAGCCTTTTGAAACAATTTTTAATTGACGTATGACGTCACACTCCCATCATTTCATCATAATTTAATTTGAGTTCTTTAATATTCCTTCAGAATTACTTCTCCTAAGTAGTTGACTAGTGCAATACAATCGAAGCCTTGATAATTTTCAATACTTCTAATAATAAAGTAGTGTAGGTGTTTTTCTTGTTAGGATTGACGATAAACAGCCAGTTTTTTTTATTGGTCCTATTGCAACGTACCTACGTCCATAATAATTTTTCTCAACTCTTTCCATGTTAGTTCGTCACACCTAGTTCCATGAACATAATATCCATCGTAACCCAATAGTATAGTATCCACACCAGCATGTAAGCCACAACCAACCAACAAATACGCAGAAACGTTGCAATAGGACCAATAAAAAAACTGGCTGTTTATCGTCATTCCTAAAGCCGGTTTCACATGGAGCGGTACGAGCGTAACAACCGGAAAGACGGAAGGCCGGAAAACCCAGTGGAGGGGGCGGCGGAATGCGGCAGGGTGTTCACATGAAGCGGCACCTTGGTGAACGGAATCATAACCTTCCTACTGAAACCCTCTCTGAAACCTCTACTTGCGGTTATCAACAATCCTGTCCAATGAGCTTGCGCTCCGCTCGACGGAACGCGGCAACGGTATAAACATTTCTACCGCCGTCCGCAGACCGCCCATTCTGGCAACATGGCAGCCACTATCCTCAACTGTTCTCCCAACAGCCAATCAGATTGCGTTCAGTCTTTCCGTCTTCCGGACATACTGCTCCATATGAAACCGGCTTTAGTAAGTAAGTAGGTCCCTATAAGATAGTATTTTTAATTTAGTTTATTTGATTAATTAATTGGTTTATATTTATCTATCAATAATATTTAATGATCATGATTTATTGTCCATGGCATTTGACATAACCCAAGTGGGATTAGCGTTTAGATCAAAATTAATTCACACTGAAAGCAAAACAAATGGATGAAAAACCTCCATGCTCTTTTTGACTGTCAAATAGGTAAATATTTTTGTGCCCCACTCCTTTTTCAGACCACCGGCCGCCACTGCCTGTGCGCCCTCCTAATCAATCCTCAATAATCCCAGATTTTCCCCATAAGGCCGTTTTCTCAAAAATCCTACAAGGTCTCGAGCACAGACCGGAAATGAGAGGGCTCTATTGTTTTACTGTTCTTCATAGTAGGAGCTCTTATTATGTATCATTACGTTAGGTGTAAATGATGTACGCACTTTCTTAGGCTTATTTTCTTCAATTTATAGCAAGAACTACTTTTACCTCTCATAAATTGTGATTGTTGACAGGAATGTTCACCAGCAGCCACTATCCTCATTGTATGACAAAGTGTCCTTCAACCTATTCAGTAGGTTCTCAAGCTAATAGCAGGCAACTTTATACCTACTATCGCTTCCCATTAGTACTTTTGCAGCCCAAATCAGGTAAACAGTATGCAAACACATCATTTAGAAAATCAATTTATTTTCGATTGAAGGAAGAAAAATTAATTAGAGCTTTTTTGGAAAAATAATTAACACTTGGAAATTTATGGAGAACAGAAATTAAATTATACTTATTAAATGAATCTCGGATTCTTCTAAAAATTTGAGGTATGAACAACGGACATCCTAATGGCCTGGTGATATTTTTCCAAGAGGTACCAGTAGGTATGCCTTAAATTCAAGATCTACCCGAATTAGTATACAAATTAAATTTACACGAACATAAAGTTAATGAGAGTCATATTCATCAGAAAAGGTTGGAGAGAGGAGAGACATTCTTGAACTTCCATCACTTCCATCTGACAGTACAGATGAGCTGGATGAATAACCTTGCCTGTTGAAGGGATCAGAGGTTCGTAATGTACATTGAGATGGTGTTGGTGAGAAGGGACTGCTTGGGATGCTGTCTGAAGACCCAGGTGACAAATTGAATCGAGGTTGATGACTCACTGGGGGAGACATGCAGTCTCGGAATTCCCTTTCACCTGGGATATGGGCCTCAGAGATTTCTCTGGGATGATTCGACTGAAGAATGATGTCATCCACATAATCTGGACTGGATGAACCGGAAGAACAAGAAAGACTGCTGACATGGTAATGAAGAGATTCGTCACTAAAGTCAAAGTCACATTCATCAGCTTTTTCAAACTTTACCTGCTGATTTCCATAAAATCCCCCCACATCAATAGTCCTCTGCTCACAATAGCTCATTTCTCTATCAAAATTATGAGGATAGTTCCTGCCCTCTGCTCGAAACGATTCTCCACATCCGTCAAGCACTTCAAAACCTTCTCCTACCAGCAATGATCTCCTATTCCTCGATATGTCCTCACTGACAGGCTGCTGGTGATTCTGATGAACGATTGATTCTGTTGGAGAATAAACAGTCCCGATTTGTCTTGAATTTCTAGTGGAATGACCTCTCAAGATCCTACTTTGCAAGCCCATAGTACTGTTGACAGAACTGCAGCTAGGCTCTGGACAAAGGCTTTTAATGCCAGACTCCTTCTGTCTATTGATCATTTCCAAGCTCTCTCTTAAATGTTCTCTCAATATTCCTTTTGATGACTCAAAAGTTTGATTAACAGAACAGCAGCTGGTCTGCAGATCTTCATCTTGGAAGTGAGATTTCATCTTACTGTCCTCTTTAAGCCTTTCTAGGCACTTTCTGATTTGGTCTCTGGGCATTACAGTGTTCAAAGTCACAGAACTGCTACTAGGCTGTGAATCTATGTTCTGAATGGCTTGGATGTCAGGTTTCATCACTCGATTTTCATTAAAAACTTCTGGGCACTTCCTGATAAGGTCTTCATACATTGTTTTAGACGAATCAGATATTTTATTAAGTGACCTGTAATTAGGGAGCAAAATGGGGCTTCGTATGCTGGATATCTTATTATCCTGATTCTCATTTGACACTGCTTGGTACTTCTTTAATTTATCATCCAAAACACCAGCAGCCAAACCAAAAGTGTTCACTGAAGAACTGTAACTAGGCTGTGAATCTATGTTTTGAATGGCTTGGATGTCTGGATTCATGTCTCGATTCTCATTAAGCACTTCTGGGCACTTGTTGATTGAACTGCAATTAGGGAGCAAAATTGGGCTTCGAATGTTGGACATCTTCTTTTTCTGATTCTCATTTTGCACTGCCTGATTCGTTATGAACTTGTCATCAGAAACTCCTGTTGATAAACCAAAAATGTTAGTAACAGAACTGCAACTGGGCACATCCAGGTTTCGAATGGCTGGCCTCTGTTGAACACCATTCGTCACAAAAGGGTCATTTGATATTCCGGGTGACAAATCAAAAGAGTCACAGACAGATTCGCTCTTTTCATTCTTATTCAGCCCTGTGCGGCACACCATTGCCTGGTTCTCTATTTTGTTTTTGTAAATTGTTAGGTTACTATCTGTAGGAACATCTATTTTTCTTTGAAAATGAGATATATTTTTCTTGTTGCCTTCTGTGGAATGTTCGATGGCAATATCTGATGATATGTCTATATCATTAGGCCGAGAATGACAATCTCGAAGAGAAGCTGATTTTTTACTGAACGGTTTGAAAATTTCGCCATTCTCTTCCCAAGTATTTAAATTATCTATTTCCTTTAGCATTTTACTCAATCCAGACCAACTAAATTTTGATCTCTTCTTAGCAGTTGTCTTGTAATCCGGATAACCAATATCAGGAATGGTAGAGACAGGTTTCTTAACGTCTATTGTTTCGTTCATCCCGGATTTAGACGTAATTACTTTTTCTTCTACATCAGTTTCTGGATCACTGAAACCCCAGTAGCTTGGTTTTTCTACATTAGATGTATTCACAGCTATTCCTGCATCTGAGTCAGCAGCAATTTTATCAAAAATTGGTGGAGTGACAATTTTGAAATTATTTCCACCTAAGCACTGCATTTTTCCATCAATGAGTAGAGGAGATTTGTTACCATCGGCCTCATCATCAAAAGTAGAATTTTCTTCAAGATTCGACTTCGCTATCTCATTCTGCACAACAAGACCTGGTTTTTCAGTCATAGTTTCTATACCATTGTCAGCGTTTCCAAGTTTTTCATCTGCTTCCATCTCAGGGTTAATAAGCTCTATACATCTATCATTGGGAGTGCCATTGTCAGGCTTGACTGAAAACGCATCATTCTCACAACTTTCGAGTGATCGAGTCTTTTCATATATCAGAGGGTGAGTAGTTTCGTACCTGAGCTGAACTGTATTTCTTTCTTTGTTTGGATTGAAGTTCACTGACTCTTGATTCGAACTTCCTTCACTGCTCATATGTTCAACGTCCCCTTCATTATTGCATTTTGTTAACACATCCCGCTGCTGCATCAATGGGGAATTTTCACATAACAATCCCTTAGACCACGGAGAGGAAAACTTTACACAGGCTCTTTCATTCTCAACTATCCCATCTGTGTCTCGAGCCACTAATGAACCATTTATTTTTAGCTCAAACGGCTTGAATTTTACAGGGATAGTAGTGTGGTTCCCAGATCTATAGTCACAAAAATAAGTGTGGTCTTCAAATATTTTATCGCGAGGAAGAATATTGGAATGCTCTTCGCTGTTGAAGAACTTCAAATAGAAGCTCTTGTTTGAGAAAGCCACAACTTTATCGATCGTAGAGTTATAACGACGAAAAAAACAGTTATATACAATCCACTGGCCTGGCACAAGCAAGGGAACATCCTCCATTTGAATGTTGTTGGTGGTGGGACTTTTAGTGGAGAATTTTTTGAGATCAAACAACAGGTTGGAACTTGAAAACTGCAAAACTCTCGATGACAAATGCTGAACACGAGGAATTACTGAGACTTCGCAAAAACTATCTAGATCCAGAGCATCTTCAATGCTCAAAGCAAGCGGGTCATTGGTTGTAGTAGATATATTGACTTCATTCTCATATGATTGTTGAAGTGAGTCCTTGGCAATGATATTCTCCACATCAACGACCTCAAAACTCAACAATTCATCCGAAATTTCTGACTCTGGCACAGCAGCTGGGGGAGTTTTAGCTAAGCCTACATCATTAGCTACAAAATCAATCTGATGATCATCAACATTTTCAATCGTTCTGTGACCATTTGATTGAGCAGCTTTTGTAACATCCAACAGTTTTCTCCACTTCTTGTCATTAGCCCGAGACCTAGCAGTTCGTGAAGTGGAATGAACAATCCAGGTATTTAACTTTGAGTCTTTACCTGAAATTACAGTATTGGGGAACCTGGAGAATTTTTTGTTATGCCCTCTGGACTTATTGTTCAATATCTCAATGTTGATCTTAGCAGCAATAGGAACATTATTGCATTTATCTATATCGAGCTTAACCAAGTAAGTGATTTTGGGCGAACGTTTTTTTGATGGCTTTTTGCAATTTTCTATTCTCTCACGATTGGCAAGATCCGGTGTTATTTCTGAAAGATCCGATTTTTCACCTGATGAAACAGAGTGCCTCTTGAGTCTTTTGGTTGCAGGAGTATTGGCAACTATTTCTAAAGAATTTGGTAAATCACCAAAAAGAGACTTCAGTTCCTTATTAGATATAGAGTTTGAACGACTCGGAATTATTTCTGAAAGATCCAATTTTTCACCTGATGAAACAGAGTGCCTTGTGAGTCTTTTGGTTGTAGGAGTATTGGCAACTATTTCTAAAGAATTTGGTAAATCACCAAAAAGAGACTTCAGTTCCTTATTAGATATAGAGTTTGTACGACTCGGAGTTATTTCTGAAAGATCCGATTTTTCACCTGATGAAACAAAGTGCCTTGTGAGTCTTTTGGTTGTAGGAGTATTGGCAACTATTTCTAAAGAATTTGGTAAATCACAGTTTTTACGATTTTTATTTCTAAGACTGGATTTTTGAGAGCAAGAATCAATTTTGATGAGATCCTTAGAATTAGGTTCATTACCACTCTTCCTTTTCTTAATAGAAGGTTCATCGTACAAAATCTCACAGACAGTTTCATCTGCATTACATTCTTTGCAGTGTTTTTTAGTCTTTCTGTTCCGTTTCATCGGTTTTGACTTGGGAGAATCTTGTATAACTTCCACTACACCATCTACACAATCATCACTCACTGCAGTAGGATAGGAACGACTCCTAATGCCGTTCTCATCGTCATGTAAATTTAAGGGATCATCACCTTTCAGATCAAGCACATCAAGCGATCTTGATCTACTGTCATTTTCGTTTTTGACCCTTGTACAGCTTACTCTAGATATTTTATTACATTGCATTCCAACCTCATCTGTATCTGGTGACATTGGTTTCTGGGATTCACTTGCAGAGAGAACAACGCATTCTGGGCTTCCAAGACAAATTATAGTGTCAACGTATGGTTTTTTAATGCAATCTGTGCTTGACAGTTGACTAGGAGTAACAGAAAGTTTAGCATCTGTATTTCTGATGGCCGTCTCATCATCAGATAAATTTCTGCTAAGATTACCTGCTTTACTACAACTATTACCCTGGCAAATACATGTACTTAAATTATGGAACAGACGATTGTGTTTACACAGATTCGATAAGCATTGTGACTGGAAATCGCAAAAAGTGCAGACAAGAAAGTTCGTAGAAGTAGGAACTGGGTGGTTGATTTGAGGAGTAATACAATGATTTTCCGTGGTATCTGTATAATCAATCACTGTACACGACTGTGACTGACCACCACCTGCCTGTAATCCATCACACTTCCAGGAATTATGTTCAGTTATAAGTTCCACCTCTTGGTGTTGGACTTCTGGGAAGTGTTCATCCACATTCATGACATTAGGTGAGTCACACACAAGTATTGGCATCGATTTGTTGCAGCTGCTTTGAGCAGTTACAGATTCCTCCATAATATTCATTTTACTTTGTCTAGAATTAAATGATTGGTCATTCTTTTTCTTTTGGACTAAGTAGGACCCTCCATTAATTTTTTCATTTAGAATTGCTGATGAACAAGGTAAGGCTGACTTCGTTGGTGAATGTTGTTCCATGTGAAGCATGAACAATGACGAGTCCAAGAGGTCAAACAAAGAGTTGCAGAGCGAACATTTTAATAATAAATGTTTCTGAACGTGTTTTTTCAACACAGCGGCATCTTCTAGAAGTAATCCACATAAACCACAGCTATTTCGACGATCCACTCTGAAATTCTCCCATATTTCAACAGGTATGGCTGAAGAATAAGTAACAAAGCTTTTGAGCTTATGGGTAAAATTATAGATCCTTTGTTTTGAGGGTTTAGACTGATCATGCCAAATTTCTGTAGAATTCTTTGATGGAGCAAGGTCGGTAGTGGTCTTGGGAACGGGCAGCACACTTTCAGTAGTGAAGTACTTGGATGTTGTTTCCCCTGGAACAAACATTTTTCTAGATTAACCATTCTTTGAAACTGGAGAACAAGTCTAACCCATAATAAACTAATCGACATGTTCGAATTTCTACATAAAGTTGATGCTAGATTTTAATGAGTCAATGGTAAAAGAGTTTGTCCAAAGAACTGAGAGATATTTGTTACAATAAATGTTAAATTATAATACGGAAGGACAGGATTTCATACTTAGTAATGCAGACCGCCCTTGCAGCTGCTCAACTAACACTTTTGCAGAAAAAACAGGTGTTTTAGGGTAAAATTACGAAAAGCTCCTGTGTTTTGGGGATATCTCGTTGCTATGTTGGTAGCCTTGGTCAGCCATTCTGGACTTCCTGTGCAACCTCTCGTCCGTCAATATGATCTTGTAAGTGAGCTCAGATAATATCTTTCACAATTTTTCAATTTTTTCTTCAACTCAGTTTTCATTCCGCAGATTGTGTTTGCCGATATTCTGCAGATTAGGTGGTGCGTTAGCTTTTTGCATGATGTTTTCCAAAGGTGTTCCAAGAACAAATAGTTTTTGAGTATTTTGAAACACTGTTTTCAACCCAGTTTGACTCGGGTTGAATGGCTATGGGAATTCTCTGTCAAAAGGAGCTCCCACGTAATTTTCTACCACAATCTCAAATAAAACCACCTCTTTCTTCACATGTGAATTTATCGGTGCAGGAACTGCAGCCAGACTGGCTTTTGCATCATTTTGAAGACGCGAAAGCCCGATTAGAAGAAGTCCCATTGACAATTCCACCTTTGGCCCAGCAGTTGTCTTCCATTTTATGTAACGGCTTGGAACCTGCTAATTACAAGATGTTGATAAAGAAGTACACTCCTGAAGAGGCCTTGTCTCCACTCACACCTCTGAGTGGTGGAATGGACCACGTCATGAGGAAGCACGGAGTTGGCAAAGTCAACGAGAATGGAGAGAGGTTCTCTAGCTTTTGCGCTGAGCGTGACTTGGTAATTGGTGGTACTATTTTCCCACACAAGAAGTGTCACAAGGTTTCCTGGGTTTCTCCCGACCATGTGACCGAGAACCAAATAGACCACCTAGCGATCAACAGGAAGTTCTGCAGGTCCCTTCAATACGCAAAACGCTTCAATACGTGCAAGCTTCACAACCCCCATACTCGAGAGCTAAAAAACAGAGCTGAAAAACAGATTTGAAGCCCTCCAACCTTCCCCCGATATAAACCTCAACGAGATGTGGGACGAAATCAAGGGTATATTCATGACAGTTAGTGAAGAACAGCTTGGTTTTGTTGACCCCCAAAGGAATGACTGGATATCCGACCAGACTCGGGATGAAATCAAAAAGAGGAAGGAGCTGAAGCAGAAGATGAATGAAAGCAGGACACGCCAGCAGAAGGTTCAAGCCCAGAAAGCCTATAGCATTGCCTATAGAAGGGTGAAGAGGAGCGTAAGAAGAGACAATAGAACCTGGATAGATGAACAGGCAGAAAAAGCAGAACTTGCGGCCCAGCGAGGTGACTCCAAGGAGCACTATGATGTCACGAGAATGTTGGCAAAGAAGGGGTTCCGGAAAAGCAAACCAGTCAAGGACAGGGACGGCAATTTGCTTACCCTTCAGGCTGACCAATTGACCAACCAGATGGAGGGAACACTTCGAAGCGGTACTGAACCTCCAAACCCTCAAACCTGCCCAGTCTGTATTCAGTTGCAGGATTCAGGATAATGTGGACATAGCAGTTGACCCTCCTAGCATAGAAGAAATCATTGGTGATATAAACGAGATGAAGAATGGAAAGGCACCCGGGATAGATAGGATTCCAGCAGAGGTCCTGAAAGCTGATGCCAGGGTCATGGCCACTGCTATCGAACCACTGGTAAGGGAAGTGTGGGACAAGGAGGAGCTGCCTGCAGATTGGAGAAGAGACCTGATCATTAAACTCCCAAAGAAAGGAGACACATCTATCTGTGACAACTGGAGGGGTATTACCCTGTAGTCCATTGTCAGCAAGGTTATTGCAAAGATTGTGCTCAAAAGGATAAAAGTGGCGATGGAAAAACGTCTCAGAAGAGAGCAGGCTGGTTTTAGAGAGAACAAGAGCTGTACAGACCTGATCAACACATTACGAGTTATTGTAGAGCAAAGCGTAGAATGGCAAAGCCCATTGTATCTGGCTTTTATAGACTTTGAAAAAGTCTTTGACTCTATCAATAGAGACGTGATGTGGGGCATCTTGAAGAAATATAGCACCCCCCCAAAAATCCTGGGGATTATCAAAGCCATGTACGAAGATTACGAGTGCCAGGTAGTCCATGAAGGAATTCATTCCGAGCCCATCAAAATCACGACTGGTGTCAAACAGGGTTGTGTTCTTTCGCCGACACTTTTTATTATTGTCGTCGATACAGTTATGAGGGGGATGACAGGGGGTCGGAAGCTAGGAATCCAGTGGTCGCCGCGGGATCATCTGGAAGACCTGGACTTTGCAGACGACCTCTGTCTGCTAGCCCAACGTTTTGGTGACCTCCAGGCAAAGCTGTCAGCTCTTGACAATATTGCAAGGGGGGTGGGCCTGAAGATCAACACGAGGAAAACGAAAGAAATGCGAATTAAACCGCATGTTGATGATACGTTGAAGCTGTGCGGGGATGATGTACAGGGTGTTGATTCCTTTGTGTGTCTGGGCAGCGAATTACAGAGGATGGTGGCAGTGCGGCAGACGTCAAGCTGACGTCAGTTGTACCCGGTTCAGAGAAACGGGAATATTTCCAGGCAAACGAAGATACGTATTTTCAATACAAATGTGAAATCCGTCCTATTGTATGGATGTGAGACCAGGAAGGTCACCCAGGACATAACCAACCGGCTACAGGTCTTCGTGAACAGGTATCTCAGGCGCATTACAGGTCTTCGTGAACAGGTATCTCAGGCGCATTATGAAAATTTGGTGGCCTGAGACAATAAGGAATGAAGCCCTTTGGGCAGCAACTCGTCAGGACGGAATAGCCACCGAAATCCTCAGAAGAAAATGGAAATGGATCGGTCACACCCTCTGGAGAGCCGATGCCATAGAAGAAGACGCGCTGGACTTGGAATCCCCAAGGCGAACGCAGACCAGGAAGGCCCAAACACACGTGGAGACGCTCAATCCAGAAGGAGATAGAAAGCACCAGAAAAACTTGGGGAGAGGTGAAGAGGTTGGCTTTGGATCGAAATGGATGGAGGCTGTTTATGGATGCCCTATGCTCCACGAGGAGTTCAAGGAATTAAGTCAAGTCAAGTCAGTTATACAGGGTGCGGCAGTGAGGACGGACGTTTATAAAAAAATCATCAAATAGTTAATTTTTACTTAAAATCAAATTTATTGATGCAATCAGGTCTGCAAGGAAATAGCATTTGAGACAGTCAAGTGTGAAAAATCACATCAGGCATGTGGTGGCCGAAATTGTTGATGCAGTGCTGGAGGCGTTCTTGGAAGTTCGCGTAGACTCTCTAACATATCTCTCTCAACTTGGGCGACTTCCACGCGAATTGCGTCCTTCAATTCGTCCAGAGTTCGGGGCTTGTCCTCGTATACTCTAGCCTTGAGGTGTCCCCATAAGAAAAAATTGCATATGGATAAATCTGGGGACCGAGGAGGCCAATGAACATCGCCAAACCTGGAAATAAGGCAACTAGGGAAGAGAGGGTAAATAACATCCATTGATGCTCTGGCTGTGTGGGCGGTCGCCCCATCCTGCTGGAACCACACACGTCGGGTTGGAACACGTCGCCGTCGTAATTCAGGGAAAAAGAAGTAAGGCTGCGAAGAAAGGCTTTTGTCGAACGATTTCAACATTTTCAGGAGTTCGAACTGTTCACGGAGCTCCTCTTGGTCTTCTGTTGATCAGTTCACCACGCCTGCGAAGTGATTCAACCCAACGAAGGATGGTGTTTCGAGAGGGAACAGCTCTATTCCGATGAATGTTGAAGTGGCGACGAAACTCACGCTGTACGACGGTCTGACTCATTATTTTGGACGAAACAATCATAGGCGAAAACGCGGTGCTCCACCGTCCAATGCTCCATGACGACAACTGGTAAAAAAATGCTAGGAACTCACGAGTCAAACGGCACCCTCCCCACCTCTCTCGTAGACGTAGGGGGAGAGTACTACCCATCTCAAAAACGTCCGTCCTCACTGCCGCACCCTCTATTACATTAAATTGTCATTAATAATTTATAACGAAAGTGTTTCCTACCTACCCTTCATTGATTCATCCAAGAAATCCCTTAAATTTAAAACAAAGCATGTAAGCCACGTTGAAATTACATTGAGAACACTTCGTTTCTGTTTTTCATAACATAGACCACAAAGTAGACTGGAATTCAATGGAATTTAATTAATAAAATTTACCTGATGGTGGATCCTTCCGGGGCCGCCCTTTCTCTGAAACATGATTCAAATAAATTTTATTAATTATGAGAATTAAGTCAGTACATGACAGTACAAGGTATCATGAGGAATTTTAGAAACGATTTTTTTGAGAATTATTGGGGCTAAAAGATTGAGCACGTATGGTGAAGTCAGCTAATCAGGATTGAGCACGTAGGTAAATTCAGCTAATCAGGATTGAGCATGTATGGTAAACTCAGCTAATCAGGATTGAGCCCAACATTTCATTCGTTCCTTGATGTCCCAAAAAGGCTCAAAATCAAATTTCAAACCTAAGATGAATAGGTAACTCTTCGTACCAGTGATCTCGATTCTTTCTGTAATGTTGAAAATCAAAATTTGATTTTGTTTGATTTGATTTGATTTGTTTGATTTGATTTGTTTTTAAATCTATTGTGAAAGAAAAAAGAATATAGACTGTGAAGAAGAACAACAGCAGACATCAAAGGTTTGGGCCGATCCCGGGAGTTGATGTTGAATAACCAAGCCTCCATGTCGAACAATCTGGGTAAAAAAAACTGCCTCGAGATTGTTCAGAAAGCTGTGAGAGCAGGTATTTGGTATCTACTTTCTGGTATTCTGACAATATTGGAAATTTCCAGCAAAGTAAATAATCGAGGTATGTTATTTCTGCAAAATTTGAAAGCAAGGTATAGCTCATGCTCATGCTATTCTGTGTTGTTTGGTCGTGCATATTTCCGAGATCGAAAGATTCATCTCCTCACGCTAGGGGTTGTACGAGCCTGACACAGATGTTCATATCCTTCCACGACCAAATCCATTTCCTGACCACTAATCACACCCACCAAATACAACTCCACATATTGATCCAATTCTTCCATTTTCTCAAGAAAAAAAAAAAAAAAAAAAAAACAGAGTGTATCACTTTATGAAAACTGAAGCTTATTAAACTCAAACATGAATCACATAAAAACACAGGTCATTTCAAAGCAATTCTCATGTTAACGTTACTCATTCACCAATTAGGATTACAACTGACCACTCCTGCTTGACGAGTCAAGGGTTATCATCTATGTGCTGTCCCCAGCAACTTCCTATTCGGAATCACAACTTGTGAATTATGATGACGAACTCTCTATTAATACAAGTGTCTCACGAAACAAAGATACGAATTCGTATCTTTTGTTTATCCTGTTGTGGCTTTCTCAACATGCGTATTTCAGAATGACCCACAGTCCTAAACCATATCCACGTAAAAATACAGTGATGGCATGCAGTAATTGCACTGTGATAGACTAAGGTCAGCTAGTTTATCTTGTTCAACAGCTAAGTACTGGATAAATAAGCACTATTGTTTAGAAATAATTTAAATCAAGCTTTGAGGAGGTGGAAGTCAATTAATTCCGCTGTGATTAGTTGATATTCAGAAACATAGAATTGGATGTATCTGTAATGGTCCTGTATTAGAAGGTTCAGTCACAATTATACTAATGTAAAGTTTGTTCAATCAAAAAAGTTACCTACTGTATAAAAAAAAAATACTCTCTACACATGAGACATACAAAGCTTGTTCTTGCTAATAATAAACCAAAAACGCTTTTTTTTTTTAAGGTTTAAGTCGCACTTCAACCAGAAGGGTCATTAGTGGCATTAAACAAGGTGCCTAAAGGGACAATGGAAGTGGCACGATTCTAAGAGGTGTCATGTTCCCATCCTTTACCAAAAAGAAGCGCCATCATGAACTCCACTGCCAACTCGTAGGAGAAAAAAGTGAGGGGTACAGCAATGACCACTTTTTAGCCCCCAAAGTGGATAGAAAAAAAACCCAAAAATAAATTAATACAACTAAGCTTAGATGTAAAGTAGGCTAATAACTATATACATGCTACTATATACAAGCAGCAAAGTGAAATAAAACTATGACTAGATGTATATAAATATATCACAGAACAGATATCACAGTTTGTAATAGAGCTCAGCGGCTTTCAGGTACAACAACAGGGATCGAACCTTGTCTGGTCCGGATAAATGTCAACCCACTGAGGGGGCTGATGCTGGATTCGGAGGTCCACAAGGGCTGGGCAGTCCTCCAGAAAGTGGCGGATGGACAGATCACCCCCACACCTCCCACACACAACATCTCGAGCTTCTGCACTAAGCAGGTGTCTGTGAGTAAGACGGGTATGGCCAGTGGCAACCCGGTTGACCACTATTCGATCCCTCCTTGGAAGTAGGGTTACAAAAGGGCCCACCGGGCTCAAGTTCTGTAGGACACCACGCAGACCAGTGACCTCACCCTGCCATTGCTCATGCCAGATGGAATTAGCTTCATGTTGCATGTAAGAGATTTGATCCTCTATGTGCATAGGCAACATAATGGAGTTATCACCAATGACTCTCCTTGCAAGGGCATGTGCACACTCATTGCCATGAATAAACACATGGCTTGGTACCCACATTAAAGTAATGGTTGAGCCCAATGTCGTGGCTTGGTGTAGCAATCACCAGAACATCAGAATCTGAGTCCCTAATCGCCTCGATGGTAATTAGTGAATCCCTACTAATCACATAATTTCCAACTCCCAATAATTGGCAGTGTCAAACACAGATCTACTGTGAACACAGATGCAACTGGTGGTAGGCGTCTAGTGACCTGGAAGTTCGGGCTCCATAGAGCAAGGCCAACATCATCAGGTGTCTTTGAGCCATCAGTGAATAAAAGATTGTGTCCAGCATATTGCTGGATTTCCTCAGTGTAGTGTTGCGACATCTGAGGATGTGTAGGGGTGTATTGCCCTTGACCCCGACCCTCATGCTAAGGTCAACACACATCCCAGACAAGGTCCAGGTAGGCGCAGGGGGCTGGAGAGGTCTGGTGCGATCCATGTGTCACTCGTCAGAAATGACACAATCAAGCAAACAGTTAATTGAATTAAAAAACGCTGCTAATTCCACTATTGCACTTACAGTAACTTTTTCGCTTGAACAAACTTCACTCACATGGTCATGGGGACATAGATTGTAACCTAGCAATCTAAACCATCTTGATTTGTATGTACTTACTCCTATTCCTCGGTTGCTTGAGTTCAGACGAGTGAACTTTGTCCATAGTACAAGTAGATGTCAAGTGAGATCTGTGGATTCTTGTTTATGATGATTCTGGAAAAAAATAAAGAATAGATCAGACATTTGAACATAAATTATTGCATTCAAATACTCCTCAGTTCTTTTTACTTGATTACTTGACAAGAAGGCTCAAAGTAATTACAAGTGAAGGACAAAGTACTGCATTAAAAAAAGTCTGCCGAGTTGGGTATCATCCTTGTATTCATAACATGAATGTATGGATCATTGAAAAGTTTTAAAGAATCCTAATAGGTAAGGCAACGGCCACACTAGCGTTCTTTCCTGCTCTAGTGGCACACTGTCAATGGTGAGTTTTTTGAGAAAGTCTTAAATTTATGCATGGGGATAGTGCATTGTGTATGCTCGTGTTTAGACAGTTCTTTTTCCTATGTAGTCCACATAATCATCCCTGACTCCTCTACAGCCGCCCCCGGTGTCGTTCCGTTGTCCCCATCCTCTTTCAGAGGCAGCGGATTGAAAGATAAATATAAACGCGACGGAAGCAAAATAAGGCCAATAGTTACGAAAATATGGATCGTTGCTAGAAATCTGTCAATCCGATTGTCCATTACCAGCCGGTTATTTGTGCAACAATGTTCCCCTCTCCTAATTTGATAGAATCAACAATTTTTCATATAACTGCCCGGGCTACGCCTGGTGTCGCTCTGCCGCACTATGGTTCAGACGCGGCCAAAACCCCAAATCCAAGGTGAGGTTTAAATCAATTCAATCGTGTAAATCTAGTTTGGGTAAAGGATGTAGAATTAAGTAATCGGAGAAAAATGATGTGCAAAACTCGAAATGAGTGCACTCTGCATACCAAAGTCACTTTATATTTAATGCACTTACTGATTCTCGGGATTTTTTTTCCCCCCTTAACATTGACATTCCTGCCAAAAAAGTTAGCAAATACATTATTTCCTCGCTGTATTTATCCCTTTTTATCGATTTCCCCACTTAGGTATTTGGTCGTTTTTTCACAAGCTCCGGCTCCAAAAAAAAATTTTCTCTTTGCTTGAGATTCAGTCTAATGCCCTCTGAACGTTCAAAACAGCCTTTCTACAGCCAACCAGTATACAGTATTTATTTTTGCATATTATTGATGACAAAACCTCGATATCCAATAAGTATAATAAATAGATATGGTAGTAGACCCCATGTGTGGCACATAATTTTGCACTATATTTTAATGCGGAGACGAATGCAATGTGTTAGAGATCTCATGCATAAAATAATCAAGAAATGGCAATTTTTCTGAAGAATGTTCAAAACTCAGGACATTTTTGCAGTCAAATGTAATTCCCCTCCTTGAATTCCGCAGTAACAATAACATTGACAGCGCAATTAAAAAGCTGCTAAAGTAGAACAAGTTCCAGTCATGCAACAAGGCTTAAAGAGCGATTTTGTTTTCAGAAAACGTTCGGAAAATATACCTTGGTGCCGGAAGAGTGGGCTGGGGCTAGTTGCAATGGATTCAGCACCCTAAAAAACATATTCCACGAGACCCCACATGCCTATGTAACTAAAAACCCTCAAAATCCCCCATTTCGTACCCATTTTCACCTGTAGCACCCATGGGTGTGGAGTGGTCGACATAGAACCTACCTAAATCGATTGTACGTCCAAAATAACATCGAAAACGTCACCCCACCGCTGACAAGCTGCGGGATCAATTTCATCAAAAGGAAACTTTCATCTATCAATTTCATACTTTTGACCTCAGATTCGGATTTAGGGCACTTGAAACCCCCTCTTAACAATTTTCAACTCAAAAGACAGTTTACTTTGGCCGATATGCGGGTAGGAAGACCACGCGTGACGTAGAAGGGATGGAAGCTGAGGGTCCCCCACAGGCGGGCGTGGGCTTCATAAAGGCCGTATCACAGTAGCATTTTTTCCGCATTTTTAATGCCAAAACGTGAAGAAGAAGAAGTGCGTTTTTCCAAGGTCAGCTTTTTCGACCATTGCGCATCCTGGCGGAGCGTTTTTAAACTCACTTGGGAAAATTAGAACACGTTCTAATTTTTACCTTGACGCAAGAAAAATGCTAAACATAACCCTTGGGGAGGTTACAATTCAATGAAAAACCCCTAGGAGCCCTAACCTGACAGATTTAATAAAAACGCATTCCGCCAGAATGCGCTGTTTTTGCATTTTTCCTCCTCAACATCCACAGCTGACCTTGAAAAACGCAGTTTGCCTTCTTCACGTTTCAGCGTTTAAAATGCGAAAAAAATGCGGAAAAAATGCAAGTGTGATACGGCCTTAAGGCAAATAAATTTCAAGAGCAGTTTTATTGATCAGGTATCCATCATGTAGCACCTTTTTGAAACGCTATCGCTCAGATCTTTATGAGCAAATAAAAATAGCCCTGTAAATTCCCGATTCCATCCTCCTTTCACGGCAGCATCTTGATAAATAGGTAAACTTACCTACATTTATTCATAGCTCAGCTTCAATTTCGTCAATCTATGTGTAGAAGGCGGATGAAAAGGAACGTTGGAAATACAGAAAGGAGAAAAAAATTGGTCCTGCGTTTGATATTCCAGATCTTTAGCACGGACTATCACAGCTTTACCAAACTGGTATCTCACGACATCCCTCAAGTATGAACAATACCATCTGTTTCCCTTATCGATTAAACAGCGTTTACAATTAGGTACTTATTGAAGAGAAATTACATCTCATATACAAAACTTTACAAGCAGATACCATGTTACATGGATATGTCTTTGATTGGGGATTTCATAACGGTTGTCCTCGAGAGTTGTAAAAAAATCCTTTAACTTTGGACTGTAGGCGACGAAATGTAGGATAAAGAATTTATTCTATTATTCTTGGAGACACAATAAGCATACTATACATACTATTAAAGTTATTTCTCCAATACATGCGCTATCATTTTTATGTTCATGATAGCCTGATTTGTCATTAATAAATGAAATTATATCATTTATTGTTTTATTTGATAACGTTTCGTTCTCTTACTGAGGACATCTTCAGATCTTGCTTTCTTGACATTGAGTTGACTTGGTGAGCCACTGTTTTATTTGACAAATCCATTATATTCGGATATTTATAAATTTTTCCTGGACACACCAAGATCTGATGATGTCCTCAGTAAGAGGACGAAACGTTATCAAATAAAACAATTAATGAAATAATTTCATTTATTTTCCCTGGGCCGCATCCCGACTAATTCCAACAAAACAACGGTTTACTTACCTATAGAAATGATGAAAATAACTGTGGAGAGAAGCCACTACAATGAGTTGTTGTTAACAGTCGACTGTTGTCAAGAGGATGATAATGTTTCCTATGGAGTGGAGTAAATGATGCTATTGCTTTACGTTAAGAATATTGTAACCGGCTTATTAAAATTGTTTATAGTCCAATCAACTTAGTTTAGGAATGTAGCCAGGTACGTAAGGAGGGGAAAATTGGTAGCTTGAGATGTGAACATTTATCACATAAATCAAGCGCTTTCCAACGAGTGGCGAACGATTTCTGTGCGATGAAAACTGCGGAAGTTCCATTCCACTAGCAACGGATTGGATGTACGTGAACATCATTAGAAATTGTGACATATTTTTTGCGTCACGAAAAGTTTTGGTTGACCCCCCAGAGCAAAGACATATCCATGTCAAAAACACAACCTAATTATGTATAACCCAGAACCTGGAAAATGTACCACCTACGTAGTTATATCTCTATTATATATTATATAGATAGCTTACCTGGTTATGTATACAGCGCAAAATGTCTTGCCTGCCGTAAAAGATAATGACGCACAAACGAAAAAGGAAAGTACCTAGGTATTTAATACCTACTTCATTTCCATTCTTATAGAAGGAATAACTTTCTCTAAATTCCAATGATTATTATATTGAGCAAAACTGATGTACAATAACAGAAGGGAAAACTAAGAATCGTGATGTGAATGGTAGTAGTAGTAGTGAAACGTGAAAGTTACCCGATAAAATAGTTTTGAGATAAGTAATCAAAAAAACAACATATCAACTCAAGTACATGAAGACTTCGACCCCAACAGATGGACGTTGTTGGTTGTTGTTGTTTATTCTTCCTGACGTTGGCGCATACCTCTTGGGTTGTGATATGTAATTGTCCACCAAGTGATCATGGACCTAGAAGGACCTTTTCTAAATAGGTCCCTAAAAACCAAAGACATTGTAATAGTAAACTAGACCCACTCGTAGCGCTAATGTCGCGTTGCAAATTGAACGGTCTGTAGTCGGCCATATTGGGGGCAACATCGTTTATTTATGTGCAATGAAGATTGTATTATTATAGTTTATCTACTCATGAAATTTCTTTGATAATGCACAATGGTTGAAGTGTGTGCGGCATTTAACTGCATAAATCGAAAAACTGGAGACTGCACACTCTCATTTCACAAGTAAGTATAGATTTTCACGATTTCCTAAACATTATTTTGTTCCGTTGTAGGCCTCTGTAGTGGATTAGATAAGTTTTACTTGGCGTAGGTAGACCAAGTGGGACGTTATGAAAAGTACCCATGTCTTGATTATGCGGGTTATACCCTAGGTTGTTTCCGGACGGAAAGTAAGCGGAATTGTCAAGGCCAACTTGGTTTGTCGTGGAATTATAAGGTTCGTTCATAGTTGGGCCGCGAGGAGCGCTAGGCTCTGCTCGAGCTTCTTGGGGCTGCCGAGTTGGGTATTGTTTTACCGTGTAATAATCTGGCTTTAGATGTATATCTTTTTGCGGAGCCGAGTTGACTTGGTTAGAATCCCGTCACTGGGACTAGCGGCCAAGCGGCGATTGGAATGCGGGTGGATCATAGCTCGAGCATTTGCCGCCCGCACTAGGATCCTCCTCCCCGGCTCCGCTGAGGAAGGACGGGCCTCGCTCCATCGTACGAAAAGAAATATAGAATTCGTTCGAAATATCTTTTTGGCGCTGAAAAAGGATTTGTGTAGAGGAGGGACTCGCTTCGCAGATCTCTCTCCCAGATCAATGCGAGGGTCCTCTCCGAGTTCTAAAAAGAACTTCCTTAGACGGTTAATCGGATCGTATGAGAAGTGCGATTAACCGGCGGGTCCCAGCGGTCGACCAAGAGAGTAAGTCTGCAAGGTCCGGGTGGCCCGACTAAGACACCCCAGCGGGCGTACAAGTAGATAGAAATCTTAGCTTGTACCAGGCGATGTCCTGACTGAAGAACTTCGATTGGTAGTGAGCAGTGAAATACGTACTCGAAGCTACCAAGAAGTCGGGGAGAACTGGAAGAGAAAAAATGCCTCGATGCGTGTACAAACTTCGTCGGAGTGAGAAGAGTCATCAGCGTGAGTGTAGAAATTGGAATGAAGACGCTGGGTCTAGTTCGTGATATTTTTAGGGGGAGGCTGTCTCTGATTGGCCCGGATCGCGGGCCGCTTTATGGTTAGTATGCAAATGAGCTCGTTGATTCTCGGCTCGGCCGGGCTGTCTCCTGATTGGCTCGCTTAGCTTCTCTCGCGCAACAGGTGTTTCCTGATTGGTTCGCTTAGTTTCTCTCACAATCTGTGTTTCAGATTGTCGAGTTAATTTGCTAGCTTCGTCCTTGAGCCTCGTAGAGGTCATTTGGTTGCTTCCTTGAGTTGGTGTTCTCAAGGCAACTTTTTCGTGTTGTCTTGTCAAGCCTCTCTCCCGCAGTAGGTGTTTAGCTTGTCGAGTTCGTGCGGATATTTCGTCCGTGGGTGTGTGTTTTGCATAAACTCTCGGGCGAAATATGTTATTTCGCGCGGACGTAACCCGACGTCTTATGTGTGTAGTTCTACCTTGAGAACTTAATTTTGGTAGCCCTGAAAAGGGCTGGTGATATTGTGTGGTTAATTCACCACAGCCTCTTGATGTGATAACGCAGTACATATTGTAGTTGGTAATAATTTTCTTTTTACTAACTTATCAATATGCATGATCTACAAAGTTTCAAATTAATCTATACTTTGTTTTGTTTTTTCCACAGATTTCCTTTAAACAAGAAATTGAGAGAATTGTATGAAATTGTTTTTTGTATTGACATTGTATTGTACTATTGTATATTCTGTTGTATTGTATTCACAGAATCGTATGAAATTGTATGTAAAATGAAAATAATATAATAACATAGATAGTGCCATGTGTAGTTATTCATTTACTTATTCAATTGTTCAGCTCCTCTGATCATACTCCTTGCCCCATCCAGGTGAACCCATGGTGTTTGTAAAACTGTGTCTTATTTACAAGATATTGTCTCAATATTGAAATGCGATTCTTCAGTTACTTTGGAAGAATGTTTCTGAGATAATTGCTTTTGAATAATGGAAGGATCTTTCACTTTAAAATACCTAACTAACTTATGCCTTAATTATTATAAGTACAGTATGAAAAGTACAATATCGCCACTACGCAAAACTACATGAAATCATATTTTTAAGTAATGCATGCATTGGATGAATGGATTTTATATATATTTGGTGAGAGTTAAAATAAGAGAAAAAACAAATATATCATGACTTCTCGAACCCCCCCCCCCCCCCCACAATTAACTCCCTCCATCGACAGCAAATTCAAATAATAAAACTTGCAGTATGAAATTTGAAGCTCCTGACATATTTTTATAACCTAGACCGAATTTATAATCGAATTTAAAAAATGATCTCGAAAATCTGACTTGAATAGTTAGAACATCATGATTTATCACTATTACCTCCTTCAATCTCGTCCATAATGAAATTTGAAACTCCTAATACACCTTCCAAAACTAGACAAAATTCTTAGTTGAACAAGAAAGAATCACAAACATCTGACGATTATTAGTTGAAACATCAGGATATTTTACTGTTACCCCCTCCACTCACCCTTTTACATAATCAAATTTGAAATTCCTGATATAAGATCCAAAACTAGACCAAATTCATGGTTGAACAAAAAAAGAATCACGAAAATCGGACGAGAATTGTGGCCTAAATAAGTTTGTAAATTGTCATATTTGGTTAGATATTCCAAAGACAAGCAGCTCCCACAGTTTGTCTCTGTGGAAAATATTGCATATAATTCATTCACAAACTGTGTTGTCATCATAATAATTGACGTTTTTAATGATTTTAGACTAGTTTTCATCAAGATAATACAAAATATGTGTTCTACGAACACTTACACACAAACTAGCTAGCCTTACAATTCAAAAAGGGCGCGTGAAGTTGCCCCCAATATGTCCGCCAATGCGCTCTTCAATTTGCATTAGGCGGCGTCTGAGATCCACGTACAGTTGTAGGGACTTGGCTCTAAAGGAACTTTCACCCTCATAGCCACAGACCTGCCCAAAGACATTGTAATAGTAAACCCGAAATACTGCAGTGGGTGCCAACGAAGCGGTTCTAGCCGAATAATACCTGTTCCTGCTCCGAATACCGGTTTCCACTTTAAGTATAAATAATTTATTTATTACTCAATAATTATTTATACTCAAAGGGTTTCCCTGTCTGGTGGTGGAGCCGGCAGGGACGGAACACGGCGTTGAAGACTATCAGGCCATATTCCAAGAAGTAGGATTTGAGGGGTTAGAACAAAGATCTTATAATAGGATTATAAGTATAGATTATAGATTAGATTATTGTGGTGAAAACCACCCCCTCTTGTCAACAGCCCTTTTCAGGGCTACCAAAAAGAGGTAGACACAACACAAAAATATTTACAAGACGTCGAGTTATAACTCCGTCAAACAAAATATTTCACCAGAGAGAAAATACTAAATTCTCTCTCAAAAGTGAAATATTAACTAATAACACACAAGGCGACCTCCCCAAACATTTACTGGGCGAGAGAGATGCGACAAGCATCTCGAAACAAGTCGCCTTGAATGAGAAATCTCAAAACAGAAAAACTCAAGGTCGTCAGCCACCCCCGGGGACCCCGTCGCAGCGACGGACGTGGGGAAACCACCTCGAAAGACCAGCTCAGCTATCATACTCGCAGATACTGAGAAAACAATGTGCGAACCAATGAGATTACACAGTCGAATTAATGAAATTAAGCGGACCAACCAGGAGGCGGCAGGAGGCGGCCACCTCCCTATAAATACCCCGCTGGGAGCCCTCCGAAATTCATTCCACTCTCCGCTCTCGACGACTACACTTGGAAGTACGAAGAATTCTACACGCTCTACGCTGACGAACCTTCTGCATCCCGAGTTCATCTCAAGAACGGCTTCCTACTGCTTTCTACAAGGCATACCTTCTCTCCACACAGATCTCGCATTGGCATCTACGAGTCCAGTGATTATTCATCCTGCTCATTGCCCAACGTAGTTCATCTGTCAGGACGCCACCCGGTACATCTATCGATATTCTCTTTAGATCGTACGCCCGAGGGACGTTCCGAGCCGTGTCGCCCGGGTTTCGTAGCATTAAGCTCGTAACCGACCGCTGTGGGCACGCCGGTAAATTACTCTGCTCATCCGCTCTAATTTACCGTCCAAGGAAGTCTTTTTCAAGACTACGAGGTAGGACCCTGACATTCGAGCATTGGAAAGACGCTCTGTCAAGCGAGTCCACCTCCCAAACCCTCTATTTTTCACACATAGAGGCATCGAAACGAGCTAAAAACTCGGTTAATTCGATGGAACGTCGGCCGTCTTATTTCCTCATGCAAGGGGAGGCAGACGACGGCGAAGCCGGGCCGCGTAGCCCCCGTAGCGCTCCCTACAGGCTACCCGGCGAATCCGCTGAACCCAGCGACGGCGCAAGGCGCGATCCTCACGCCCGGACCGCCTTCTCACCCGACGTATTCGTTAAAGAAACGTTCGATCAAGCCTCGCCTATACAAAAGATCGAGGATACCTTTCAGACTCGCTCTGAAGCCGATCATTACGATTCGACCAAGCTGTCCGAGTACCCACGATATTCGACGCAGGCCTACTCGGCCGATCCGAGTGTCAAATACACTCCAAATGTGCAAAAAGCGAAGGATACTTTTCAGTACCTCAACCAAGCTCAACATATTCCCCCTACAGATATAAATCTTAGGCCGGAATATTACAAAACGGCTCAGTACCAAACTGATCGAACCCAGCACCCACTATGCGAGCCCAGTGCTCCACGCGGTTGCGACACGAACTACCTCCCAGTTCAGTCCGCCAAGCCAGTTGACCTTGGCGGATCCGCTCACATTCCTTACGGGAATAACCCAGGGACTAACCCGCATAATCAGAATATAAATGTCCCACTTGGTCTACCGACGCCAAGTAAAACATATTTAAATCCACTACAAATGGTGACCCCGCCTTTGAACAGGCTTAACACGGAGCATTTCGTTCCCTCTTATGAAGCTAGTGGATTTCAGGGAACCACTGCGGGCGTGCGACCCCCGCCGGGCCTCTACGCCCCACATCTCACGCAACATCCCTCTACACAAAGTGGCTTTCAAGCACTTTTAGAGGAGATGGGAGATTATCAAAAACCAATCTTCCAAAAGAAGAATATCGATCGTGCACTCGCCGAGTTCGATCAATACTGCGTGCGAAAACACCTGAGAACGCAGAACGAATGCTTCTCAGCTATATACAAGTGGGTACCAGAAGAAATGAGGGAAGCTATCGACTCAGCTTACCTCACGGCACCCCACGCACCCTACGAAGAGGCCAAACAGCGCCTACAGCGAGAATATGGGTTGTCCTTACAGGACAGGCTCCTCGCACTCGAGGACCCCGCATCTCTCGCCAAAAAACCCAGCACCAAGTACCACGAAATGTACTCTAAAGCTGTTGGGTACTTTTCAGAAGCTCTGATCACTCAAAAGTGGATCGAGACTCTACCCATCGAAGCACGAGGTATGGTCGCAGCTCAGCCTACCACGACCGCCCGGCTCGACCTAGCTGATACGCTACACGCGTACAAAACAGAGAATACCTCTCTAAACATACGAGGAGTAGAATCTACTCCGAAACCCATGAATACTGGTTTCAAAAAGGCCCTCTCAAAACGAGCTGAGTTCAAACCCCAACCAGTGGAGAGTAGGCCTCACAAACCGACGGCCTACGTCTGTCGAAACCACGCACGTTTCGGAAACGAAACTCGCAAATGTGCAGACCCAGAACACTGCACTTGGAAGACAAACACTGCTTCCAAAACTAGCAGAAAGGCAGCGACTATAAGCCAGCCTAAAACCTGGGTTTCAAACGAAAATACTCAGAGGTCGGTACAAGAAAGTACCGTTCCAACCTCCGACGTAGAGAGTTCGGAAAACGAATAACTGCCAGTGTATCTGAGCCTATACACCGGCAGTCTACTGAGTATAAAAGGCTTTTTTTCAAGTGCAAACTAAATGGCACTGAATTTCTCATTGACACGGGAGCAGAAGTGAACATTCTGCCCCACAATGTCACAAAAAAATTGGGCTTGAAAATTCGTAAGTCCAACGTTAAGCTCACAGCAGCTAACGGAGCCCCTATAGACACACTAGGGCGAGCTGACACGACAATTAACATCGGCCTCGGAGACATGACCACCGATTTTATGATCACGAAAGTTGATCTAGCGATCCTAGGTATTCCATTCCTCGAGTCTTGGGATATCGGAATACGGGTCAAACACAAGTACATTTATAAAGATAAAATAAAGAGCTATGCCGATCAAAAAATAGCTGCAGTCATGAACAAAAAATTCACTGACGAACAAATAGCAGCTACTATCCCTCATCGTGACAATAACCCTCAACCAGAGGACGTGCAAATCACGGAGGACGAAAACATTCGCTCTATCATTAACAAATACAATGATAAAATGAGCAAACTTCAAGGTAAATGGAAAAACAACGGGGTTTACCACCGTATAACCACGGAAGGAACACCAGTACACTTTCGAGCAAGACCCATGGCGGGCGAAAAACGGGCTCAAGTCAAAAGTACTTTTGACAAAATGCTTTCAGAAGGCATAATTGCACCATCAGATTCCGAATGGGCATCCCCGTTACACTGTGTGCCAAAAAAAGACGGGTCATGGAGAATCACCGGCGACTACCGTTTCCTGAACGCGAAAACGAAGAAAGACGCCTACCCTCCTCCTCACATTCGCTCTTTCCAAGCGAATTTACATGATACACAAATCTATTCGACAATAGATTTAAAATCGGCATATTATCATATTCCGATGCACCCAGATGACGCTCATAAAACTGCAATTATTACACCTTTCGGTCTTTATGAGTTTAAGAAAATGAGCATGGGTTTGGCCGGAGCGGCTCAAACATGGCAAAGATACATGGACAGCATCATGCGAAAATTTGATTTCGCATTTGTATACCTAGATGACATCCTGGTGGCTTCTAAAAATTATAAAGAACACATGAACCACCTCAAACAAATTTTTGACAAGCTAGGGGAACACGGACTTCGAGGAGGTTTTGATAAATGCATTTTTTCAAAACCTACCGTCGATTTCCTAGGTTTCACTATCTCGAAAGAAGGGATAATTCCTAAACGAGATAAAATAGAAGCCATAGAACAATTTCCTAGGCCAATAGACGTACGAAGTCTACGCAGATTCCTAGGTATGTGTGGTTTCTACCGAGCATGCTCAAGCAAATTCGCTCACACGGCACAACCTCTGTATGACTCCATTCAGTCAAACAAAAAAAATGACAGAACACCTATCGAATGGACATCAGAGAGAGAAAAAGCTTTCAACAGCTTAAAACAAGCAATGATCAAAGCAATATTGCATAACATTGCTCACCCACACCCTACAGCAGAGTGGAGATTAGTCTGCGACGCATCCGACACACACATCGGAGCGGCACTAGAACAGGAAATTACAGACAAACATGGCTCGAAATCGTACCAACCATTGGGATTTTTCAGTAAAGAAATTCCAGAACAATGGAAGAACAAAGCATCATTCGACAAAGAAATGTTCGCCGTTTACCAAGCTTGCATTCACTGGCACAATGACTTGGACGGCAGATCTTTCCATATTTGTTCTGATCACAAGCCTCTGCTAGGCACGATGCTTAAGAAAAATGCACATTTTTCTAAAATGAGATTAAGATGGCTAACATACATCTCTCAAATGACGAGTGACATTCGTCATATTTCCGGAGAGAGCAACGTCGTCGCCGACGCACTCTCCAGACCCTTCGATCCGGTTGAAATTCAAACAAAATCGATTTCAACCCAGACGGACGAGGGTCCACCCATAGCCGAAATTTCGCAAATTACGGCTGCAATAGAGTGCAATCTTCTACTGCACATTTCAAATTCACAAATTCGTTCTCCTCCTAACGCGGAGGACAAATTGAAACTCACACGAGTCGAATTTCCTCAAGGAGAAATTTGGTGTAACCTAGACCTAGGACACCCAAGACCTTATATTCCAAACGAAATAAGGCAAGAAATAATCAGCCAAATTCACAATTTGGGACACCCAGGTATACACTCTACAGTGTATAAAGTTAAACAAAGATATTTTTGGCACGGACTCCGTGCAGATGTCTCCAACTGGGTCCGAGCGTGCGAGACTTGCCAACGAGCAAAAATCACTCGCTCCGTGAAGCTCCCTTACTCCGAATTTGAAACGGCTAACAAATTCTCACATGTACACGTTGACATTACCGGACCTTTACCTTTAGCTAAAGGAGGGAAACGTTACATTCTAATGATGGTCGATAGAGCAACGGGTTGGCTAGAGGCAGTCCCTCTTAACAACATCGAAACAGCCACGATCACAAACGCCTTTATCAATATTTGGGTAGCTTCAAAAGGCGTACCTAAATACATCACAAGTGATCAAGGCACACAATTCGAATCAGATCTATTTAATTCCATTATGGAACGTCTCGGAGTAAAACATACCCACACGTTGCCATACAAACCGTCAACAAACGGAATGGTAGAACGCAGAAATAGATCTCTGAAAGAGGCTCTCAAAGCACAAAACGAAAATTGGCTCGACGCCCTACCAAAAGTACTACTCGCCATGCGTACGGCAGTAGACCCAGCAACGGAAAGTACACCGTTCCAAAAAGTTTACGGAATTGACGTACCACTCCCAGGAGACATTTTCGTAACTTCTACAAACCTTTCGGAACCTCTCTTCTTCCGGCCTACGCATATTAAACATAATAATACGAAATATGCCGTAAACATGCCCAAAAATTTGGATACATGTACACATGTCTATATCAGAGTGCCCACACAGCTCACCTCTCTGCAATGTCCTTACACGGGACCATTCAAAGTGGTTAAAAGAGATAAGTTTTCGGTTACAGTGCAAATTGGCGAACATACAAAAAAAGTTCCCAAACAGCAAATAAAACCAGCTTACACTCTAAAAACAGACGAAGCTGTGTCACTAAACAAAAATCAGGCAGAAAATAAGGAGGAGACTCCCCGAAAATCTGCCAGAAGGCACGTCCCCTCTACCAAATTCGACGAGAGGTGGGTGACGGCGCTCGAAACACCCCAGCCGGCGTCGTTGTTAATAACACGACGTCTTGGGGGGGCCCCTGTGGTGAAAACCACCCCCTCTTGTCAACAGCCCTTTTCAGGGCTACCAAAAAGAGGTAGACACAACACAAAAATATTTACAAGACGTCGAGTTATAACTCCGTCAAACAAAATATTTCACCAGAGAGAAAATACTAAATTCTCTCTCAAAAGTCCAAAACTAGACCAAATTCATGGTTGAACAATAAAGAATCACGAAAATCGGTCGAGAATTGTGGCCTAAATAAGTTTGTAAATTGTCATATTTGGTTAGATATTCCAAAGACAAGCAGCTCCCACAGTTTGTCTCTGTGGAAAATATTGCATATAATTCATTCACAAACTGTGTTGTCATCATAATAATTGACGTTTTTAATGATTTTAGACTATTTTTCACCAGGATAATACAAAATATGTGTTCTACGAACACTTACACACAAACTAGCTAGCCTTACAATTCAAAAAGGGCGCGTGAAGTTGCCCCCAATATGTCCGCCAATGCCCTCTTCAATTTGCATTAGGCGGCGTCTGAGATCCACGTACAGTTGTAGGGACTTGGCTCTAAAGGAACTTTCACCCTCATAGCCACAGACCTGCCCAAAGACATTGTAATAGTAAACCCGAAATACTGCAGTGGGTGCCAACGAAGCGGTTCTAGCCGAATACCTGTTCCTGCTCCGAATACCGGTTTCCACTTTAAGTATAAATAATTTATTTATTACTCAATAATTATTTATACTCAAAGGGTTTCCCTGTCTGGTGGTGGAGCCAGCAGGGACGGAACACGGGGTTGAAGACTATCAGGCCATATTCCAAGAAGTAGGATTTGAGGGGTTAGAACAAAGATCTTATAATAGGATTATAAGTATAGATTATAGATTAGATTATTGTGGTGAAAACCACCCCCTCTTGTCAACAGCCCTTTTCAGGGCTACCAAAAAGAGGTAGACACAACACAAAAATATTTACAAGACGTCGAGTTATAACTCCGTCAAACAAAATATTTCACCAGAGAGAAAATACTAAATTCTCTCTCAAAAGTGAAATATTAACTAATAACACACAAGGCGACCTCCCCAAACATTTACTGGGCGAGAGAGATGCGACAAGCATCTCGAAACAAGTCGCCTTGAATGAGAAATCTCAAAACAGAAAAACTCAAGGTCGTCAGCCACCCCCGGGGACCCCGTCGCAGCGACGGACGTGGGGAAACCACCTCGAAAGACCAGCTCAGCTATCATACTCGCAGATACTGAGAAAACAATGTGCGAACCAATGAGATTACACAGTCGAATTAATGAAATTAAGCGGACCAACCAGGAGGCGGCAGGAGGCGGCCACCTCCCTATAAATACCCCGCTGGGAGCCCTCCGAAATTCATTCCACTCTCCGCTCTCGACGACTACACTTGGAAGTACGAAGAATTCTACACGCTCTACGCTGACGAACCTTCTGCATCCCGAGTTCATCTCAAGAACGGCTTCCTACTGCTTTCTACAAGGCATACCTTCTCTCCACACAGATCTCGCATTGGCATCTACGAGTCCAGTGATTATTCATCCTGCTCATTGCCCAACGTAGTTCATCTGTCAGGACGCCACCCGGTACATCTATTGATATTCTCTTTAGATCGTACGCCCGAGGGACGTTCCGAGCCGTGTCGCCCGGGTTTCGTAGCATTAAGCTCGTAACCGACCGCTGTGGGCACGCCGGTAAATTACTCTGCTCATCCGCTCTAATTTACCGTCCAAGGAAGTCTTTTTCAAGACTACGAGGTAGGACCCTGACATACGAGCATTGGAAAGACGCTCTGTCAAGCGAGTCCACCTCCCAAACCCTCTATTTTTCACACATAGAGGCATCGAAACGAGCTAAAAACTCGGTTATTTCGATGGAACGTCGGCCGTCTTATTTCCTCATGCAAGGGGAGGCAGACGACGGCGAAGCCGGGCCGCGTAGCCCCCGTAGCGCTCCCTACAGGCTACCCGGCGAATCCGCTGAACCCAGCGACGGCGCAAGGCGCGATCCTCACGCCCGGACCGCCTTCTCACCCGACGTATTCGTTAAAGAAACGTTCGATCAAGCCTCGCCTATACAAAAGATCGAGGATACCTTTCAGACTCGCTCTGAAGCCGATCATTACGATTCGACCAAGCTGTCCGAGTACCCACGATATTCGACGCAGGCCTACTCGGCCGATCCGAGTGTCAAATACACTCCAAATGTGCAAAAAGCGAAGGATACTTTTCAGTACCTCAACCAAGCTCAACATATTCCCCCTACAGATATAAATCTTAGGCCGGAATATTACAAAACGGCTCAGTACCAAACTGATCGAACCCAGCACCCACTATGCGAGCCCAGTGCTCCACGCGGTTGCGACACGAACTACCTCCCAGTTCAGTCCGCCAAGCCAGTTGACCTTGGCGGATCCGCTCACATTCCTTACGGGAATAACCCAGGGACTAACCCGCATAATCAGAATATAAATGTCCCACTTGGTCTACCGACGCCAAGTAAAACATATTTAAATCCACTACAATTATATAATCGGATCCTATTATAAGCTCTTTGGGTTAGAAGGATGCCTAACCCAGAGATGAGTGGCGTGCACAACTTTCTGTGTCCCTCAGTCAAGCTTTACTTTGAATATCGTTTGTGATTCCTGACTTATAATTATTCCCGGAAGGTGGCTCTTCGAGAGTGCTCAGAGGCGGAGGAAACATGACTAATGAGTTGGGCGAATATGTTAATAAGGGTGTGTCTAAACGACGGTGTGCAATGCCAGATGAAGTTGAGGGAGTTCTCCTAAAGGGCCCCATACACTATGGGATTGCCTGCAGGTCGCCGCCTCAACAGACGAACTTACGACCAATATCGCCGAGCTCCCTACACTACCAGTCAGCGGCCTGCAGGCGGAATCTACATGAATAAGTACTTACGGATAGTGGTTCATCACTCCCATTCGTAGATCTGGTTTCTTCTTGGTCGGCAGTGAACAGTAGTAAGTCGTAATACCACAGCGACGGGGTATACGCGTCATCTCCCAACGAGCCCGACTTCTGACTTTTCACTTTTTTCAGCTCTTTCCGGAACAAGGATCTCAAATTGTTTATCTTCTTTTTAACCATATCCACGGTAGCTGACGGCACATTTTTCTGATAGAATTTCAATTAAACGTCGTACACTTAAATTAAACGTCCCGTAATCTTTTATTGGCGTACACATCAACCTTAATTTTCCACAAACACGGATAGGCCCAATAAATCTCAATAAATGCCGAAATAAAAGTAGGTTTCCCGTCCATCCTCGCCGTTAGTCCGCTGTCAGTCCAATTTCGGCTTGTGAAAACACGCTCAAAATTGATCACACGGAAAACTGACGAAAACGGGGAACAAAAGAGCCGACGGATCACGCGCCTGCAGGCCAACTGATAGTGTGGGGCGAGGAGCATTTACGATCATGATCTGACAGGTCCTTGCCTGTCGCGGATCTCTCATCGGATCCTCGCCGGCCCTTTGCCCACATACCTTCAGTCCGCTCGAACTGCAGTTCACGATCTTCAGATTAACTGATGAATGTGTGGGCGACCTCGGGTCGCCGCCTTACGATTATCTTCAGTTAAACTGACAGTGTATGGGGGGCTTAAGAGAGGCTAGTAGGCACCTGTCATAAAAACTGAGCGGAATGACGGGGGTACCTTTTAGCCTTTGGTTTTTCGTACTTAATGCATTTTTCAAAATAGAAACGTATTTTTCCTTACCATTTGAGCGAGGGTTGCTGGGGGAGAAAATCTTACAGTGCTTCCCTTCCCTGTTCATTAAGAGCAGAAGAATGAACAACCGGTATTCGGAACAGGAACAGATACTCGGCTAGAGCCGCTTACATGGCACCCACTGCGGCAGATCGGGTTTTTCGGAGACGCTCCTCTTCTCGATGGGTGAACGTCCAGTCCACGATTCTGGTTAGCATCTTTGAGTATTAATAAGATGGAGGGCTATAAGGATGTTTCAGGCAGTCAAACCATACGTGCCACTACTGTCGTTTGGTCTAGGAATATTGACCAGGGGCAAAATGGCCGAACACTGATCAGGTGATGTAAGATGTGATGTTGAGTTGGGTGAATGAATTGGGAGGAATTTGAATAGGAATGAAGGAATGGGGTACACCTATCTATTTCTTAGTTAAGATTTACACCCTAATTGTGCTCCGTACATGTACACCGCTATTTTAAGTACACTGTTAATATTTCATATTTGCTGCTTGAATCTGCTAGATGAAGTTTGGATAAAATGTGGATAAAAAATCGCACATTGGTGGGGGTTTTCCCTGAAACGTGTGTGTATGATCTTGGCTTCACTTTGAATTATCTACGAGGGGTTATATTTACTTAAGGGTATAAATTTGAAAATAATAATAACTTTCTTCATTGATTTAGATAGAAATTTTAATGGTTCCATGGTTCAAATAAGACCAATCGGACAAAAAAAGGTCATCAACAAAAGTAAATCACAAAGCGAAATTTGCGTGCTGTAGTGGGCTAAACTTCAGGTGGAGGGGCCACTGTATAAAAATAAGATAGGCTAAATGTCACTTGATAATTTAAACTTCACATTTGATTCAACTTCTTCCGTAGTTATTATAGTTAGGAGAAATAAGGGAAAGATGACGAGGAAGGTTTGCAGGACATAATAGGATTACTTATTAAAAAAAAAAAAAAAAAAAGAATAGGAGGCACCAACATTTGAGCTTGGAAACCAAAGTATGTACATACTAACATCTAGACAGTTATGTCTACATACATAACTTAATACTAAAATGTAACAATAGTAATATCAAACTACAATATCAGACTAAAACTTTAATAAAAAAAAAACAAACGAAGTAATATCAAACAAAACTTAAATTACAATAAACTGATTTGTCATTTGAAGTTGAAAAAAGCTTAGAGGGAGCGGGTCAATTCCAAAGCCAACTCGACTGTAGTGGCACGTATGCCTTGACGGAGAAACAGCGTTGATTTCAGAGCAATAGCTCTCTTATTGCTCTGAAATCTTATTAATACCTACTCAAAGATTAGCATGACCTAGGTAGCGTTGAGAAGAGATCGGGAAAGCACCGATCTTGAGGTTTTCTAAAGATTCCGCAAGTAGCGCTGTATATCCTTTCTATGGGTGATATCCTCGAGACTTCAACACTAGCGCATCCTTACATCGAGGCAAAGCGAAGTTGAAGTTATTTCACTAGACCGACTTGAGACACCATTCAAGTAGACGAGGAAAAGTAGGTAGGTAGTCCTATAATATAAAATATAATAAGGCATATAATAAAACATTATACTTACCTACCAGGGTAGCTAATAGCTATTAATTTGAAGTGGCTACGGGAGTTGAAAAGTACTTATAATTTATTTAGGCACACAATTAGTTGTAACCATGTTTAATAATAACCACAGAGTAACAGAACACTGATTGATAATAACCTGAATATAACTTCATTTAAGACTTAGCTACCTGCATAAACATATGGCTTTTTTTGTATATTTGTGTATGTATTTATTTATTTTATTTTATTTGTTATTATTTATTGATTATTATTATTTTATTTCCAGAAAATTCCCTTCCCTTTTCAAATACGAAGAGAGCATGTACCATGAAATAGAAATTTAAAAAGTGGGGTGAATGCCAGCCCTGGTGGGAAGTTGAGGAACCTGGAGGAGGGAGAGAAGGATGAAAAGTCCCTCTAGAATGACAATACGTCATGATATACCCCCAAAAGATGTGGATAACAGTTGGTGATAATACCAAGAAGCAAGAGATGCCCTACTCAAGTGGCTCCACACCCCATGTCATGACAAGGCGACATTGCCGTTGATGTTGTTTGTTGTCAATCCCTTTAGTTCAGAAATTGCTTGCCACCAGGTCTGCTTGATGTCCACACAGACATTTACAACCAGGGTTATAACAGGCCCAACAGGCTTAATGGCATCAATGTCTGCTTTCTTTCCCTTGTCACTCAGCATATAATGATCCCATCCTATCCATTGGTTAACAGAGCACCTGCTTGGCAGCGGCATCATGACATGGAATGTATCCATGAGTTTGTTGACACTTCTGCACTACATAATGCAGATTTTTACTCCAACCAACACGGAATCCACAGTCCCTAAACTACCTCTAGAACACCTAGACAGCATGAAAATGAAATTAGTCCATTACTGACAATGCCCTCTTATCCCTATTCAACCTTCTGGGAGGAAATGGAGAATGCAGGACACTTTCAGAGTTCTTTACCATTCACTGAATCATGCAGTGTACCTAGCAGCCAACTCGACATACGAGTTGGGTGGAGGGAGAGGTCGATGTTGTTCAGTCATACCATACCAACTGCTTCCTGACAAAGTCAAGGTCAGCAGCAGTTCAGGCGTCTTCCTACTAGCATAGAGTTGAGATGTCGGTTGAAAGAGAAGCAATGCAAAGCCCCTACCTTGACTAGTGCATGAATGTTGGCACTATGGACCCTGGGTGGGAAGCTAGCTACTCAAGCAGCCTCCCCACAGTAGTCCTACCAATGACTAGCCCTTAGATTAGCTTTGGCAGTAAGTACAAACCAATGAGGGGTAGCTTCTGTTGAGGCTTCAATGGAGCCTTGGAAATACGAGCAATTGCTCCAACTACCTCCACACTGTGTGAAGCAATGGTGGCTACCCCCATGAAGATGACTCTAAGGTACCACCAGACCTTCAACACAGATCGGGCAGGGATGGGTGACTGTCCTAGGACCAAGTGCTCTTTACCTTATGCTAGTAGCCTGATGGAACCAAGGATACCGACTCACACTTAGAAGGGTAGAACTCCGAACCACACCTGGCTAGCTGTTCAGCAAAGACAATGAGGGCGATCTGCAAGCCCTCACAGGTTTGAATGACATCATCAGCAAAAGCTGATGCACCTACTTGCACCCCAGGAGCAAGATCAAACCTTTTTTCAGCTGGCAGCATACCCAAGGCCATATCCACAAACAGGTTATCCGCATCCAATGATAATATCCCCCAACATGTCAAGTTCTACCCTGTGCCATCCGCTAGCCAAAATGCATTCTGGATGTCACTTATGACACCAGCCACTTGGAAGCAAGATGCCAGAATCTTTTGGAAGTAGTGGAAAACTACTGACGATGTAGAGACTGGACGTAGCCTCCACTACCTCCCACTTCCTCCTTTCGTTAGGATAAAAATTGTCCAGGCATGAGTCAATGCTTTTGGGGGTCTTCCCAATAGAAGTAACAGATTGAGGATGGGAAGCTTGACATTCCTTGGGGCTTTATTCCAACATCGGGCAGAAATACCACTTGGTCCAGCAGACATGGAGTTTTTGACACGGCACTTTTGTGCCACATCATGAAGCTCGGGCATGCACATAATGCTGCGCAAGTAATCCCTGGGGTACCACCGACTCACCAGGGTTGTGGCTGGAAGCAATCAACGGCGGCTCTTGAAATTCCCCTAACTCCAGGATTTGGGGCAAAATGTGCTCATCCCAGCTCGCTCAAGTACCTCCACAGCTCCAGGAGCAAGATGCCTCTTTCACAAGATCTGGACCAGCTAGTATTTCTGCCTCCTTGCTTTCTTAGCTGCTCTTTAGCCACCATGGGGCACCAAAGCAGGAGGATTTCCTCCCTCATGCCCTGCCACAGTCACTTTCTCATCCTGTGGAAAAATCCTCTGCACATAAGCTGTCACCTCATCTTCCAAACCATCAGGCCCCTCAACAGCCCAACTCACCAGATCCTGCAGGTAGGCACTCTCATAACCTTCAATACGGCCTATCTACTCTCTGAGCCTCAACACTTCAGTCTTCAAATCCTCAAAAAGACCAGACTTTTATACTACTGTAATAACTGCAGTCCAATATCATGAGGATTGTAATAGGAATTATTCATTGAAGATGCGTAGTTACATAGGTACCTACTGAATTAGTGCCATTCACAAAATAGCTATCAACTGTGGTGGGCAGCTAAGAAAGGGACAAGCAACTCAATATTTGAAGTAGGCAGGCAGCTCGGAAAGTACAGGGGCCCGATATATATATATATATAGCAGTCCTCCTTGTTAGATGCTGCAGGTAGCCACTCTTAACCATCAATATGGCCTACCTGCTCCCTGAGCCTCAACACTTTGGTCAAGTCGGAAAGGAGACACAGGTCCTGGGGGAAGATTACTGAACAGTGGATCAGAAGATATGAGGTAGGAGCCCCATGGCTAGTTGCCAGGATAAAATGCTAATAGTGGGACCTCAGGCAAAGAGATTGGATGGCAGAAAGTGTGCGCATGAGAAAACTTGTAAAAAAATATATATATATATTGTGACGTACCTACCTTGTTATACACATCATTTGCCAACTCTGCTGCCATTCACCACAAATCCTCAGAAGCATACTTGGGCGCTCCCACCCTATAAATTGATTGCAGCGAATGACTAAATGGGATGCTTCTGTCCTACATGGGCCGTACTAAGGCCGCACTTAAATTTAAGGCTCTCTCGTAATGGGCACATAGGCGGGCATTTACCTCCGAGCAATCAAATCACTATCAAAATTATGGAAGTTGCAGCGCCTTGGCATTTACCTACTGGAACAGTGGAAGTAAAGATTATGAGGATGCCCAGCGCTGATGCCTGGGGTGCTTTGAGCTCCTTCCTTAAAACCCAATATGATAATGGGCCGGTGGGGGTTATGAGGCCCTGCTTGGTTGTTGTCCAAATGGGAGAACACAAGAGAGAGGGGCGAGAGACCCATTTCCACGTCCCTCCCCCCAATTGCCATGGGGATATTCTGCCTCCCAGGGGGTGCTCAAGCTTTACGATGGGAATCATGACTTGAGTAGGGATATGGGGAAGCTTCGAAGAGATATAAACACCACTACAGTTATAGATAGCTACCTACCTGTGACTTCAATAATATTTTTAGACTTAGCCATGTAGGTACCATAGTGTTTCAAGTACACTAGAAAAGATTGATTAGTATCCTAGTATGCTATAAACACCAACCATTAAATGTTATCAAATAAAAATCAATACAAGTGGTGAAGATCATTAATTTTTTTACAAAGGCAGGTAGATTGGCACGTATTTAAACATCTTCATTGTTCTTTCTCCTAATTGAGGAACTCAGGAGGTGAACTTACTAGTGCCAAACCAACCACTTGCTTAATTTGTTTAAATATTATTTATATGTTAGAGTACGTACTGCAAAGAAGTATTGGCATCACCCATGCTGAATAAGAGGCTTCGATTTTTCGTGAGGATCATTCCTGACGAGAGGAATGGTCGTGAGTGCTTAGAAATCGGCGGAGATAAAGCAAGTCAATTTTTAAAGTCTTTAGCTCTTCCAATATTAATGTGCTTAGGTAGGTGTCTACTTAGGTAGCTTGGTACTGAATAAATAATACTCCATCTTTATTTGTTTATTTATTTTATTTTTTCAAATCTAATTCGAGGTGATGCGATGATATAAGTACACCTACCTACCTAGGTAAAAAGTAGGTATTGGATTTTTATTTATTATTATTTTAATTTGAAAACAGTTGCTCATCATCACACATCTATTTTCAAAGCAAGATTTCTCTTTTTTTCTAAAATTGAAAAAATATGATTTCGCTGGAATCCATTTTTGTTCTAGTAGTTTAATTTGACATAGCAAACCGATCATCACCTAATTGCGTAGGGTAGAACCCAACATTTAGAATAATAATAAAGTAAGTAGGTACCTACTCATGTACGAACATATTTTGTTAAGTTTTCTCAAAATGTGATTTCACCATTGAATAGCAGATAAGTAGGTACATACTCAAAAAGCATAGAGGGAAGTTACTATTTGAAGTTATTTGATACAGGGGGGGTGGGATCTGGGGTGTCACATTAAAATGGGAAACCCCACATAGGTGTATGCATATATATATATAAAATATATACTACTGAATGTTGGAAAGATTTGTGTTTTTGCAAGAAGTCGAACAAATGTTGTCCTCCAAAATCAGAATTCCCACTTGTTTTTGCGTTTCAGAGCTTGATGATCAATTTCAGTTCTGTGACTCCAATGTTTGAGGTAATTACCATAGAGGGGGGTGACTTGAAACGGGCAGGTGACTTGAAACACAGGCGATTTTTCACATTTATTTGTTGGTAGTCCTGGGTGATAATTTTCTGGTTCTTTATCACTCCTTATTGTGTTGTGGTGATTGTGGAAACGAGATGTTCCAGACCCTACACAAGCAACTCCCACTCCATCCTGTTCCTCCCCACAAAGTAACCCCTCAGTGTTGCCCCAACCCAACCTTCGTAAATATCCGTAACTGTAGGGATTTACTGTTGAATGTACAACAAATGTTACTGAATGGAACTTGAATGCCTGTATTTTAAAGCTATTTCATCTCTTTCTGATTCAAGTAGTCATTTCCTTTGTTGGACAAATAGATTAGAATGGTTTGTATAGTTTGGTGGTGGTGGTGTGGTCGCAAGCTCGCATCTCAAAAATACATAGCATCTAGAAGTCAATCCCTTAGCAAAATACAGATTAGTTACACAAATAGATCAAAATGACGTTCTAAAATATGACTTAAAATATTCAACATAATGATGTTTAAAAATATGTTTCGGAGGTTGAACTCAAATGCAAAAATATAAAGTCCCGAACACGGGTCGCTCGATTCAGTAGTCTATTACGCTATCCACTAGTCTACAGAGGACTACAGCAACTAGTGGACAACCATGGAACTTCGCAACCTACTCATAGCCGGTCAGACTGTGATTTCCTCAGTATGGGCAACAAGCACTAATGTCGCGCGGCCACAGAGAGCAGGCTTGAAAACTTCCAACAACCGGAGGGGGAAAGACAATGGGGTGGGAGGTGCTCGCGTTGGGTCTGGAATGTCTTGTATTGTGGAAAGCGTCTGGTGGTAAATGATTTGGTCTGGCAAGCATTTTTTCATTTTTTAAATTATTTGAAGTTTTTATCTGAAAAGGGATGTTTTTTACTTCAAAACGCTAAGGGTTGTGTCTCCGATATGGGTAGAGTTGACAACTTGAGTTTCTTACAGTGTGTTCTCTAACTAGCTGACTCGCCAGTCTCAAATCGACTCTATATTGGTTAAGTGATTTAAAAAAATTGTTTTGTAAAAGCGGATTTTTGCGAGTGACTTGAAACGGCCATGTTGTTGCTCATTTTCCTCACAATGGAGAGTGTGATTCTTAGCTTTATAGCCTAAGCAGCTAAAACATTTCGTTAATTTTCCCCTCCGTTTTATTTCGTTTTTTATTATTTTTTGTTTTATTTTATTTATTTATTTATTTATTTGAACAATCAATCAACAACCTCCCATAGTTTTGTTAAATGTATGATGATTTTCCAATAACTACCGATTCAGATAATGGCTTACTAGTATTGAACGTGGTAATATAGCCCAAAAACATATAGGTACAGGCTTCAATTTTTTTCTTTTTTTTTGTTGAATTGTTTCAAATATGTGGCTTCATTAGCGATATCGTTTACTTCTTTATCTGTTCGAAAATTGGATAAAAAGGAATTAAACTGGACTGTAGAATTTGTAGGACACTGATTTCAAAAAACGAACAAAAACCTGAACAATCCCTGTCAAATTTATTTTTTAATTTTTCCGAATTCCAAAAAACCTGAAAAACGGCAGGACTTGCACACTGTTTCTAGTCACCCAACTTTGCAGATGACTTGAAACAGCACTAATTTTAAAAATTAATTACCTGCACGTTCAATTTTTTTTTTAATATTTTTTTTTACGGTTCTATTCTCTGAAGAGACTTTTAACAATAATAATTAATTTACAATACTTAACAATAATAATAATAATAATTTACCTTTTAACACCATAATAAAATTTTTATATGCAAATCTACTGGAACTACAGCTATTGAAAGCTGAAAAGTGGTTCAAGTCACTCGCCTCTACGCTACTTGTCACGGCCAAACCTAACTAAGTTTTAGTCCGATTTTGATGACATTTTCAGGGATTGAGTGGTTCAGCTCCCTGATATTTCCCTTCCTAGTTTTTTTTTTCTTTTTAATATCCAGACAACTTAAGGAGACAGCATGAATAGGTACCTAATCACATTAGATCAAAATTATAGGGTTAAGAAACGTTAATTAATATATTTTTCTCGGACTCAGGTATTGTGGATTACCAATGAAAAGTACACTGGTATGGGGAAAGTGCCTCGACTGAGGTTCGAAGTCGATGGCGTTTTCACAGACGCTTGCCAGGCTTTTATATATGAAGCTGTCATTGGCCAAGATTTGTACAGGTAAGCACCTGCTAATTTGATTACTCTTGTTTTTCTATTTTCTTTATTCGGCCCAAATGGTCAAGGGAAAAATTTCGATCGATCATCAGAAAAAGTGAAAATGGCCAGTTATCCGATTGCATCCAAAGTAACCTATGCTATAGCTTCGTTCTTAGTGCGTGTTCTGACAGTTCTCAAACTCATCGGAACTGAGACGGAAAATCCCGGGGCGTTCTGGAACCACATTCTGCACTGCAAACGATTTCGGAACTTGGAAGTGGAATAACCTGTGTTGTTGTTTGTAACCTCACTCAACTCGTGTTACCCACTGCAACATTTTTTGTGTGCGTGCTGCTGGTGCTCCTTTTCCCAATATTTTTAGTGCCCGTGAAGCAGTAATAAGTATTACTTAACTATTACCTACCCCACGGCAATAAAAAAAATTCTTCCACGATGTTCAAAAATCTTCTTCTTCATCGGTGGCAACCAAAGCCAAAGAGAGTGTATTATTCGCTCCATGAGCTTCGAAAAATTGTGAAATGCGCATGCGTTAACTATGTTCTTGCGTTCGAGTTCTGACGGTTCCGAAAAAAATATGGGAGTGTCAGAACCGTTCGGAACTGGGTTCGCAAGACACTGTGAATGCCGAACTCGGCGTTCCGGAACTGGGCGTTCCTCAAGGCACTGCGAACGACAAAACTCGACTGTGCTTGTCCAGAACCGTTCCAGACTGGCAGAACGCACACTGAGAACGAAGCTTATATTATCAGAAACAATCTCAATCCTTGCCTTCTCACTATTTGCAATTTTTCAGTACAACTACAAAGATGCAAGATGTGGTCATAATGGCTATTGGTCAAAGTGGCACAGGCAAGACCTACACTATTACTGGGATAAGAGACCATTACCACGTGAGGTTTTGAATACCTACCTATATTTTTTATGCACAATACCTATGTACATATATATATATATATCACAAACACACTGCATCAAATAACGAGGATTTTTTTCTTCAGTTCCGAGGATTGATTCCCCGGATCATTAGAGCTATTTTTGAGCTCAGGAGAACAAAGGATTTCACATTGAGAATGTGTGCCCTTGAATTCATAAATGGCAAGTGTCGGAATCTTCTGGCTTCATCAGCTCCGGAAATCGACTGCAGGGTGAGAAAGACATTTTCAAGTAGGCTTGTACGCCTTTCTAGCTTTTTGGGACTGCTGTGAAACAATGTAGGTATCCTGGCCACTGAGTGAACTGTGGAGCTCATTTATTTTTCTTTAACTTAGGATGCTAACATTTTAAATGAGTATCAATCAGAGTGCTTGGCAAAAGATGCTGAAAACCCTCTCTGACTAGATGAATTTCTTTTTGTGAATCAAACATCCAGATTATTAATTGACCAAGAAAGCAGATCGTCGCATTGTAATAAGTAGGTGTCATTCTTTGGAAAGTGTTAGGTATCCTTTTCTCTAGAAAATGGATGCTCAGCAACATCCCCAGGAACTCTGGTGTGGAGTTCAATTCTGGAGTCAAGTTGCATTTCTTGGATTCAGCACAGTGTAGGTGTAGGTTAGTTGTGAAAATGTGTTTTAAAATTTCTCACTTCATTATTTTCAATAACGATTTTTTTTTAAATTGACCAAGAAAAATATAAAACAATAATAAGTAAAGTGCATCAGCACATCATACCTAGAAAGCATCGTGAGAAACTGCTTGACCAATGTTTGAAAAATTTGGCTCAATACATATCGGTCGGGTTTGTGCCTGTCATTGAACGAAATCTAATCTTTATCGCAAAAACTTTTGCAATACAAGGGAATCTAGGTAATTTTTTCATTTTTGATTTAGACAGAATTCATTTCAATGATTGGAATGAGAACACTAGAGTAGGTAACCGGAGTGAAGTTAGCAATATATTCCAGCAATAGAAAATATTGCCAAGAGACGTTAGCAATACTTTTTAGCCATAATTTTTTTTTTTTCGATTTTCTTCAAAGTTAAGTGTACTTAGAGGTTCAGAAAGTTGAAATTATGATGAAATTTCAAAAATTGAAATAGTTGAAAATTGGCCTAAAAATGGATTGCTTAGGTGAATTTCTGCATTTTTATCCGTTTTATAGATATTTAAACGCTCCTACGAATTTTTGAGAAACTTTTTTTTTTAATTTTTTCAAAATTTTTACAAGTCTCACGGGCCAACCGTTTACTAGGGGAAATTAGAAATGGCTATATTTCCGAAACCAAGTGCGGAGCCACCTTGAATTTTGGACCAATTGTTTACTGATGCAGTACGAAGAGGTTCAGAGGTCTAAAAACACCCGGGCCTCCGTCGGGGCACGGTGGTGGGAGGACCAATTTTTCTATCGCTAGATCCTATTTGTGATGAAAATGATAGAACTAAAGAGGCGCGGTGCCACCTTCAAATCTTTCTTCTTCTCTGAACCTCTTTGTACTGCATCAGTGCAATTGAACTTCACTCCGGTGAGTAGGTACTGTATGACAAACCGTTTGCACTCTACAAGGGCTTGTGTTGAAGTGAAACAGAACAACAATACCTATGATGTGAATCACAAAGATAATTTGCGCTAGACTCTAATAAAATTAACCTTTGTACCTATAATAAGTTGTAGCGTTTTTTCCCCCTACCACTTATATCAATCTGCTTCAATGCTTATTTTGTTATAGAAAGTAACGGGAGTGCATTTGAACGCGGAATATGAAGCAAATAACCTGCTTTTTAAAGCGGAATCAAACAGATGTCGAATTTCTAATAGGAATTGCGGTTCGATGGTTGTTACCTTATTCCTAAAACCAGCTCAACAAGGCGTCCCAAACCCTGTGATTCAAAAGGTAACTATCAAAGGTTGATGGCCCAGTAAAGTAACACGTACACACTACAAGTTAGATGTGCACCAACATTGCTGGTAGGTATTATGAAATCCGTTTCTTGATTCAATCCCGACTTGACAAATATTTCTTTTAGATTCATTTGGTTGATCCAGCGGGTACGGAAGTACAATGGTCTAGATTGGGGGAGAGCCCTTGTGTCATGAAAAGCCCAGGGTGGCAAAAGGAAATTGCTGTCCCCGATCCATCCAACCAATGGGCCTTCTTGACAGAGAGATCCATCAGGGGTCGGCTGGACGCCCGACAAGCCTATAGAAACTCTATGATGGTTGGTTATCTATGCAACAGCCTGAAAAAAGGTAGTATCAGGTGAGTTGTCAGTTTAACCCCCCAGCGCCCAATGTCACCTACAGGTGACGCTTTTTTGATGACGTTTAAATACTGCTGGTAATGGTTTGGCTGCTTGATTGGCATATTTTCACCTCCTTCAAGTATCCATGAACACATAAAACCAACAAGAAGTTCGTTTTGAAACCTATGGATCAGATTATGACCTTCCTAAGTTTGTCTTATCACCATTTTCTGGCGCCTGCTGAGTTAGCTCTCGTTTTTCGTTCACCATGCCCAAAAAACGGTCTGTTTTCCAACTGCTTTCACATTTTTGTGTAGTTAGATAGTTATGTGAACGAGATCTGTTAAAATATTCGTGAATGTACCTGGGTTGGAAGGAAAAATGAGCTGTAAAAATGGAGTGTCACCCGCAGGTGACGTTGGGCACTGTAGCAACTTAGACGTTCATCTGTTGTAGGGCTCGGTATTGGCAATTCACATTCATTTTACGTGTTTTGGGTTAATGTTTTCAATTTTCAGCTCGTTATTCTCATTTTGTTGGCAGTACAAGTAGGATTTTCATGTGTTTTATGTGTACCTACTTTTCATTTTATATGTACCAGCCTGTTTTGTGGAGTTTCATGAGTATCTCACCATAGTGAAAACCCTAAATTGCTGCAATAGCATACAGCAGATCAGAATCCTTTATTATACGATTTTCCCAACAATTATTATACGTATTTTCCCAACAATTTTCCCAATAATTGATGAAAAGCGAAGAGGAACGAATGTGATGCTGACTATTTGGAAGATGAAGACTCTCGCAGGTCTCCTCCGAGGTCCCCTTCCAGCCCGGAAGAGCAGCATACTTCTCAACCAAAACTGACCAAAAAGCAGACTCAGACGGTGGCTTACAAGAAAGGACCAAAAGAGAAGAAGACCAAACGTGAAATCAATTGGCTGAACAATGAAGATTTGTTCATAAAAAGAGCTGGAAGAGGAGACAACCCTGAACATACTACTTACTGCCTACGATGGACCCGCCATGTCTATCATGGATTGTTTCGAAAAAATGTATTCTGATGAAGTTATCGAATTGATGGTCACTATGTGCAAGCAATGCTATAAGCGAACCCGTTTTATGTGTGAAAAATGCGCAGTAGATTTACATATCCATTGTTGGCATGACTATCATCGCAAATTGACCAAACCTTGAAGTGACTTTTTATACCCCATACCATTTTCTACATATTGTTTAATTTTCAAATACTTTTTTTAATTGATATTGTGTACATTCATGTTCAGGTTGTGTTCAGATCAGAAGCCACCTGTTTACTTCATTTACCTTCTTATTTGCTCGGGTGCCCAATGTCACCTACAGGTGACGGTGTCATAATGGGAGGGGGGAAGGGCGGAGGTGGTAAAAACACATTTAATGTTCTATTTAGAGCCTAAGTAGATGGAAAAATATGAAAACTTTGAAATTCCTCTGGTAGGTCATCTTTGGGCGCTGGAGGGTTAAATTATTCAATTAATATTATGCAATTATAGGAATCTACCAAATAATTTATTGTATATGCGTACAAGCTTTTTACCAGATATTTTGCCGTTACTGATAAGTAATTACTTTTCCTTTTGAATTTCATTTCACGCATGGAGGACTTGCCTGTAATACTTTCAATTTATAGCTATTTTCTTCTTTCTTCTACGTTTGAGAAGCTGGAGCATGTTTTAGGAATTGCTGCTGTAATTAGATAGGAAAGAAATCAAAATGGGTAACAGTGAAAGAAGAGTCAAATTAATTATATGTACCTACTTAAGTTATCAGTGCTGGTGGGGGCACACCACTTGTCTGGCTTTATTTATTGAAAAATTGATGTTATCTATTTATTTTTTGTAGGTTGATAGGTCATATTCGTAGAGCTTCTGAAGACCTCAGATACACCTTAGCTATCCTCAGATACGGATGTGGTCTATGTGGAAGACCAGAACGAGTGGATGAGAAGTATGCAGATCCAGAAACTAAAATTAACGTCACAGATAAATCTCTACAGGTTAGCCTAATCATTGAAATTGATTTTAAGGGAGTACTTTCTTTCATGATGAAAACTCATTCACGATTTCATAACTTTAAAAAATCGAAAGAAAAGTTATCAGGTAGGTATGAAAAAAATTGGTTTTAAATGCCATGCTCACCACATTGTTATAGGATAGTTCAATTTAGTCTTCAAAGTCAACAGTTCAACTAAGTTTCACGGTTCTATTATCAACTCTTCTTCATCAGCAACATGTTCAACGTAGGTGACGCCATATGACGTCACTCGATTAACCTGAAAACAAGCCTCCATGATTTTTTAGCCAAGACTTGTCTAGCTCACCTCCATTCATTTCACTAATAAATGGAAGCGTGACATAAGGTCAGAAAAAACGGACGGTAGACCTACGGTTCTACAGTCAGATCATTTAATAATGATTAATTGTACACATTATTAGTTCATTATGGTTACTTAGCAATATTAGTTTATAACTTACCGTAATAAATCAGCTCTTCTAGACACTACAGAGGCTTAGGGATCATGAGGTGTTGTGATAAAATGAGAGCATAGGTACCAAAAAGTAGTGAATGATTTTCCTGCAATGAAAACCTAGGGAGTTAAACTTCCTTAGTAACACATTCGCTGTACGTGAAAATCAATAGGTATTTTCGGCGTGACTTGACGGTCGTGAAAAAAATGGAAACGTCCTGTTGATCATTATTAAATGATAAAAGAGAAGAATCCTGAAAGTGGAGAGAAAAATATAAATAGGTAAGTACCTACAAAAAAAGCTTCAAGTCAGAGCATTTACTAATGATTGCTGTATCATAATAATGTTCATTTTCGACAAATCATTAAGTTCTACTAGTAAGTTCACAAGAAATCACGAGATTTTCCTAAGAATCATATCGTTGATTAGGCTAGTTTGACGAAAACTGAACACCTCATACGTATAATTTAAAGGAAGTAATTCGAACAAAGTGTTTCATTCAATAAGAAAAAGGTTAGTGGCATTTATATGTAGGCCTGGAGAATCCGGCCTAGAGGGGCTCTTAAGGTGGATTCACACTCGCGGTAACGGGAACGTCAGATCACAGTCACGTCAGGTCGCGTCAAGATTGCTTCTGTGGAAACGTTACGGGGTGATTCCCACTCACGGGCGCGGTACAGTCAAGATCAAATTTCGGTCCAGTCACTTCCCGTCAGGTCGCCCGGTGAGCGATCGAGACCTGACGTGACGTTGACCTTCCCGGACTGAACGGGAAATATGAATCACAAACAGTCAAATCTCGCCTCCGCTGCGTGTCCTCCCGTCAGGATTCTCTCGACTTACAATCATCAAACTTGTGAGTTTTAGAAAGTTATTGCTTAAAAAAAGTTTATCAACTTTGAACTAAATACGTTAAAACTTTCTGCACGAATTTACGCTGCTAAATTTACTTAAATTTCATTAAGGTTTGCTAAAATTCCAGTAATACAGCATGCAGGGGCGTCGCTTTAAGGGGGACTGGGGGGGGGGGGGGGGCTCACTGACATGGGAGAAGTTGGGAAAATTTGGGTGATGGCAATAAAACCCATAATTTGAAGAGACGTATTTGGAAGACTAATTCTAATCAAATCCTGGTTTTCGCAACTGTAAGTACCAGGTATTCATGGAATACATGAAGTATTTTAATTTTTTGCATGAAACTGGCATTTTTCGTTCAAAGTTTCCCAAATTTCCTCAGCGTTTCGCAATTATGTTATATCTCAAAAACGGATAGTGATAAAAAATTTGGCTTGATGGCGTATTGCTCTATTTTCGGCTTACTCACCCAAAAAAATTGTTCACACTATTCCGAATCCACTCTGTAGTTCAATGTAGAGCATTCAGTAGTTTGAAACATATGACAAATAATTTTAAGGTTACAATGGCTGATGAGTGTTTTTACATAGGAAATATGGACAAGCATGGACTAAATGGAAAAATCTGCATACCCACTTCCAGTAAACTCAACCTTTTAAACTAATCGTGTAGAGTTACAAATTTCTATAAATGTATATTTTCTTATTGTTACTTCTCATTGCAATTATTGTTTCAATTCAAAAAATATAAATATATATCTGATTTACTAATCAGCAAATCGCTTTGTGCTTTTAAAAATATCTGGAAGATTTATCCTGGTCATTTACACATTCTTTAAGTTTCAAATAGTGACAATATTTATTGTAATCAAAATCGAATATTGTGGTATTACTGCAAACGATAGGTATGTTATCAAATTTTCATATAAAAACTCACTTGAAAAAGGTAATTTTGTTAGTGTTACGTGTATTTAGTGGGTACATATATTATATGCAATACATATTGCCTGTAGGTAAGAGGTATAATTTATAAGTGATACTATACATCCTATTGGAGTTAGGAAAAGTTTTGGTTCAGTTGAGAATTTCATAATACTTCCCCCCTTATTATTTTTGTCTAGCGACGCCGCTGACGGTATGATCGTATCAGTGAATTTTCCACTGATACGAGACTCCGATTCTCCGTTCGGGGTCTAGTTTCATCTTCTTCCTCGAGTAGCAAAACTATTTTATACAAATTTTTTATCCTCTCGGACATCGCGTCACTGCGCGGGGAAGATTGACCTGACCTGACGTGATCTGACTTGGCTGTGTGAATGGGTGGCCCGTTGACGTGACTCTGACCTGTCTGTGATCTGACGTTCCCGTTACCTCGAGTGTGAATCCACCTTTCCTGTTGATGCGGTAGAGCCAGAGGAAGGCCAACGGGAGCATAGGCCAGGGGGAGACACCCCATACGTCAGGCACGGCGGGAAAGCGAACCAGAGGGGACGAGCCCGAGGAGGGGTGCAGGCAGGAGGGGCTACTGATATATTATAACCCCCAGATGAGGGCTCCTCCGCATCTGTTCTCTTGAAGTTTTGAGCGTTTTGCTATTGTGAGTGATCAGTCTCCCAGAGTAAGGCCCTAGCATTTATGGCATCCAAGTTGTTCCCTGTAATGTGCACCCCGTCATTTGAAACGTTCGTAGTAACGATCCCCCAACCATTACGATTATCCCCTGGCGACAAACACGGCTCTCTCTCATTGACTATCTATCGGACCTCGACACAGTTCTGACGCACCCGGCACAACTCAAGCACTCTTCCGGAGGATTTCCAATGGGCCCCGACCGCACAGAGGTAATGTTACCATATTCCTATCTATTGGCCAATAGAGATAGGTAGGACGTGGCAATAAATTGTGAAAGGACACATATTAACATTCAGTAAAACCAGTGGTAGCTTAACCTTGATTATAGTGGTAACGAAAGTAATATTAAGAATATTGTGAATCTTTGAATGGTAACAGTTGGAAGATTAGTAGTAACGATCGTAACATATAAGAGAAGTTTATTTTGTATAACAAGTTCAGAGCCATTTCCTTAACTCAAATAAGTTTTATTTTTATCTTTGAAATCGCAACAAGCGCTACATTTATCTTTTATTCTTGTCAAGTAATCGTAACGTTCCTATTTTATTAATATCCCGGTACTTGATCAGCCGTATACGTCTATTTTGCTTTACTAGTTTGACTTACTGTCTCTTGTGCACATATCGACACATTACTCACCATATTCGACACAAATCTTGTTTCCTTGACTCTTTCCTGATTCTCCTTGTTCCAACATACTTTTGGTAACAAATACAAGGAACCTTCTGTTCCAGAGTGAACTTTATTGAAAGCCCTTCAGGCACGATTTAACATAGGTACCGTAATGAACCTTCAGTTCGAGTTATCATTTATAGTAACAATTGCAATAACGTTCAAGTGAACGTTCAGATTTGTTCTCTTCGCATCCCGCTATATATCTCGAGGGCTCATGCCTGCTTTTGGTGACAGCACTATCACAGGACGCAGGTGAGAACCCCCTCAAGGTAACGTGCCTATTGGTAACATTTTGATATTGTCATGGACGTCTCAGCGAGGGTCCACGGTACTAGTCGAGTCCATTCAACATGACACCCCCTTTGATATAGCTGAACACAGGACACAGATGAGCCAAGCTAAACGGGATGCAGTACAAAAGCGCAAAGAAGCCCAGAAGGTATTGTTGGATACAACACTGTGTAAGTTTTTGGGGGACAGACAGAGAGCTATCAAGCGAGCGATCCAGGATGTTTCTAAGGTGAAGTCATCAGGTTGGTTGTCAGCTGTGCCATTGGTCAAACACCATTTCGATCTTTCGGCTGATGAGTTCAGAGACGCACTTGCAGTACGGTACATGCGAATTACGGTCGACATGCCAAGGTCTTGTGACGGTTGTGGACATGGTACATTCTCATTGCGCCATGCACTCAGTTGTAAAACAGGAGGCCAAATCTCAAGATGCCACAATGAATTGAGAGACATCCTTGGCGAGCTGATGAACACAGCATGGGGAAATTGCGTGAAGGAACCCATGATTATTCCACCCACAGCAACAAACCCGGCTTTAAGAGGGGACTTGGCTTGTCGAGGAGTGTGGGAACCGCAGAGGGAAGCGTTGTTTGACGCTCCATCTTATATTCCCCGCTCCGTACAAGCAGTCCTTAAGTCAGCTGAAGAAGAGAAGAAGAGGAAATACCTTCCCGCATGCGAACAGCGACATTGCACGTTCACTCCTCTAGTGTGTTCTGTTGACGGAGTGTTTGCACCACAAATGAACCGTTTTGTAGATGTGCTGGCAGAAAAACTGGTTGACCGATGGAAACGGCCCCATGGAGTTGTTAAGGGTTGGCTCCGGGCTCGTCTCGAATTTGCCATCCAGCGGGCATCATCAATGTGCCTAAGAGGGGCCCGACAGAAGTGGAGAAACGTGGACGAGCTTGTCGGATTTTCCGAAGGTGCGGCATTGCCCCTCGGATTTACTTGGAGCAGTGACCAGTAATAAAGACGCAGAACGAAGAACCGCTTTGATTCGTCATCCATCTGCCCACTATTATGTGCGGACCAGAAACATAACGGAGAACCCCATTCATATGTAATTCCCTCTAAAAAAAATTATAATAAATTTTCATACTAATTTTGATATTGTCATTTCAATATTATGTCCATAGTAATGTAGCGTCATTGTTCTTGTCAGCTACCATTACCTCCGGAGCACAGCTTACAATTTTGGTGGCAGCAGTGGGATTCCACTTCTGACACCACATGCTTACATATACTTCCCAGATTCACTCTGTAGTAACCAACATTAGTCACTCAGCGAATCATTTCATTTGGTCAAATAAATTATTCACTTATTTAAACAGTTGATACCTATGGAAATTATTGTTTCATTAGAGAGAGGTTCAACAGCTAAGAGATGAGCTAGCAATTACAGATCTACTCGACAGCCATTTCGTGCCACTTTCTGAGGTCACAGATGTTAGTGAATCTCTAAACTTAGAAGTGGAAAAATATCTAACAAGTCCAGAGGCCGAAGGATGCAGCAACTTACTAACTATGGCTCACCCCTTTACACTTTTGGGGATTTGTCGAGAAGTGTACTCAAAGTAAGGAAAATGTAAATAATCCGTACTACAATATGTTGTTGCTCCCGAGTCTACCTGAGTAGCCTGCAGTGGTGATTGAAATAGTTTAATAGAAAATATTAAAATAATCTAGTGTAGCATTTCTGTTCTAACCTACCATATTGCAGGTTTGAGTTTGCTTACATTTTTTATGTTTCTGGATCTCGGTTTCATGCCCTGTATTTCATTTCGCGTAGGTAGGTACCTACTTATATAAAACAATTGTATGATATTGTCCAGAAAAAAGTTATTTCACGCGGAAGTAACAATTGAGGATAAACCTGTATGTAAGACAGCAAGTCCACATAGATTAATGAATTTGCATGCAGTAAATCTAGAATAATAGTATAATAAACCTAGTGCTCCTCAATTCATCGGTAGGTACCTACCTATTCGTATTTATCGTAATTTTTCACGTTCTGATTAGTTATTTGGATAATATTTTTTCTAAGTAGTATTTATGCTTTGATAATCCATAGGTAGGTTTATGAATATGAAAGCGTCCGTGATTTCAGATCATTACAAAAAGCCATTGAGCACCTACCTACTTATACGAACGTTTGACAGTATATTAAGAGTCTTCGTATACTCAGCAACAAGCACTAAAAATTAATAGAAAAACTAAAAAATAAAATGAAATCCTCGACTGTTGCCCCACCATGAAAAATGACTCAGCTACGCCACTGCGAAGCATTGTTTTCACTTTTGGGAGAAAAACTTTTTTGTCTCCAAAATCAAAATTTCTACTCGCATTTTACGTTTTAGACCATTCTGAAGAACTTTGGTTCCGTGTCTGTCTGTCTGTGTGTGTCTATGTCTGTCGTGTGTCCGCAAATCCTTTTAACAAGCTTATTTTCCACTTATTTTCGCTTATTTTCAGGGAATGTGCGGGCTAGGGGGTAGACGGTCCCCTATAAGTTTTATTGTTGCCAAATCAATACTACCATGATACTACATTCTGCGCATGCGCAAACGTAAATTCCGAAATGCTCCCCTTTTTCACGCCTTAGTCATGGAAGAAGAGCATAACCAGAGAGATGGATCATCCAAACCCTCCAATCACGTACTCATCAAAGAGAATGATAAGATCCAAACTACTTCAAAAAACAAAAGATGCTTTATGTCAAGCGTCGGAGGGTAAGCGATGGGCCACCCTCAATTATTCAAGTCAGAAAGCTTAACTTGACGCCACTAGGGATGAATCACTTGCATGCTTTCGGATGACGACAGGATACGACTAAAAACGGAAGTTAGTGAAAAACGTTGTCTATTTCCACGAAAAATAAAGAGTTGCAATGATAAATCGATTTCGACGGTTAGGCCATCATCAGTAACAGACAATAAAATAATTATTGTTTGTTACCGATGATGGCCTAACCGTCGAAATCGATTTAACATTGTAACTCTTTATTTTTCGTGGAAATAGACAACGTTTTTCACTAACTTCCGGATCTTGAATGAAGTTCGGGGCTTTTGATTGTTGCTATTTATATCCAAGGAACTACCAATTAATATATAATTTGTTTGTAAGTTAGATATTAAGTTAGCATCCTAGCTATCAATCAGTCTGAGTTCAGTGCAAAGTTTTAATTAAACATTCCTATAGAGTATTTTTAGTCTTATTGCGGGTTGGTATAACGTACATACCTATCTTAATTGTTTGGCAATATTGAATGTTATTCCTATCGTGTAAAAACCAAGTGCTATTACAATAAAATCTATTCATACATACATACTTCGAATTACGCATTGAATACTGTATATCTATTTTCCATTGCTTATATAATAAATATGTAGGTACATAGATACGTTACACTTACTGCTCAAGCTAAATCCAACATTCTGAACAGTTGCTTGGATAAACTGCGTGATATGTACGACTTGGAGGCAGGACTAGGGGACAAGGCATCAACAGCGACTGGGATGACCTCAACAGGCTCTCTAAGGTTGTCCAGAAAAAGTAATCAAGAATGTCAACTTTCTATACATTAATCAATATTGGTCGATATTAATACAATAATGATCTCAATTTCAAACAGGTCTTGATTCTAAAATTATAGTAATTAAATGATCCCTTTTTCAGGTAAAAAGAAGTCAGGAGTACGTAAGTAATTAAAATGGAAATACATTTTTTTTAGTTATTCCTTTTTAGTAATTAAAATGGGAAAACAATTTTTTTTTTTTTTTTTCGCAATACATTGGTACATACTTGCTTGTCTGTCCCCATGAAAGAGGTTATATTTTCAACAGTGGATCGATAGGTGGGAGAGACTTGGTCTGGTGCATTTTTTATTAGAATGTAGCCGTCTAAATGATAGCAGACATCCTCCATTACATATTGATTGCTGGGGAAACATATTTCACGTTAAATAAACAATAGAATCAATAATGCCAAAACGATGAACCATTGCGCTTATTTATTACAAATTTTATAAAAAATAACATTCTAAATAATGATCTGATATTTAAAAAGATATTTTGGATTTTCAGCTTTTTTGCAGTTTTTATCGATTTTTAGTTATATTAATGAAATTGAGGTACACTTTTCAACATAATTTTGTGTATACAAATTTGAATGGTCTAGTTTGTAGTTGATAAACTCAACTTGAGTAATATTCTGGTAAACCTGTAAATTGTACGATTTTTAGTAATTTGTTTGCCATTATTTGATTTTTTCCAGCACATTTTGATATCGATTTATTATGCTCAAAAAGTGCTGCCCAACGAACTCATCTTTTCTTTTGGATAGTTTGATTTGATTGGCGCAAAAGCAAAAAGGGAATTTTTATCACAATCCCAGGGAGAGTTATCGTCTAGTCTAGAATCAAACACGCACACACATAATTATTATATGGGTCGGCCAACGACGCTTGGTGTAAAACGTACAGACAACAAACAAACCAGAGAACTAAAAAAAAAAAAAGAAAAAATAATAATAATAATAATAATAAATGGGGCTGTCTACGGACGCCCGAAGGAAGCAAAGCTTTATATCATAAAGCGTAGAATAGAATTATGAGTATTTTCATACTCATAAATAATCTCTTCTAATTGGAATTAATTTCATATAATTTTAATAATTTGCATCCTTCACTTTTTGCAAAATCAGTTTTATTGCATACAAGTTCTCACATACAATATATAACATACAAGTTCCAAATCATTTACAAAGCTAAATTATCTGCCTGTTCATCAAGATCAGAAGTACATTCAGTAATTTCTACACCATTATTCTCATTGTTCTCATAGTTGTTGTTCTATGAAAGTGATGATTTTCGTCGTAGAGTAGAGAAAGAAAGACCGGGGAGGCCTCTAAAATTGGGATCGTTCGGGACAGTTCGGATTATGACTGACGCTTGGGCCATGACGTGACGGTTTTCACGGGGAGACTCCCCGAGCGGCGAGCGTTCCCAGCGGGGGAGGGGAGGGGGGGGGCGTCTAAAAAGGTAAGTACTACCTACTTGTCTGACTAGGAGGGTGGCAACTCCCACGGTCTGAGAAATATGAGTAACCGTCCACATTTGCGACGAGTTTTTGGAAGCACTGGGTCCAGATTAGGGCAAATGTTTGCTGCTCTTCAGGGACAGACAGTAGGGGGACTTACGTTTGGCATCCAGCTCACCGAAACGAGACGTGAGCCAGTGAAGGGTGTGGGGAGGGGGGCCATGTTCACGTTGGGCACCCAGAGGCCTTCTGAATTGAAAGGAGACCGCTGTTGACATTTTACCCTCGGCATCCAGGAAAAACAAGAAAGTTGTAATCGGTTCTCATTGCTTCGAACTCATAACTCTATCGAAACATGACTACCGATGATGGGAAGACCCCAAGTTATAAGAAGAGGTGAGCCAGTACCTAGGTGTCATGAACACTTGTCCCTAACATGTACTGCATCCTATTAAAACCTGGCACCTCCACGTGGTCCATCCCGGGCACACTCAATGAGTGTGGCTAACGCCAGAGGGGACAGGAGGGCCTGCTGTATCATCAAGAAAGAGTGAGGGAAATCCACTACTGCCGCAATCATTAAGTCCAACATTGTATTGGGCCAGAATGGCCCCAGAAACAATCTAACCCACTCTGATACAGCAGGTTCTTATTGCTTCAACGAGAGATGAGCTCATCAGTTGCGCTATAGCGATGGCAGATGACAGTCTATGCATTGCGGGTGGTTCCAGGAGTGGTTTCGATGTTTCAAAGTAAACATTTAAATAAAAATGCAGTAAATATTTGAATAAAAATGGCAATGGCACAATCATGTCACGCGGGTACAAGAGAATTAATACTCTTGGTAGGTATGTCAGCCCTTTACAAGGACGACCAAGATAAAAAAGGGAAGTGGCTTCACTGGGCCTTTGGCTTGGCGTTTTTGGATCCAGAGGTAGCGACGTCTCCAGAGAGTGGGTATGAGATAGACCAAGGCCTGTACCACAGTGGACTTCTGTACCCACCTTTACGAAAACTATGTGGATGACGACTGATTGTTCCCACCAAAACTATGGGCTTCCAAGTCAGCGGACTTAACCCAGACAACGAATGCTTGTGAATCGTTCCACTCACGATTCAATCAGGACTTTGGGACAAAACACCCGAACATCAACCAGTTCATTGGAGAACTCCTAGAAATTCGGGCAGAGGTGTATACCAAGCTGAACTCCCTTGGAAGAGGTGAGGCAAGCAAAGGGGCAAACTAATCTACGGACACAGGTAGGTGCCCAACACAACTTGGGTGCCAAAGGTAACAGTTCACTTTTAGCAGGGGTGGGTGCCCAAGTTAATTCGGGTGCCGAGAGTGAAAGCCAATTTCTGGCGACGCCGGATGCAGAGCTTAATCGTTTTCAGGGTTTGGGTGCCAAATGTAAGGACCTGTACAGTACACCATTTTCATAAGAGTAGCAAATAACTTTTGCTGATTTATCTGATTCAAGATTGAGTAAAGTATAGCTTCAACACTTGCATTCAACAGATGCAGAAAATTACGAATTACTCAAGGTGGCAGAAGAGCCTGTGGCACCTGCGCCCAGTAGGTTGGATCAGACAAAAACGGTGAGAACATTTCAGGATATTTAATTTGATTTTATAATTGTATTTGAAAATGCAAAATGCTCAACAGTATGGGAATATCTAAATAGCATGCTGAATATTACGACATCCTGACAATAATTAATTTAGGGACCATAGAAACATTTGCTATTCGAAGGGTATGTATTAACCATTTTTACCTATTAGTCAGATACTAAGGAAGGGCAGTCAGAAATGTTTAAATCAGCATTCAACAACAGGAAGATGCTTTGGAAGGAATTTCTATCACGATACCCTCACTGGCACATGAAACTTTCAGTAATAGGAGACGAATTGAGACAAGCCAGAAAGTAAGCAATTGTTCAATTGTAAATGCGTTAAAAAGCTAGTGAGTGATCTGTTCTTATAAGACCCAATAATATTTTTAGTTTACCGTGGGATTTGAAATATACGTAATAATTTAATATACACTAATGTGAATTAATTTTATATGTTTCATGTGCCAACTGTACTTGGACTAGAATCTCTGAACAATAAGTTTCCAAACAACCCCAGGTACTGCTTACTACCACCGTAATCCAGAATTCGCTGAAAGTATTTATTACATTGAGCGTTACAAACTTGGTCTATACTCTAACACCAAAAGTGATTCCCCCGGTTCATGCTCGAGACGTTACTTCTACCTATTGGTAAGTATCGGTGAACAAAGGGAGTGTGAGAGGACCCAGCCTCTTTCTTAGTTACATCAACTATCTGCATAGGCACACCACAAATACCATTATTCTGACGATTTTCGACAATGCCCAGTGCCGATGAAAATCTGCATGGCCCAATCAGCAGATTCCAAAATGGACGTCGTCACTTGGTTCAACACAAATCGTCCGGCTGTCAATGTAAGCAAAACGCAAGTGATGTACTTCGGCACAAGAGACTTGTCAACTAGAGGAGAAAATCCTACAGAAATAAAAATCTGAGGAGTTCACATCGATTATAAACTGAATTGGATTGAGCACTGTACTAGTCTCAGGAAATCACAAACAAGCACAATTAAATTAAATGACAAGTTGACCAAAACCACAGTTCCCATTGCCTAAAACACACTTTTCCACAGGCGAATGTTTTACTGCCTGGTTCGGTGAAGTCATGTCTGCCCAGCTGATTCAGGCAAGTGTCATCTGCTTAAGGCAGGAGTGACGTGTTTAAAAGAGATAAATTACAATGGCTATTTATATAAATTAAGAAGAAAAGAGGGCCCATTATTGTGCCTAGCAGAACACCTGCTTTTAAATACAAAGTATCACTGTAGGAATTATCAATTTTTGTTCGTTGTGTGTGATTTGTCAAATAACTCTGGATTAATTCAAGAGCCTTATCGCAGATGCCTATAAAACCCAGTTTGGTAAGCGAAATCGAGTGATTTAATAGGTCAAAAGCTTTTTGTAGATCCAGAAAAATTACAACAGTTAAGAGCTGTTTCTGAATTTCCCACACAATACACGAATTCGGAAGCTTAACCCAAACTCTCCCCCCAACCTCCCCACATACTTTTTCTTTTGTTTCTACATCACAGTATTCCACAGATGATAAATATTGATTGCATAATTTATTTCTCTTCAGAGAGCGGGATATTGTTGAAGATTATGTGAAGGACCTGATCAGTAAAATGCAGATGAATAAATTTGAAGTCGATAAGACCTCGTGGGAGAGGATGAACGAGGTTGGAAACCCTGTTGGTCCTGATGGTCAACTTGTTTTGTCACCAGAGGAGCAATCAGCACAGGACGAAAGAAAGGTATTAACAGCTTAACTAAACTCATTAAATAGCAGGCTATTGAAGCGTGGAAGTGCAAAAAAGTCTAAGTGCCAAAAAATAGGAAACTCGTGATTTTGTATTTTATAGGTATATGTGCCAAGACCAGTGATATGAAGCAGGTACAAGTGCCATCGGAAAAGTGATATAGTTGTAGTGGATTTAAATATGTTTTACTTGGTGTAGGTAGACCAAGTGGGACATTTATATTCTGATTATGCGGGTTAGTCCCCGGGTTATTCCTGTAAGGAATGTGAGCGAATCCGTCAAAAAATAGGAAACTCGTTGATCTAACGTTTCCTTCGTGAATACGTTAGGTGAGAAGGCGATCTCGTCGTGAGGATCGAGCCTTGAGCCGTCGCTGGGACCGGCGGATTGGCCGGGCAGCGTGTAGGTAGCGCTGCGGGGGCTAAGAGGCCCGGCCGCGCCGTCGTCTACCTCCCCTTGCATGAGGAAATAAGACGGCCGACGTTCCATCGTTTTACCGGGTGGCGTCCTGACAGATGAACTACGTTGGGCAATGAGCAGGATGAATAATCACTGGACTCGTAGATGCCAATGCGAGATCTGTGTGGAGAGAAGGTAGGCCTTGTAGAAAGCAGTAGGAAGCCGTTCTTGAGATGAACTCGGGATGCAGAAGGTTCGTCAGCGTAGAGCGTGTAGAATTCTTCGTACTTCCAAGTGTAGTCGTCGAGAGCGGAGAGTGGAATGAAATTCGGAGGTTCCGAGCGGGGTATTTATAGGGAGGTGGCCGCCTCCTGCCGCCTCCTGGTTGGTCCGCTTAATTTCATTAATTCGACCGTGTAATCTCATTGGCTCGCACATTGTTTTCTCAGTATCTGCGAGTATGATAGCTGAGCTGGTCCTCCGGGTTGGTTTCCCCACGTCCGTCGCTGCGACGGGGTCCCCGGGGGTGGCTTACGAGCGTCCGTCGCGGAGCCGACGACCTTGAGTTTAGACGGGGACCTCGGGTGCTTTCTCTGCGTCAGTTGTTCAGACGGGGTCCCCGGGGTGGCTGCTGGACCAGAGGTGGTTGCTTGCCGCCTCTTGGTTGGTTCGCCTATTGTCTCTCGTGTAATCAGTGTTTCTGATTGGCGAGTAGGCTTGTTTGAATTGTCCTTGTTAGTTTTAGAGGACGTTTGATTTTCTGTTTGAGTTTTCTCATTCAAGGCGACTTGGTTCGAGATACTTGTCGCGTCTCTCTCGCCCAGTAAGTGTCTAGGGAGGTCGCCTTGTATGTTATTAGTTAATATTTCACTTTTGAGAGAGAATTTCGTATTTTCTCTCTGGTGAAATATTTCGTTTGACGGAGTTATAACTCGACGTCTTATAAATATTTTTGTGTTGTGTCTACCTCTTTTTGGTAGCCCTGAAAAGGGCTGTTGACAAGAGGGGGTGGTTTTCACCACAGGCGCCCCCCCAAGACGTCGTGTTATTAACGACGACGCCGGCTGGGGTGTTTCGAGCGCCGTCACCCACCTCTCGTCAAATTTGGTAGAGGGGACGTGCCTTCTGGCAGATTTTCGGGGAGTCTCCTCCTTATTTTCTGCCTGATTTTTGTTTAGTGACACAGCTTCGTCTGTTTTTAGAGTGTAAGCTGGTTTTATTTGCTGTTTGGGAACTTTTTTCGTATGTTCGCCAATATTTGCGTCGAGCCAATTTTCGTTTTGTGCTTTGAGAGCCTCTTTCAAAGATCTATTTCTGCGTTCTACCATTCCGTTTGTTGATGGTTTGTATGGTAACGTGTGAGTATGTTTTACTCCGAGACGTTCCATAATGGAATTGAATAGATCTGATTCGAATTGTGTGCCTTGATCACTTGTGATGTATTTAGGTACGCCCTTTGAAGATACCCAAATATTGATAAAGGCGTTTGTGATCGTGGCTGTTTCGATAGGTGAATTTGGCTGATTATTTCTTGCCTTATTTCGTTTGGAATATAAGGTCTTGGGTGTCCTAGGTCTAGGTTACACCAAATTTCTCCTTGAGGGAATTCAACTTGTGTGAGTTTCAATTTGTCCTCTGCGTTAGGGGGAGAACGAATTTGTGCATTTGAAATGTGCCGTCTATTTGAGAGATGTATGTTAGCCATCTTAATCTCATTTTAGAAAAATGTGCATTTTTCTTAAGCATCGTGCCTAGCAGAGGCTTGTGATCTGAACAAATATGAAAAGATCGGCCGTCCAAGTCATTGTGCCAATGAATGCAAGTGATATTTACTTGAAGCAGTACGTCTATTGGCCTAGGAAATTCACTCGAAGTCCGTGTTCCCCTAGTGCCTTTATCTAGGAACAGTCATATATAGGAGGAGGGTTCATAAAGCATTTTGTCAAAAGTACTTTTGACTTGAGCGAATTGGGTTGAGGGTTATTGTCACGATGAGGGATAGTAGCCATAGCTCTTTATTTTATCTTTATAAATGTACTTGTGTTTGACCCGTATTCCGATATCCCAAGACTCGAGGAATGGTATACCTAGGATCGCTAGATCAACTTTCGTGATCATCGCCCTAGTGTGTCTATAGGGGCTCCGTTAGCTGCTGTGAGCTTAACGTTGGACTTACGAATTTTTAAGCCCAATTTTTTTGTGACATTGTGGGGCAGAATGTTCACTTCTGCTCCCGTGTCGATGAGAAATTCAGTGCCATTTAGTTTGCACTTGAAAAAAAGCCTTTTATACTCAGTAGACTGCCGGTGTATAGGCTCAGATACACTGGCAGTTATTCGTTTTCCGAACTCTCTACGTCGGAGGTTGGAACGGTACTTTCTTGTACCGATCTCTGAGTATTTTCGTTTGAAACCCAGGTTTTAGGCTGGCTTATAGTCGCTGCCTTTTTGCTAGTTTTGGAAGCAGTGTTTGCCTTCCAAGCACATGGGTACACCCTTTTGAAGCTGTAGGCGCTGTTTGGCCTCTTCGTAACTGAGTCGATAGCTTCCCTCATTTCTTCTGGTACCCACAGCCGCGTGGAGCACTGGGCTCGCATAGTGGGTGCTGGGTTCGATCCGTTTGGTACTGAGCCGTTTTGTAATATTCCGGCCTAAGATTTATATCTGTAGGAGGAATATGTTGAGCTTGGTTGAGGTACTGAAAAGTATCCTTTGTTTCTGCTTTCTAAAGAGAATATCGATAGATGTACCGGGTGGCGTCCTGACAGATGAACTACGTTGGGCAATGAGCAGGATGAATAATCACTGGACTCGTAGATGCCAATGCGAGATCTGTGTGGAGAGAAGGTAGGCCTTGTAGAAAGCAGTAGGAAGCCGTTCTTGAGATGAACTCGGGATGCAGAATGCGTCGAGAGCGGAGAGTGGAATGAAATTCGGAGGTTCCGAGCGGGGTATTTATAGGGACTTTCACTGCAGCTGGTCCTCCGGGTTGGTTTCCCCACGTCCGTCGCTGCGACGGGGTCCCCGGGGGTGGCTTACGAGCGTGCAGTTTAACTACATTGTTGACACTGAGATGGACTTATAGTTTCTAAAATTTTGAATGCACAAACTACATTACACTTGGTCTAAGTAGGTACCTACTCATCTAATCATAGGTTATCAGAGAATTTTTTTTTCTTTAATTCAGTCAAGTTTCTTTCATACTATTCATGTCTAAACATTTGAATGGCCTGCTGAAAAATTTGGCAGAAGGCCTTTTGCACTTCCACGCTTCAATTTCGTATGAATGGGGAATCCCATTTGCCATGGAACTATGTGTTGTACATACCAACATTAGAGCAGAAAAAACAAACGTAAAGACCTAGAAACATAACGGTGACTTGGATTAATGTACCTACCTAACCAAAGGGCACAAAAACGTTTGCTCGAATTTTGATATCAGAAAGCTGCCTCAAAGTTCGGAATCAAGATTTGAATTTTTAATTGCGGATCGGGAACCCTAATCAACACTTCCCACATGGGCGAAGTAATCTGAACGACATCTGACTGTCAATGAGCTCTATTGAAAACATTATAGGTACCTACTGAAAAATATCAGTAGGTAGGCGAATCCCTCAGTATCCCAGTGTTGTTCTTCTTCTTTTGTGGGTGCAGGTGGTTGATACACAATTGGATCTTTAACTTATGAAGGTTATTGTGTTAACTTGTGTGGATGATATATGGATAAGTAAATGTCTGCTATTTTTTCAGGTGGGTTAGAAAGTGTCTTACCACTATCGTCCAAAGGTCCACCAGCAGAGAGACTACTCACTCAAGTTCATTTTTTCCTCAGACAGAAACTAACTATCAACAGGGTGTCCCGCATAAGGAGGACAGTACTTCAGGGCGTGATTTTAGAGCTGATTTAAGATCGAAAGTTCCTCTCAAGAGATTTTTTTTAACGCTTAGTTTTTGAGTAATTCAATTTTGAGATTTTTTCATGTTTTCGACCGTGTTTTTTCGTGTTTCACTAAAACAGCAATAACTACAACAATTAAAGCAGTAAGTTTAAATTTGAGGATACCGTTGAGAAGAGCGTTAAATTTCCTTCCTATCTGCCTGAACATGAAATTTCCACGAGTATGAGAAATTCCAATTTTTTAAACCGGCTGTGAGTGTCCCATTTCTGTACTGTTTTTCGCGTACCTCATCTGTAAAAACTGGCCCAAGATTTCAGCTTTCTAGCGGTATAATCAATTTTTATTTTATTTTACTAATTAGAGGATAAAAGTATGTTTGTATGTTGAAAAACATGGTTTTTTCTATGAAATCGAGGGTTTTTGTGAAAAATGACCCTCTAAAAAAATTCGAGCTTGGGGCCGGTTTCTACGTATTTTTTCACGCTGAATCGAATGGTAACACTTGCAGATCTCCCCAACTCCGTTGTAACAGAGTTTTACACTTTAACCAACTAGTTTTACCCTTGAAAAAAAAAAATAAAATAAAATAAATAAATAAATAAAAATTGAGCATAACAAATGAACTAAAAATTTGTGAGTTAAAGAGTAAAACTCTGTTACAACGGGGTTGGGGAGATCAGCACGTGTTACCATTCGATTCAGCGTGAAAAAATACGTAGAAACCGGCCCCAAACTCGATTTTTTTTAATGGGTAATTTTTCACAAAAACCTTCGATTTCATAGAAAAAACCATGTTTTTCAACATACATACATACTTTTATCCTCTAATTAGTAAAGTAAAATAAAAATTGATTATACCGCTAGAAAGCTGAGATCTTGGGCCAGTTTTTACAGATGAGGTACGCGAAAAACAGTACAGAAATGGGACACCCAAAGCCGGTTTAAAAAAATTGGAATTTCTCATACTAGTGGAAATTTCATGTTTAGGCACTTTTTTCACTATATGAATCCTATAAAAAATATTTGATTTGGCATTAGATAGGAAGGAAATTTAACGTTCTTTCCAACGGTATCCTCAAATTTAAACTTAATGTTTTAATTGTTGTAGTTATTGCTGTTTTAGTGACTTATTGTCGAAAACACGAAAAAAATCTCAAAAACTGAATTACTCGAAAACAAAGCGTTTAAAAAAAATCTCTAAGAGGTACTTTCGATCAGAAATGAGCTCTAAAATCACGCCCTGAAGTACTGACCACCTTATGCGGGACACCCTATATATCACATAGTACTAGTCTTCAAGTAATGAAAATTCTTCTCTGCTGATGACAAACATTTGGGGGTGACGCTTGACCAAAAACAAGCAGATGGAGTAAACTCTCAAAAGTAAACTTACTTCGTGATCATGTCTCGTAATGGTTGGTAAAACATGGACTTGACATTCATAATAAGGGATCTTTTACCCCTGGTTCTGTGTTATGGTGTCCATAAGTATACAAAAAAAGGAGTTGATAAAGTACCAAAGACAACTTCCTTAACTAGAACAGGAGTTACGAGTAACACTAGAACTGGAGCCATAAAGGTTATGAACGGCCTCTTTCCTCTCCTCTTCTTTTTATAAGATACTCTACTAGGGGCAGAAAATATGCTCCAGTCTAATCAAAGATCCTTTACATAAAAACTAGGGAATACCAAAATCCATCAATTCAGGTCCAATTACTAAACGATTTCCTTTTTTATGGCAGAAACAATGAAATGTAGTTATGTCCTTACACGGTGCCAAGTTGGCTGTCTTGCTAAGTGGTGTCAGAGTCACCAAGCTCTCTCTCTTGGCCCTGAACCTTAAAACTGCCTAAATCATCACCAACCACTACATTGCTCTTTATTAAAAATTGGAAAGACAATCTGCAAGTACCCCACTGGTGAAACACTTCTGGATTGAGGCTTGCCGACTGCTCGTAACTTAATTGAAACACAGAGCTATACTTCTTCTGTCTATGAGACGCAAAGATATTTGAGTAATGGATGGTCTCCTCACTGGCCAACTAGATCCCTCTACTACTGCTAAGGAAGCGCCTGATGACCTTCTTGCGCATTTCGGTAGAAAATTAAAAGCTACTGCAAATTTCCCAACATTTTCTTTGTGGAATCCCGTTTTGTTGCATTCTGAAACCATAAGTACGTATAATATACGTACATATGTGTGCTTGTGTAGGATTCAGATTAAAAAAAGTTCCAGTCATGCAGCATGATCATGTGAGCGAATTTTCTTAAATTACCTTTCGTATTATATTATGTTAAATAAATTGCACTTAAATTTGAGTGCGAAAACAATGTTTGAAATCCAAATTTATGGCAAAGAAAACTACTACAACAAAAAATTCTGCACATCCAAAATAAAAGGATTTTTAGATTTTTTGTGTGCAGTTTTTATAGATTTTCCAGCAAATATTCATGAAATTTGGAATTCGGGTACGGTTTTCAGCATAATTTTGTGAAAAAATGTCTTCATGTCCCAATTAATCGTTGATAATTTTGTTTTTACTAAAATTCTGCTAAAAATCATTAGGATTGTTGGGAGTTGTTTGCAATTTTTAATGATTTTTGTAAGCACATTTTTTGAAATTTGACCAATTTAATGTGCTCAATGAAAACGTGCTGGCCGACGAACTCATCCTTTCATTTGGAAAGCTTGATTTTTTGGCGTAAGAACGGGACTTTTTATCTCAATCCCAAAGAGATAAATGATCCACATTTCAAAAAGTGCGGAAATTTACTAAAAATGTCAAAGAATGGCTAAAAATAATTGAATTAATATTTTTTAGATCGGTATTATTTAGAAAAAGTTTATCAACTAAGAAATAGCATCGACATTTTTTTTCTCACGAAACTAGGATGAAAAATGAACTTAAACTTCCTTAAATTGTGGTTAAAAACCGATAAAAACTTGTAAAAATTAAAATATTTGTTGGTAAAATAAAATATAATTCAGGGAACGATTTCTTGCCAAAACATTAAGATATTTGACCATTCCTGATCACACAAATATTCGAGTCCTCAAATATCAAACAATTTGACATAAATATACTGAAAAACTTTGAAGGAAATGCGCTCATCTGTCCATGACTGGAACTTTTATTTTGTGTGAAAAGGGGATCTTAAACTTATACCTACTCAGATGTAGGAAGGGTGTCATAAGAGACCGCCAGCCATGTTTGCCCCCCTCTCCTAAACCAGCATTTCTTGAATGGGTTGACAGACTTGACTCATCTAGACCAAAATCGAGAAGACAGAAACTTGTAGTTAGATAGTTCGAGCAATAAGCTGAGTTCTTGTTGATTTAAATGAGTACATTCCCATTGCAGACACTATTGCTGGCCCATAAAGCAGCAATCGAGGCTTTCAAGCAGGTGCACGATTTTTATAAAGAAGTCTCCAAGAGATTCAACAAAGCTCATGAAGAAGCAAACCAACTGTTCACAGTAAGCGTTCATAAGAAAACTGAAACTCTGTACTCAAAATCTGAGCAATAATATCATTCAGTGTGCATGACACAAAATTCAACACATTAGGTAAGTAAAAAGAATCATCAAGATGTATAATGTACTATCTAAATATTGTTAGAGAACGTCCTGATGAAACTTTGAATTGTATAATGAAGACACTCTTCAACTGAATATGTTCTATGAAAAGAGGTTTTTTACGGCAAACGACAGGCATTCTAGTGTTTAAAAAGGGGGGGGGGGGGGGGTTACTCAATGGGGGCTCCATCTTCCTGGGTCCCTCAGATACTGCAAACTGTAAAGCCTAATGGTTAATAAAACAACCCCCTCCCACTAATCAGAGGAGATTACAATTTTACTTCAGCAGCGAGGATTTAAAAGGAATCGCACTAGCTCTAGAGTTAATTATAGTCTTGTAGTAAACAAATCTAAACATTCAAAATAAGATTTTACGGAGAACAGGGGTATGAGGAAAGGAACACTAAGCACCATAAAATGCTGCTGTGAAAAATTCGGAACTTCCCAACGTGTGGTGAATACTTGTCGGGTGGATTGCACTTTTCTTATACATTTCCACACAGCACAAAGCGTACTTAAATGGAGTTTTTTCGGTGTTTTCCCAAGTTGGTGTTGCGAATACCATTGAATGAATATCATTAAGAGATTCAGCACAGCGCTCGTGCGATAGTAGAATAACTCACAAAAATTAAGGGGGGTTACCGATTGAAGTTATTTTGTACCCCTCCAATCAATGGAGATAAAAAGGGTGGACCATTTACTCGCCGACACCCTGTATAGTCCTCTTTTTGGTTACTTCATTATACTGTCAAGTAACCATGACAATTGCAGTATCTACTAGGGGTCACACTTAGGCCAGTGTATTAAACCTAAAGGGTTATTTCCGCTAGTAGTAATAGTAAAATTGTCATTTACGTACCATTCGGATGGATTCCCTCGTCATTAGCAAGTCGAGTACTGGGGAGGAGGGCTTTCGATGCAAAGACATCATCATCAGGCCGTCGAAACAGTACTATTTCACCACACCAGAAAACTTAGGAACCCAAGAAAATCTTTTTCTACCTACATAAAAATAATATAACTGCATATGTATCATCATCTCAAACATTCATTTCAGGAGTATGTTAGTACAACGTATGAGAACATCCTGATTTTGCCAGAGACTGAAGATTATGAAGAACATATTCCAATGCTAGGGGTCGACTATTCAATTAAACCAACCAGAAAGAAGTCAGAAGAAAACTTCATTGAACTTCAAAACAAACACTTGAACAAGGTTAGTACGTATATATTTCGAACGGATCCTTTCATTATGAAATTTCTCTAGGGGCAGTACAATAAGCCACATCCACACCAGCGCTATGCACACGCTCCGCGTGCACATGCGCTCAGAGCAGAGCGTTGAGCGTTCCTTATTTTCGACGTTCCTTCCTTGCACCAATTCCACTTTGGCTGGCGATGGAGCAGGAAGTAGCTCTTGTTGCCTGTAGCAGTGCTGCAGTTGTAATTGCGTTTCTACTGAGGAGGAGGGAAATCATAAAACGGAAACTGCGGCGTCGTTTGTAGATAAGAAACATTTTTACCAAAAGGTGGAGTGGTGAACTGGTGTCCATTCTGAAACACCAGGAAATCAGTGGGCAGCACCGGAATTATACTCGGATGACCTCCTCAAATTTTGAAGATCTGCTTCAAAAAATCGCGCCAGTGACTCAGAAGGAGGCAACGAGATTCCACGAACCAATTTCAATTCAAGATAGGTAAATAATTTATTTGTTTAAAGATTTTTTTGTTATTTCTGTCATCATCAAATTTATTGGCAATAACTGTTGTAATGAACTGTTCATATTTCTTTCAACAATTTATTGTAATCCATCCATCCATCGATCCAGGGGGGAGGGGGGTTCTTTTCATTTTAAGTATCTATTCATATTTATTGTCTACTGTATTTATTCAATTACTATTTTTTGTAAATTCCATGCGTCGTGCTTTCTATCCTTTTTGTAGTGGGATGGATGGGACGGATTTCACAGCACGTCAAACTGTTTATAAAAAATGTCAATAAGGCGCAGCATATCTTCTTCTGACAATTTCATTATTTTGATAATAGCTTGTCAAATAAATATGAATTTTTTTGTTTATACAGTTCACTCTTGAGGCAAACATAAGCAACAATTTATTGTAATCCATCCATCCATCGATCCAGGGGGGAGGAGGAGGGGGGGGGGGGGGTTCTTTTTATTTTAAGTATCTACTCATATTTATTTTGTACTGTATTTATTCAATTACTATTTTTTGTAAATTCCGGGCGTCGTGCTTTCTATCCTTGTTGTAGTGGGATGGATGGGACGGATTTCACAGCACGTCAAACTGTTTATAAAAAATGTCAATAAGGCGCAGCATATCTTCTTCTGACAATTTCATTATTTTGATAATTAAATAAATATATTTTAAAACAAATAATAGGAATACTATCAATTTGAGAACTGAAAAATAGGAAACACAACATGGAAACACGAGTTGAGGACAGAAGTGGAGCGCATGAAATCCCAACTGGAACGGCCTGCCGTCCCAACTAGCAGGTCGCTCCGCACCCGCTCCCCTTTTATGGTACACCAAAAAACCGACAAAATCTGGATTGCCGCATACATGATCCGCTCCGGGTGGAGGCGTCCACATTAGCGCTTCCCCTTGCCGTTCCTTGGCATGCACTCGGAGTGGAGTGCTGGTGTGGAGGACGGGGCTATAGAAATGTTCCACGAATCTTTGAGTCGCATAGAGATATTTATAATTAGTTTTATCAAGGTATAACTCACAAGCTATGTATCGTCTTCAAATTTACACCATTAGCCAACGGTCATAAGAGTAGAATACACTGGTTCCCGACTGATCACCGAAGTTAAGCAACGTTTGACAAGGTTAGTAAGTACTTGGATGGGTGGGATGTTTGGAAACGCTACATTTTTGACTTCAATATTTTATGTATTACATTCAGTTGAAAATACTAATAAATTAGGGTTTTTACTCCTTAACAAACGACTTTCTCAGTAAAACAAGCGAGTCGAGGGCTTTGTAAAATAATGATACAAGTCAGTCTGTCACTCTAAATGCACCGAGTAAGGTAATACATATCTACCTACTCTAAAAAGTGTAGTACCTATACTAAAATCTTGTGTAGGTAGTAAGGGTAAGTACAGTACGCCGCACCAATACTGTTCACCATCGATGCCCGCACCCTCGCGGTCACCGCGATGTAAAACAAATACGTGTAGTGTTGTGGGAGCATTCATAGTGACGCACCATCACTGCGATGCCATCATCCGACCTCCGAGGTCGACCCTCGCTGTTTTTTGAAAATCAAATTCATTTGATTTTCAGGAGGGCAGCGAGGATTGACCGCGATGTGGACTCGAACGTGATTGGCTGAGAGGCCGCCCCTCCGGCTATCCTGTGTGATTCACAGCTTTTACTTCCCATTCAGTGTGAGTTAAGTTCTGTCGCTGATTGAGTTCACTCGCTCGCAATGAAAGAATCGCTCGCAATGAAAGAAGAGTTCATTGATTTGATATATTCACATTTGATTGATCCTTGATTTGATTTGATCCTCATTTGATTTGATATATTTGATAAATTCACCCAGTTGTTCTCTCATTTGGTTCAAGGGGTGAACTTTGAACCGCCGATTCGAAAACAGTCCACTCATTAAAAACCACTTTGCGGCGGTGCCCATTTCCAATTCATCGTCACTATCACTCAACATCATGCCGATGCTTATCATGCAATAGCTCGTGTGAAACTGAAGTGAAAAGGCGGGAAAACATCGAAGGTGACCCCCTCAGAAAGTGAACCACTATGAACACCCCCCATCTATGTGAAATTCAGGAGGTTGACCATCGCGTTTACCGCGAGGGTGCGGGCATCGATGGTGCGGCGTACTGTACTTACCCTAAGGCTCCCTTATCAAGGAGGGACGTAATTCATAGGCACCCAAGTTACCCTGGACAATGCACAAAAACTGGCGCCTAGGTAACAAAATGAACAAGTAACTAATTTCCTGAAAATATAGGTAATACAAATCACTGAGAATAAGTATTGTTTCGAATATAGCGAGGGATCTGATCAACCTTAAACGAAAAGTAAGTTATGATCTAATCAAAGTGGTTCCCTAAGCAATGAAACACAAAATACAAATGGAAATCGCGATTTTGAAGGACGATATGAATAATTGCATTTTGTGACCGAATCCCAAATATAAATCACCAAAACCCCTTGGTACCAAATTTACCCTACAGGGCGGTTTTGAATTATCAGTAAGGATCAGTATTCCATAAAAAACCAGGGTTTATAGATTTTTTTGTAGTTTATATGCTATAAACACCTGAGCTTCATCTGTAGGAGTGGAATGAGATTTATCATCTTTCTTCATTTGGTCTGTACTCCTGAGCACGGAATACAAAATTGTGATTGGTCGGCTGGTTGGTGAGAAAAACATAAAACGCATTGTGCATTCGCATTTGTAGCTTACTCAAATTTGTGTAACCCTCCTATGGTCATCTCGGACTGATAAGAAGCAATTTTATTATATTACAGGATAAACGAGGCCCGCCACACCCCAGATGGCCTTAGAGGATAAAGGATGAAAATCTGATGTTTACCCGATAGAGAATGAAAATTCAACAAAAATCGAGAGAATAAGAGTCCCAAATTTATTGATGAAAATGGTTGTTTTTCTTTTTCAAATAAAATTACACATTTATAAACATATAACGGCGATATTTATACAAATGGATTGAGGAAATGTAAGAATACCTATACTAGAATTAAAAGGTAATCTAGTGAGTTTGAAGTCTCTTGAACCAAAATCTGGCTCTGAAGTCGTCAGAGCAAGTAAGGAAGGCAGCTGAGTGAGGGCTGTGCACGATTTGTCTTACAGGTCCGTTATGCCCTGGAACGCAAATCATATATTTCGAGTTGAAAATATTTTGTATTTATTCAGTCACATGGCAATCTTTAAAAGTTAGTTCAATTGGGACACTTGAAACCTTATGTTAGGTCAAAGATATTTAAACTTGAGTTTCATTTACATAATTGTGTTTTCAGGGAAAATAAATGAATAAATAATAACACTGAACAATTGTCCACCCCTTCCTAGTTAAGAGAGGTTTCTCAACATCAATATACCTATTTTAGAATTAACTGTATACTCTCACTCTCCTTCCTTCCATCCCTGATACCTACATTCCATATTTTCTATAATTGGCCCAGATTTCTTGTTGAGAGTACCTACTTTTGGGATCTTTCCCGTTATCTGTCGAACAATACAAACGAACTCCTTCCAATACAAATGGAAGAATTTTTTTTACAAAAGAAAGTATTTGCTTTCCATGGTGTCCCCCATGTGGCCGCACCCGTGAACATAAATCTGGAGACAACACCAGATGGATGTTAATCTGGACACTAAATTCCACAGTCACGAGACCTATCTGCATGGCGTTTTATCATAACCTCACACATTCATCCTGCTCCCAGTAAAACAAATAGAACAAAAATGAGAACTAACCAAATGATGCTCCTTTATCTCTATTATGGTTAGGTGACAGGAGTTTCTAATAGTTCTGTTTAACTAGAAACTCTATGGGTGATATCCTCGAGACTTCGACACTAGCGCATCCTTACATCGAGGCAAGGCTAAGTTATGTCACCTTGTTGTCATGGTGACGAGTAAACTATGCAAAAACGCGCCATTTGTAGAATACGACTGGACAAACTGCATACCCCCCCTCCCCTGTCATACCTAATTTTTATTCAATATTTTCATTATTTGTAATATGCAAGATAATAAATTTTATGCAAATTACTTCAAGTTATTAGAGAGTTTTTGTTCTTCCCGTAATTTTCTACCCGTGTACGTATCACCAACTGCGCATGCGCGAATCTTCACGTCAACATGTAGAACTACGCGTGTACGGGAAAAAGGCCTATCTACACGTGCACGGGAAAATGCATTCATGGAATTTCGGCCTACGGGTAGTCATCATAGCCTGACGCAAAGGTAACAACAGTTGCCGGTAATCAGTGTGACCAAGGTAACCGCAGTTACGCAGTTATCAGCAAAGGTAACTACAGTGTGGTTGCCAACAACACGTTGGTTGGTCAACAAGTCGAGAGGTTATAGTGAAGTGCTCCGCTACAAAATTCAGCCATTTAAGGTACCTAAGCAATAAATGTATTTATAATTATGTATTTATAAATAATTATAAAGCAATTAATTATTTAAATAAGAATAGGTTGTACGAAAAGAATACGAAACAGCTTCTGAAACACTTATAGAGACGTTAACGTGACGTTAGCGTTTGGTTTTTCACGTATACGTGTAGAAATACGCGTAAAAATCACGTGAAGAGCTAGCATCTCCAGCTGCTTGCTCTAGACGCTGCTCTACACGTCAACGGGAGAAAATCTTACGGGAAGAACAAAAACTCTCTATTATCAGGTGTTGACCTCAAACGCTACGAATCCAAGATTAATTTGTGCCATCGAGATCCATATGAAATTGTATTGGGGAGTTGACATAAAAGTGTTAGATGTTCCAGATATCAGCCACGAAGATGTTGTGGATTACCTAGGTATCTAGTTTTCAGAACTGTTCTTTGAATCAATTAAGAAACTAAAAATCTTTAGAGTACTGTGAAAAGGCCATGTGAAAGGTCCCATGAGAACTTTGCTTGCAGGGAATATTAGGTAAGTATCACATGAACAAAGGTAAATAACCTACATAGGGGGAAGGCATACCTACGGTACTTCCCGTATATTATTAGTTGTTCATATACAGGGTGGTCCGTAATAAACGGACACATTTTAAAATCCTGTAACATTCACAAATTCGATCGTAGGGATTAAAAAATAAGCAGAACGTGTAGAGAAAATCAGTAAGTTTTATTCACAATCGAAAAATCGGAAAAAAATTATCAAATTTTAAAAATTATGTCATTTAAATGACGACCCTGTTTGGCAACGCATAGTTCAAGACAGTCCTTGAAGTTCTGCATCACTCATTGCACCATATCTTACGGTATTTCCACGATTTCTCGTCTTATTGACTGCTTCAAAGCTTGAATGGTTCGTGGTTTGTCCACGTACACTCTAGATTTCAGGTGGCCCCATAGAAAAAAGTTACAGGGGGTGAGGTCTGGGGAACGCTGAGGCCAGGGAACGCCGAGGCCAGGGAACATGCCGGGAGATCACGCATCCGGGAAAAATTGTTCGCAAAAAGCCACCTGAAATCTAAAGTGTACGTGGACAAATCACGAACCATTCAAGCATTGAAGCAGTCAATAAGACGATAAATAGCGGAAATACCGGAAGATATGGTGCAAAGAGTGATGCAGAACTTCAAGGACCGTCTTGAACTGTGCATTACCAAACAGGGTCGTCATTTAAATGACATAATTTTTAAAACTTGATCATTTTTTTCCGATTTTTCGATTGTGAATAAAACTTACTGATTTTCTCTACACGTTCTGCTTATTTTTTAATCCCTAAGATCGAATTTGTGAATGTTACAGGATTTTAAAATGTGTCCGTTTATTACGGACCACCCTGTACTTCATAGACAAAAACGAAAGTAGGTACCTAATCAACTTTTTTGTCCCTAAAATTTGCGTAACTGCAAAACTCGCGTAATAACTGCACTGCCAATGCCGTCTTTATGAAATCTTACCTTCAGAAGAATGCATTTCAAGGTTTTTTCCTTACAGCTGGTTTTTAATTCATGTTGCTATTTCCTGATTCGATATTTGACAAACTTGCTAATCAGCAGTTGTATTCGTCGGCAAAGTAACAACCTACCTACTTTGTTTAGGCACTTTTAACCAACAGCGAATCTGGTAGGAGGTTTGTACCTACCTACCTCCTTAAAGTAGTTTCGTTTCTTGGTGTAGCAACAACCTGCCTTGTTTACTTTGACAAACTATCAAATCTCTCCTTTTATTCATTCAATATAACAAGTAAAACTTCCTCAGTTAAGCATAGTACTACGAACTTATAATACAACACTGATGAAGCTACCTGAGCAATGGCCATGTACCTACACTGCAGTACAGACACCTGAGAAATTTTCAATAATTTTTTCTTCACTATTTTCCAGGTTAATTATTCTCAAAACCTTAACGATTGAAGTTATTTAGTTTTCGGACACTGATTAACCACAATAGCTAATAGGTTCCTAGTCCAAATAAAAACTCGTTCACCGTTAGATTGGTATTGTTGGCTACAACTTACAACCAATAATCGCGCTGCCAGGGCACGATTATTGTAACTATTTAGTTGAATTGAAACTTTGTATTGCTATAATATTACTCTTGCAAAACAAAAGTGTTGAAAAATGGTTTTATAACCACGAATTAGGTTGACGTGAGATGGCAAACTTCTTGTGAGAAATAGGTTGGTTGAGTAGCGATTCACTGACATACACAGTCATGGTCGACTTTGGCTGTAACGCTAACCTACTCCAGGCGTGACCACACAAGAATATGTACTGTAGTACTAATTTATAAAGTTACATTTTGTTGGGTTGGACTATTGACATCGGATTGAGAATCGTACTTCAAGGTTCACCGAACCAAAATGTTTATGTAGGTATCAACTATATAATTCTTCGTACAACAGCATGGTCATGCATAAATTGGTTCTAACCATCTTACATTCCAGGGACAAGGAATCGTTCCTAACAATTGCATTTAAGTTAGGTACCTACAAACCCGACAAGGTGGACAGTTTCTATGAAAGTTCTCTTCTATAGCTTTTTCAGATGACTTGATTATTTTTTGGACGAGGGGGCATTCCATAATCGTTTTACAATTTGACTTTCCCAAGGTTGTCAAAAATCGAAATAATGTATTCTGGTTTTTTTTTTTTTCATTTTAGATTTCTATCTTTTGGTTCAACTATTCGATGTTTACTAAGGTAAAGGGTTGATTGACGCTGGACAAGAATGCCGGTTTTGGAAACTCTTATCATTGCAAATTCACAATCCAAGGTTATCCTTTGTGTGTAAGACCCAGTGACGTACGGAGCTTCAAGTTTGCATTCTGCCTTAATTTGTTTATGGTATTAGTTAGATTTGTTTCGTATAAGTTCGTCAGGTTTTGGGTAATCATTGGAACAGCTGACAACGCCTTATGTCCACGTATGGTCAACTTCCGCAGAAAGCGACAACTATCTGTCAACCCTTCGTTCGTTACAATGGTAACGCTTCGATTTTGTTTCTGGTTGTCAATGTCTCATTGAAAATGTCATTGCACTACTATTGATTCAAATGAATTCAAACATTTGTCGTTTTTTGGCCTGTGAACAATGTTGATTTTCAAAAAATGGATAAAACGTAACAGGAAAGTTGATATAACTGTTAAATGATAATTGAACATTTGAAACAATTCCTAATATTCGAAAACAATCCGAACCTTGGATACACCAATCAGCCAGCTCTTCCATATTTTCAGATTAATAACGAAACCTAATAACTACCTATCTTCATCAAATTTTGCATAAATTACCAGCACTCACCTAAAGATAAGAGCTGTCTTCTAGATGCATTCCTGGCGTTCCATGCGCACAGTGATGTAGTCGCCTCATCAGGGAACAGTACAAAATCTTCTGTATGGTTGAAAACGGCTTGAGTACGGTGTTCTTGCTTGCCTGAATATCATAGAATGATAATGTGCTTTAATTCCCTTTGGGGCATATACTTGAGTAACCAAGTATCTTGTAAGTTCACACATAACTATTCTGATAATAGTATAATAGAAACATCTATAACATATATTAACACATTTTTTGTGAGTATAGAATAAAGAATAACCAAGTAACCCTGTACTTATCTACTTGGACGAAACGCATAATCAAACAGCAATAGGGTTTGAGACAACCAAGGACTTCAACGGCTCAATAAAACCGTTGGCATATGTCTTATAAATTGATTTGGAATAAAAACCCGCTTTCCTGGATTCAACTAACCAATACCTAACAAAATAATTATATTCTATTTCGGATTATTATTTCAGTAATAAACCTTTGTACCTAAACGACCAAGAAAAAATGAGCCCCCCCCCCCCCCCCCCCCCAACGGGTGGTATGCATAAAGTTGAGCAAAAGCTCAATCTCACCATTTTGTGAGCGAAAGCTCGGATTGGTATGCATAAAAAGTGAGATTTATCTTCGTCTATTGAGATTCATCTGAAGAGATTGAGATGAATCTCACGCCTTGAGTTCAAGCTCGGGGGGGGGGGGGGGGGGGGGGGGGATTGATCTCTATTTGGTATGCACAAAGTTGAGATAAAGCTGTGACTTGTGAGCTTTAGCTCAGGAAAAACGCTGCAAATTATTTCACAAAGGTTTATTATTTTTTCAATTGAGTATGATCGTAGTCATAAGGCCCGTCCAGACTCCTCGGCGTGTCTTATTTCGAGTTGCCACCACCTATACTTCTATAATTATATACGCATGTTTATATTTCTCGATTTGAGCTCCTATCTATTCAAATAGTTATTGCCTTAATAATATCATTATCTAAGCATGTACGAAAAGTTGAGAGGATATGTTATTAAATATGCGTAGGAAAAGCATTGGTATTAACACACAAATATGACCTAGAAAAAAACATATATTCATGCCTCGAAGGAACGCCGTACCCACCACAAGGTGCCCGGCGCCTCCTGTCACTCCACCCCCCGCTCACCACCCACCGTGAACCCCTGCCAAGCGTGCCAGGCGTGCGTGCGTGCGTAAGTCTAACAAAGCCTTGAAAAATACACTTTTTCGCCTGTTTTTGGTCCATAGCATCTATGCGAGTAAAGCAATCGGGATGGTTAAACGTTAGGACCAACTAGACCCCAAATGGAGTCTATGTGCGAAAGAACGGGTTTTTTAAGTCAATTCTTAGGCCTTTTATGGCCCGGATGGCAGATGGCAAACGGACATTTCAAATTTGGATTCTACGCACCTTGAAACGTAAAGTGACAAAGTTTGAGGGGGGGTTATAAAAATGTTTTGCTACACGATCACATAGGCTTATTATTGGAAATAATAAACCAAAAGTGAGACAGCCATGGACGAAGCTCAGCTTTTCTTGTCAGTCCAGTTCGTGACACCTACTATGAACCTACTATGGGAGTTTATGAACCTGCTACGTTGGCCAACACTTTTTGAGCACATAAAATTGGTAAAATTTCAAAACATTTACTCAAAAAATCACTAAAAATGGCTAAAAACGGCCAAAAATTGTCAAATTTATATTTTTTTAGCAGAATTTTAGCCAAAAAAAGTTGATCAACAACGAAATTGAACATTATAAAATGTACGCACAAAATTATGCAGCAAAATATAAATTTGACAATTTTTAGCCGTTATTTGCTGAAAAATCTATTTTAAAAACTCCCAAAAATAGCTAAAATTTCCTAATCTTCTTTGAATTGCAGAATATTATTTTTAAAGAGTTTTTTGCTGCCACAAAATTAGTCGTTAACTATATTATGCTATGTTACTATGTTATACGCACTAAAAATGCACGAATTTCAAAAACAGTTGAACAAATTTCAAAACGATATTCCTAAAACAACATGTTTTATCACATAATATTATACGATTATTTACGAAAATTCGCTCATACGATCATGCTACGGAGGGGTAGGCCTGTGGACTCGGATCAAAATCCCCGACCTGTCACTGCAGGCCCATTCACTCAAGTGTCAAATACCTGAGCTAAAGCTCAACAACGCACGGGTTGCGTGAGATAGATCTCTCAACTTTATGCATACCACCCAATGAGTTGATTTACATTTCAAGATGAAGCTTTTCTGACAAACTACAGAATCAAAACTGCACAAATTTTAGAAAATTTGTTTCGTAGATCAGATAGGTATTGAGTGTATGTGCCTGATGTTGTTGTGACTTTCATTCAACCCCAACGGTTTAAGAATTTAAGGGGTTTAGAAAATTAATAACGCGAAAAAATTGAAATAAAACGGTAGTTTCATTGTTTGTTTTTATAGATTTCATTTGAATGAAATGAACGAGACCTCACAGGTCACTTAACGTTAATCCGTTTGTACCTCCCGTGTTGAAATAACAGAAGTTAAACCAAATTAATTTCTCCCTTACTGGGAAAAACATCTGATCATGCAAGTCTTTTTCGCAGAAAGGGAGAAATTAAGTAATTTGCGTAGAGTGAAAAGACGGGGAAAAAAAGTAAACTGCAGTGACAAACTTCCTAGGGTGAACAGGAGATAATTCAGCTCACTCAGTTTATCATGAAAGAGCACATCATTTCAACTTCTTTCTAACACGATATTGTTTATTGAGCTCAGCATTTCGTTTCTTCTTCTCAATCCTTTACTGTAGATAGGCATAGTAATTGATTGTAAGAGCCATTCAGCTGATCTCAGCCATATTCTACTTAAAGTGTAAGTCCTAAGGAGGCAACATGCTAAATTTCAAGTATATACCACCACGGGAATTGCGCCAAATGACGTCACATTTTTTATCACGCCAATTTCGGAATGACCCCCAGCCATAAGACATATCCATTTCAAAAAGATAGTCAACACGTCTGTGAATCGGTAAGCCATTTTCAGACGTGCAGTACCTACTTCTGTTGATTCGGGTTACCTAAAATATTTGTCAAATAAATTGTGGTTGATCGACAATGCTATAATATCTGAGTAATTATTTATTGGAGAAAGTATTTAATTGTTATGGAGATATTGAACTGGGAAGTACTCTTACCTATGCGGGAAGTTTATCTGCTCAGATAAATAATGACACTTGGTTTATTATTTCCAATAATAAGCCTATGTGATCGTATAGCAAAAAATTTTTATAAACCCCCCTCAAACTTTGTCACTTTACGTTTCAAGGTGCGTAGAATCCAAATTTGAAATGTCCGTCCGCCGTCCGGGCCATAAAAGGCCTTAGAATTGACTTTAAAAATCTGTTCTTTCGCACATAGACTCCACTTGGGGTCTAGTTGGTCCTAACCTCTCGCCAGCTCGATCGCTCCACTCTCATGGGTACTATGAGCCAAAAATAGGTGAAAATTTGTCTTTTTTTTGTATATTTCAAGTTGTATAAAAATTGGAGATTTATGAGAGAAAAGAAAATGTTAGCTATTAATTTTATGAAAAAAAAAAGTATTCTAAATGATACTCTTCTATTCAAAAAGAGATTTTGGATTTTAGGCTATTTTTTGCAATTTTATAGATTTTTTAAAACAAAATTTAATGAAGTTCAAGTTTTTAGCATAATTTTGTACATAAATTTTTGAATGTTCTATTTCATAGTTGATAAACTTTATTTGACCAATCTTATGCTAAAAATCATCAATTTAACAATTCTTAGCCATTTTCAGTGATTTTGTCAGCACATTTTTTGAAATTTGACCAATTAGATGATATCAATATACAGTATAGGTAACACTTTTATGTGTTGGAAAGATGACTTGGTAATAAATTGCTTTGTTTATCAACTATATTAAAAAGCGTAAAATTGTGAGATTCCGCTGATGTAATGGATTGAACCCATTTGTGAGGTCCGAAGCTCCGAGTTCCGATACTAAATATACTATAAGCAGCGTTTAATAATTATGGACCAGAGATCTACGTAGAAGGGCTGTCTAATACATAAATAATAAACCTTTGTGTAATAATTTGCAGCGTTTTTAAAGTTATTTTTGGCTAATTAAAAAAGATCTGCAACCTAAATATAAAAGTAGAAACTAAGCAAAACTTGTTATATAACTACCCACCTGTGGTTCCAGCTCCAGTGTAAGCTATCAGGCACCTGCTGGTCGTGAGTTCCCAAAGTTTCACCAGTGAGTCTTTCCCCGAAGATAGCAAGTACTGAAATAAAACATATGCTCATGAAACTAATTGTCGCGGCCAAACGTTTTAGGACGACATCCTAATACCATTTTCCGAAAGGTAATTGATAGCACAGCTGGTAGACTAAAAGACAATTGGGATTTTTTTAATTTGAATTTAAAAGATGTGATTGAGACCTATTCCTCAGATGGTGGAGGATTTACCTATTCTTAAAATAGGTAAATTTTTCTTCATAACATTTAATTTTTAATGAGGAGGTTAATAATGATTCTTTTAATTTATGCTTGTTAAGAGTAAGTCATCTCTAGGCCATAAATCGACTTCCCATTATTACCTAATTTGATCAAATATTAACGACTGCTGACTAAAATATAAAAATGAGGACAGTTCGATAAAATATAACTAGTGGGATATGCAGAGTAAAGGGTTGCCTGCTAAGGCACTGCGGAGGTGCTAGCTTATCTACCTTCTGGCTTGACTGGACTCTCGACCATCCACTTAACCACTTTTAGTTTTCTCTCCTATCTCGTTATTTACAGGTACGTTAGGCCACAGATACATATCTTATTTATTATATTAGATTCATATAATGTGAAAACGAATACAGGTGTTCTTATATACAGGTATATATAAATACGGATACAAGTATATTCAAATTCATGAATATGAATAAACACGTGAATAAGAATTCACTTGTTTTGGTATTCATAAAAGTATGTGAATACAAATAACGTCCAACTGACGTTATAATGAATAATTTCTGACGAAAGATTCCCGTGGGGAGGGGGGGGGGGGGGGGGGGGGAGAACACAGTAGAACTATTTGGGCAATAATGCCAGACTTTGGATATCTATATAGGAGGGTCTGTGCCACACCATTGAAAAAGCCTTCTTAAGACTTTGATTAGAAAATGAAGAAGAAATTCATGGAAATTAACAAACAATCAGTTAAGAGGTCCCTCACTGCAGGAATACGGAATAAGCCATTAGATCTTAGATAATTTTTTAAGGAAAATAGAAGCTATGCTGTGATAGACTCCAAGCTGTTGTTATGATCAAGGGAAACAGCCCGCAGTCGAAAAGATTTGATCACATTGGCCTCATAGCTCAGATCGTTGGAGTGTTGCAACTAAAGGGAAATTTCCCTTCAGTAGTGAGGACACGAGTTCGAACTCCATCCGAGGTATCAACTATTCTTGGGCCAATACAGAGGCGTAGTCAGTAGGACCCGAAATAATACGAAAAAATAATTAATTTAATCCCTCTCGAGCCAAAAGACTGTAAACATCACATTCGCTGATGTAGCATCTTTCACTTCTTCACTCACTTAAGTCAAAACACACAGTGACAGCAACCTCGATCGACTTTGTGACAGTTCCCGTCAGAATCCAAGAGAATGCGGGTCCGTTGCTCCGGCGTGATCCTCGAGTTCTTGAAATGCTGCGTTTGGCGATAGATGAGGATTCAAGAACCGGAAAACCTATCTTCTCCGAACATACATAGCACATATGCTATCAGTACGAGTTGAATCTCTTATGGTACTGTCACACCCCCCTCTCTCTATGAGTGCAGATTTAGGCCTCATTGCACCTCTGGGGGCGATCTAAGTCCGTTACATGGTAGCAGAGCGTGGTTACCTGGATTACACATGGTTATACCTAGTATATCCAGGTCCACTATTATTGAGGGCTATATGTTTCAGAAGAAACATGGCCCGGGTTTTCCAGAAGGAATTCCCATTATTACCCTTTGGTACATAAATAATTTCATTGGTCATTGACTCATAATTTCTCAAATATTCCCCGCATATAATTTCCATTTCAGTACCTATGGTATCAGGCCTTTGCCATATTCATTATAATACATATATTCTTCATTCAAGAGCATAGTCCCCAATCATTATTTCCAGGGCTTAGTTCCCAATTCAAGTCCCCAACGTGGGCACATATTTTTATATCTATTTTATTTTCTTATAGGTACATGTCTCCATAGTTTATTCCCGATTGTTCCAATCTTTGATTGGGGGTTAATTACCTAATGAATACTTTGATTAATTCACGGAGACGAAACAACACAGTATTACGGGATCGAACACAATTTATTGTGATATTACAGCGGTAAATTGTTAATAATTGGGAGAGCAAATACAACGTATAAGACACGGGAACTAGAATGAATTAAGATTACTCCTTCTTCCGCAACTTGCGCCGAGAGCGCCACTGTCTATACACTGGTTGATGAATATCAATTAATATACATAAGAGGTAAAGAGAAACATAAATTGGTTAACATGAATACAACAGCCTTTGATTACATTATACAATTTCTGGAGCACAGATCACTTATTAAGTTTAATTAGTTTAATTACGTTCGGGTAGTAGTTTCCTTGTTCCATTCAGATACAGCTACACTAGCGCTCGACTCGGGAGTTCGGTGAACTCCGAGGCGGGAGATATGAATTTGGTTAGAGGCGGGAATTATGAATTTTGGTCACGACCAAACATCCTCCCCCCCCAATTCCAGCGGAATTCTAACATGGGATCTCAATTGTCAATAGGCAGGGGGCACAGTTTTCGTACTGGTCGATCAATAATGTTGGAGCTAGTGCGTACCTTTGCGACGCGGGAGACATCATCCTTGCCGGGGATCAACTCAACTATGATGCCCTTTGGCCAAGAGAGAGGGGGAGCATTATCTTGCATGATCAGAACAACATCGCCTATCTTGGCTGGTTTGAATGGGGTATTCCATTTTTGTTTGGACTGTAAATCTAGTAAGTACTCGGTTCTCCATCTCTTCCAGAACTGCTCGACTACAGCATTAACGAATCTCCACTTGGGAGTGAGACGCGAGCTGAACTCAGCGACCGAAGATTCGGGAAGGGCAGTGAGAGGCCTCTGAATTAAAAAATGACCCGGAGTTAGAACTAAGAAGTCATCAGGTGATTCTGATTGATGAACTAGAGGGTGACTATTTAGAATTGCCTCGACACGAGACACTATTGTGGTGAACGTTTGTGAATTAGGGGTATGGGATTGTAACGTGAGGATCAGCAGCCGTTTGGCTGACTTGACTGCGGCTTCCCACAAGCCCCCGAAGTGGGGAGCTCTGGGTGGAATGAATTTCCATTCAACTCCCCTGGCGGCTAAACGCACTTGTAAGCTCTCAGAGATACCCGAATCCATGGCCTTGCGAATTTCTGAGAATAGTCGGGCGGCACCGGCGAAATTGGTGCCATTGTCGGACCAGATGGTGGTGGGCACTCCTCGACGTGCCATGAAGCGTTCAAGGCATTGAAGGAAACCATCAGTTGTAAGGTCCATTACGGTTTCTAGGTGTACTGCTTTTGTAGCGAAGCAAACAAACACAGCTAAGTACACCTGAAATGAACGGATCCCCTTTTTCCTAGCAAAGTGATTTCGAATGGACCTGCGTAATCAATGCCGACTGTTTGAAACGGAAAGGCTCGTTCAACACGACCTTCGGGCAGCTGTCCCATAGTTGTTTCATATGGTACAGGTTTTATAGAGAAACATCGGACACAACCCTTTAAGCAACGGGACACCACTGCACGACCATTGATGATCCATATGTGGGAACGGAGGTATGCCAGAGTGGCGCGGGGACCAACATGTAGACAGGCTTCATGTGCCTGCTTAACTATCAGTTCGGTTAACTTGTCTTCCGAAGGTAACAAGGCGGGATGCTGAGTTTGATACTCCAAACTACTCAGGGCCAATCTACCTCCCACTCTGAGTAAGTTATCGGGGGCAAGGAATACGGAAAGTTGAGCTACGAATTTTGGTAAATTCTCCTCCTTCCCACGGGATTTCAGGGATTTGAAGATTTGCGGAAAATGCCTTTGCTGCGCACGGCGAACTAATCTTCTCTCCGCCGAACCAAGTTCAACTGTAGTCAGCGGACCCGTGCGCTTCTTGAACGCCCGACAATTGTGCGCAAAACGCAACACCCATCCTATAACTCTCTTTAAGTGAGAGTAGGAACTAAAGCGAGATTCAATGTCAAGAGGTACATCCCCTGTCTTGGTGACTAAATTAATGGCACGGGAAGCTCGGATTTCCGAGGTTACATCGGGGGAGGACAGGTCGGGGCGTACCCTTCTAATGGGCCACTCCGCTCTTGGTGTGCACAGCCACTCCGGACCAGTCCACCATAGTGAGTCATTCACTATCTGGGATGGTAGAGCTCCACGCGAAGCTACGTCAGCGGGATTGTCCTGAGAACGCACGTGAAACCACGAATCGGGCGCAACATGATTGAGAATTTTTGCCACCCTATTTCCTACAAAGACCTTCCATATTGGTGCGGGATCAGCAGTTATCCAAGATAGAGCTATGACACTGTCCGAACAGGTGACAATATGCTTGTCTGTGACGGAAGGGAAATTGGGGCGTACTTTCGAGATCGTTTTACTCAACAGTTCAGCGGTGAGCAGCTCAAGACGGGGAATTGTTTCTAGTTTTAAGGGAGCTATTCTAGCCTTAGCCATAATCAATCTGGGAATATATTGGCCATTCACATCACTGACCACGTATATCACGGCAGCGTACGCCTTCTCTGAGGCGTCAGCGAAACCCACTATCCATTGTGAAACGTTGGAGCTGGGAACGTGACGAGGAATCCTAAGGAGCTGCAACAAATCCAAGGATTCGGACAACACCTGCCACTCTCTCAAGAGGTGTTCGGAAATAGGGTCGTCCCAGTCGCATTTTGAGCGACAGACTTCTCGCTGTATAGATCTGGCGAACACCACAACCGGGATCACCCAACCTACTTTGTCATAGATTTTTCCTATCTGACTAGCCAACTCTCTCTTCGTGCGAACCATGGGTGTAACCGGTACCTTGAAAAAGAATGAGTCCGATCTGGGATCCCAAGCCACTCCCAACATTTTGAGAGGCTTCTCTTCCTCTCCGGTCATATCTACACAGTCCGTATGCGGACTGACGTGCTCTTCGGGAATCCCTTCTAGTAGGGCGAGATCACTGGAAGCCCATTTTCTGAGCTCTAAGCTAGCGGAGGCTAAAAGTGCTTGAAGTTCTTTTCTTACTCTAAGAGCCTTTTCCATAGAGTCTCCTCCCCCGTGTACGTCATCTACATAAGTGTTTTGCAGCAACACCTGGGATGCCAATGGAAAGGCCTCCGCGGAGGTTTCAGCTAAATGTTTTATCACGCGGTTGGCTAAAAACGGAGCACATGCTGTGCCGTACGTGACTGTGGTAAGCGCAAAGTCTTTAATGGGATCCTGAGGAGAATCTCTCCAAACTATACGGAGCATGTCCTGATCCTGAGAGGGATGTCTAATTTGCCTAAACATTTGCCTAATGTCGGCTATGAATGCGAATTTAAATAGCCGGAATCGAGTTAATATCGTAGATATTTCGGGGAGGAGACTGGGTCCTACATGTAATATCTCATTGAGGGATCTCCCATTTGAGGAGCGTTGCAAAGCGTCGAAAACTACTCTTATTTTTTCTGGAGGGTCGCCCTCTCGGTGAACGGCGTGGTGTGGTGTATAATAATGGGGTTGACCTAACCTTGGAGGCTGAACGAATCTCATGTGACCCTGATTAAGGTAATCCGACATGAATTCCCTGTAAGCGGAAGCTAACTGATTATCAGCTCTGAATTTACTTTCCACACTATATAGTCGGCGGAGGGCAATGTTGCTGGAGTCACCTAAAGATGACTTATCTTGCGAGAACGGAAGTGCCACTTCATACCTTCCTAACGAATCCCGGGAAACGGAATTTAAGAAAATTTCCTCGGCTTCCTGTTCAGCAGGAGTATAATGGGAAGCTTCTTCTACTGACTCGATTTCAAACATGCGACGGAGAAGTTCATTAGTTTGCGATTCTGTTGCGCTACTACAACTGACTTCAAGGTTAGACACTTGACACCAAACGTGTTCGGGAACTACACTCTTTCCCTGGGGGGTTTGCAACTTATTGGCAATCGTAAACAAGGAAACAGATTCTGTTGGTCCGACAAGGGGAGGAACTAACGAATACAAATTGCGTATGAAAACAGGTGGCGAGCTTAAGCGAGCGGGAGAGTCAACGGAAGTGTCTACGGAAACTAGGTCATTGACATCTGGATTCAAGGTCAAGCTAGCGGGAGCGTCAACGGGAACTAGGTCAGTGACAGCTGGCCTCAGGGTCAATGGGGTGTCTCCCCCTTGCTTCACCGTTTCATCAAATCGGACCTTCCTCTCCTTGAGGAAGGGGAAGCGATAGCTTTTCTCATAGTTATTGGGAAAATTTCTGGGTATGTTGCCTAAAGCTACCCAACCTACACGAGTTCTCATGAAGTGGGGCCCCTGACCTTTAGGCGCTGCTGTTTCCGGGAGCATGAGTGCTGCAAAGAGACCGGAGCTAAATAACATGTCAATATTGTCTTTTTTACTAAACTCGGGATCAGCTAACTGTGATCTTAATTTTCCCTCTGCCCTTGGTATATTGAAAGATCGACTCGGAATAGGTATGGTTAATTTGTCGATCACCGAGGCTCCTACAGTTAAGAAAGTACCATCCTTAAGATGCAATACTAGCGAGGTCGTAAACCTCAATGATTGTCTAGCTTCGCCAACGCCACAGATCTCAGCGTCACAGGGATCCAGAGGGAGCTTGGCTCTTCGAGCCGCTTCTAAGGAAATTATATTAGTTTCCGCACCAGAGTCTAATAATACTCGGATGCGTTGCGAGCGGGAGCTACTAGGTGGGGATATATAAACTAGTGCTGTAGGTATCAAGCTAGGAACATTAAATTTGATGGCTCTTTTTACGCAGTCATTAATTGAGGGTATTTTTAAAATGGATTTGGGGTGGTGTTGGAGTTTAACTTGTTTATTGTTAATATTATCAATTGGGTGAGAGTTTTTTCTAAAGACAGGAGTAGATCGGGATTTACTTGGTTGGGCGGAAATACAATTAGTAGCATTACAATCATGAACGGAACAATGAAAACCATGACTAAACTCACCAATTGTAGCGGAACGGCGGACGAAATTGCGGGATACATTTTCGCCACGCCTAGAAGAGGCGTGGCCTAAACTTCAGAAACTTGAATTACCTTTTTGCGAATTATTACGTGATCTGAACTCGCGACTTGAGATACTGCCGACACTTAATGCACTTGTATCACTGACTTCACTTGACTGACTGCGATAGCGGGCGGAATCCTGAGGCGGTAGGAGCGTCCTCTCCAGACCACTGGACGCATTGCTCGGACGCACGGTTTCCCTTTCAAAAGCTGGGCTACGCCTTTGTTCAGGTTTGATGACGGGTTCGCATATAAGGTAGTGATGACGTTCATTACACTCACTACACCTTCTTTTAGACGTACAGTTCATCACTCGGTGGTATGGGGAAAGACAGTTAGTGCAGAGATTGTTGCGTTTAATTACATTCTTTCTCTCCGCCAGTGATTGTAGCTTAAAACGATGACAGAGATAGAGAAAGTGCTCCTGATTACAGAACGCACACTGATACGGGATCGCTCTGCGAGATGGTCCCAACTTTGTTTGGGAGTCGGAAGGATGGTCGGCGGGAACGGGATTTGGGGCTCCTTTGGCGCGTGTGGCGGAATCTAGCGGCACGGGCTGTAACTGCACAACCCTTAATTCCTCTTCAAGGAACTCCAACAGCTGCACGTGCGTGGGAATGAAGCCCTCGTCCTTTACTCGCTCCCTATTGAATTTCTGCTGAAGGGCGGCGTCGATCTTCGAGAAGAGAGCCTCGAACAACAGGAAGCCCGTTAGATCGGGAGCTTCCACCGAAAAAATCGCTTCTATCCATGCCTTGGCTGAAGATAGATACTGCTCGAAAGTACTGGCGTCCATCCGATTCAATTTTGGGATCGTAGATCTTTTGGCGAAAGTGGCTCTGGCTATTCTGTATCTTCCGGAGTTCTCCGAACACAAATACTGATAAAATTGTTCGTAATTAGCAGCTTGATGCGCCGTCCCTTTGAGCCATTGTTCCGCCTGAGAGACTAACTTCCCTTTAAGGGATTCGAACTTCACGGGATCCGGAAGATGCGGTACGTTATGTACTGCAGAGTTAAAACTTCTGATAAAATGCGCAAATTTAGTGATGTCTCCATCATAAGTCGGAACGGATGGAAGCAAAATATGCATGACTTTCACTGCTTCGTAAGGAGTTTTAACATCATGGAACGAAAACTCACTTTTTGTGCGCGTGGCCGCGATGGCTACCTCCTTTTCTGCTATCAGCCCTTTTGCTTTTCGACAACCTTCGATAATATACGGGATCCAGGCTAATCTTAGCTCTTCCTTGATGTCAGAACCATTTACTTGTTCCAAAAGTAGTTCTCCTTCATTGAGGATGTCCGTGGTTACTCGAACTGCGGAGTGAGGTTCTTGATTATCGTCATTTAGGTTCTGATCTAATGCCATGATCCATGACGAGATTTTGCGGTATATAATCTTGATATTCTCCGGTAATTTATCTACTTTGCCGTGCTCCATGCGGAACCCCTTTGGCTTGGCGTCCGTCATGGTTAGGCTCTCCACTGACGGCAACGATATCGGAGGTGAAGGTTGACGGGATCTGCGCTTTGATTTCGGCATCCTGATATTACGAATTCTTTTTACTGGATGCGGAATTCGGACGGAAATGAAACACGATAATTTCACTGCGGGATCCAAACCGAATAAAACTCACGGTTTTCAATATGGCGCACTCGGCGTGCTTGACGAAAACGGGATCCTGTTACACAGACTGGAACTAATGCTCAGCTCTGCGAACTAATTTCCCGGGTTTCGGCACCAATGAATAATTCACGGAGACGAAACAACACAGTATTACGGGATCGAACACAATTTATTGTGATATTACAGCGGTAAATTGTTAATAATTGGGAGAGCAAATACAACGTATAAGACACGGGAACTAGAATGAATTAAGATTACTCCTTCTTCCGCAACTTGCGCCGAGAGCGCCACTGTCTATACACTGGTTGATGAATATCAATTAATATACATAAGAGGTAAAGAGAAACATAAATTGGTTAACATGAATACAACAGCCTTTGATTACATTATACAATTTCTGGAGCACAGATCACTTATTAAGTTTAATTAGTTCAATTACGTTCGGGTAGTGGTTTCCTTGTTCCATTCAGATACAGCTACACTAGCGCTCGACTCGGGAGTTCGGTGAACTCCGAGGCGGGAGATATGAATTTGGTTAGAGGCGGGAATTATGAATTTTGGTCACGACCAAACATACTTCATATGAAGATTCATTGACAATCCATCCTGTTTTAATTTCTCTTTTCTTATCCTCAATCGCCAATGCAGCTATTTATTAATGAGCATCAGTTCTCAACCAGTAAACTATTCCACCTGGTTTACATACTTGCTCTTCAATCAAGTGTTTTTTTTTTAAGGGGAGGAGTGTGACAGTTCCCGTCAGAATCCAAGAGAATGCACGTCCGTCGCTCCGGCGTGATCCTCGAGTTCTTGAAATGCTGCATTTGGCCATAGATGAGGATTCGAGAACCAGAAAACCAATCTTCTCCAAACATACATAGCACATACCGTAAACCGGGGTTACTTTGGTACAGGTTTAGCATGTTTGGGACTGTAACTTCCCCATTTTTGAGAATATTCGAACAATTCTTTGACCAAACGATAGCTACACATCTCAGCTATCAATTGCCACCTGGAAGGGTTCGCTGTTGATAATGGGGGGTGTGGGAGGACAATTTTTTTCTGATCAAACTTACCCCGTCATTCGGGGTTACTTTGATCACAAGTGATTTTCGGCTGAAAAACGTCTCCTTGGGGATTTTATCGAAGAAACCCCGTTGACTAGGCATCCCGACTTTTAAAAAACAGATTTTCGACCAAAAAAAATAATTTGTTTTTGGTCGGAAGTCAGTTCAATTTTTTTTCCCCCTTCAGAACTTAATTACCAATTAAAAAATTAAAACATTCTTCTACAGCCTTGAAAAGAGTACTGGGTGAGTAAACAGGGAAGGACCTGTTGTTCTGAAAACACAAAAACATTATGATCAAAGTTACCCCGTCAAGTGCGCTTTTTTTACATTATAATTCATAGATAATCACAGAAATGAACTAGAGACATGAAACAAAAAATAAATTATTGCTAAATTGATGTTGAACAAAAATATAACTCGCTTATATCTTCAGAAACAGCAGGGGCTTCACGCCAGACGAGGTTTGGACGAAGTTTTCTAGATAGGCATTATCAGTTGTTGCTGAAAAAGGCGCGAAACCTTCCAGTGTTGCCACCGAAACTACCATGGACTAATGAATTGCACTGTATGGATAACTCTCATCACAAGCAGACCAGCTGGAGGTCGGTAGAATCAGGATTGAGCCCGCCAGAGCGATTTGAATTTTAAAACCGTGATTTACTAAAGTTACCCCAGGAGATCAACGTAACCCCGGTTTACGGTATGCTATTAGTGCGAGTTGTATCTCTTATGGTACTGTCACACCCCCTCTCTCCATGCGTGCGGATTTAGGCCCCATTGCACCTCTGGGGGTGATCTAAGTCCGTTACAACTTCTGGATGTTTTTTGGTGAGCATCTGCTGAGTCAGCGGCCTACAGTTTCACTTCGTCGTATGTCCGACCCCAAACCAGCCAAGACTTCGGGCAAATGTTATGTTCAAGGAAAATAACCCACAGTAGAAGAGGTTTGATTAATCGGCTTTGTAGCTCAACCCGTTGGAGTGTTGCAACTATAGGGAAATTTTCCCTTAGTAGTAAGGACGCGAGTTTGAACTCTGTCAGTTATCAAAACATTTTTCAGCCGTAAAGTAGTCAGTAAAGACCTTAAACAATAATTAATTAAATTCCTTTCGAGCCAAAAGACTGTAAACATCAAATTCCCTGACGTAGCATCTTTCACTTCCTCACTCACTTGAGTCAAAACACACCTCGTTGACAACGACCCAGTGACAACGACCTCGTTCAACTTCTGGATGCCTTCTAGCGAGCATCTGCTGAGCCAGTGGCCTACAGTTTCCCGTTTGTTGCAATACTCGAACGGGTTGAGCTATTTGGCCAATGCAATGAAACCTCTTCGACTATGGGATATTTTCCTTGATCATAACACTGTTTCGACAATAAACTGCAGTTCGAACTCGTGCCTTTTCACTGGGTATTTTGGAAAGGTCGCCACTTATACCACATGGCTACTAACGCCCATCAAACAAACCTCTTTAACTTTGGGTGGTGCCCTGCAATAATTTCCGAAGCTGATTTAATTTAAGATAAAATGTTGAATTAAAGATGGCATTATTTGAATTCCCCATTACCAATTACTTACCTTTCCATTGCGTGTGAAAGTGACTGAACAAACTTCAGCTCCATCATGAGCTCTATAGAATGTATTGACACATCTATTGCTGACTCCATCCCATATTTTTATACTTCCGTCTTTACTGGATGAAGCATAGTATTTACCACCTTGCGTGAATCTGTAAAACAGTAATTTCATCTTGAAATGTATTTTAGATCAAAACAAAAATGTTCTTATCCATTTTGACGAATGTGCACGAATCTGGTACAACATTGCAAAAATATTTTCCATCACACTTGTAACTACTGGATTTTTGGTTTGTTGCTCAGTGGGTTGTGTACAAAAGAGAAAAGTTTATGAATGCTTCACTTTCTCATTCCCCAATCTCTTATTCACCTTCATAATCTACCACCTTTGTGTGAAACTCAAAATTCACTCTAGTGAAGTTCTTAGCTACCACAAACATTTTGAAATATGCTCCCCTCAAAGAAGAGGGGCTTACCACTACATACTTGAAATCACAACGTTACGAGGTGTTCATACCACATGAAAAAGTATGTTTACTCACAGAGTTATATTGCTTGAATAAGTCCGACAGTACACTTACACCAAATCTTACTAGTGTAGGCCTTTCGAACTAACAATCATTAGTGAATTGAAATACAATTATATCCCAAGAGAGTCGATCTAGCATCTATAATAATGAATGCGAAATGTATTATCGAAGGTGGTTGTATTCCATTCTTAGTTACTGAGTGGGAACAATTCACATTAGAATATATGCCACCATAATTAAGAGACTGACTATTCAAGAATGCAAATTACAAAGGGCTTGATATAGTTTTGTGTTGAGGCATTTCCATGAAAGGTGAGGAGCTCTTCTAAAGTGAAATAGACACTGTCTGATGGGAGCATGTTCAGATAGGATTGTGCATGAAGTGGATTTACTTTTTCCTTCCTTTAATGGTTTAATTTCAGCTCCTGATTCGACTCTCACATCGATATCAATGTTATTGATATCAATCAATCAATAAATTTATTTGTAATATGTCAGCAACTGACTGTTATAAGGAAATGCTATTGATAGCTAGCAGTTAACTATACTTATTAAAAATAATAAATGAAAACGAAGTGCATAAATGCATAAGGTAAGTTGTACCTATATACCGTAAAAACACAATCTACATTTTACTGCAATGTTTTGCCGGAACGATATATACAATCCCCCCAAACGTACAAAAGATGCCGCCACAAGATGCATGATGTCATTCAATTTGGGCCAAGCCAAGTTAGATCCCCGTTTCCTAGTAGAGCGAATTCATTATCTCTCTATTTGTGTGTGGGAGTGCGACGCTTCTTCAACGGCTCAACAGATTTTCGCCTATCACACAGCCATAATGATGTGTGGTGGTGGATTCACACATCTCACCGAGACTGAAATACATTCCTTATGTCGAATAATGATATATTTAATTAATACATTGAATGGACATGTGAACACTTTACTGTTACTGTGGATTAGTACAGCGCTCTCCCGCAAAGCCCTGAATTAGTAAGAAGTATACGTGACACAAATAACATTGTATGATCAGTTACAAGAGAATGACACTCACAACGGAATGAAAGTAGTTTCACAAAGTAGGATTAGAAAGGGAGGAAAGAGCATTACATTCTTCGTATTGGTCTCATGTTAATGCTGTAGAGCTCAGCAGCATCGTTGGGTTCTGGTCCTATATTCCATGGGGGGATATTCCATGAACATTTCATAAAAATCCGTTGAATATTGCGGAATTTGAACTTGTTACAAGGATTCGCGGACACGACATACACACACACGCACGCACACACAGGCATACACGGGACCAAAGCTGTCCAGAATGGTCTAGAACGTAAAATGCGAGTGGAAATTTTACCACTGTATGAAAACAAAAACCGATATTTTGGAGGAGACTGAATCTTTTCTATCTCTCAAAAGTGAAAACAATGCTTCCTACCTATAGGTAGACTTAGGAGCAATTTAAGAGATGAAATTTAGCATTTAGGTACCCATACTTCACTAGTAGGTACATCCGCTCGGACAATATATAGAAAGATGTACTCCCGTTAGATATAATACCGTTAGAAAGATATACTCCCCCAACACATTTGGAGAACAGCCCCTGATGTTTATTGTGTAATTGGCGAAAATCGGACAAGCCGTTGAAGAAGCGTCCCACTCCCAAACACAGTCAACAAGAGAGACAGAATGAATGCACTATACTAGGAGACGGCGATCCGACTATTGAGTTGGCCCAAACTGGATGATATGATGCATTTTGTGGCTTGGCACCATTTGTACGGTGGATTGTATTTTTGGGAGGACATTTCACATTTTTGGTGGTCTAAGAGGAAAAAGTTGGAATGTACGGACTGCTCAGGATGGAGTCAGTAATTTCATTCGACTTTTGTAGTCCGAGAGACGCTCCCAGCAAAATTTTCATTTTCTAGGGTGAACAGATGAGAGAAGGGACGGAGGAAACAGGGGAGGGATTCACCAAGCTGATTGGGAAAGAGTCCCTGCCCCTCAGTTTGTCCCAGAGAGGTTTCCTACCTAATTTCCAATTCCTAGGGCGAACAAGAGAGAATTTTGCTCACAAAGCTGATCAGGATGGAACCCATAATTTTGTTCATCTCTTAACGTCCTAGAGCCTCCCTATAAAATTTCACATTCTTAGGATAAAAAGGAGAGAATTTAGCTCACTCAGCTGATCACGCAAGAGCCCCTGAGTTTATTCGTATCCTGATGTTCCAGAGAGTCCAAAATCAAATTTCAACTTCCTAGGGTGAACTAGAGAGAATTTCATACTTACCCCCTCCCTTAAAAACCCCTACCACTAGATCCAAAGCCCCAAAAGGCATTTCGTCAGGTCAAATGTAGCCTTTGTTTCAAATTTAATCAAAATTGGCTCAGGAGAACTGGTAGAAGTAGGTGAGCAACAAATCAGAACAAGAAAAAAGAAGAAAGTCCAAAAATATGCATTGACGTCTCATTTTAGCTTAAATAGACAATTGCTTATATAGAATGCTGTTACATATCTAGCAACTCTTGGGGCATGTCCCTCCCAGGGTATGCAAAGACATTTCAATTTGAGCTGATAGCGTGAAGTTGGCCAATGTTGAGCCGAAGTTCAACTTTGTAAATTATCTGGCACGCCTCGTTCATTGCAGTGGCAGCTAGACAGTTTTTTGAAGACCTGGCAATATAAGACTAGCGTCTCGTTAGATTCTGATGAGAATATTCTTGAGTACAGGTTTCACGATATGAAGTGGGGGAGGGGGGAGGGGGTTGAAAAATTGACAAAATATGGAAGTTTGATTGAACTACACTCACTTAACACAGGTAACGGAGTCACTGTGTTGATGGCAAGGAACGCTACATACGTAGCATTGAGCTGTGTTGAAATCATACAACCTGATGACAGAATGTAATGTGCCAACCAATAAAAAGTCACCAGTAGGATGGAATGAAATACATTTGATGCCATGAGAATCCTGTAATAAATAAATAAAACACATTATATCATCAATAGGTACTAAATAAACTGTGGTGGTGTTTGAATTATAGAGGGTCCTAGAATATCAGTCTCCTTGAGTCAGATTCGAGGGAACCGATTCATCTCCAACTCTACAGAATATGTTGATAATTTGAAATTAGCTTACTGTAATAGTTTTGTAGGCTTTTTTGACTGATGCTTTCGCAAAATCGAACACTTTAATGGTGGAGTCCCTCGATCCAGAGGCCAAAATGGGTTCCCTTGGATGAAAATCGAGAGCAGTTACTTCTTCCAAGTGGTCGTATAGTGTCCGTATGACAGGATGGCCTTGACTGTCAGTCGTGCTTTCCATGGCATCACTTAAGGACTTGGCTAACATCCTGTCGACGTCCAAAATCTACACAACGAGAAGTGATTGTTACATAAATACTTCATCCAACAAAATCTACATAACGAGAAGTGATTGTAGTGCGAGAGATATGAGAATGGGACTAGCTGACAAGGAGGGTTGACGAAACGGAAAATGTACCCCTCTCTCTTCGAACGGCCCTCACTCCACTAATTTGCACCTTGAGGGAAACAGGATTTCCATTGAGAGGGGATAATTCCCTTTCAAGTGAGAGAAACCGCTTTTCTTAGATGAGTGGGGAATGCAAATGTCTCAATGTACCCATACTGTTTGAATACTTTATTCAGGAAAAAGAAAAATAAGAACCAAGTGGTATTTAATATCCGAAAGATCGTATTCTTGATGAGGCCAGTTGCTTCACAAACTCCTTCACTCACTTTACTGATGTTATTGAGTGGTCCGTGGTGCCCTTTTTCTTTCTGGAAGTAGTTCCAGAAGCAAAAAACCATGCAGTGAGCTTGCGATTTTAGAGGCGTTCCGCTCTTAATAGATGAGTGAGAATCAAGCGACCTCTGATTTCTCAGCGAATATTGAGAAGACATTTTGTCCGAGGCTGTTGTGAAATAATTACAACTGAAATAGTACCGAAAATTGACAAAAATAATTCAGTAACCAACATGTGTAGTCCGATGAAAAGCCAAGGTGAAAACCCATGAGACAAAGTGCGTTTATAGAACGATTGGGAAGGGGGTGCTGGTAGCAGGTCAGTAACAGTAAGCAAAGACGACGTAACGCAAGTGAGATCAGATGCAGACTGAGCACCCAGCTTAATTGTAAAATTTTCCTTCATAAGTTGGCACTCATGAAAAGTGAGCAAGAAGAGGTAAAAAGGAAGGGGAATTCTTGGTCCATTCTCATATCTCTCGGAGTATATATAAGTATTTCATCCATGAACATCCTCCAAAATCTACACAACGAGAAGAGATTGTTAGATAAGTACTTATCCATCCTCCATCTTTTTTATTCTCAAACTCTCATTGACCATGCCAATGTAACAAAATATCAAATTTGTAAATATAAGGCATACTTAGTAATAAAACCTGTACTTATAATAACAAATCATAACATCATTGTATTTCAGAGTCCTTTCATGGATTCCAAATTCATAAGAACTCGTTCTTACACCTTCCATTCAAAATTCTTTGATTCAAAGGCACTGAAAATTTGTTGCTTTACGTTTCAAGATATGTAGAATCCAAAAATCAAAGGGGGAAAAAAAAAAAAAAAAATCCGTCGGCCCGCCGTACGCTGTTCGAAGCTTTTCTCAAAAATTATTGGACCAAACTCCAAGAAATTCAGCTTAAAAATAATTTATCGGCCAGGGATGTGCCAGTAACATCGGCATTGCGTTCGATCAATACTAAAGGGCTGAAATATCCAAAAATCGAGATCTTTAAATCTTTCAATGTAACCGTAATGATTTTTTGAGTTTCATTTATAGGTATCCGCCCCAAGAATCGAACGAAACCACCTCGGTCGCTATGCGTTTGCTCTCCCTAAGGCTGTCCGTCCAGTGGACGTGATTTCGCGCGAAGAGGCGAAAAGAGGCTAAATCGCGCGAACGGTTCGCCTCCCTTTCGAACACACTGTTTTAACTGAGAGCCCGTCCACTGCAAGACGCGAAGTGGGGCAAACGCGAAGAGAATCAAACCAGTTTGTTTTTCAAAGCGCTAACAAGCGAAATGGATGTTGACAGTGTGTTTGAAGGGAGGGGAACCGTTCGCCTCTTCGCGCGAAATCGGGTTCACTGGACGGACAGCCTAAGGGCTAAAGCATCGACAAGACAAAAAGACACCAGCACGGGAGTGAATCGTAACCAGTAAAACATATCAAAAATCGCCTTGAAAACTATGACAGTTGTATCAGCTGATAATATAATTTCAATTGAATTCTGACTTCCCGAAATCAAGTTTATTATAACTTCTGTATCCTATTGGGCTTGTGAAGAGTAGGTAGGTAATTACCTCATCGATTTTCAGTTGTTTGGACAAGGATGATACTAACAGTAACAACCTAGAAATAGGTATATGTTGAGCTTTGGGGTTACCATGACTTAAGATTGACGATGAAAAAGTGAACGAATGGAATAAGGTGAAGTTTTAAAAATCAACATAGGTAGGTATAGTACAAAGCTGTATTCAATTGGACTAGCTACTTCAATTATATTAATTTATTGATTAGTAAATACTTGAGAATTACTCTTAATTAAATTATTATTTCTATTCCAACAATAGAAGATTAATTCTACCAAAGTCGGAACGTTTTAGCCAATTTTCTATGAAAATGAAGCTATTGCAATGAATCCAAAATTTCCTTCATGGAAATTCGCTTTGAAATTCCCTTAGTTCCTTAGGTGCTTTTCGATATGTGTATGTAGAGTTAGATCAAAAAGTTCTGGTTCTTTTCAATTTGCATACAAACGAAGGGTCATAGAAACTTCTCAGTGGTCTCCGCGTCACTGTTTCTGAGTCATCTGGTTATTATATATTGCTGTAATATTCTCAGTTCTCGTGTTATTCTGATCAGCTTCGGAACCTCCTAGGCTAATTTCTTTCCCAATCGACTCACGTTGCTGAAATTTAATGGAGCTCGTTCGGGACACCTCAAAAACTATTACAAGGTCCGGAGGATCATTGAATAGCTGGTGTGGTTTCTGAGGCTAATTTATTTCCTTTTCGACCTGCCGTTTTACTAAGTTTTTTGTTATGTTGTTTTGAGATTTTTAGAAAAATTTTCAACATTCACCAACTATAAACCATAAAATTGTGGTGTTCTGAGCTGTAAAGGGGTGAACCCATTTGGGAGGCACGTTGCGCCATGTTCTCATCATTTACTAGATATATATGGGGCTTAATAATAATTATAGACCAATGATCTGCGTTGAAGGGCTATCTAATACAAAAATAATAAACCTTTGTGTAATAATTTGCAGCGTTTTTTTACTACTATAAATGTTACTATATTTAATAATATTATCCATTCACGATTACGTCTTAAAACTTGAAAAACGAAACAGGTTCGGACCTTAATAGAAGCATCTGCACTCCCAGTGGCGATGAGTTGACCATCCAGACTGAAAGCGCCAGTTCTACATGCTCCTTTGTGTGAGGTGACGTATACAGTTTCATAGAGGGCAGGCTCAGGTGCAGTTATATCAACATCGGTCTCATACTCCAAGTCTGAAATGAAGTAGGTACATGGAAAGTGTCAAACAGGCTTTATTACACAACACCATAAATTACAAGAGGAATCATAATGGGCAATGAAACGCAACTGTGTATTTACTTTTCGCCTAAACATATGAAAATATTGAGGAAAAGTAGCATTGAATCATTAATTATAAGTTTTTCGAGGATTTCGACCACACCAAAACTTGGGAATCAAATTTTCTACAATTTTGGTCCCCTTGAGTTTTCACGGAGACCTTCTTGCCGAAAATTGCCATCCAACAACGACACAAAACAATGACGCGTAGCAATGGCACATACAAGAAGGTTAAAGCTACCGTTGTCAAGTAAACTCCGTGGCTAATTTCTGAAGGTGAAAAACGTATTCTACGCTCATAATCTTAAGCCTTTAGGTTTTTTAAAAACATGTATCATGTTTTACTTCTGGATTTATTGTTCTAAAATTCAGTGCGAGCCGACACGTTTTATATTGATATTCACGTACAACCAATGCGTTGCTAGAGAAGTGTAACTCCCTTAGTTTTCATATCAGAAAAATCGTTCGCCACTTTTTGGAAGGCTCGCATTTTTTCACAACATCTCATGAACCCTAAACCGCTGTAGTGTGAAGAAAAGCTGATTTATTACGCAACGTTACTAACTAATAGGTTTGTTCGCAGTGACCATCAAACCGGTAAGAAATGGTTGGAAACGCGTTTGGGGCGTTCGCAGTGCCCTTTTGGGGGAAATCTCTGACTGTATAGCATCCATAGTAGTCCGTTCGCAGTGACCACCAAACCAGTTAGAACCAAGTTGTGGATCGGTTTGACCGATCAGAGAAATTTCTGCTGACCGATCTGACGGTTTGCCCCCCACCACACCACGACTTGAAGTAGCCAATCAAATTATTCCACAGTGAAATGTATGGGTAGCAGGAGCTCAGCTAGCTGAGTTTACCCTAGAGATGATAAGATAAACCAGCCGAAGGAGATGATATAGCGGTAGGACAGGGGTGCTCAAACGGTCGATCGCGATCGACCAGTCGATCGCGAGTGCTTTTTGAGTAGATCTCGAGAAGAAATTTTTTTTTAATAAGTAGGTAACTAAACTACAAAAATTTATTACGTAATAACACTGCTTGCGGCAAAAGTAAATTTAATATGGAAAAGAAGTTATGGGCATTGCAACAAAAATTGTGAATTCCATCCGTGCACAAGGTTTCAAGAATTATTGCCTGAAATAACAGCTTTTCTAGACGAAAGAGGTGATGACACTGAGATGTTGAAAAACGAAAAATGGCTGACTGATTTGGCATTTTTGACTGACATCACAATACACTTAAACACCATTAACTTGGAGCTTCAAGGTAAAGGAAAAACTATTATTGAGATGATTAGCGCAGTAAACGCATTCAAAAGTAAATTGCAACTTATGATAGATCAACTGAAAAGAAAGGATCTGAAACATTTTCCGTCTTTGAAAGCAAGGATTCCTCAGTTGAATTATGATACGTATGGGGCTGAATTATCAAATATTTTGGGATTATGCGTTTTTATGATTGTAGTAAATTGGCAAATATAGTATCATTTATGAGTTATCCTTTTTCATGTAAAAACATTGAGGAATTAGCTACTGAAGCAGCTAGTCAGTTTAATATGAACTCATGTTCTGTTGAAAATGAGTTGGTGCAGATTATATCAGATATACATCTCAAAGCTACAGCATCTGATACAAATTTCTGGTGTTTTATATCTGAAGATAAATATCCGAATCTAAGGCGAATCGCCCTTCAACTGACGGCAATGTTTGGGTCAACTTACTTGTGCGAGTCTGCATTTTCTGAAATAAAGATGATTAAGTCAAAATATCGCAATCGACTAACTGATGATCATATGTCATCATGCTTGCGATTGGCACTCAGTGGTTACGCACCATCTTATGAAAAGTATGCTGAGGACATGCAGTGCCACGCTTCAACATCCAAAGTCACTCCTTAGTTGAGTTTAACACCATATGTAACTCTTTTGTTTTGTAACAACGAATAAACTCGCAATTTTGAATAACTAGGAGTTTTTTCATTGATATTGTAGAGAAGAACTTAAGTAAACCTAACCCAAACCTTGACTAAAATAATGTAAATTGTGCGGAAAGCTAATATCTATATATGCTACGGTACACCCTACCTAGGTAGGAAGGGTGTATCGTGTATGTACGACAACCCTGCATCACACATACTGGCAGCCTCTCAGAGTCGATCGTAAGTAGTCTAAAAATATTGAGGTAGATCGCCAGCAGTTCAAGTTTGAGCACCCCTGCTGCAGGATGTCTGCATGTCGTGCTAAGTTTTGCCTTTGCATTCACCCTCGTTTTACTTCTACAGTTATTTATTAAGAGTTTCCTACTCAAGAGTTGTGCGACATGGAAAATCTTATTGGTGACGACATAGAATGGGAATCTTCGTCTGAATAGCAACAAAATACAAAATCATACAGTAAAATGTTATTACTTAATCTCAACTGAAGAGTTGTTTGTAAAGCTATCATCATTACAAATTAAGAACGGCAGTCGACCTTGGGATTGAGTTGAATTCTTCCCGCAAGATAAACACCCCATTCTCTCTTAAAATCATCAGCTGGAGGCAAGAAAATATTGAGTATGGATCCATATTCCATGGATTTCTTATTCCTGTTGGAAGGTTTGTTCCTAATGAATATTTTAACAACCTATTTGTTTTCTTGCAGGCTATCTCTTTATGGTTCATGTTCTTTATTACTACAGAAAATGTTTACCTATTCAAAGGATTCAAAGGAGCCCACCAAGCAGGTTACAGTAGTTGGAGGCTATACGACGGTTAACTTCAGGCAAACCCGTTCGCAGTGTGGATTTGGTAACAAACGGTTTGAAATTAGGTGGTGGTCACGCATGCGCACTAAACCAATCACAAACCTGGTCGACAACGGTTGGCAACCGTTTCCAACCGGCACTGTGAACAAAGCTAATATTGCTAAGTAACCATAATTAACTAGTAATGCGAAAAGAAGGCACAACATCGTAGGTACTTGAACGCAGTAGGTACTAGACGATGCATAGACCTCAGACCAGCTAATTGGCACATAAAGCTGATTTATGTGGTATTAAATCTCTGATGTTGAAATTTGAAACAAGGCCTGTATGAGACAGGTAGAATAGATTAGTGAGGGAACACACAGATCAGCTGAGCTCGAGAAACCATGTTCTTATACTTTATATTTTACTGTTATTATATTCCTAACTGAATGGTCTGAATGAGAGTTTTTCAAAAGGTACATTGTGATGGATATTTGTCCACCTGGAATAGGATGAAAACAGGTCTTGTAAAATGATAAACACCTACCTCACCAACCCACTGTAGTCTAGTGTCCGGAACGGTAGGTAACACGAAAAAGACACTCCATGGACATTTTTATACAAGCATCATCCTATTTCAACAATCATATGTTTTCAGATGATCCTTGTTGTCATTAAAAATAAAATCACTTCTGTAATTGTGTTAACTCAAAAAAACTTGTGTGCTTATTTAACTAGAACAATTCTGTAAAATAACAGTATTTAAGTACCTACTTTAATTGAGAGTTAACATAGTGGCGACCCTTGCCAATCGAAATGGATAGACTCAAAATATACCGTATGAAATATACCAACAGTTTTGATGCCAAACTGGAAAAATTTAGTACAGCGGCTCATCAATTCGAAGAATCCTCGCGAATCTCTTCTCCCGTGGAGATGACGACCTGCTTAAGGCACCTGGAGGATATTGGTGAACGTCTGTTTGAAACAGAATTAAAAATTCAAGACGAGCTCATCTCCACCGTCGTCACACTGGACGTATTCCTTGCAGAATGTGCAACTGAGGAAAAATACCGCCGGAAGATTTTTGCGTGTCGCAGTCGATACGAACACCTCACTGCACCCAAATCAGCAGCTAATGGTGGCAGAGGTGATATTAGCGAGGCCAAGAGTGTTTTAACTCGGCATCTGAAGCTACCAAAGCTAAAATGGAGGGAGTTCGATGGGGATATCAAGAAGTGGTTAGGTTTTTGGGGACAGTTTAAAAAGCTACATGAAGATGAGTCAATGCCAAAAGAAGACAAATTCCACTACCTCCTTCACGCCACAACGCCTGACTCAAAAGCACGGATCCTTGTTGAAAGCTTTCCACCGTTGGCAGACGGGTACGACAAGGCCATTGCACTCCTGAAAGAACGGTTTGCTCGAGATGACTGGCTACTTTCGTGAGCTGCTATCAGTAGTCATGAAACATGTAGTAGATTGTCAAACACAGCCTTCTCCACATCCGCTCTCACAGCTCTACGATTGGGTAGTAACACAGCTACACGCCCTAGAAGCCCTTGAGGTGAAAACCGACCAATATGCTCCAGTCCTCTACCCTCTCATTGAATCCGCACTGCCATATGATGTTTTGAAGGCGTGGGAACGAAAACGGGACCCAGAGAAGACGGATCGTCGCGTTATTCTAGACGAGCTGATGCCCTTCATGAAGGCTGAAGTGAGCAGTGAAGAGAGAATAAGCAGATCAAGGCAGAGCTTTGTTGCAGAGAATTCAAAGCAGGAAGATCTCCCTACAGCAGCAACCTTGGTTGCAATAACGTCCAGTGAGATAACATCCAAACAAGATGACAATCAACCTTCTACTGCTCCGGCTGATCCTCAACTTGATTCTCAACTAGTGGGTGATGATAATAGCAAAAGGATCAACTGGCCCCTTGGGAGGGTCGTCGAGGTCATTTCTGGAATCGACAACACCGCCAGAGTCGCAAAGCTCAAGACTGCCAAGGGTGATGTCGTACGCCCATTCCAACGACACAACAACCTGGGGGTCCACAAACAAAGCATTACCGAATCTCCACAGATACCGCAAGATTCTGAGGGGATCCATTTAGAACAGGCACCAAACACAGGAGCAGAACCTGTGACTCCACGAAAGAGTGCAAGAACGAAGAAAGAGCCAGACCGGCTGACGTTTTGAAAGCCTCCTCTGATCTGCATTCCGCCTACCATCTCATTCATCCTTTGGGTTCCGGAGGATGTCCGGAACGGTAGGTAACACGAAAAAGACACTCCACGGACATTTTTATACAAGCATCATCCTATTTCAACAATCATATGTTTTCAGATGATTCTTGTTGTCATTAAAAATAAAATCACTTCTGTAATTGTGTTAACTCAAAAAAACTTGTGTGCTTATTTAACTAGAACAATTCTGTAAAATAACAGTATTTAAGTACCTACTTTAATTGAGAGTTAACATCTAGTGTATGTATGTGTGAGATGAAAGAATGGGGGGAGGGGGTACATACAGTACATATCATGCAACCCTTCCTCCTTTTTAGGAATTTTAGCATAAAATGAGTATTTTTAGAGGCAATGAATACTAATTTGAGGTCAAAGTATGAAATTCAGACCCACTGGGTAATCCCACTAAAATCTGAGTAATCAACTCCTATGACTATCTAGAGAAGTAGGACTCGTAAATTACAGCTTTTAGGTATTTCAAACATAGAAAAGTATCAATTGAATTACTGAGAGCGTTAATGGAATATCACATACCTAATCCTGGTCCTACCAGAATTTCCTGAATAGGATTGAGTCCAGGTGTGGGCTCTTTCTTGTGGCGTTCAGGCTCGTGTTGGAGGCCGATTGTGACCACGTGGAGGAGGCGGTCAGAAGGAGGGCAGGGAGGATCAGCCTGGGCAATCGCTGCGAGCTGGACTGCAAGTTGCTGATGACCATCGTAGAACAATTGGCTACAACCAGAAAGATTCAAAATCGAATCAGAATATAATATGGCTAAAACCAATTACCTACCACAACTCGAATGTAATAAACAGCAGTAATAAAACGAAAGAAGGTTTTACATAGGGACACAACATTAAACAAACAACAATAATAATAATGGAATAAATAAATGAATAATTTAAAAAACAAGAGTAGTAGTTACCAATTTTTTCATGGAATACCAGAAAACGATAGCTCTTTACACCAAAAATATTGGGGGAAAAGGTTGGATATTTAAATAATTTTGGATATTTTCAAGAAACCTCTGCTAACTTCCACAAGCCCTTTCCCAAATAGATATAAATCAGAGAATACAATTAACTAGCAGAGTTCAGAATTATATTACACTAGCTGCTTCAACCCCCCCCCCCCTCCATCCCGTTGTGATATATTACAATTGAAACAATATTAGCTGTGCATAGCATGGACGACAGACAAACGGAGTTTCAGACAGGGGAGAATTTAGGTCACTCAGCTGATTAGGAAAGACCCCATCATTTCAATCGTTTCTAAATGTCCCAGAGAGTCTCCCTATCAGATTTCAACTTCCTAGGATGAAGACAGATTTTAGCTCACTCATCTGATTCGGAAAGAGCCCATAATTTCAATCGTTTCTTAATGTTTCTCTTCAACTTCCAAGTATCTTTCCAGTCTAATAGTGGTTGCAATCATGATTACAAAATTAACCCTAGAATACTAACTATACGTCTCAGAAACGTAGTAGGAAGTTCAAACGAGTAGTAGTGTACCATTTCGCGGTCCTGTTCACATATGGTGAGTACTGTACCATTTTTGTTAACCTAGTGCGTCTTTGAGACGCATAGTTAGTATCTAACGTAAATTTTCCTACATCTCTCAGATGTATTGTTAGTAATGATAACTGTATCTTTCTACACCTGTCAGACGTATTGTTAGTAATCATACATGTTTGTTTATGAGTCTCTTAGACTTATTATTAGTAATCTTAGGGGTACTTTTCCGGTATACCTCCCCCCCCCCCTCCCAGTCAATTTGTCTTCAACACGCCCGAACGATGTTTCTAGGCATTACTTCTTACTTAGATTATGTTATGTTATATTATGTATTCTTGAGACACAAAGTATTCAAATCATTCTGACCTACATGTCCAACTAACCTGTATTTTTACTAAGGGATTGACTACTTGATGTTATGTAATTTTGAGATGCGAGCTTGCGAGCATCCAGACCACCAACCTATACACAGCATTCTGATATATTTGTGCGAATTAATGTGCACTCTACTTCTGCAAATTCATGTGCATTCTACTTATGCGAATTCATGTGCATTCTACTTGTGCGAATTCATGTGGAGGCAATCAAACCACAACCACGCCAATTTGTTTCAACAAATCCTCACCGACATCGGCAACTTCTGAAAACACAATAATTCTTTTTTTCCTTATTATTATTTTTTTTTTAAATAATATATTTCTTCCCACAGCTTGAGATTGTCACCACTTCTACGTAAATATGTAATCTAAGCAAGAAGTAATGCCTGGAAACATCGGGCGGGCGTGTTGAAGACAAATTGACTGGGGGGGGGGGGGGGGGGGGGGGGGGATAACGGAAAAGTACCATCTTAGGTGTATCACTCACTCTATTATTGAGTCTTTTAGGTTTTACAGTTCTCAACTTTTATCAATTCTGCTGTGTTATACCTGCTTACTGATTATCTGTATTTTTTCAGTCTACTCAAGATGATGATCTCTTTTCGAGTGTGTTTCTATTCATTTTACGTTGGTAACTAGGTAATTTTAGTTTTGAAGTTCCTTACAGGGTAAGATATTAAGGGAATTTACAAGTCTGAAAACTGATAAGCACATTGGCTAAATATTTATGTGCATTATAGACTGTTATAAACGTGTCAATTTATTCGTTAAAGAGTCATTAACGTTACCTTTTTATTTAATGTGCTGGAAGTATTCAGTAGCCCCTTTTCCTTTCTTAGAAAACACATTATTTCAAGAAGCAAAATGCATTTTTATAACTTGTACGTCTAAGAGACGTATAGTTAGTAACAAGAAGTTTTTTTTTTTTTTTTTTTTTTTTTTTAGTTAGTATTCTAGGGTTAACCGAGTAGGATCACCTGTATGCAAACAATTATTCAGACAACCACGCTCATACCTCAGATTGCTGGCCAAGCACTGCGCAGTGGTAAACATACGATTAGGTACATCAAGAGCTTTCCAACGACTGGCGAACGATTTTCGTACGATGATAAATGCCTACTATACAGTTCCGTAGCAACGATTTAGTTGCGAGCGATAATCATCAGAAAACAAAGCAACACTTCGCTAGGTAACGTAACGTAACACTTTTCGATTCCATGTGACAAAGTAAAGGCAAAATGTCAAAAATATAGGAGACAAACGTATCAAAGTACCAACTGAGTTTTCGACTTTTATTTTCAAACGACGAAACATACCAACGAGTGATATTACTCTGGGTGCAGGTTACAGTAGACGCCCTGGCCTTCAAACTTTGGGTTTGGATGCACTAAAATATCCTCGAAAATACCGAATTTCGAGGTTTTACTCAGAACTCGAGGTAATCCTAGATTAAATTTACCTGATCATAAGCCGGTAAAGTTGTTCTCGTCTCTTCACAACATTTCTGTCTTCCACTTCTTTTTCGGCGTCTTTCATGATGCGTCTGTTCACTCCGGGTCAAACGTTCGATTCTGGTTATACTTAAGATTTAACGAGATATTGCAGTACTAAACACAAATCTAAATATTACAATAAAACTTTTTATATGCTACAACACCCGTATGGGAACACACAAACATCAATAACCAAACCAAACATTCATACGCGCATCAGGACAGAAAAATGGAAGAATTAGAGTTTCATCTTCTTCTTCGTCGTTTCATCTAAATGACTTGAAGGCTAGTTCATGGAATCTTCTTCCGTAGCTGGATGTTGAGTGAGTTTTGTTTCTGAGTTTGATTATATTATTTTTTAAAATAAACCTTTACAGCCTACCAAGAAAAACAAAAAAAATGAACGCTCCCACCCCCTATTAATTCGAAAACTCAGTTGAAAAAATCCGTGTGCACTTTATAAAGCTTTTTTCCCGTTCTCAGCTTAAATTTGAAAAAATAAATAAATAAATAAAAAATTAAAATTATTACATAAAGGTTAATCATTTCTGTATTACATAGCTCTTACAAACCACATGCACGGCGCATATTCTCGTAAAACTGTCTGCAACATGCTGCAGTCACTACAGTATGATTTTAATTTAGTAAGTAAACCACATTTTTAAGTTGTTTATCAAAAAGAACTCACTTGATTTTTAAACTTGGTTTGTTAATTTGTAATATTATTTTTTGTCCTTCTAAGTAAAAAAAATAAAAAACTGGCAAGTCCGAAGGACACCCTAGGATAGGCTCACAGACCCCACTTTGAGAGAAACACTGTACTAGAACACTGAATAAGATCGACCTGGGGGAGCAGAAGTTACTCCTATTCTTACCTTCCAAAGTCACATGAAAGAGTGGAACAAGGAGAGGGAAATCTGAGAGAACTCATAGGGTTTGTTCGGATACGTAGTTCCGAACCAGTTCGGAATTCATCTAGTTCGGAATCGAACTGCAAAGGGAGGGGATGGGAACCGGTTCAGAACTCTTAGTTCTGAACTCCCAGTCCGAACGCCATTTCTTGTAGTTCGGAATTGATAATCTGATAACCTCTCCGTCTTTTTCCCATAACGTGGTTACATGTTTGTAATTTGTGTTATAAAAACTATAACTCAATATTTTTGTTATACTTTATCAGGTCTGTTAACCACCTGTTAATGTTTATGAGGCCTGTTAGTATCTTGTGATACTTACATTTAAGCAGCAATACCTAAATTGTTATTCAATAAAATGTTTTGAATTTAACTGCGTACTTTCATGTTCAATGTATTTCCGCCCAAGATTTGACTTGGATGTGTTTTGATAGTGGCTACTGAACACATAAATCTGAACTAAACCTCTTTATCATTAGTTGAGAGTTGCCCTGTCAGGAACTTAACTTGACCTCGATAACTCCTATGAATTTCATTGATATCCCTCGAGCCATTTTGGAGAATAGACCAAAAAGTGCTAAAACCGATTATTCCCCCCCCCCCCCTCCCCCAAATTGGCCATTTAAGAACTTTTTTGCTAATTAAGTAGCTACCAGTCTTACGGGATGAGGGGAACTGAATATAATTTGCACCCAGAAGAAGAATAACTCCTATGAATTTCAACAAAATCCCTCGAGGCGTTTAAGAGAAAAGGCAACAACTGCTAAAAAAAAAGACGTTTTTTCACATACTTCGATTTGCTAACCCTAAAATAATAATTTTAGGCTATTTTAAGTAGGGGTATAGAAACCCATCTCTAGAATCGGAATTACGGTGTCGTACCGTAAGGTTGCAATCGTGTACCTACACTAGTTACTTACAGTTGTATGAAACGTTATGAAACGTTAAAACACTATTTCACGAAAATTTGCTCATACGATCGTGCTGCATGACTAGAGCTTTTTAATTCACGAATACATGACCAAATCCCAACAATAGCTACTCAACAAAACCGTAACAGTTCCCATTAGTGTTAGCTCTGATTCTTAGACGGGAAGAAAAACAAGAGTACCGTAAACCGGGGTGATGGCGATATACCGGGGGGAAGGCGATCATTTTGATTTTGCAAACTAATTTATTTAACGCTCCTAGCGGGTGGTCACTGATGGCTCCATGGAATGTGCAGTGCAAGATAAATTGAAAAGACATCAGATAAAAATGTGAGCGCGAGAACGTGAATTAAGAAGGCTGATGACAACTTGAAAGTTTGGCGGGAGGTACGTGCATACGGGGCGGGGCCAAGCTTGTTTACTGCGCATGTCTAGAACTATTAGTTCTGGAAAAAAGACAGAACTGGTAGAACTGGTTCGGAACGGTAACGAACTACTACGTCCGAACAACGAACTGCTAGTTCGAGGTCTTCCAGAACTGGTTCTCGTGTTGTCCGAACAGCCAAAAGTGGGCGTGTCCAGTTACGAACGGTTACGAACTACGTGTCCGAACAAACCCATAAGTGTGTAGACATTTGTGGCTCATGCCTTTCCGATCCAACACCGATGTTATACTTGAGGCAATACTGGTCTGCTCTTTAATCAGAGGGGTGCATGAAAAGTGTGTCCTGGCCATAACACAGCAAGGCTCTCATATTTCGAAACAATGTAAGTAAAATGATATAATCACTATTTTACGAAAATTTGCTCATACGATCGTGCTGCATGACTAGAGCTTTTTAATTCACTAATACATGACCAAATCCCAAATAGCTACTCAACAAAACCGTAAGGGTTCCCATTAGTGTTAGCTCTGATTCTTAGACGGGAAGAAAAACAAGAGTACCGTAAACTGGGGTGAAGGCGATATACCGGGGGGAAGGCGATCATTTTAATTTTGCCCACTAATTTATCTAGCTCTCCTAGCGGGTGGTCACTGATGGCTCCATGGAATGTGCAGTCCATATCCACTATTGTCTTTCAACAAGATGATGACGTTTTTAGCGCATTTTTTAACCTTATCAGTGCCCTATCAGCCAGTTTTGTGAATCACGTTTTCGCGGCAAGATTATTCATAACCGAAAAACCTCTGTGAATGATAGTTAAAGAGTTCAACTTCTGCAATTGTTTTTAAATATTTTATTTCTTTGAAGGTAAGTGAAGAGAAAACCGTTGCTAACATAATTTCTGGAGTAACTGTGTTGTCTATGTTGTACCAAATGAGTGTTTTTTCATTTTACAGGGGTGAAGGCGATCATGCCTCGAAAATACATTTAAAATTCCTAAATGATGTTCTAGGTAACTCAAAGCATGGTAATATATTCTATATTACCATAGAGTACTATTTCTATTCATAGCCTCAGGGCCAAGCCCATAGATTACTGTATACCAATTTTTTATATATTTTAAACACTCCTGTTTTTCCTTCTCTTAACTTATTCTAGTTTCCTGAGTTTGATTATCCCTGAAAATGGATTGCTAATAATACCACTTATGTTCAAAGTCTTCCTAGCTAATGGATGTATTCATAGGTTGCAATAACTCGAAAAGACTGATAATGTTGACTAATAAGTGAAGTTCTAGTTTTAATCATTGAAGTTCCTGCATTCTAAGGTGTTACCATGACAGGTAATGGTACCTACTTACCAATTTCTATTCCTACCTATGATTACCAGTTATTATCTTTACATGAAATGTTTTAAGTAATGTGATATTAAAGTTTAAATGAATGAAATCCATTTTCAACCATTCTGAAACTGATGTCTTGTGACGTTGAGTCATGTTCATTTATCTTCCTACTAAAATCTGCTTTAATACCCTCCAAACCAATTTTCCTGCCTTTGGATGTTTATTAAGTATTTTTTAAAAAGTTTAATTTTGATCGCCTTCAACTTTCTAGAAAGGTGAAGGCGATTTCAAGTGTAAAAATATGAGTGATCGCCTTCACCCCTACCCATGGGGTGAAGCCGACCAGTGTTTAAATAAATAAAAAAACGGTAAATAACATGATCAATTTAATGTAATTATGTCATTGCAATCGTGAAATGTGAAATAATATATAATATATTATTTTTTGTAGAATTTTTGTATCCATTTAATAGGGAGAAATAATAGAAAAACTTGAAATTTTGATCGCCTTCATCCCGGTTTACGGTACCTAAAGCCTAGTATCGACAGTGCGAGGCAGCTCGCCTCGCTACGTTTGCCTCAGGCCCTCAGGGTGAGGCATACGCGGTTTATTAAATTTGCGACTGATGTCTGGAACTTCTCCTTCATTGTACGGTTCGCATGCTCGATGCAAGCACACGAACCACCCGACTCGAAGGTAGTAAGTTAACATGGCAATTGCCTTGTGGGGCCCGAGGCAGATGTGGACCGGTATAGACGCTAGGAATGGCTCGGCCCAAGGCACCTTTGAGCATGGTAATTTTACTGACAACCTCTTGCCTCTCCGTGCGTCCCGAGGCATGCCTCGCAGTGTCGATACCCGCCTTAAGGCGACGCTCAGTTTCAGAATCAGTCCCAAAAGACAGGTGCTTGGCGAGAACACTCCAGCCTTCCTAAGTGAAAAATTGACAAAATCACACTTATCGTACGTTCCTCGCAGTAGGCTAGGAGGGTACTGGTTACTGGAGGGATGTTATTTCCGGCCTACCCCTAGTAGACTCTGGTGGGTGTCGCATGTCCACCAACCACTCCAATATTCAATCCCTGCTGGCTGCTAGGGAGCTCGAACCAAGTTTTCTGCATTTGGGTGATGATGGTCGGGTTTGATTTTTCATGATCAGATGCAGGGCGGTCTTCTTTCTGAGATATGTTTCACGCTGTTGTGTTCGGTTTTATATAACAAATGGGAAAGGAAAGGTCGCATGTCCAATTCTCAGTCAATTGTGTGACTTGTCGTATGTCCACCAACCACTCCAATAGTCAATCCCTGCTGTCTGCTAGGTAGCTTGAACCAAGTTTTCTGCATTTGGGTGGTTATGGTCGGGTTTGATTTTTCATGATCGGATGTAGGGCGGTCTTCTTTCTGTGATTTGTTTCACTTGCTGTTGTGTTCGGTTTTATATTACATTAAATACCTAATTTATGTAGAAAAAAGTCAATAAACGAATAAATAAATCACAAATAGGTACCTACTCTCTATTTATCATAGTTTCAATTTCTCTATTGATAACATTTATTTGGCTTTTGACTTTCTCTTCATGGATTGCCTCTTGGATTGTTTGGCTGTCGACTTTCTTTTACCACCTGTTGATGCCCTGCTCTTTCTTTTAGATGATTTTCGCCGTTCTCCTCCAGCTTTGGACTTCCTACCTGGACTTCCTGCTTTGGTCTTCTCTAGTGAAAGAGGCTTCTTGCTGCTGTGCTCACGTCTATATTGTTCCATTTTCTTCTTTTTGATAAAAACAAATTTCGATATCCCTTTGACGTCTGGGTAAATCTTTCTGTAGTATCTGAAAATGAAAGTTTCAATCATGCAACATGATCGTATGAGCTAATTCCCGTAAATAATCTTTTTATATTTATTCACGGTAATTGTTTTGAAATTTGAGCACTTCATGGTATAGAAAAAAAATCTAGATATGAGGTATCATTTTTGCAAAACAAATTTTTGTGGTTTTACCATTTTGTGCCGTATTTAACGACTTTTAGCAAATTTTTATGAAAATTAGGTAGGTACCTACCTAAATGTTTTAGCTCAACTCCATAGGTACTTAAAATTTTCATGTTCTAGTTCATTGTTGACAAACTTTTGCTGAAAAAAAAGAAAAGATTTTTGCCAAAAAAGCGAAATCTGTAAGAAATGAATAAAAAAATGTTGAAATCGAATTTTTCGAAAAATTTCTTCAATGAATCCGTTTTGAGGCATTCTTATAAATCCTAGGAATTACTGCTTTTTCAAAAGTAAGATGATAGGTATTTATGTTACCGGAAAATTATGAAATCCAGGCATTGTATGCAATGACAAGGCAATGTACACGATGCCTAGGCAGTGTATATAATGCCTATCATTGATTCAGTCAAAGTATAAATACTCATCATTCTGACCTATATGTCCAAACTAATCTGAATTTTTACTAAGGGATTGACTACTTGATGTTATGTATTTTTGAGATGCGAGCTTGCGAGCATCCAGACCACCAAACTATACATACTATACATAGACAGATGTAGGTCAGAATGATGAGTATAGTTTGGTGGTCGGAATGCTCGCAAGCTCGCATCTCAAAAATACATAGGTAACATCAAGTAGTCAATCCCTTAGTAAAAATTCAGATATGTTGGACATATAGGTCAGAATGATGAGTATTTATACTTTGACTAAATCAATGGTAGGCATTATATACACTGCCTAGGCATTGTGTACATTGCCTAGCCATTGTATACAATGCCTGCATTTCATACTTTGCCGGTGACATATATATATATATATATATATATATATATATATATATATATATATATATATATATGTTTAATTTTTCAGAAGTATTGTATTAAGTATATTAGGATTGAGATAAAAATTCCATTCTTGCGTTAAAAAATCAAGCTTTCCAAACGAAAGGATGCGTTCGTTGGCCAGCACTTTTTGATCACATTAAAATAGTCAAATTTCAAAAAATGTGCTCGAAAAATCACAAAACATGTTGAAACAGCTAAAAATTGTTGAATTTATCTGTTTTAGCAGAATTTTAGTCAAAATAAATTTATCAACAATGACCTAGAACAATAAAAATTGTAAGCACAAAATTATGGTGAAATACATGGGTACCTATCTACTTGAATTTCATTGTGTGCTAAAAAATCGGAAAACATGCTAGAAATCCAAAATCTGTTTTGAATTGTTGGATTCCATTTAGAAAGATTTTTTTTGTTACATAATTTGTAGTTAACAATTTCTTTGCACTCAAGGTGTTACAATCAATTCCAATCAACCATCACTTTTTCATGGCCTATTCGTCAGATCTCGCTCAAATTCGGAGGGTAGATGAGAAATGACAATTTAAAATATCAATTTCAAAACAAATCTATCATTATTGCAGCTACTGCGCATGCGCGAACCTCAAATCATTCAAACAAGCATGACTTGTACATTCCATCCGAATTCGATGAAATTTTCAGGGTTTGTACAGCTCAGGCTGCAGATGGTCCCCAATTAACTTCATCAATGTCGATGATTAATTAGCTTTTGCGGATGCGCAAACGTTACATTTACCAAACACGCATTATGATTTGCTATTTCCCCCAGCCAGGAGAACCTGCTGACCTGCTGTGGAATCTAGCGAGACACTGGTCTCGCATTGCCAAGCCTTCAAAAAGCCGACTAGCCTGAGTAGAAATTCGGCCCAACATTGGCCTCTTTCCGACCACACACTGTCGGCTCAAACTTAATTTTCGTTGCACATCCTGGGAGGGGCATGCCCCCAGAGTCGCCTGATGCCAAATATGTAACGGCAGATCGATTCTACGTAAGCTAAAACAAGACATCACACCGCATGTCAGACTTTGCTCATTTTATTGTCTCTTCTCACCTGATTTTTTTACTGTCCCACTTCTACGAAATCATCTTTGCCAATTTTGATGAAATTCGAAACATAGTCTATACATATGAACCAATGAAGTGACGTGTGGTATTTTGGAGCCGCATCTACCAAGTGGTGGGGGGTTGTAACTGAGGGGTAAGTATGAAATAATCTCTCCCGTTCATCCAAGAAAGTTGAAATTCGGTAGCGAGACTCTGGGAAATCGAGATACGAATAAACTCAGAGGTTCTTTATATTTCCTGATTAGCTGAGTGAGCTAAATTCTCTCCTATTCGCCCTAGGAATGTGAAATTTGATTCCTGGGACAAACTGAGGGGCTCTTTCCTGATCAGCTTAGTGAATACCTCCCACCACCTCTATTTCCTATCTCCTTTCTCACTCCTGTTCACCCTAAAAAATTTAAATTTCACAGGAAGATTCTCTCGGACAATAAAAGCCGAATGAAATGACCGACTCCATCCTGAACATTTCAATCTTTTCCTCCTAGAAAACCGAAAATATGAAATATCCCCTCAAAAAGACGCTCCACCGTACAAATGGTGCCAAGCCACAAGACACTTCATACCATCCAGTTTGGGACGGATTGCCATCTCCTAGTGCAGCGCATTCATTCCCTCACTCTTGGGAGTGAGACGCTTCTTCAACGGCTTGGCCGATTTCCGCCAATTACACAATTAACATCATTACTGTTCCCCAAATGTAGTGGGGGGGATATCTTCTTCAAACGAACTTCCTTGATTTTCATTTCATTTCATCTAAGGACCAGAACCTAAGATCTCTGCATTACCTACTGTTGCAGAGCTCAAGCTTTATCACGAAACCAGTACAAAGTACCTGTGTAACACTGTTTCATCCCTTTCTAATCCCATTTTGTAAAACTACTTCCATTCCTTTGTGAGTTTCATTATCTTGAAATTGTATCATGCCATGACATTTGCATCAAGTATACTTCTTACTAAAGCAGAGCTAAAATGGAAGAGCACTGTAAAAATCCACAGTAGTAACATTAAAGGGTTCAAATCTCCATTTATTAAATGAATGAGATACATAATTATTCAACACTAGCTGGTTCACCCGTGCATTGCACCGGTTGACTTGAATATCCGCAAGCCCCCTTCACCAATCACATTTTGGGACACCCCTTTGGATCTGATTCAAAAAAGTCTTTACTTAAAAGTACCTACTTATAAATTACCTATTAGGACCAAACTGCTGAGATCAGCACCCCACTCACTCTCCACAAACACCCCTCGAATTTCAGATTAAAAATATTCTTCAAAGTTAACCGAAAAGAACGTTCAGACAAATCCAATTTCATTCGTCCAAACATCAGATCACCAGTTCGTTTGGTGATGACCAAATTATTACATTTAACCACCCTCCTCCATTGTAGTGGATTTAAATATGTTTTACTTGGTGTAGGTAGACCAAGTGGGACATTTATATTCTGATTATGCGGGTTAGTCCCTGGGTTATTCCTGTAAGGAATGTGAGCGAAACCGTCAAGGTCAGCTTGCTTGGCGGGATGAACTGAGAGATAGTTCGTGTCGCAGCCGCGTGGAGCACTGGGCTCGCATAGTGGGTGCTGGGTTCGATCAGTTTGGTACTGAGCCGTTTTGTAATATTCCGGCCTAAGATTTATATCTGTAGGAGGAATATGTTGAGCTTGGTTGAGGTACTGAAAAGTATCCTTTGTTTTTTGTACATTTGGAGTGTATTTGACACTCGGATCGGCCGGGTAGCCTTGTGTCGAATATCGTGGATATTCGGAAATCTTTGTCGAATCATAATGATTGACTTCAGAGCGGGTCTGAAAGGTATCCTCGAACTTTTGTATAGGTGAGGCTTGATCTAACGTTTCCTTCGTGAATACGTTAGGTGAGAAGGCGATCTCGTCGCGAGGATCGAGCCTTGAGCCGTCGCTAGGAACAGCGGACTGGCCGGGCAGCGGGTAGGTAGCGCTGCGTGGGCTAAGAGGCCCGGCCGCGCCGTGTTCTACCTCCCCTTGCATGAGGAAATAGGACGGCCGACGTTCCATCGAAATATCCGAGTTATTAGCTCGTTTTCGATGCCTCTATGTATAGAAATAGAGGGTTTAGAAGGTGGACTCGCTTGACAGAGCTTCTTTCCTTTGCTCGTATGTCAGGGTCCTACCTTGTAGTCTTGAAAAAGACTTCCTTGGACGGTAAATTAGAGCGTATGAGCTGAGTAATTTACCGGCGTGCCCACAGCGGTCGGTGACGAGCCTAGTGCTACGAAACCCGGGCGACACGACTAGGAACGTCCCAGCGGGCGTACGATCTAATGAGAATATCAATAGATGTACCGGGTGGCGTCCTGACAGATGAACTACGTTGGGCAATGAGCAGGATGAATAATCACTGGACTCGTAGATGCCAATGCGAGATCTGTGTGGAGAGAAGGTAGGCCTTGTAGAAAGCAGTAGGAAGCCGTTCTTGAGATGAACTCGGGAGCAGAAGGTTCGTCAGCGTAGAGCGTGTAGAAATCTTCGTACTTCGAGGTGTAGTCGTCGAGAGCGGAGAGTAGAATGAATTCGGAGGGCTCCGAGCGGGGTAATTATAGGGAGGTGGCCGCCTCCTGCCGCCTCCTGATTGGTCCGCTTAATTTCGTTAATTCGACTGTGTAATCTCATTGGCTCGCACATTGTTTTCTCAGTATCTGCGAGTATGATAGCTGAGCTGGTCCTCCGGGGTGGTTTCCCCACGTCCGTCGCTGCGACGGGGTCCCCGGGGGTGGCTTACGAGCGTCCGTCGCGGAGCCGACGACCTTGAGTTTAGACGGGGACCTCGGGTGCTTTCTCTGCGTCCGTTGTTCAGACGGGGTCCCCGGGGTGGCTGCTGGACCAGAGGTGGTTGCTTGCCGCCTCTTGGTTGGTTCGCCTATTGTCTCTCGTGTAATCAGTGTTTCTGATTGGCGAGTAGGCTTGTTTGAATTGTCCTTGCTAGTTTTAGAGGACGTTTGATTTTCTGTTTGAGTTTTCTCGTTCAAGGCGACTTGGTTCGAGATACTTGTCGCATCTCTCTCGCCCAGTAAGTGTCTAGGGAGGTCGCCTTGTATGTTATTAGTTAATATTTCACTTTTGAGAGAGAAATTCGTATTTTCTCTCTGGTGAAATATTTTGTTTGACGGAGTTGTAACTCGACGTCTTATAAATATTTTTGTGTTGTGTCTACCTCTTTTTGGTAGCCCTGAAAAGGGCTGTTGAAAAGAGGGGGTGGTTTTCACCACAGGCGCCCCCCCAAGACGTCGTGTTATTAACGACGACGCCGGTTGGGGAGAACTGGGAGGTCCACACGGAATTCTCCGTATGAAACCCTCACCAGTTGGGGCGGAGGCGGAGGTGCAGGCCTCGCGTCCCGCGCCTGGGGTGCGCCCCGGCCTCGCCGGTTTCGACGAGCGCCGCGGGGCGGCCGTGGCCGGCCCGAGCTTTGCCGACGGGAGCCAAACCCGCGAGGGCTTGGCCCGCGGCCGCGGCTGGGCTGTTGCGGAGGTGCTCGTTCCGGCTCCGTCCACCCCGCTGCGCTCATCTCGTCCCACCGAGGCACGGGCACGTCGCCCGAGCTGATCCACTTTCGTGGACCCGTGGGGAGCTGGTGAGCGGGTGGAGCCCTGGGCAGCTGCGGAGCGGGTGTAGCGGTCGTCGCGTATGCGGCCGGTGTTTTCCACACCACCTCCTTCGAAGCGCTGGCGTCCGTCGGTGCCTTCTTTTCTGGCGAAGGCGGTAGCGGGCTGATGGTTGCCGGAATTTCCTCGGCTAGGAGGAGATTCTCCACTTCTTCCGTGATCATCTGTTCTGTAGGAGTGGAAGCTGCCATGGTCAAAGTTGGTATGAGCTCCTGGCGTGGGGTGTTCCATATTTATATCTCCCACTGTTCCTACCCGAGAAAAGTGGGCGTGGCCTGCTTCGAGTGCAGTCACCCACTTCTCGTCGAATTTGGTAGAGGGGACGCGCCCTCTGGCGGATTTTCGGGGAGTTTTCTCCTTATTTTCTGCCTGATTTTGGTTTCGTGACACAGCTTCGTCCGAGTTTAGAGTGTAAGCCGGTTTTATTTGTTGTTTGGGAACTTTTTTTGTGTGTTCGCCAATTTGTACTGTAACCGAAAACTTATCTCTCTTAATAACCTTGAATGGTCCCGTGTAAGGACATTGCAGGGAGGAGAGCTGTGTGGGCACTCTGATATAGACATGTGTACATGTATCCAAGTTTTTGGGCATGTTGACGGCATACTTCGTATTATTATGTTTAATATGTGTAGGCCGGAAGAAGAGAGGCTCAGAAAGGTTTGTAGAAGTTACGAAAATGTCTCCTGGGAGTGGTACGTCAATTCCGTAAACTTTTTGGAACGGTGTAGTTTCCGTTGCTGGGTCTACTGCCGTACGCATGGCGAGTAGAACTTTTGGAAGTGCGTCGAGCCAATTTTCGTTTTGTGCTTTGAGAGCCTCTTTCAAAGATCTATTTCTGCGTTCTACCATTCCGTTTGTTGACGGTTTGTATGGTAACGTGTGAGTATGTTTTACTCCGAGACGTTCCATAATGGAATTAAATAGATCTGATTCGAATTGTGTGCCTTGATCACTTGTGATGTATTTAGGTACGCCCTTTGAAGCTACCCAAATATTGATAAAGGCGTTTGTGATCGTGGCTGTTTCGATGTTGTTAAGAGGGACTGCCTCTAGCCAACCCGTTGCTCTATCGACCATCATTAGAATGTAACGTTTCCCTCCTTTAGCTAAAGGTAAGGGTCCGGTAATATCAACGTGTACATGTGAAAATTTGTTAGCCGTTTCAAATTCGGAGTAAGGGAGCTTCACGGAGCGAGTGATTTTTGCTCGTTGGCAAGTTTCGCACGCTCGGACCCAGTTGGAGACATCTGCACGGAGTCCGTGCCAAAAATATCTTTGTTTAACTTTATACACTGTAGAGTGTATACCTGGGTGTCCCAAATTGTGAATTTGGCTGATTATTTCTTGCCTTATTTCGTTTGGAATATAAGGTCTTGGGTGTCCTAGGTCTAGGTTACACCAAATTTCTCCTTGAGGGAATTCAACTTGTGTGAGTTTCAATTTGTCCTCTGCGTTAGGGGGAGAACGAATTTGTGCATTTGAAATGTGCAGTAGAAGATTGCACTCTATTGCAGCCGTAATTTGCGAAATTTCGGCTATGGGTGGACCCTCGTCAGTTTGGGTTGAAATCGATTTTGTTTGAATTTCAACTGGATCGAAGGGTCTGGAGAGTGCGTCGGCGACGACGTTGTTCTCTCCGGGTATATGACGAATGTCACTCGTCATTTGAGAGATGTATGTTAGCCATCTTAATCTCATTTTAGAAAAATGTGCATTTTTCTTAAGCATCGTGCCTAGCAGAGGCTTGTGATCTGAACAAATATGAAAAGATCGGCCGTCCAAGTCATTGTGCCAATGAATGCAAGCTTGGTAAACGGCGAACATCTCTTTGTCGAATGATGCTTTATTCTTCCATTGTTCCGGAATTTCTTTACTGAAAAATCCCAATGGTTGGTAAGATTTCGAGCCGTGTTTGTCTGTAATTTCCTGCTCCAGTGCCGCTCCGATGTGTGTGTCGGATGCGTCGCAGACTAATCTCCACTCTGCTGTAGGGTGTGGATGAGCGATATTATGCAATGTAGCTTTAATCATTGCTTGTTTTAAGCTGTTGAAAGCTTTTTCTCTCTCTGATGTCCATTCGATAGGTGTTTTGTCATTTTTTTTGTTTGACTGAATGGAGTCATACAGAGGTTGTGCCGTGTGAGCGAATTTACTTGAGCAAGCTCGGTAGAAACCACACATACCTAGGAATCTGCGTAGACTTCGTACGTCTATTGGCCTAGGAAATTGTTCTATGGCTTCTATTTTATCTCGTTTAGGAATTATCCCTTCTTTCGAGATAGTGAAACCTAGGAAATCGACGGTAGGTTTTGAAAAAATGCATTTATCAAAACCTACTCGAAGTCCGTGTTCCCCTAGCTTGTCAAAAATTTGTTTGAGGTGGTTCATGTGTTCTTTATAATTTTTAGAAGCCACCAGGATGTCATCTAGGTATACAAATGCGAAATCAAATTTTCGCATGATGCTGTCCATGTATCTTTGCCATGTTTGAGCCGCTCCGGCCAAACCCATGCTCATTTTCTTAAACTCATAAAGACCGAAAGGTGTAATAATTGCAGTTTTATGAGCGTCATCTGGGTGCATCGGAATATGGTAATATGCCGATTTTAAATCTATTGTCGAATAGATTCGTGTATCATGTAAATTCGCTTGGAAAGAGCGAATGTGAGGAGGAGGGTAGGCGTCTTTCTTCGTTTTCGCGTTCAGGAAACGGTAGTCGCCGGTGATTCTCCATGACCCGTCTTTTTTTGGCACACAGTGTAACGGGGATGCCCATTCGGAATCTGATGGTGCAATTATGCCTTCGGAAAGCATTTTGTCAAAAGTACTTTTGACTTGAGCCCGTTTTTCGCCCGCCATGGGTCTTGCTCGGAAGTGTACTGGTGTTCCTTCCGTGGTTATACGGTGGTAAACCCCGTTGTTTTTCCACTTTCCTTGAAGTTTGCTCATTTTATCATTGTATTTTTCAATGATAGAGCGAATGTTTTCGTCCTCCGTGATTTGCACGTCCTCTGGTTGAGGGCTGTTGTCACGATGAGGGATAGTAGCTGCTATTTGTTCGTCAGTGAATTTTTTGTTCATGACTGCAGCTATTTTTTGATCGGCATAGCTTTTTATTTTATCTTTATAAATGTATTTGTGTTTGACCCGTATTCCGATATCCCAAGACTCGAGGAATGGTATACCGAGGATCGCTAGATCAACTTTCGTGATCATAAAATCGGTGGTCATGTCTCCGAGGCCGATGTTAATTGTCGTGTCAGCCCGCCCTAGTGTGTCTATAGGGGCTCCGTTAGCTGCTGTGAGCTTTACGTTGGACTTACGAATTTTTAAGCCCAATTTTTTGGTGACATTGTGGGGCAGAATGTTCACTTCTGCTCCCGTGTCGATGAGAAATTCAGTGCCATTTAGTTTGCACTTGAAAAAAAGCCTTTTATACTCAGTAGACTGCCGGTGTATAGGCTCAGATACACTGGCAGTTATTCGTTTTCCGAACTCTCTACGTCGGAGGTTGGAACGGTACTTTCTTGTACCGATCTCTGAGTATTTTCGTTTGAAACCCAGGTTTTAGGCTGGCTTATAGTCGCTGCCTTTTTGCTAGTTTTGGAAGCAGTGTTTGCCTTCCAAGTGCAGTGTTCTGGGTCTGCACATTTGCGAGTTTCGCTACCGAAACGTGCGTGGTTTCGACAGACATAGGCCGTCGGTTTGTGAGGCCTACTCTCTACTGGTTGGGGTTTGAACTCAGCTTGTTGTGAGAGGGCCTTTTTGAAACCAGTTTTCATGGGTTTCGGAGTAGATTCTACTCCTCGTATGTTGAGAGAGGTATTCTCTGTTTTGTACGCGTGTAGCGTATCAGCTAGGTCGAGCCGGGCGGTCGTGGTAGGCTGAGCTGCGACCATACCTCGTGCTTCGATAGGTAGAGTTTCGATCCACTTTTGAGTGATCAGAGCCTCTGAGAAGTACCCAACAGCTTTAGAGTACATTTCGTGGTACTTGGTGCTGGGTTTTTTGGCGAGAGATGCGGGGTCCTCGAGTGCGAGGAGCCTGTCCTGTAAGGACAACCCGTATTCTCGCTGTAGGCGCTGTTTGGCCTCTTCATAAGGTGCGTGGGGTGCCGTGAGGTAAGCTGAGTCGATAGCTTCCCTCATTTCTTCTGGTACCCACTTGTATATAGCTGAGAAGCATTCGTTCTGCGTTCTCAGGTGTTTTCGCACGCAGTATTGATCGAACTCGGCGAGTGCACGATCGATATTCTTCTTTTGGAAGATTGGTTTTTGATAATCTCCCATCTCCTCTAAAAGTGCTCGAAAGCCACTTTGTGTAGAGGGTTGTTGAGTGAGATGTGGGGCGTAGAGGCCCGGCGGGGGTCGCACGCCCGCAGTGGTTCCCTGAAATCCACTAGCTTCATAAGAGGGAACGAAATGCTCCGTGTTAAGCCTGTTCAAAGGCGGGGTCACCATTTGTAGTGGATTTAAATATGTTTTACTTGGTGTAGGTAGACCAAGTGGGACATTTATATTCTGATTATGCGGGTTAGTCCCTGGGTTATTCCTGTAAGGAATGTGAGCGAAACCGTCAAGGTCAGCTTGCTTGGCGGGATGAACTGAGAGATAGTTCGTGTCGCAGCCGCGTGGAGCACTGGGCTCGCATAGTGGGTGCTGGGTTCGATCAGTTTGGTACTGAGCCGTTTTGTAATATTCCGGCCTAAGATTTATATCTGTAGGAGGAATATGTTGAGCTTGGTTGAGGTACTGAAAAGTATCCTTTGTTTTTTGTACATTTGGAGTGTATTTGACACTCGGATCGGCCGGGTAGCCTTGTGTCGAATATCGTGGATATTCGGAAATCTTTGTCGAATCATAATGATTGACTTCAGAGCGGGTCTGAAAGGTATCCTCGAACTTTTGTATAGGTGAGGCTTGATCTAACGTTTCCTTCGTGAATACGTTAGGTGAGAAGGCGATCTCGTCGCGAGGATCGAGCCTTGAGCCGTCGCTAGGAACGGCGGACTGGCCGGGCAGCGGGTAGGTAGCGCTGCGTGGGCTAAGAGGCCCGGCCGCGCCGTGTTCTACCTCCCCTTGCATGAGGAAATAGGACGGCCGACGTTCCATCGAAATATCCGAGTTATTAGCTCGTTTTCGATGCCTCTATGTATAGAAATAGAGGGTTTAGAAGGTGGACTCGCTTGACAGAGCTTCTTTCCTTTGCTCGTATGTCAGGGTCCTACCTTGTAGTCTTGAAAAAGACTTCCTTGGACGGTAAATTAGAGCGTATGAGCTGAGTAATTTACCGGCGTGCCCACAGCGGTCGGTGACGAGCCTAGTGCTACGAAACCCGGGCGACACGACTAGGAACGTCCCAGCGGGCGTACGATCTAAAGAGAATATCAATAGATGTACCGGGTGGCGTCCTGACAGATGAACTACGTTGGGCAATGAGCAGGATGAATAATCACTGGACTCGTAGATGCCAATGCGAGATCTGTGTGGAGAGAAGGTAGGCCTTGTAGAAAGCAGTAGGAAGCCGTTCTTGAGATGAACTCGGGAGCAGAAGGTTCGTCAGCGTAGAGCGTGTAGAAATCTTCGTACTTCGAGGTGTAGTCGTCGAGAGCGGAGAGTAGAATGAATTCGGAGGGCTCCGAGCGGGGTAATTATAGGGAGGTGGCCGCCTCCTGCCGCCTCCTGATTGGTCCGCTTAATTTCGTTAATTCGACTGTGTAATCTCATTGGCTCGCACATTGTTTTCTCAGTATCTGCGAGTATGATAGCTGAGCTGGTCCTCCGGGGTGGTTTCCCCACGTCCGTCGCTGCGACGGGGTCCCCGGGGGTGGCTTACGAGCGTCCGTCGCGGAGCCGACGACCTTGAGTTTAGACGGGGACCTCGGGTGCTTTCTCTGCGTCCGTTGTTCAGACGGGGTCCCCGGGGTGGCTGCTGGACCAGAGGTGGTTGCTTGCCGCCTCTTGGTTGGTTCGCCTATTGTCTCTCGTGTAATCAGTGTTTCTGATTGGCGAGTAGGCTTGTTTGAATTGTCCTTGCTAGTTTTAGAGGACGTTTGATTTTCTGTTTGAGTTTTCTCGTTCAAGGCGACTTGGTTCGAGATACTTGTCGCATCTCTCTCGCCCAGTAAGTGTCTAGGGAGGTCGCCTTGTATGTTATTAGTTAATATTTCACTTTTGAGAGAGAAATTCGTATTTTCTCTCTGGTGAAATATTTTGTTTGACGGAGTTGTAACTCGACGTCTTATAAATATTTTTGTGTTGTGTCTACCTCTTTTTGGTAGCCCTGAAAAGGGCTGTTGAAAAGAGGGGGTGGTTTTCACCACAGGCGCCCCCCCAAGACGTCGTGTTACTAACGACGACGCCGGTTGGGGAGAACTGGGAGGTCCACACGGAATTCTCCGTATGAAACCCTCACCAGTTGGGGCGGAGGCGGAGGTGCAGGCCTCGCGTCCCGCGCCTGGGGTGCGCCCCGGCCTCGCCGGTTTCGACGAGCGCCGCGGGGCGGCCGTGGCCGGCCCGAGCTTTGCCGACGGGAGCCAAACCCGCGAGGGCTTGGCCCGCGGCCGCGGCTGGGCTGTTGCGGAGGTGCTCGTTCCGGCTCCGTCCACCCCGCTGCGCTCATCTCGTCCCACCGAGGCACGGGCACGTCGCCCGAGCTGATCCACTTTCGTGGACCCGTGGGGAGCTGGTGAGCGGGTGGAGCCCTGGGCAGCTGCGGAGCGGGTGTAGCGGTCGTCGCGTATGCGGCCGGTGTTTTCCACACCACCTCCTTCGAAGCGCTGGCGTCCGTCGGTGCCTTCTTTTCTGGCGAAGGCGGTAGCGGGCTGATGGTTGCCGGAATTTCCTCGGCTAGGAGGAGATTCTCCACTTCTTCTGTGATCATCTGTTCTGTAGGAGTGGAAGCTGCCATGGTCAAAGTTGGTATGAGCTCCTGGCGTGGGGTGTTCCATATTTATATCTCCCACTGTTCCTACCCGAGAAAAGTGGGCGTGGCCTGCTTCGAGTGCAGTCACCCACTTCTCGTCGAATTTGGTAGAGGGGACGCGCCCTCTGGCGGATTTTCGGGGAGTTTTCTCCTTATTTTCTGCCTGATTTTGGTTTCGTGACACAGCTTCGTCCGAGTTTAGAGTGTAAGCCGGTTTTATTTGTTGTTTGGGAACTTTTTTTGTGTGTTCGCCAATTTGTACTGTAACCGAAAACTTATCTCTCTTAATAACCTTGAATGGTCCCGTGTAAGGACATTGCAGGGAGGAGAGCTGTGTGGGCACTCTGATATAGACATGTGTACATGTATCCAAGTTTTTGGGCATGTTGACGGCATACTTCGTATTATTATGTTTAATATGTGTAGGCCGGAAGAAGAGAGGCTCAGAAAGGTTTGTAGAAGTTACGAAAATGTCTCCTGGGAGTGGTACGTCAATTCCGTAAACTTTTTGGAACGGTGTAGTTTCCGTTGCTGGGTCTACTGCCGTACGCATGGCGAGTAGAACTTTTGGAAGTGCGTCGAGCCAATTTTCGTTTTGTGCTTTGAGAGCCTCTTTCAAAGATCTATTTCTGCGTTCTACCATTCCGTTTGTTGACGGTTTGTATGGTAACGTGTGAGTATGTTTTACTCCGAGACGTTCCATAATGGAATTAAATAGATCTGATTCGAATTGTGTGCCTTGATCACTTGTGATGTATTTAGGTACGCCCTTTGAAGCTACCCAAATATTGATAAAGGCGTTTGTGATCGTGGCTGTTTCGATGTTGTTAAGAGGGACTGCCTCTAGCCAACCCGTTGCTCTATCGACCATCATTAGAATGTAACGTTTCCCTCCTTTAGCTAAAGGTAAGGGTCCGGTAATATCAACGTGTACATGTGAAAATTTGTTAGCCGTTTCAAATTCGGAGTAAGGGAGCTTCACGGAGCGAGTGATTTTTGCTCGTTGGCAAGTTTCGCACGCTCGGACCCAGTTGGAGACATCTGCACGGAGTCCGTGCCAAAAATATCTTTGTTTAACTTTATACACTGTAGAGTGTATACCTGGGTGTCCCAAATTGTGAATTTGGCTGATTATTTCTTGCCTTATTTCGTTTGGAATATAAGGTCTTGGGTGTCCTAGGTCTAGGTTACACCAAATTTCTCCTTGAGGGAATTCAACTTGTGTGAGTTTCAATTTGTCCTCTGCGTTAGGGGGAGAACGAATTTGTGCATTTGAAATGTGCAGTAGAAGATTGCACTCTATTGCAGCCGTAATTTGCGAAATTTCGGCTATGGGTGGACCCTCGTCAGTTTGGGTTGAAATCGATTTTGTTTGAATTTCAACTGGATCGAAGGGTCTGGAGAGTGCGTCGGCGACGACGTTGTTCTCTCCGGGTATATGACGAATGTCACTCGTCATTTGAGAGATGTATGTTAGCCATCTTAATCTCATTTTAGAAAAATGTGCATTTTTCTTAAGCATCGTGCCTAGCAGAGGCTTGTGATCTGAACAAATATGAAAAGATCGGCCGTCCAAGTCATTGTGCCAATGAATGCAAGCTTGGTAAACGGCGAACATCTCTTTGTCGAATGATGCTTTATTCTTCCATTGTTCCGGAATTTCTTTACTGAAAAATCCCAATGGTTGGTAAGATTTCGAGCCGTGTTTGTCTGTAATTTCCTGCTCCAGTGCCGCTCCGATGTGTGTGTCGGATGCGTCGCAGACTAATCTCCACTCTGCTGTAGGGTGTGGATGAGCGATATTATGCAATGTAGCTTTAATCATTGCTTGTTTTAAGCTGTTGAAAGCTTTTTCTCTCTCTGATGTCCATTCGATAGGTGTTTTGTCATTTTTTTTGTTTGACTGAATGGAGTCATACAGAGGTTGTGCCGTGTGAGCGAATTTACTTGAGCAAGCTCGGTAGAAACCACACATACCTAGGAATCTGCGTAGACTTCGTACGTCTATTGGCCTAGGAAATTGTTCTATGGCTTCTATTTTATCTCGTTTAGGAATTATCCCTTCTTTCGAGATAGTGAAACCTAGGAAATCGACGGTAGGTTTTGAAAAAATGCATTTATCAAAACCTACTCGAAGTCCGTGTTCCCCTAGCTTGTCAAAAATTTGTTTGAGGTGGTTCATGTGTTCTTTATAATTTTTAGAAGCCACCAGGATGTCATCTAGGTATACAAATGCGAAATCAAATTTTCGCATGATGCTGTCCATGTATCTTTGCCATGTTTGAGCCGCTCCGGCCAAACCCATGCTCATTTTCTTAAACTCATAAAGACCGAAAGGTGTAATAATTGCAGTTTTATGAGCGTCATCTGGGTGCATCGGAATATGGTAATATGCCGATTTTAAATCTATTGTCGAATAGATTCGTGTATCATGTAAATTCGCTTGGAAAGAGCGAATGTGAGGAGGAGGGTAGGCGTCTTTCTTCGTTTTCGCGTTCAGGAAACGGTAGTCGCCGGTGATTCTCCATGACCCGTCTTTTTTTGGCACACAGTGTAACGGGGATGCCCATTCGGAATCTGATGGTGCAATTATGCCTTCGGAAAGCATTTTGTCAAAAGTACTTTTGACTTGAGCCCGTTTTTCGCCCGCCATGGGTCTTGCTCGGAAGTGTACTGGTGTTCCTTCCGTGGTTATACGGTGGTAAACCCCGTTGTTTTTCCACTTTCCTTGAAGTTTGCTCATTTTATCATTGTATTTTTCAATGATAGAGCGAATGTTTTCGTCCTCCGTGATTTGCACGTCCTCTGGTTGAGGGCTGTTGTCACGATGAGGGATAGTAGCTGCTATTTGTTCGTCAGTGAATTTTTTGTTCATGACTGCAGCTATTTTTTGATCGGCATAGCTTTTTATTTTATCTTTATAAATGTATTTGTGTTTGACCCGTATTCCGATATCCCAAGACTCGAGGAATGGTATACCGAGGATCGCTAGATCAACTTTCGTGATCATAAAATCGGTGGTCATGTCTCCGAGGCCGATGTTAATTGTCGTGTCAGCACGCCCTAGTGTGTCTATAGGGGCTCCGTTAGCTGCTGTGAGCTTTACGTTGGACTTACGAATTTTTAAGCCCAATTTTTTGGTGACATTGTGGGGCAGAATGTTCACTTCTGCTCCCGTGTCGATGAGAAATTCAGTGCCATTTAGTTTGCACTTGAAAAAAAGCCTTTTATACTCATTAGACTGCCGGTGTATAGGCTCAGATACACTGGCAGTTATTCGTTTTCCGAACTCTCTACGTCGGAGGTTGGAACGGTACTTTCTTGTACCGATCTCTGAGTATTTTCGTTTGAAACCCAGGTTTTAGGCTGGCTTATAGTCGCTGCCTTTTTGCTAGTTTTGGAAGCAGTGTTTGCCTTCCAAGTGCAGTGTTCTGGGTCTGCACATTTGCGAGTTTCGCTACCGAAACGTGCGTGGTTTCGACAGACATAGGCCGTCGGTTTGTGAGGCCTACTCTCTACTGGTTGGGGTTTGAACTCAGCTTGTTGTGAGAGGGCCTTTTTGAAACCAGTTTTCATGGGTTTCGGAGTAGATTCTACTCCTCGTATGTTGAGAGAGGTATTCTCTGTTTTGTACGCGTGTAGCGTATCAGCTAGGTCGAGCCGGGCGGTCGTGGTAGGCTGAGCTGCGACCATACCTCGTGCTTCGATAGGTAGAGTTTCGATCCACTTTTGAGTGATCAGAGCCTCTGAGAAGTACCCAACAGCTTTAGAGTACATTTCGTGGTACTTGGTGCTGGGTTTTTTGGCGAGAGATGCGGGGTCCTCGAGTGCGAGGAGCCTGTCCTGTAAGGACAACCCGTATTCTCGCTGTAGGCGCTGTTTGGCCTCTTCATAAGGTGCGTGGGGTGCCGTGAGGTAAGCTGAGTCGATAGCTTCCCTCATTTCTTCTGGTACCCACTTGTATATAGCTGAGAAGCATTCGTTCTGCGTTCTCAGGTGTTTTCGCACGCAGTATTGATCGAACTCGGCGAGTGCACGATCGATATTCTTCTTTTGGAAGATTGGTTTTTGATAATCTCCCATCTCCTCTAAAAGTGCTCGAAAGCCACTTTGTGTAGAGGGTTGTTGAGTGAGATGTGGGGCGTAGAGGCCCGGCGGGGGTCGCACGCCCGCAGTGGTTCCCTGAAATCCACTAGCTTCATAAGAGGGAACGAAATGCTCCGTGTTAAGCCTGTTCAAAGGCGGGGTCACCATTTGTAGTGGATTTAAATATGTTTTACTTGGTGTAGGTAGACCAAGTGGGACATTTATATTCTGATTATGCGGGTTAGTCCCTGGGTTATTCCTGTAAGGAATGTGAGCGAAACCGTCAAGGTCAGCTTGCTTGGCGGGATGAACTGAGAGATAGTTCGTGTCGCAGCCGCGTGGAGCACTGGGCTCGCATAGTGGGTGCTGGGTTCGATCAGTTTGGTACTGAGCCGTTTTGTAATATTCCGGCCTAAGATTTATATCTGTAGGAGGAATATGTTGAGCTTGGTTGAGGTACTGAAAAGTATCCTTTGTTTTTTGTACATTTGGAGTGTATTTGACACTCGGATCGGCCGGGTAGCCTTGTGTCGAATATCGTGGATATTCGGAAATCTTTGTCGAATCATAATGATTGACTTCAGAGCGGGTCTGAAAGGTATCCTCGAACTTTTGTATAGGTGAGGCTTGATCTAACGTTTCCTTCGTGAATACGTTAGGTGAGAAGGCGATCTCGTCGCGAGGATCGAGCCTTGAGCCGTCGCTAGGAACAGCGGACTGGCCGGGCAGCGGGTAGGTAGCGCTGCGTGGGCTAAGAGGCCCGGCCGCGCCGTGTTCTACCTCCCCTTGCATGAGGAAATAGGACGGCCGACGTTCCATCGAAATATCCGAGTTATTAGCTCGTTTTCGATGCCTCTATGTATAGAAATAGAGGGTTTAGAAGGTGGACTCGCTTGACAGAGCTTCTTTCCTTTGCTCGTATGTCAGGGTCCTACCTTGTAGTCTTGAAAAAGACTTCCTTGGACGGTAAATTAGAGCGTATGAGCTGAGTAATTTACCGGCGTGCCCACAGCGGTCGGTGACGAGCCTAGTGCTACGAAACCCGGGCGACACGACTAGGAACGTCCCAGCGGGCGTACGATCTAAAGAGAATATCAATAGATGTACCGGGTGGCGTCCTGACAGATGAACTACGTTGGGCAATGAGCAGGATGAATAATCACTGGACTCGTAGATGCCAATGCGAGATCTGTGTGGAGAGAAGGTAGGCCTTGTAGAAAGCAGTAGGAAGCCGTTCTTGAGATGAACTCGGGAGCAGAAGGTTCGTCAGCGTAGAGCGTGTAGAAATCTTCGTACTTCGAGGTGTAGTCGTCGAGAGCGGAGAGTAGAATGAATTCGGAGGGCTCCGAGCGGGGTAATTATAGGGAGGTGGCCGCCTCCTGCCGCCTCCTGATTGGTCCGCTTAATTTCGTTAATTCGACTGTGTAATCTCATTGGCTCGCACATTGTTTTCTCAGTATCTGCGAGTATGATAGCTGAGCTGGTCCTCCGGGGTGGTTTCCCCACGTCCGTCGCTGCGACGGGGTCCCCGGGGGTGGCTTACGAGCGTCCGTCGCGGAGCCGACGACCTTGAGTTTAGACGGGGACCTCGGGTGCTTTCTCTGCGTCCGTTGTTCAGACGGGGTCCCCGGGGTGGCTGCTGGACCAGAGGTGGTTGCTTGCCGCCTCTTGGTTGGTTCGCCTATTGTCTCTCGTGTAATCAGTGTTTCTGATTGGCGAGTAGGCTTGTTTGAATTGTCCTTGCTAGTTTTAGAGGACGTTTGATTTTCTGTTTGAGTTTTCTCGTTCAAGGCGACTTGGTTCGAGATACTTGTCGCATCTCTCTCGCCCAGTAAGTGTCTAGGGAGGTCGCCTTGTATGTTATTAGTTAATATTTCACTTTTGAGAGAGAAATTCGTATTTTCTCTCTGGTGAAATATTTTGTTTGACGGAGTTGTAACTCGACGTCTTATAAATATTTTTGTGTTGTGTCTACCTCTTTTTGGTAGCCCTGAAAAGGGCTGTTGAAAAGAGGGGGTGGTTTTCACCACAGGCGCCCCCCCAAGACGTCGTGTTATTAACGACGACGCCGGCTGGGGAGAACTGGGAGGTCCACACGGAATTCTCCGTAGAAACCCTCACCAGTTGGGGCGGAGGCGGAGGTGCAGGCCTCGCGTCCCGCGCCTGGGGTGCGCCCCGGCCTCGCCGGTTTCGACGAGCGCCGCGGGGCGGCCGTGGCTGGCCCGAGCTTTGCCGACGGGAGCCAAACCCGCGAGGGCTTGGCCCGCGGCCGCGGCTGGGCTGTTGCGGAGGTGCTCGTTCCGGCTCCGTCCACCCCGCCGCGCTCATTTCGTCCCACCGAGGCACGGGCACGTCGCCCGAGCTGATCCACTTTCGTGGAGCCGTGGGGGGCTGTTGAGCGGGTGGAGCCCTGGGCAGCTGCGGAGCGGGTGTAGCCGGCGTCTTGTACGCTGCTGGTGTTTTCCACACCACCTCCCTCGGCGCACTGGCGTCCGCCGGTGTCTTCTTTTCTGGCGAAGGTGGTAGCGGGCTGATCGTTGCCGGAATTTCCTCGGCCAGGAGTAACTCTTCCACTTCTTCTGTGATCATCTTCTCGGAAGGTGTGGAGGCTGCCATGGTCGAAGTTGGTATGAGCTCCTGGCGTGGGGTGTTCCATATTTATATCTCCCACTGTTCCTACCCGAGAAAAGTGGGCGTGGCCTGCTTCGAGTGCAGTCACCCACTTCTCGTCGAATTTGGTAGAGGGGACGCGCCCTCTGGCGGATTTTCGGGGAGTTTTCTCCTTATTTTCTGCCTGATTTTGGTTTCGTGACACAGCTTCGTCTGAGTTTAGAGTGTAAGCCGGTTTTATTTGTTGTTTGGGAACTTTTTTTGTGTGTTCGCCAATTTGTACTGTAACCGAAAACTTATCTCTCTTAATAACCTTGAATGGTCCCGTGTAAGGACATTGCAGGGAGGAGAGCTGTGTGGGCACTCTGATATAGACATGTGTACATGTATCCAAGTTTTTGGGCATGTTGACGGCATACTTCGTATTATTATGTTTAATATGTGTAGGCCGGAAGAAGAGAGGCTCAGAAAGGTTTGTAGAAGTTACGAAAATGTCTCCTGGGAGTGGTACGTCAATTCCGTAAACTTTTTGGAACGGTGTAGTTTCCGTTGCTGGGTCTACTGCCGTACGCATGGCGAGTAGAACTTTTGGAAGGGCGTCGAGCCAATTTTCGTTTTGTGCTTTGAGAGCCTCTTTCAAAGATCTATTTCTGCGTTCTACCATTCCGTTTGTTGACGGTTTGTATGGTAACGTGTGAGTATGTTTTACTCCGAGACGTTCCATAATGGAATTAAATAGATCTGATTCGAATTGTGTGCCTTGATCACTTGTGATGTATTTAGGTACGCCCTTTGAAGCTACCCAAATATTGATAAAGGCGTTTGTGATCGTGGCTGTTTCGATGTTGTTAAGAGGGACTGCCTCTAGCCAACCCGTTGCTCTATCGACCATCATTAGAATGTAACGTTTCCCTCCTTTAGCTAAAGGTAAGGGTCCGGTAATATCAACGTGTACATGTGAAAATTTGTTAGCCGTTTCAAATTCGGAGTAAGGGAGCTTCACGGAGCGAGTGATTTTTGCTCGTTGGCAAGTTTCGCACGCTCGGACCCAGTTGGAGACATCTGCACGGAGTCCGTGCCAAAAATATCTTTGTTTAACTTTATACACTGTAGAGTGTATACCTGGGTGTCCCAAATTGTGAATTTGGCTGATTATTTCTTGCCTTATTTCGTTTGGAATATAAGGTCTTGGGTGTCCTAGGTCTAGGTTACACCAAATTTCTCCTTGAGGGAATTCAACTCGTGTGAGTTTCAATTTGTCCTCTGCGTTAGGAGGAGAACGAATTTGTGCATTTGAAATGTGCAGTAGAAGATTGCACTCTATTGCAGCCGTAATTTGCGAAATTTCGGCTATGGGTGGACCCTCGTCAGTTTGGGTTGAAATCGATTTTGTTTGAATTTCAACTGGATCGAAGGGTCTGGAGAGTGCGTCGGCGACGACGTTGTTCTCTCCGGGTATATGACGAATGTCACTTGTCATTTGAGAGATGTATGTTAGCCATCTTAATCTCATTTTAGAAAAATGTGCATTTTTCTTAAGCATCGTGCCTAGCAGAGGCTTGTGATCTGAACAAATATGAAAAGATCGGCCGTCCAAGTCATTGTGCCAATGAATGCAAGCTTGGTAAACGGCGAACATCTCTTTGTCGAATGATGCTTTATTCTTCCATTGTTCCGGAATTTCTTTACTGAAAAATCCCAATGGTTGGTAAGATTTCGAGCCGTGTTTGTCTGTAATTTCCTGCTCCAGTGCCGCTCCGATGTGTGTGTCGGATGCGTCGCAGACTATTCTCCACTCTGCTGTAGGGTGTGGATGAGCGATATTATGCAATGTAGCTTTAATCATTGCTTGTTTTAAGCTGTTGAAAGCTTTTTCTCTCTCTGATGTCCATTCGATAGGTGTTTTGTCATTTTTTTTGTTTGACTGAATGGAGTCATACAGAGGTTGTGCCGTGTGAGCGAATTTACTTGAGCAAGCTCGGTAGAAACCACACATACCTAGGAATCTGCGTAGACTTCGTACGTCTATTGGCCTAGGAAATTGTTCTATGGCTTCTATTTTATCTCGTTTAGGAATTATCCCTTCTTTCGAGATAGTGAAACCTAGGAAATCGACGGTAGGTTTTGAAAAAATGCATTTATCAAAACCTACTCGAAGTCCGTGTTCCCCTAGCTTGTCAAAAATTTGTTTGAGGTGGTTCATGTGTTCTTTATAATTTTTAGAAGCCACCAGGATGTCATCTAGGTATACAAATGCGAAATCAAATTTTCGCATGATGCTGTCCATGTATCTTTGCCATGTTTGAGCCGCTCCGGCCAAACCCATGCTCATTTTCTTAAACTCATAAAGACCGAAAGGTGTAATAATTGCAGTTTTATGAGCGTCATCTGGGTGCATCGGAATATGGTAATATGCCGATTTTAAATCTATTGTCGAATAGATTCGTGTATCATGTAAATTCGCTTGGAAAGAGCGAATGTGAGGAGGAGGGTAGGCGTCTTTCTTCGTTTTCGCGTTCAGGAAACGGTAGTCGCCGGTGATCCTCCATGACCCGTCTTTTTTTGGCACACAGTGTAACGGGGATGCCCATTCGGAATCTGATGGTGCAATTATGCCTTCGGAAAGCATTTTGTCAAAAGTACTTTTGACTTGAGCCCGTTTTTCGCCCGCCATGGGTCTTGCTCGGAAGTGTACTGGTGTTCCTTCCGTGGTTATACGGTGGTAAACCCCGTTGTTTTTCCACTTTCCTTGAAGTTTGCTCATTTTATCATTGTATTTTTCAATGATAGAGCGAATGTTTTCGTCCTCCGTGATTTGCACGTCCTCTGGTTGAGGGCTGTTGTCACGATGAGGGATAGTAGCTGCTATTTGTTCGTCAGTGAATTTTTTGTTCATGACTGCAGCTATTTTTTGATCGGCATAGCTTTTTATTTTATCTTTATAAATGTATTTGTGTTTGACCCGTATTCCGATATCCCAAGACTCGAGGAATGGTATACCGAGGATCGCTAGATCAACTTTCGTGATCATAAAATCGGTGGTCATGTCTCCGAGGCCGATGTTAATTGTCGTGTCAGCACGCCCTAGTGTGTCTATAGGGGCTCCGTTAGCTGCTGTGAGCTTTACGTTGGACTTACGAATTTTTAAGCCCAATTTTTTGGTGACATTGTGGGGCAGAATGTTCACTTCTGCTCCCGTGTCGATGAGAAATTCAGTGCCATTTAGTTTGCACTTGAAAAAAAGCCTTTTATACTCATTAGACTGCCGGTGTATAGGCTCAGATACACTGGCAGTTATTCGTTTTCCGAACTCTCTACGTCGGAGGTTGGAACGGTACTTTCTTGTACCGATCTCTGAGTATTTTCGTTTGAAACCCAGGTTTTAGGCTGGCTTATAGTCGCTGCCTTTTTGCTAGTTTTGGAAGCAGTGTTTGCCTTCCAAGTGCAGTGTTCTGGGTCTGCACATTTGCGAGTTTCGCTACCGAAACGTGCGTGGTTTCGACAGACATAGGCCGTCGGTTTGTGAGGCCTACTCTCTACTGGTTGGGGTTTGAACTCAGCTTGTTGTGAGAGGGCCTTTTTGAAACCAGTTTTCATGGGTTTCGGAGTAGATTCTACTCCTCGTATGTTGAGAGAGGTATTCTCTGTTTTGTACGCGTGTAGCGTATCAGCTAGGTCGAGCCGGGCGGTCGTGGTAGGCTGAGCTGCGACCATACCTCGTGCTTCGATAGGTAGAGTTTCGATCCACTTTTGAGTGATCAGAGCCTCTGAGAAGTACCCAACAGCTTTAGAGTACATTTCGTGGTACTTGGTGCTGGGTTTTTTGGCGAGAGATGCGGGGTCCTCGAGTGCGAGGAGCCTGTCCTGTAAGGACAACCCGTATTCTCGCTGTAGGCGCTGTTTGGCCTCTTCATAAGGTGCGTGGGGTGCCGTGAGGTAAGCTGAGTCGATAGCTTCCCTCATTTCTTCTGGTACCCACTTGTATATAGCTGAGAAGCATTCGTTCTGCGTTCTCAGGTGTTTTCGCACGCAGTATTGATCGAACTCGGCGAGTGCACGATCGATATTCTTCTTTTGGAAGATTGGTTTTTGATAATCTCCCATCTCCTCTAAAAGTGCTCGAAAGCCACTTTGTGTAGAGGGTTGTTGAGTGAGATGTGGGGCGTAGAGGCCCGGCGGGGGTCGCACGCCCGCAGTGGTTCCCTGAAATCCACTAGCTTCATAAGAGGGAACGAAATGCTCCGTGTTAAGCCTGTTCAAAGGCGGGGTCACCATTTGTAGTGGATTTAAATATGTTTTACTTGGTGTAGGTAGACCAAGTGGGACATTTATATTCTGATTATGCGGGTTAGTCCCTGAGGTATTCCTGTAAGGAATGTGAGCGAAATCGCCAAGGTCAGCTTGCTTGGCGGGATGAACTGAGGGATAGTTCGTGTCGCAGCCGCGTGGAGCACTGGGCTCGCATAGTGGGTGCTGGGTTCGATCAGTTTGGTACTGAGCCGTTTTGTAATATTCCGGCCTAAGATTTATATCTGTAGGAGGAATATGTTGAGCTTGGTTGAGGTACTGAAAAGTATCCTTTGTTTTTTGTACATTTGGAGTGTATTTGACACTCGGATCGGCCGGGTAGCCTTGTGTAGAATATCGTGGATATTCGGAAATCTTTGTCGAATCATAATGATTGACTTCAGAGCGGGTCTGAAAGGTATCCTCGAACTTTTGTGTAGGTGAGGCTTGATCTAACGTTTCCTTCGTGAATACGTTAGGTGAGAAGGCGATCTCGTCGCGAGGATCGAGCCTTGAGCCGTCGCTAGGAACAGCGGACTGGCCGGGCAGCGGGTAGGTAGCGCTGCGTGGGCTAAGAGGCCCGGCCGCGCCGTGTTCTACCTCCCCTTGCATGAGGAAATAGGACGGCCGACGTTCCATCGAAATATCCGAGTTTATTAGCTCGTTTTCGATACCTCTATGTATAGAAATAGAGGGTTTAGAAGGTGGACTCGCTTGACAGAGCTTCTTTCCTTTGCTCGGATGTCAGGGTCCTACCTTGTAGTCTTGAAAAAGACTTCCTTGGACGGTAAATTAGAGCGTATGAGCTGAGTAATTTACCGGCGTGCCCACAGCGGTCGGTGACGAGCCTAGTGCTACGAAACCCGGGCGACACGACTAGGAACGTCCCAGCGGGCGTACGATCTAATGAGAATATCAATAGATGTACCGGGTGGCGTCCTGACAGAAGAACTACGTTGGGCAATGAGCAGGATGAATAATCACTGGACTCGTAGATGCCAATGCGAGATCTGTGTGGAGAGAAGGTAGGCCTTGTAGAAAGCAGTAGGAAGCCGTTCTTGAGATGAACTCGGGAGCAGAAGGTTCGTCAGCGTAGAGCGTGTAGAAATCTTCGTACTTCGAGGTGTAGTCGTCGAGAGCGGAGAGTAGAATGAATTCGGAGGGCTCCGAGCGGGGTAATTATAGGGAGGTGGCCGCCTCCTGCCGCCTCCTGATTGGTCCGCTTAATTTCGTTAATTCAACTGTGTAATCTCATTGGCTCGCACATTGTTTTCTCAGTATCTGCGAGTATGATAGCTGAGCTGGTCCTCCGGGGTGGTTTCCCCACGTCCGTCGCTGCGACGGGGTCCCCGGGGGTGGCTTACGAGCGTCCGTCGCGGAGCCGACGACCTTGAGTTTAGACGGGGACCTCGGGTGTTTTCTCTGCGTCCGTTGTTCAGACGGGGTCCCCGGGGTGGCTGCTGGACCAGAGGTGGTTGCTTGCCGCCTCTTGGTTGGTTCGCCTATTGTCTCTCGTGTAATCAGTGTTTCTGATTGGCGAGTAGGCTTGTTTGAATTGTCCTTGCTAGTTTTAGAGGACGTTTGATTTTCTGTTTGAGTTTTCTCGTTCAAGGCGACTTGGTTCGAGATACTTGTCGCATCTCTCTCGCCCAGTAAGTGTCTAGGGAGGTCGCCTTGTATGTTATTAGTTAATATTTCACTTTTGAGAGAGAAATTCGTATTTTCTCTCTGGTGAAATATTTTGTTTGACGGAGTTGTAACTCGACGTCTTATAAATATTTTTGTGTTGTGTCTACCTCTTTTTGGTAGCCCTGAAAAGGGCTGTTGAAAAGAGGGGGTGGTTTTCACCACAAACATATTTACAACATATTTTAGCAATCAAGTCCCCAGTTTATACAGTCAGAATCAATTTCGGTTTGGTCAACCGAATCAATCAGTTTGGTCTATGATACCCCATCTCCCCCTCCTTCACCAAAACACCACCTTTTGGGTTAGATTGGGAAGCTTGAAGTAGTCTGCGATTCAAGTAAGAGTATTTCAAACATTTCTTACCAATCAGCCCCCCCCCCAACCCACAGTCCAAACCAGGTTCGTTAGGTAGGTACTGTATATCTGCTCCAGTTCCAATGTCGCTGTTTTTGGATTCATTGTTACTATTTCCTCATCTTCTCTCCAAAGGAACTGCTCTCAACAAACTATTTAGTTCATTCCACTCCCAACCAATTACCAATAACCCACTTCCAATACCAATTAGCAATGTAATTTTGAGTTTTGAATATATTATCAGCCCACTTTGAACAATGTTTTATTTATTAAAAATGATTTATTTTTGAAGAAAAAAATTACAAAAAATCAATCGATTCATTTTTTTTTTTTTCAATTTTAGCAAGTCTAGATTGCTGGTCAGGCGGTGCCTACTTTGCCTACCCTCCCCAGCCGCCACTGGTGAGAGAATGAATGCACTGTACTAGGAGACGGCAATCCGATTCTTGGTTTGGCCCACATTGGATTATTATCATGTATAGTGTTTTGTGGCTTGGCATCTTTTGAAACTATTCTAAACATTCAATGATCAATACATTCATATTACTGAGACGAGTAAGATATGTGCCACACCCAACTTGTCAGACGTTTAGTTCCCAGTTTTGCCTTTTCGTTTTTGAATTCGTTTAGATGAATTTTCGTCAAATTTTTGTTGTTGAGATGAATACCAGCTTCTTGTGATTAGTAACGTGATGACATTCTATTGCAGCTACCCCAAGGGGCCCACGTTTTGTCCATTGTGGTTGCCTTGTGGTTTTAACAAAAATGGTGAAGATACGCTAAAACCTTAAACATGATTTCGAAACAGTGGCCTTCGTGAAAAAGGAGACTAAATAACCGAATATCTACCTATTATACCTATGACTTATCATACATGACCTATAATTTATGTATTCATCACCTCCAAGGTTCTCACGTACCTACACCTTTACTAAGCGCCGGATCGCTGATCAAACGAACGACCCGCAATTCCATTGAGTCTGCCAGTACAGTATTTGTACGAAGACAGGCGCTACGTTCCATCACCACATCATTATCAAGTAAAAAGATGGTTGAATGTATTGATAACATCTGTATCCATTTGTCACCGTTAATGCGTGAAATTAGTAAGTACTTATTATAACTAGTAGGTATATATAATAACTATAGGTACGCATTGGACCTCCAAACTATACCTAAACATCATTCTGACTTACGTGTCCAACTAATCTGAATTTTTACTGAGGGATTGACTACTTCTTGATGATGTGTATTTTTGAGATGCAAGCTTGCGAGCATCCAGCCCATCAAACTATACATATTATAATAACCTATTATGAAGGGTGCTATCAACAATGGTTAATACTGACAAGTAATTTTATACATTAACTGAATTACACACATTAACGGTAACACTATTGGTAAACATTGACCGTTTGAGAAAAAAACAACGGATTCATTTTTCGTTCGAGCCTGTGAAATCTAAATGCCTTGACAGGTAAACCAAAAAATTCTGAAGGGGTTCATTTCTCATTTCGGTTGAAGAATGGTTAATAGTAGGTTACTAAAACAAAATTGTTGCATTAAAACAAAAAGCACTAATATAAATAATGATTAGAAAAAGCACCATAAGAAAACCTACGCGGAATCTATGGCATCTGCCAACGGTTGCATGAATCGGTCCTTGGATCGTTGCTCAGCTGCCTCCTTGATCCTCTTGGCTTTTTCCTCATCAGTCAGATCCTCGATTTTCTCGCCGGGGAGAAGTAATTCGTCCACGAACATGGCGGACTCCAGGGAATACGGTTCTGTCTCGAGTGCCTTGAGGACTGGAAGTTACGGCAGCATTGAAATCCTCCAGAATGTGGAATTGTTTAGGACTGGGTGAGGATGAAGATACACTATTTTACGCTTAGGTATGAAGACCCAGTTTTTAAATGACTGCAGGTTCCTTTTTCAGAAGTTTGAGGCTTTGGGGACTTCCTACCGAAAAAAGTTTTCCGTAATTTCTCTAGGTTGAAAAACGACTGTCTGAAAGTCAATTGAATATGTACATATATATATATCTATATATATATATATATATATATATATACCTATATATATATATTTTAATACTGCCCCTAAGTGATGCCGGCCTTGAGCCCATGAACATGATTTTCCATCCATGTTTCATAAATTTTGGTCCAGTAGTTTGAAGTATGAAGTAAGTGAATAAAGGACAATGGATTTCCAAAATAGAAAGACAAAAAAAAAAAAAAAAAATAATAATAAATAATAATTCAATAGCTGGGTACGTATATTTAAACGAAAATCAACCATATATTGGGAAGTGAGGTTACATATATTTAGTCGACGATAAAGGTTCACTTAAAAACGCCTGCCAAGTTGGGTGGGCAGTATAGCTTCCTTACACATTGTAACATGGATGAATAGAACTAGTTGAAGAACAAAGTACGGGTCGAAATATTTGATAAGTCGACGTTATAAGAAATTAAAGTTTGCGCATGCGCACAGACTGCTATTAATCCAACGGCAATGAAATTGAAATTTGTAGGGGAACGTCTAGGAGCTAAACCACACAATCCATGAAAATTTCAGAAAAATCTGTCCATTAGTCGACGTTTTTTCTATGTCGATCAATTTCAGTTTTGCGCATGCAATATAGTTATCCTCATGATATACGATATAATTCATAGAGAGGTTTTCTAGAAAATATACCTATCTACTCCCCGAGTTCGAACGAAATCGGACTAGTATATAGATGATAAGAAATCGGCGCTATAATAAATTAACGTTGGCGCATGCACACAGACTAATATTTATGTGACCGCTATGAAAGTTATAGGGGACCGTCTAGAAGCTATCCCGCACAACCCCTGAAAATTTCATCAAAATCGCTCCAATAGACTCGGAGTTTTGCCAGTGTCTAACTAAATTAGTTTCGCGCATGCACAATGTTACTACTCAACCAACCGCAATATAGTATTTACCACAGACAGACAGACAGACACGGAACCGAAATTGATCAGCAAGCTCTGGAACGCAAAAAGCAAATGGAAATTTTGATTTTGGAGGTCAAAAATTTTCTCGACTTCAATCACGAACACAAATGCTTCTCTACCATCGGTTGTGAGGAAGCATAACTACTAAAGCAATATTCTCAGGATGGAATCAACATTCATAAACAATATGTAAAGATATACCAATCTCTCATTGCCCATTAGAGTTACATTTAATTGTACGATTGCAATAATAATTCAGGTTAGCGGCATTCTACTCAATTTTCTTTCCATTTTCACCCAATTTTTCATTTAATACTTTAAGCTGAATACCTTGTATATTCTATTACTCGTATTATATCACGAGTAGGTATATCATAGCTTCGTTCTCAGCTTCGGTATCAGTGCGCGTTCTGACAGTTCTCAAACTCATCAGAAATGGGACGGAAAATCCTGGGGCATTCCGGAACTTGTGGAACCGCGTTCTGCACTGCGAACGATTTTAGAACTTGGAAGAACCTGTGTTGTTGTTTGTAACTTTTCGCCGTCGAACCTTGGCACAATTTCGTCGAAAAAATTCCAGTTTCGTGGATGTAGGCGAGATGCAACTACAACTTCAATCTCGTCCTCATCGTCTGCAAACCATGAAACTTCACTACCATCGTCGAAATTATCGCTTTCCGAACTTGACGAGTTAATAGTTGACATTTCGATGAAGGAATTCAAATGAAGAACAGGGAACAACAGAACAAAGCGAAATTTTACATAGAAAATTACAGGGAACACGCGGCAACCAAAGCCGAAGAGAGCGTATTGTTTACTTCTCGAGCTCCGAAAAATTGTGAAATGCGCATGCGTTACCTACATCCTTGCGTTCGAGTTCTGATAGTTCCGAAAAAAATTGGGGACTGTTAGAACCGTTCGGAACTGGGTTCGCAAAACACTGCGAACGCCGAACTCGGCGTTCTGGCACTGCGAACGACAAAACTAGACTGCGCTTGCCTAGAAACGTTCCGAACTGGCAGAACGCACTCTGAGAACGAAGCTCATATTAGGTATAACATACTCGTATTATATTACCATCCTGAGCAATAACCGTCCATTATAATAACTTCCAAGTGTAATCCAATAGTTTTTATCTGGCGACCATAAACTTACATTCATTGTCTTCCGGAACCAACATTTTTGGTGGGAGGATCCTCTCAGATATTCGGACAACTTCCACTAACGGCTCTTCCCAAAATACATCACGGATGATTTCATAGGCCAAACGGTCCGCAAAACTAAAGTGAATAATGTAGTTTTCTTACAATAGGGTCAATAATAGCACGTAATGTTGAGTTCATAAAAAAACATGTGCTACTGAACCACATAAATGTTATTACAGTTGAATGGATTTTTAAAATATTCATTTAGAGATTTCGTATAGTGACGTAGCTTGAATGATATTAACATAATGGATGACACTCAGAATATAGTGGTGACTACTACCGATGAAGAACATTCTTACAGTTATGGTAGGATTCAAAACCCCTTCAAGCTATTTAACTTGGATATTGCAGTTCATCTACTTATATAGCATTTGAAACGTATATGTATTATAAATAGATGCACCTGTGGTAAGAAATGACATCAATGAACTGCAGGTTGGTTGTTAAGTTTATTTTAGCGAATTTTCGTAGGAAATGAAGCTGTAGCAATGGAGAAAATGTGTGTGTGTGTGTGTGCGTGCGTGCGCGCGCGCGCGCGTGTGTGTGTGCGTGTGTGTGTGTGTCATTCCAGACGATAACTCGCCTAAGGCTTTCCAAATGAAAGGATAAGTTCGTTGGCCAGCACTTTTCGATCTCATTAAATTGGTCAACTTTCAACAAATTTGTTGAAATCACCATAAATGGCTAAAAACTGCTCATAATAATTAAATTTATATGTTTTAGAAGAGTATTGCGCAAATAAAGTTTATTAACAATAAAATAGAACATTAAAGAAATTACGTACAAAGTTATGCTGAAAAATTTAATCAAATTTCATTGAAGTTTTCTTTAAAAAACTATAAAAATTTTAAAAAAGATAAAAATCTAAAATTTTTATTTGAGTAGCAGTTTATTATTTAGAATACATTTTTTGCCATACAATTAATAGTTAACAATTTCTTTGCACTCAAAAAGCTCAAATTGTTTTGAAATTTAACATTATACAATACGATAGCTACTGCGCATGCGCCAATATGAAATCCTTGTAACAAGCTTATTTTTCACAGTTTTCATTCATCTGGATGAAATTTTCAGGGAATGTGCGGGCTAGGGGGTAGACGTCCCCCGTCAGTTTCATTGTTGCCAAATCAATACTTCACTCTGCGCAGGCGCAAACGTAAATTATATTATGCTCCATATATTCACGCTCAAGTCGTTAGATTTCGCTTAAATTTGGATGATAGTTGGAAGAAGATGACTTGATTACCTGATATCAATTTCAATACGATTGTATCATTAAAAGCTACTGCACATGCGTCATCGTGAAATACTTGTAATGACCTTAATTTTCTCAGTTTTCATCCGATTTTGATTAGTCTTGGTTGATAGTTAGTTTTGGTTGTAGATGGTCCCGTACCTATTTCATAGTTTTCAACTCATCAGTTCATTCTGTGCTTGAACAAACGTAAATTGTATTGAGTATGGTTTTTTCTTTTCTAAATGACCAATTATGGCGTTTTACTCTACTTCTTGATTTACTCTTTTCCGCTATGGAATTTTTCAAGATCATTTAAAACTTTTCTGTGCTATACATACATGAAAGATAAACGAGGAATCTATGTGCCACAACCAATTTGGCAGAATTTTTTATTTGTTCTCTTATTTTAGTATCACCAAAATTATGAAATCCATCCATAGGGTCGTCCCTGTAATGCATGCATTACATACCAATACGTTCCAACTGGCCGTAAAGGTTCGGCCAATTAAGTGTGGAGTTACGGAAGGAGGCTAGTTGCATAAGGGTCAAAGTTCCAAGACCTACAGATCAGTGGGTTAATGAGAACTGGATTACGAACACGGTGTAGCAAGGAGTAATTGTGTTTCGAAAAGCGTTCAACTATGTGATAGTAGGTTGGTTCAAAAAAGAAATAAGTTCTGGGATTTCTTGTCCCCATTGTTTTTTTGCTTCCTCGGTATGTCAGGATGACCCTCCTAAATTTTTAGCAAAAATTATTAATCCTAACCACTTTACCTGGGTCGATTTTGGCCAGTTATCGACCGCTATCGTAAACCAACCTCTAAATTGGTGCCGAGGCCGGGCATGGTGATGATTTGAAGGACGGATTTCAATTTTTTTGGGTCAATTTATGGGTTTTTGCATGCGCTGAACACGATGAACTTATTTATTTTACGCTCCGTCCACTAGTTATCCGGCAAACTGGCAGAGGGCGCTGCTAGAAGATAAGTAAAAATCGAAAATTTAACCGAAAATGCTGTCGCCTGGTTAAGAATTGTACTAGAAACATGCTATTATGGTCGGATAATATACTTTGGCATGTTCTGAACATGATCCCGTTTTTTACTATACTTTTTGGCCGATGATTGCTTCGTTTATCGGCCATAAACCTCAAATTAATTGTAGGGTAATAGACAAATTCACCCTAATTTCACCGGAAATTATGTCGCGTTGATAATTTAAGGTCCCGAAATACCTTGTGCCGATAAAATTTGGTATTTTCCAGGATACTCGGTACAAAGCCGTTGATAATTTGGCAAGGACTTGAACCGGCATTGTACTTATTCGCCAAATATAGCGGCAAAATGGAGAAAATAGCTAAAATTTTCCCATTTTTCTCTAAAATTCCTTAGTTTCCATCGGTTTTCCGGGGTCAAATTCGTAGTTCTGAATTGTCTGAACTGTGATTGGATCGTTAAATAAAAAATGATGTAATATAATTGAAAATAATGTAATATAATTTCAGTTTCACTTGCTCGAGGGACAATCTGTAATTTGGTCGATAAGCTGAAAGAATCCATGATCGTGGAACATAAAACATAACATTTTAACGATAATAACATATAATAAAAATATGCAAAAAAACGCTGCAAATTATTTCACAAAGGTTTATTATTTTTTCAATTGAGTATGATCGTAGTTTTAGTTGGCTAGCGTACGTCATAAGGCCCGTCCAGACTCCTCGGCGTGTCCTACTTCGAGTTGCCAAAACCTATACTTCTATAATTATATACGCATGTTTATATTTCTCGATTTGAGCTCCTATCTATTCAAATAGTTATTGCCTTAATAATATCATTATCTAAGTACGTACGAAAAGTCGAGAGGATATGTTATTAAATATGCGTAGGAAAAGCTTTGGTATTAACACACAAATATGACCTTGAAAAAAAAAATTCATGCCTGGAAGGAACGCCGGCGCCGTATCCACCACAAGGTGCCGCGGCGCCGGCGCCTCCTCTCACTCCACCCCCCCCCCCCCCCCCCCCCGGCTCACCTCTCCCCCCCCTCTCCACCCACCATAACCCCCTGCCAAGCGTGCCAGGCGTGCGCGCGTCGAAAAATACACTTTTTTCGCCCGTTTTTGGCCCATAGCATCTATGCGAGTAAAGCGATCGGGATGGTTAAACGTTAGGACCAACTAGACCCCAAATGGAGTCTGTGTGCGAAAGAACAGGTTTTTTAAGTCAATTCTTAGGCCTTTTATGGCCCGGACGGCGAACGGCGAACGGCGGACGGCGGACGGCGAACGGCGGACGGCGGACGGACATTTCAAATTTGGATTCTACGCACCTTGAAACGTAAAGTGACAAAGTTTGAGGGGGGGTTATAAAAATTTTTTGCTACACGATCACATAGGCTTATTATTGGAAATAATAAACCAAAATAATATAATTAACCACGATAAAATATCGAAACATAAAAAAAAAGGATTTCAAACAGTCTTCAAAGTTTCAACTATATCCCGTTTACGGCAAGTTTTAGGAAATTTTTCCTTGTGGTGTTGTACAGTTATCAATAAGGCTTGATAGTCAGGTTCTTTCTTCGTCATTTTATTGTTGTATGATTCTGCTGCGGATACCAATCGTTCTGCAACGTCGTTTGTGACATAAAATTTCTTCACGATTTCTAAACCTACATTGTAGGTTTAGCTCACTACCCCAAACTGAGGGGTCTTTAGATAAGAAACGAGTGGAATATCATTCATTCTCCATGAGAAATTTTTTCTTGCACTTAGTATCCTGGAAAATACCAAATTTTATCGGCACAAGGTATTTCGGGACCTTAAATTATCAACGCGACATAATTTCCGGTGAAATTAGGGTGAATTTGTCTATTACCCTACAGTTAATATGAGTTTTATGGCCGATAAACGAAGCAATTATCGGCGGAAAAGTATAGTAAAAAACGGGATCTTGTTCAGAACATGCCAAAGTATATTATCCGACCATAATAGCATGTTTCTAGTACAATTCTTAACCAGGCGACTGCATTTTCGGTTAAATTTTCGATATTTACTTATCTTCTAGCAGTGCCCTCTGCCAGTTTACCGGATATCTAGTGGACGGAGCGTAAAATAAATTAGTTCATCGTGTTCATCGCAAGCGAAAACCCAGAAATTGACCAACAAAATTGAAATCCGTCCTTCAAATCATCACCACGCCCGGCCTCGGCACCAATTTAGAGGTTGGTTTACGATAGCGGTCGATAACTGGCCAAAATCAACCCAAGTAAAGTGGTTAGGATTAATAATTTTTGCTAAAAATTTAGGAGGGTCATCCTGACATACCGAGGAAGCAAAAAAACAATGGGGACAAGAAATCCCAGAACTTTTTTCTTTTTTGAACCACCCTAATGTGATAGAGTATGATATGCGCCATGTGTTATTTTACGGAGACCTTCTTGCCGAAAATTGTCATTTAATAACACAAGGAAAAAACGACATGTAACAACGACATGGCGGGGTGTCCCGCTCTAGGTATAAAATACAATATTTTGGTTGAAACTAGACCAAGAATGGACCAAAACGACGCCAACATCACTTTTCTATCTCAAACACCGTTTTTGACAGAAAACCCCATATTTATCATCTTTAAATTAACTTTTGACCACATTTTCGGAATCACCGTTAAATTGACTTTGATTACACAGGATTTTAATATTTTCAACAACATTCAGACTCACTTATTACAAAACGAACGTTAAATCTCTTAGAAATGGGGAATTGGGAAAAAATAAAAAAAGTTTAGAAATTAGACACGCGATCAAAAAAGGTCGTTACAAGGACTTCACATTGGCGCGTGCGCAGTAGCTATTAATGATACATGTTGAAAATGATGGGCGGTAATCAAACCGTCTTCTCCCAAGTATCATCCAAATTTGAGCATGTCGGACGACTAGGGCGTGAGAAAATGTTGCTTGGTAGAATTTACGTTTGCGCATGTGCGAAGAGAAGTATCGAATCAGGAACAATGAAACTTTTAGGGTACCGTCTACACCCTAGCCCTCACATACCCTGAAAATGTCATCCAAATCGGATGAAAACTGTGGAGATTATGGTCGTTACAAAGATTTTCCATTGTCACATGCGCAGTAGCTATTAATGATATAATCATGTTGAAATTGATATGGGATGATCAAATTGTCCTCCCCCAGCTATAATTCAAATTTGAGCGAGATCAAACGATTAAGACGTGAGAAAATGATGCTTGGCAGAATTTGGATTGCGCATGCACAGAGTGGAGTATTGAGTCAGGAACGATGAAACTGATAGGGGACGTTCTATACCCTAGCCCGCACATTCCTTGAAAACTTCATCCATATCTTTGAAAAATTTCCTTAATAATAATAATTGAAAGCTGTTATGTGACATTCTGAAACGGTTCCTAGATTTTAAAAGTTTTCATATGTATGTATATATATATATATACATATATATATATACATGTGTCATTTGTGACAGAGTTCCCGTCATCGAGGTCCCGTCAGGGTCTCAGAGAATGCGCTGTCGTCGCCCCGTTGATGAACAACAGGCTTCACGCGTTGATACCCGTATTTTCGAGAAGCTGAGTTTGGCGTTGGATGGGCGATCCAGATCCCTGGAAAACCAATCTACTCCGAACATGGCTCATTAAAAGCTATTAGTTGGAGAGGTATCTATCTGAAGGGATACTGTCTACCTCTTCTACCTTTTTATCGAGGATTTAGGCTCCCATTGCACCTCTGGGGGGGTCCCTAGATCCCTGATACATTCCAGACGATAACTCTCCTTAGGATTGAGATAAATAATCTGTTCTTGCGCCAAAAAATCAAGCTTTCCAAATGAAAGGATGAATTTGTTGCCCAGCACTTTTTAAGTACATTAAATTGGTCAAATTTCAAAAAAATTCAAATAGTTAAATGTGTATTTTTAAGCACAATTTTAGTAGTAAAATGCACATTAACAATGAATTAGATAATTAAAAAATTGATGGACAAAATTATGCTGAAATGTACTTAATTTTCGTTAATATTGCTGAAAAACCATTTAAAAAAAAAAAAAAAAAAAAAAAAAAAAAAAAAAAAAAAAAAAAAAAAAAAAAAAAAAAAAAAACGTTAAAAAGGTAAAAATCCAAAGGTTAATACACCTCATATTTATGTACAGTAGAACCTAGAATACATTCGTAACGCAACTTTTGTGACACCTTTATACTTTTAACCTCGCTTATCGTAACATTTTGTAACGCATTTTTGGGACATATTTTATACTTTTTACACTTCATATTTATGTACAGTAGAACCTAGAATAAATTCGTACCTAATGCAAATTTTGTGACACCTTTATATTTTTAATCTTGCTTATCGTAGTCTGTCGACTACAAAACTAGCCGTTGCCAAGATGGGCGGAGAGTAATTATATTTTATGTTCTTCAGTTGTTATAATATGAATCTTAATATTGTAATATGAAGCTGATTAAAAAATGAGTCGAATATCATTGAAACACGTGTTGCTTCGTCATTTGATTCTGAATTTCGATGCTAAAGGGTTGAAATTTGTTGGCCCCCTGAGACGCGCATAACCACCTCAACCCTCGATTTCAATGATGTTACTAGGGGTCACCAAGTGCCACATGGTCACCTTGAAATTTGAGAATATGAAATTAGAAGTCCCTCATCTCGTAAATATAGCTGCGATAGTATATGCAATCAAGTAAGAAAGGACGAGCCAATTGGTCAGGGCCGATTATTGATTTGGAAAATTTGCTATATTGTTATAAAAATAATAAACCGTTTTGTCATAATTTACTGCGATTTTCTTTTGGACTGGTCTGGAATTGTGCCCCTAAGATGTGCCAAGTTGAATATTTCCTGCAGCGGTCGGGCAGCATTTTTTAATGTCTACCTCAAAAAGAATGTAGGCATTTCTTGAAGAAATATAAAACGAATTCTTATATTGGTCTACCCATTCACCATGATGGGAGTGCCGCTAAGATTGGGACTGCACAGTAAAGCTGTTGCAAAAATAGGATGGGGTGGTATAATACACGTTTTTTCATAATTACCTGCCAACTGAAAAAAGCGAAAGAGGGCGTTGAATTGTAATGAAGACAATGGTATGGGGAGACTCCTATTCGCCTTATGTGCCATCCAGAAGACTTTGCCGGCCCTTTGAAGACCGACCAGGAACAATGCGACATCGACACGCGTCGCGGTGTGCACATTGCTATCTCCTTTTGAACTTTCACCCCTCGTATGCCTCACAATCCCCCTTATATGACAACTAGCTATACATGCAGTACTCACACGTCATACAGTAGTTGAGCCATAGTCATCAGATCCTTCTCGGTTATGGGTGGTGGACCTAGGTCAAAGAATTCACCTTCTTCTTCGCTGTATTCTACTTCTTCCTCCACCAGTACTTCTATTTGAGGTCTTTCCTTTGAAGTGCTTTGTCGGCTTTTCTTCCTACCGAGTTTAGCAGGGTCTGGTGCGTCTTGTTCGCCCTTCTTTACTTCTACCTGCAAATAATACTTACTCATAGCTTCCTCCGCATACTCGGGGTGATTGGGAGCTAGTAGATAAAGGAAGGGATGTGATGAGGACTCAGATGTATCCGCGAACATTCATCTGGAGCTTGAATAGCGCTATACTATGACAGGTCCCTCCCACAACATGCACAGAGAACGAAAGGTCTCTGTACAAGGAAACATAACAGGGACGAACAATAAGCCAGACCTTGTGATGCGCGCGAAAAAGAACACTCCAAATCACCTTCCATCAATGTGCCTAGATATTTCTGCAGGCTGCTCATGGAAAATGATGTAATCCTCCATTATCTGAGTCCTATTGTAATCCAATATCCATATGGTTTTCTAAATTATAGACATCAGAAATGTACTATTTCAAAATAAAATGAAGCAATTGTAATGGCTCCAAAAATTTAAAATCGAAGTTTTCAAAAAATTTCGTAATTGTAATGTTCCTAAGTTCGTCTATTCCTTGGAGGTGTCTATCGTTTTGAACGAAAGCGTTGGGACAGACTGCACATTAGTTAGCTATGTTGCTCTTCTTATGCTGCCGTGGTGAGCAGCCTTTACGGACACAAGTGGTTTTTGTTTGTTTGAGTGTTTCTTTATTATAATAGTTTAGTTAGCAATGATATAATTCTCATTTTCGATTAATGAGATGGTGTGGGGAACGAATTGTAGAGGGAAAAAGGGTCAATAAGGTCAATAATGAGGTATCGATAAGGGGAAAATCATGTTTACCACCATGTTCTTTTGGTCTTTCGCCTCCTAGCGACGGACTTTGTTATTTCGGAGCCCTATTAGGAGAAGGGAGGCACCATTCGACCATCTAACCAAAAACGATTTCTAATTTGGTTAGGTACAGATCAATTTCCAATGACACGGAATTAGGAACTGCTTAGTTCCTATTTTGATGCCTTTGGCATTCCACGTACCGTAAACTGGGGTGAAGGCGATCAAAATTTCAAGTTTTTCTATTATTTCTTCCTATTAAATGGATACAAAAATTCTACAAAAAAATAATATATATTCCTCCACATTTCACAATTGCAATGACATAATTACATTAAATTGATCATGTTATTTACCGTTTTTTTATTTATTTAAACACTGATCGGCTTCACCCCATGGGTAAGGGTGAAGGCGATCACTCATGTTTTTACACTTGAAATTGCCTTCACCTTTCTAGAAAGTTGAAGGCGATCAGAATTAAATTTTTAAAAAAATACTTAATAAACATCCAAGGGCAGGAAAATTGGTTTGGAGGGGATTAAAGCAGATTTTAGTAGTAAGATAAATGAACATGACTCAACGTCACGAGACATCAGTTTCAGAATGGTTGAAAATAGATTTCATTTGGAATAGAAATTAGTAAGTACCTGTCATGGTAACACCTTAGAATACAGGAACTTCAATGATTAAAACATCAGTCAACATTATCAGTCTTTTCGAGTTATTACAAGCTATGAATACATCCATTAGCTAGGAAGACTTTGAACATGAGTGGTATTATTAGCAAAGCATTTTCAGAGATAATCAAACTCAGCGAACTAGAATAAGTTAAGAGAAGGAAAAACAGGAGTGTTTAAAAAAAAAAAAAAAAAAAAATTGTATACAGTAGGTAATCTATGGGCTTGGCCCTGAGGCTATGAATAGAAATAGTACTCTATGGTTAACTAGAACATAATTTAGGAATTTTAAATGTATTTTCGAGGCATGATCGCCTTCACCCCTGTAAAATGAAAAAACTCTCATTTGGTACTACATAGACAACACAGTTAGGTACTCCAAAAATTATGTTAGCAACGGTTTTCTCTTCACTTACCTTCAAAGAAAGAAAATATTTAAAAACAATTGCAGAAGTTGAACTTTTAAACTATCATTCACAGAGGTTTTTCGGTTATGAATAATCTTGCCACGAAAACGTGATTCACAAAACTGGCTGATAGGGCACTGATAAGGTTAAAAAACGCGCTAAAAACTTCATCATCGTGTTGTTAGACAATAGTGGATATGGACTGCACATTCCATGGAGCCATCAGTGATCACCCGCGAGGAGCGCTAGAGTAATTAGTGGGCAAAATCAAAATGATCGCCTTCCCCCCAGTATATCGCCTTCACCCCGGTTTACGGTATGCAGTAAGTACGGCTCACAGATTTCATTGGCGTTTTCCCGAAACGGGCTATGTAGGTAAGGGCTAAGGGCTAAGGTGGGTAAGTATGTTGTGACAGTTCCCGCGAGATCCAAGGGAATGCACTGCCGTCACTCCGATGTTTCCCAACGGGCGTCGGGCGCTTCTTCCCGTGTTTTCGAAAGCCTGCGTTTGGCGATGGATGGGTGATCCTAGAACTGGAAAACCTATCTTCTCCGAACGTAGCATATATGATATTAGTACAAGTTGTATCTCTTATGGCACTGTCACACCCCTCTCTATCTATGATTGTGGATTTAGGCCCCCATTGCACCACGGGGCGCCTATGTTCATTACAATGTTATGTACCGAAGTACATTAAAAAACATTTTCGCGTCAAGTATGGTAGCGATGTAGGTATGGTGAATAGCATGACGTCTTGGGGAATTTCCTGTAACTTGTCTACCTACTTGAATTTCCTAAAAATAAATTATCCGGATTCCCTAAGTAGGTAGGTACTAGCTTAATTTTTTTTTAACACAGTTTCTCTCATTTCCACCTAAGGCCTGAACCACTAAGTCAGCTTTTACATAATATAGTTTAAAGCAATAACTGACATAACATCTTGAGCTGTGGCATAATATCGTGGATGTTTACGTACTTTCTCTGGAGGAATGTAAGGGTAGTAAACGAAGAACGCATCTTTCTCTTGCGTTGTCAAGACTTCGCTCGGAATGGGGATGGTCTCTGATCCTTTCGTTACCATAATTTTCTCTGCTCCGAGCAGCATTTCCTCAAGTCGAGCGAAGAAGTCCTTACGAGGTAAAGAAGTTACTGGAAAACAATCTCGGGTTATAAATATTCCTAAAGCATAGATCAGGTAGATACCAATCTACTGTGCAAAAATGATATCAAAGGGGTTCTGGGGGCCTGATTGAAGAGAGACTTCTGCAGAACAATTAATTGATTTAAATTCATTTGGTGAATAGGTAGGTATCTATTTGCTTATTCGCGAAATCCGCAGTGCGATTTTGTAATTATTAGATTGTGTATGTTGTGTTTTGTGATATATATATATATAGCATTTCCCAATTGAGTTAAACTTTTTCCATTTAGGTTTAGTCCTTTTCCATTTAGGTTTAGTCCTTTTCCATTTAGGTTTAGTCCTTTTTCATTTTGGTTTAAACCTTTTCCATTTAGGTTTAGACCTTTTCCATTTAGATTTAAACCTTTTCCATTTAGATTAAACCATTTCCACTTAGATTTAAACCTTTTCCATTTGGATTTAAACCTTTTCCATTTGGATTTAAACTCAGGAAATTATCGTGGAGTTAGAGGTAAAAGTACCCAAGTCACAAATTCAACACGTGGGAAAATCAAATGGAGAATATTATGATTATTTAACTGTTGTTATTATTGGTGATCAATATCATCAAACTATGTATCCAACCTAAGAAAATAATCATATTTACCAAACTAACTTTTGAAATTTTAATTTGATTTTTGCACAATATGAATTTACCTCTTCGGTACTTTTACCTCTAACCCGACGTTATTATGCCACAACTTGAAAATTAAATCATGCAAGTGTTTTTTTATGCACAGAAATGTAATATAATATAATAATGAACAAATGTTTTTTGAACACAAGAATTTCTCATGAACGGAAGTTATAAATTAAGTTAAAACTATCCGTTTCCTTTTTTTTTTTACTTCTAGCCTAATGAAATTTTAGTAGATAGGCACTTACTTACTATGATGGGGCTAACTACTGACGTTTTGATGGAGTTTAAATCCAAATGGAAAAGGTTTAAATCCAAATGGAAAAGGTTTAAATCTAAGTGGAAATGGTTTAATCTAAATGGAAAAGGTTTAAATCTAAATGGAAAAGGTCTAAACCTAAATGGAAAAGGTTTAAACCAAAATGAAAAAGGACTAAACCTAAATGGAAAAGGACTAAACCTAAATGGAAAAGGACTAAACCTAAATGGAAAAAGTTTAACTCAATTGGGAAATGATATATATATATATATATATATATATATATATATATATATATATATATATATATATATATATATATAATGTGTGTGTGTGTGTGTATGTATGTCATTTCGGACGATAAAGCTCCTTAGGATTGAGATTAAAATTCCGTTTTGGCGCCAAAAAAATCAAGCTTTCCAAACGAAAGAACGAGTTCGTTGGCCAGCATTTTTTGAGCACGTTAAATTGGTCAGATTTCTAAAAAAGCGCCGAAGAAATCACTAAAAATATCAAAAAATGGCTAAAAATTGTTAAATTTTTTTTTTTTTAGCAGATCACTGCACAAATAAAGTTTAAAACATTCAAAAATGTATGTAAAAAAGTATGCTGAAAAATGTACTCATTAATGTATTCATGTATTCATGCACTCATTAATGTGTATTAATGTATTCATTAAAATTTGGTGGAAAAATGCTACAAAAAACCCAAAATTCAAAACCTCTATTTGAATAGGAGATCATTATTTAGAATACGTTTTTGCCATAAAATTCATAGTTAACAATTTCCTTGCACTCAAAAAGCTCAAATTTCAAAACAATTTAACATTGAACAGTACGATATTTAACAAAAATTCGCTCATACGATCATGGTACATGACTGGATCTTTTTCTAGTAGGTTTATCAACAACCACAATTGTTGATAAACTTCTTTTGAGTCACATTATAACCATGACTGGAACTCTATCAGCCCCATCCACGAACCATCGTATTCGAACTTAGGGGCCGTTTATCAATTACAGATTTACCAAGGCAAACTCTAGGTAGCTAAAGGCCTCGGACAACTTCTCGTTGACTGTTTATCAACTCACATTTACCTGCAAGATACAGCTATCTGCTTGGTATCCTTACCTGAGACTCATCTCCCTCAGTTAGCAATTTATCTGGTGGATGCCGTTTTGTAGAGAGGTTATAACGTGTAATAGTAATAATAATATAATACATATTATTATCATAATATAAAGACATAATGTACAACGATGTTAACTTGATTGATTCCGATTTTGCGGATGAGGAAATCGTTCAATTTCGAATACGAGCGAAGACCTTATACCACTTCCACGTCCGGATTATTTTAACTCGATGATGTCAATTTTCACACCTGTGTACGACTATCGAAAGAAACGACGATGTTTGTGCTGGAGTTGATTGAAGGGAAATTAGAATCCCGCAGTGAGAGAAACAATTATTTCATATTGCAGATCACAGAACTTCTCCTTACGCTCAAATTCTATGGTCTTGGTGAGTATTTGTTACCTAATAGTGTAGCATAAAATGACAATCGAGATCCCTTGGCATCAGAGATGAAACAGAAAGGTCAGGAGTGTTGTTGTTGTTGTATTGTGCTATACCTATCTACTTTTTACCCATGGACATCAAAAAGAATTAAAAATACCTGTGTCGTGAGGCTATATATACCAGTGTGTGGGGATATACCAGTGTGTGTGTGTGGCTATATACCAGTGTGTGTGGGAAAATCAGTGTTGTAGTAGTGGTACCCCTTTTTCCCACAGACGAAGTTATCTGAGCAGTTAGCTATCTGTAGGTAGCTACCTGAGGGCATAAAGTTGATTGATAAACGCCCTACCAAATTTGTTCGATAGGTTGCGGTAACCTCTAGGTTTTATACTACCGGTGCTATGAAGGTTATTTACACAATCAAATGATTTGTAGGAGGTGCACTAAACCTACCTCGCCCCCGACTTCTCATACCCACTTGACTGAATTTGTTTTACCAATTACTTGCGAGCCACCAAATCTACCAAATCGAAGTTTAGTATTAAAATTATAGACACTCACATTGAATTTGCTTGAGGATGAAGATGAACCAATTAAGCGTGTTCACTTGATTTATTTGACTCATGCCCCGTCTTTGAGCGGCTGTGAGCATCTCTTGGGTCACGTCTGCCATCCAGTATGAGTACTTGTTCCTGGAAATGTCGGAGAGTCCCAAAATCGCAGCAGCCTCTCTGAAATACAACTTTGTAATACCAAAAGTGCTCCACGAATCAATCATGTCACAACATACAGGGTGTCCCATCTAAACGGGCCCATTGAGAAATTACAGCCTTACGGTGCGAGCTATCGAAAAATTGAACTGGACCTTTTTTGTAGTATTTTAACTCAGCTTCACGATGCGGAAGTCCGATTTCTATTTTTCCATGTTTTAGGGTCTCAAATCATTGATTGAAACTTACGGTTTCCCCTTGAACCCCCTTTTTTATTGCGTTTTTCGATTTTAGGTTGAATTTGGAACAGAAAATGCCTCCTTAAAATTTTCTTTTGGGGGCTTCGTTTCTGAGTTATTCCACTTTTTGCGAAATACAGAAAATCGCCGATTACTTTTAGACATTACCAACACATTCTTATTATTTTCATCTTCAATTTTTGAGATGTTCACCACACTTTTGAAATCAGCATTAAACTATCTATCATCAGATCCCAGCGTCCATAATCAACAATCACCATCAGGGGGATGACATTACACTTGATTGAACCGCTTACGGTTTAAAAAAAGTTTTCCAAATCGCCGTTTTCAAAAAAAATGATGTACCCTCAAAATGTTCAGCCACCTGCTCCTTCTGCAGCCTCTGCTCCTTCTCCTGCAAACTGTATTCAAGGGTCAAGAAAACAACATCTTCTTGATACTAGTCGATCTTAGTCTGCACTATGATCTTTATTTTTTAAAGAACCTTACATTAGTCCAGAAGACGGCGTCTCATACGTTCTTCTAATAAATAAGTAATAGTACTGAACAATTTGAGGTTTTTTTTTTTTTTTTCTTTCCAAACGACGATTTGGAAAACTTTTTTTTAAATCGTAAGCGGTTCAAGTGTAATGTCATCCCCCTGATGGTGATTGTTGATTATGGACGCTGGGGTCTAATGATAGATAGTTTAATGCTGATTTCAAAAGTGTGGTGAACATCTCAAAAATTGAAGATAAAAATAGTAAGAAAGTGTTGGTAATTTCTAAAAGTAATCCGCAACTTTCTTTATTTCGCAAAAAGTGGAATAACTCAGAAACGAAGCCCCAAAAAGAAAATTTCAAGGAGGCATTTTCTGTTCCAAATTCAACCTAAAATTGAAAAAAAAAAAAAAAAACAATAAAAAAGAGGGGTCAAGAGTAAACCTCAAGTTTCAATCAACGATTTGAGACCCTAAAACATGGAAAAAAGAAATTGGACTTCCGCATTGTGAAGCTGAGTTAAAATACTATAAAAAAGGTCCAGTTCAATTTTTCGATTTTAGGTGATTTCCCGATGGGCCCGTTTAGATGGGACACCCTGTATAATAAATGGAGAAATATGAGTCATTCAACCGCTTGCTAAGAAAAGTGTTTACTTTCTCGAGGTGCTAAACATTTTCTGGGACTAACCGACCGAATATGCGAGAATTTATCAGAGCTAAAAACACCTCCGACAAATCACAGCAATAATTCAAACTTCTACATGGAAAAACGCTGCAAATTATTACACATAGGTTTATTATTTATCCATTAGATATCCCTTTTACGCAGATCATTGGTTTGTAATTAATAAACCCCGTATGCAATATATGATCAGAAAATGGTGCATGATGCCTCCCAAAAGGGTTAACACATTTATAGTTCCAAAACTCCAATTTCACGCTTCACACTAAAAATGTTTAAAAAAAAGTCTATATATTCATGGTAGGTAATGGTTGTGCAGATGCCCTTGCAAGGAGAGTCATTGGTGATAACTCCATTGATATGTTGTTGTTGATTGAGGATCAAATCTCCTACATGCAACATAAAGTCAATTCCATCTGGCATGAGCAATGGCAGGGTGAGGTCACTGGTTTGCGTGGTGTCCTTCAGGACTTGAGCCCGGTGGGCCCTTTTGTATAACCCTACTTCCAAGGAGGGATCGAATAGTGGTTAACTGGGTTGCCACTGGCCATACCCGTCTTACTCACAGACACCTGCTTAGTGCAGAAGCTCGAGATGTTGTGTTTGGGAGGTGTGGGGGTGATCTGTCCATTCGCCACTTTGTGGAGGTCTGCCCAGCTTTTGCGGACCTTCGAGTCCAGCATCAGCCCGATCCGATCCCTATTGTTGTACCTGAGAGACGCTAAGATTTACTACGAGCTGTGATATCTGATCTGTGATATATTTATATATGTCAAGTCATAGTTTTATTTCACTTTGCTGTTTGTATATAATAGCATGTAAATAGTTATTTCCCTATCTTACATGTAGTCTTAATTGTATTATTTTATTTTTGTGTTTTTTTTTAAATCCACTTTAGGGCTAAACAGTGGTCATAACTGTACCCCTCACTTTTCCCCCCCTCCGAGTTGCCAGTGGAGCCCACGATGGCGCTCCTTTTTAGTCAAGGATAGCAACATGGCTCCCCTTAGAATCGTGCAACTTCCAGTGTCCCTTTAGACATCTTGTTGAATGCCGCTAATGACCCTTCTGGTTGAGATGCGGCTTAAACCTTTAAAAAAAAAAAAAAAAAAAAAAAAAAAAAAAAAAAAATGTACATAGGTTACATAGGTTAGAAAAGATTATAGGTACAGAGGCCCCTCAGCTGATCAGTGCTCCTCAGTACCTCATAATTGTTTCCGAGGAGCTCCATCGAAATACCAATACCGTGAGTCGAATAGGAAAGTTAGCCTCGGAGGTTTCAAAGTTGATCCGAGTCCCTCCATACTTTGTAATTGTATTCCAGATCTCCAAAACGGAGCTACATTTTAAGTTTCAGCATCATAAGTCGATTCAAAAACAAATTAGGCACAGAGTGCTAATGTGAGTGAGAAATGTGCTAATAAATCGAAAAACTGCATAACCGGTTAAAATGTATTATACGTTTGCATTGCAGAATATTATTTAGAACATTTATTTATGTGTGCCCAATAATTACAGTTTCTGTGCACACAAAGTGCTCATATTTCAAAAGAATTTAGCATAAGGGTACCAATATTTCATCACTTGCTCTTGTAGGTATGTGTGTAATTGTTTTGCACAGTGGTATCTCGTTTCAGTACCTACCTTCTGCACCCATTAATCTTTTCCTAGTCGTACATTTTGTTTTCTCGTGACCCCAAAGTTACAGTTAGGTAGTTTGAGTCTCAACTGATGATGCTATAGCGTTCGGCTTTGCGGTACACGAGATGTTCGATTTCGAATTACGTACTTTTACGAACCTTAAAAATGGTAAGATTCTCACTTGATGGTGGCATCACTAGGTTTCCCGACGAACTCTCCGATCGGCGTGTTGTCCGGGAGGAAGAATTTGAAGTTTAAGGGGAACGAGCGGAGGATTTCGGGGCCAACGACGCCGACGGAAACCTTGTCGACTGTGGAAAAGCCCTTCTTGGGGGGCACCGCAACTCGAATCACTTCATCCGCGATGTTGATCTCCTCCACACCTGCCTCTTCCTCTTCTTCCCATTCTCCCTGCCAAAGATACATTCATATTAATGTTGTACAAGAAACGACATCATCACTGTCTACTAAAGGCTTGGCAATTCGTAGGGTTAAAGCACCTATTATTGACACGATCGGGGGACATCTCTCTTAGATTCTATGTTTTACCCATTGGTACGAGAAAATGGAACTTCCAAGTAGATATTATAAATTGTGAGTTCGTTGTGAATAGTTTGCATGTATTCAATTTCTCCGAATAACTTTGTTGATTATCACAAAGCACTTTTTTGAAATTCAGTTTTTTTAACCAAATGTTGACACAAATGCCTTCGAAATCCCAAAAGTTGACATTTTCAGTTCCTAATGCTGACACTTATTTTTAAACTAGCCGCTCCGGCTCGCTTCGCTCGCCTCCACGTCCAGCCGGGGGGCAAGCCCCTCGAACTCCCCATTAAGTTGCTCGCTTCGCTCGCAAGGTGTGGCTGTGTACATGCGATGGTCTTTTACCCCCCCATTCAGGTGTATTACAATTGAAACATGTAATGGGATGTTGCTCGCTTCGCTCGCAAACGGTAGATCCCTAAGGGTAGGTTTAACTTGTGTAGGGGATGTTGCTTGCTTCGCTCGCTCGGTATGGCTGTATATGTGTAGGAAAAATCCGATGTACGTAGGGAATGTTGCTCGCTTCGCTCACACGGCGGAGCAGGGGTTGCGTAATTTTGATGTGGCCTTTATTTTGCGCCGGAAGTGGCTGGTCATATTAAAAAAAGAATCACGAAAATAGGTCAATCCTTTCAAAGGTTATGGAGGTACCCACACACAGACACTTAACTTTATTAATGTAAGAATAAAAGAAGATATTAATGCTTCTTTTACCTGAAGTTGTCATTGTGGTAAATGGACAAAAATGCTTGTGAACATGTAGAAATATATTCTCAAAGAATATCTTAAAATAGATTAGGCTTATTAAGCCACCATTAGAAAATGGAGCGCGATACAATACCTAATGTACGGGTTACGTTGGGTTGCTTAGAAATATTCTCTCTCTATATATATTTGATTAGAAATAATATCTCTCTATATTCGCTTTGATGATTTTAATCCAAAAATCAACTTTACGATACCTTAATACAATTTCAACTTTACAAAGTTTCTCCCGATATTGACACAGGGGCCCATCGGTACACCAACACGTTTTACGGAACCTAATGTTGACACCGAACAAAACCATTTTTTCTTGAAGGCTCACCTCACAAGGAGTGACAGGTTTCGGTTTTTATCAATATCACATCACACAGACAATTTGTTACGTTGTTCATAATTAGTGGAATCGGTCAACATTAACAATTACTTCCTCTTCTTCCTAATGACGTCGATTCTGAAAATCTACATTGTCTTATTTTCTCATTTCTTGGGTTGTGTCAACATTTGGATAATGTCAACAATTGATGGTTTTACCCGAAGGGTCCCTAGAAACTCATCGAAAGGAAACATATCGAAAATCTGTACTCAACACTTTTTGATGTCCTGATGGAGTGGGACTCTAGTCAAAACTGAATGTTTGGGAAAGTCGTCAGAAATATGAAATTAATCATTAGGATATAAATTGGAATAATAAAAATTATTTTCGATGTTTCCTAATACCTGTGGAAAATGATCAAAAACTGGTAACATGAAAGTCATTGAAAGGAAAGTCATCGAATTAACCCTTCAAAGGGCCTTTACTAATCAACTACTAATCAAAACTTCAATTCATTCAACTACTAATCAATCAACTACTATACTAATCAACCCTTCAAAGGGCCCTACTTTCTTGGATTTTAATAAAAAATGACCATTTTTTAGCAAATCTTCGTAGAAGATGAAGCTATTTCAATGGCTCCAAAAATTTTAAAATCGATGTTTCCAAAAAGTTTCTTAATAGAAATCCGTTTTGAGACATTCTGAAACGAATCCTAGTGCTTAACAGCATAAAAAATTTGAGTAAATTCCATTTTGCTCCATTTTTTCACGCCCTAGTCTTTCGATCTCGCTCAAATTTGGACGATAGTTTGGGGGAAACAATTTGATCATTCAGTATAAATTCCAACATGATTGTATCATTAGTAGCTATTGCGTATGCGCTAATGTGAAATCTTTGTAATGACCTTAATTTCCACAGCTTTCATCCGATTTTGATGAAATTGTCAGCAAATGCGTTGTTTAGGTTGTAGATGGCCCCGTACCCATTTAATTGTTTTCAACTGATCAGTTCATTCTGCGCTTGCACAAACTAAATTACATTGAGTATCATTTTTTCGTTTCTTATTTGACCAATTATGACATTTCACGCTACTTCTTGATTTACTTTTTTCCGCTATGGAATTTTTCAAGATCATTTAAAACTTTTCAATGATCTATACATTCATGATAGGTAAACGAGGAAGCTATGTGCCTACTAAGACGTTTTTTTAGTTTCCACACCCATGTTAAAGCAATACCCACAATAAAATTGATTCAGATCGCCTGGATCTCGAGATAATTTTGTTGTTAGTCCAGGACCCGAAAATAGGTTATAATTTCAGGAAAAGATTTGAGATTAGATTTTGAAAATTTAGTCCATTTTGAGTGAGAAAATCTTCGTCTGTCATCTAGAATTTGGTTTAATACAAAATGGCGGCCTCATAAAAATGGCTTAATCTGCCCATTTTGAATTCTTCTCTAATAATTCCTAAACCGTACTTCTTACAGAAATTTGTATACCTACTAAAGATGTAGAGCATGAAAAACCAAAGCGATTCGACCCAAAAAACTATGAATTACCTCCCAAAATAAAGAATTTAAGTGCAACCGAAAATCGGGCTAATTTCAGGAAGGTCCTCTTTTCCCCCCATCTAGACTTTCGCTCTTCAAAATCACCAAGCGGCCCTAATATTGGTCTGATTCAGGTCTGCCAAACCTCATTTGATTCAGGGTTAAATAATTTCCAAAGTTCTTATCGAGCATATTTTAGCTGCGACCGTTCCCCATTGACTTACAGCCGACCTTATGGTATTTTAGGTCATGTGTCATTTTACGCGTAAAGTTCGAAAAAACGGTCTTTCACTTTTTACTCTCAGCTACAATATGCTAAAATAAAGTTAAAGTTGAGTGCTAAATGTTTTAGTTAGTGTTAACCCTAAATGCTAAAATAAGGCTAAAATATGCTCGATATGAACTCTGAATATTATATTTAACCCTGAATCAAATGAGGTTTGGCTGATTTTCGAAAGTCTAGACGGTGGGAAAAGAGGACCTTCCTCAAATTAGCCCGATTTTCGATTGTCCTTAATTCCCTTATTCTGGGAGATAATTCATAGTTCTTCAGTCGAGTCGCTTTGGTTTTTTATGCTCTACATCTTTGCTACGTATAAAAACTTCTTTAGGATGTACGGTTTAGGAATTATCAGAGAAAAACTTTAAAATGGGCAAATTAAACCATCATTATGAGGCCGCCATTTTGTATTCTGTGACAATCTACCGATTGTCGTGGTCAAAATTTTTGAACTTCTATAGTATGTTTCAATCTTTCGATGTAATTTTGGAACTCAGGTGAAATAAGTAGAACAAGATTTCAACCACTGAGATAATTTATTACGCTTTTCTTTATGTCGCTCCAAAAGAAAGGTAATCAGGGTTTTTTTAAATCTAGTCTGTTGGTTGATTAGTTTCTTATGTTCACTTCTTTTAAAGATGAAATAAATACCGCAGGGGAGAGAGAGGTATGCGGGATAGCAATGGATTAGGTATTAATATTAACAACGGGAGTTTATATAATATTGTTGCTTTTAACGAAAATGGAAGAGAAAGGTAGACTCACGGTTCTGAAGGTTGAACAACGAATAAAGGTGGATTCACACTCGAGGTGGATTCACACTCGCGGTAACGGGAACGTCAGATCACAGTCAGGTCAGAGTCACGTCAACGGGCTACCCATTCACACAGCCAAGTCAGATCTCGTCAGGTCAGGTCAGTCTTCCCCGCGCAGTGACGCGATGTCCGAGAGGATAAAAAATTTGTATAAAATAGCTTTGCTACTCGAGGAAGAAGATGAAACTAGACCCCGAACGGAAAATCGGAGTCTCGTATCAGTGGATAATTCACTGATACGATCATACCGTCAGCGGCGTTGCTAGACTAAAATAATAAGGGGGGAAGTATCATGAATTTCTCAACTGAACCAAAACTTTTCCTAACTCCAATAGGATGTATAGTATCACGTATAAATTATACCTCTTACCTACAGGCAATATGTATTGCATATAATATATGTACCCACTAAATACACGTAACACTAACAAAATGACCTTTTTCAAGTGAGTTTTTATATGAAAATTTGATAACATACCTATCGTTTGCAGTAATACCACAATATTCGATTTTGATTACAATAAATATTGTCACTATATGAAACTTAATTTGATAACTTAATTTAACTTGATTTATGACCAGGATAAATCTTCCAGATATTTTTAAAAGCACAAAGCGATTTGCTGATTAGTGAATCAGATATATATTTATATTTTTTGAATTGAAACAATAATTGCAATGAGAAGTAACAATAAGAAAATATACATTTATGGAAATTTTTATCTCTACACGATTAGTTTAAAAGGTTGAGTTTACTGGAAGTGGATATGCAGATTTTTCCATTTAGTCCATGCTTGTCCATATTTCCTATGTAAATATAAAAATTATTTGTCATATATTTCAAACTACTGAATGTTCTACATTGAACTACAGAGTGGATTCGGAATAGTGTGAACAATTTTTTTTTGGGTGAGTAAGACGAAAATAGAGCAATACGCCGTCAAGCCAAATTTTTTATCACTATCCGTTTTTGAGATATAACATAATTGCGAAACGCTGTGGAAATTTGAACGAAAAATGCCAGTTTCATGCAAAAAATTAAAATACTTCAAGTATTCCATGAATACCTGGTACCTACAGTTGCGAAAACCAGGATTTGATTAGAATTAGTCTTCCAAATACGTCTCTTCAAATTATGGGTTTAGCAGCGTAAATTCGTGCAGAAAGTTTTAACGTATTTAGTTCAAAGTTGATAAACTTTTTCTAAGCAATAACTTTCTAAAAATCATAAGTTTGATGATTGTTAGTCGAGAGAATCCTGACGGGAGGACACCCAGCGGAGACGAGATTTGACTGTTTGTGATTCACATTTCCCGTTCAGTCCGGGAAGGTCAACGTCAAGTCAGGTTTCGATCGCTCGCCGGGCGACCTGACGGGAAGTGACTGGACTGAGATTTGATCTTGACTGTACCGCGCCCGTGAGTGGGAATTACCCCGTAACGTTTCCACAGAAGCAATCTTGACGCGACCTGACGTGACTGTGATCTGACGTTCCCGTTACCAGAGCAAGTGGACCCATGTATGTTGGGGGTACAAACGGGCATGCCGCTCCATTGAACGGATCACCGAACCAGTTTTTGATAGCTGTTACAATTCTACCAACTTCGAGCTGGTAGACAAAGATTTTCTCACTCAGGATGGACTAAATTTTCAAAATTTAATCTCAAACCTTCCCCTGAAATCACTACTTATTTCGGGCCACGGCTCCGGGACTATTTTTGTGCAACTGGATCGCCTGCCGCCGCAGTCAATACTAAGTTGCTGCGACGGATCGTTTCGAATGTGATAGGGGTGATGCAATGTTGCATTATTAAAACGCATTCTCGGATTGAAGCCTATTCAGATGAGAACTGCTTCCCACGTTCTCAACATTAGATCCTGAGTAAGCACTTATGTGCTTCGTCGCAGAGTCGCAGTTCCGATACATGATGGATCACTAACACCCATAAGGATCTTTGAGAGCTTATTATAGGAACCCATTGCCCAATATAACCGTTCTATATCAATATAACAGCGATAGGAAAACATCGAGGTTGCCATTTATGTCACCATCGTTACCAAATCATCAATGATCATCGTTATTTAATGTCTACCTCGGACCAATCAGAAGACGGCGTTGAGAACTGTTGGGAGCTTCTTCTCGTGCCAATTAGAAGCCGCCGTTTAGTACTGTAACTTTAAATGAGAACTACACTTCTCAAGTCAAGTCGCAAGTTCTGATTGGCTCGAGAAAAACTCCCTAAAGTTCAAGAATAACTGTGGCAATCACCGTTTGTTCATTCCCAGTTTTTGCCAATAGGTATTCAAGACCTGAAAGTTCGTTCTTTCCTCCCAAGTCTGAGTAGTTCAAAAAGAGCCCTCACCACTGCTTCATATATCCTGAAACACTCAAAACTAGCCAGTGCATAACAGCCACTTTTGCAGAGGGAAAACTGAAAGTACGAGTGAAGTGGCCAAGGTTTCAAAGAGGATGCAGGTTCAAAATTAATATTGAATATCTGTCCATTCCGCCAAAACCTTCAGGGATCGTGAGTGTATGCTCGCTTCACATACTCAGTTCCATTCAGTCCTGCCTTTTGAATTATTGTTTGCTACCATTTCTCATACTGCCCAAAATTGTTTTTAGGTACCATGCAGATCAAGTTACCCAAACTTCTTCCACAGTCGTTTCTGTGACTGCTTCTGACGTCGAGGTCGTCCAATCGCCAGCGTGCATGTCCTGGACTCCGGAAAACTTTATCTCGATAAACCAACCAGTACGGACTTCCTACTTTAGAAGGTAAATGTTGATCGTCGGCTCATGAAATAGAAGGTACCTACTTACGATAAATACTTGGTAGAAACTAAACTATAGGTCTAACTATATCGTTTCTAGACATGTATAGAAAATCTCATGGTCTAACAAACCTAGTCACTGGTGAACTGTTTTATCAACTGTTACCTGGCGATATATTTTGTACACAATTGCTCCATGTCACTAAGATGCTATAATCGTAATGAAATTGAAGAACAAGCAAGATATAATAGCAAAGTGAAATAACCTGTTGACTTTAACCACCTCTCAGGCATCTCGCCGATTCACTAAAAAATCAATTTCTACACTTGCTGTGGTGAGGTAAGTACATTCCATGTGCAGCCTGATGTCAAAATTGGTGGCAGAGACAGTTCAAATATTTAGGAGGGATAGGTAAGCCTCGAAATTCAGATGCGGTCGAATCTGAAACCACCAGCATCTCATTCCAAACTATAAGGAGTATATAAAAAAGCTAGAGGGACCGTTAAACGGGAATTTATTTGAATATATTGGTCCTAATTACTCAAACTGAAAAATCATTGGAGGAGAAACAGTTTAGTTTGGTCATTCACAATTTAGTGTGGAATGTGCTTTTACTGGGACCTATTGCTAAAAAACGAGACTATCTTGCCAGACCGAAACTATGGGAAAACAGTCGCTATCTAAACCTTGTCTAGCTTACTTAGCTGCCTAAACCTAGCCTAAATTCTCTACTGTTCAACCAGAGAAGTTGAAATTTATAGAGAGCCTCTCTGGAACATTGAGGGACGAATGAAATGAAGGGCTCCATCCTGATCAGCTGAGTTAACTAAATTCTGTCCTGTTCTTACGCAGGCTTTTCCTTAATTACAAAGTTTTTTACCCGGGCGACACGTCGCCTTTGGTTCGGTTCGGATGTGAGGCTTACGGATTTATAATGTAGGTGCTTATGAAAGAATGATAAGGAATGATGATGATCAATCCTTATCCAGGATGATGACGTAAATTTTAATGAGCGTTCGAATGTAAGTGTACAGGTTTACACTACTACGGGATTTTTATACGCCTGTTCGCTGGCGGCCACACCACCAGTGCGCGGCCAATTATTAATGCATTTTTCAGCTCCCGACAATGTTTTTTGACATGGATATGTCTTTGCTCTTCCGTGATGCAAAATTTGTGTCAATTTCAGTGTTTTTCACGTACAACCCAGCCGTTGCTAGGGGAATGGAACTTCCGCAGTTTTCATCGCATATAAATCGTTAGCCACTCGTTGGAAAGAGCTTGATTTATGTGATAAATGTTCACATCTCAAGCTACCAATTTCCCCCTCCTTACGTACCTGGCTACATTCCTAAACTAAGTTGATTGGACTATAAACAATTTTAATAAGCCGGTTACAATATTCTTAACGTAAAGCAATAGCATCATTTACTCCACTCCATAGGAAACATTTTCATCCTCTTGACAACAGTCGACTGTTAACAACAACTCATTGTAGTAGCTTCTCTCCACACTTCCACAGTTATTTTCAACATTTCTATAAGTAAACCGTTGTTTTGTTGGAATTAGTCGGGATGCGGCCATGCGGCCCAGGGATTTGTTTAAAGTTAAAGGATTTGTTTACAACTCTCGAGGAAAACCGTTATGAAATCCCCAATCAAAGACATATCCATGTAACATGGTATCTGCTTGTAAAGCAGATAGTGGAACTCGTTTACGAGTTGTTTAGTTAGGTACTTGAAGTTTGAAATGAAAGACTTCCGAAGTTTTTGAAAAAGCCTCAAAACAATTTAAGAAACAAAAGGAAATTTCCAGAAATCATCGTTTCGGATTCGAATTTTTGTTCCTTTTTACTAACTAAAAAGCAGGCATCATGCAATTTTACTGCGTGTGTGCGTTTCCAAGTGAAAAAGCTTCAGAATAGGCCGGTTCGGAGCTACTTTTTTATGCGAAAAAACAGCTTTAGGACGATGACGTCAATTTTAGTGAGCGTTCGAATGCAAGTGTACAGGTTTGCACTACCATCTGGAGTCTGTGACACCGTCATCCCAGGTTGGGAATAGGTACTGAGGTTGTTTGAAGAAAAGAAAAAGTAAATTGAGAGAGCTAGAATGATGGAATGATGAATGATCTCCTGACAGAGCTGCTGCCATATTTATATGCTAGTCATCCACTGTGAGGGCTTCCCTTTCCAGGGTAGTTAAGTTACTCTAATCTACTTGGTGCGCCTCGGCCGGTTCACATCTGTTCAATTGTGAGAAACTATTTACAGATCGGGCACTACAGATCTGATTCCAGATTTTGCTGATCGGAGTTGAGCTTTTTCGCTTGCTAAGTAAAAGTCACAGCTTGAAAATTGCTTCCGTTAAGTATGACAAGTTTTAGTTAGGGTAAACGGCCCAATCACATAATCGCAGATAAAGACCAGGCAAACTCTAGGTTAATAGCGGCCACGGATAACTTCTTGTTGGCTGTTTATCAACTCACATTTACCTGCAAGATACTGCTATCTGCTTGGTATCCTTACCTGACGCGTCTCCCTCAGTTAGCGATTTATCTGGTGGATAACGTTTTGTAGAGAGGGTTATAACGGTGTAGTAGTAATAATAATATAGTATATTATAATAATATAAAGTCATAATGTACAATGAAGTTGACTTGATTGATACACAGATTTTTCGGACGAGGAAATCGTTTGATTCCTAGAATACGAACGAAGACCCTATACGATTCGTCCACGTCCGGATGATTTTAATTTACTTGATGATGTTGATTTCACACCCGTTTCCGACTATCGAAAGAAATGACGTTTGTGATGGAGTTGATTGAAGGGAAATTAGAATCCTGCAGTGACAGAAACAACTCCATATCGCCGATCTTTTCTTACTTTACGATCTTTTCTTTCTTTTCTTACGCTCAGATTCAATGGTCTTGGTGAGTAGTTGCTACCTAATAAATGTAGCATAAAATGACAATCGAGATCCCTTGGCATCAGAGATGAAACCGAAAGGACAGGACTGTTGTTGTTGTGTTGTGCTATACCTATCTACTTTTTACCCATGGACGTCACGAAGAACTAAAAATACCAGTGTTGTAAGGCTGTTTTGTGGGGAAATCATTGCTGTAGTAGTGATACCCCTTTTTCCCACAGACGAAGTTATCTGAGAAGTTAGCTATCTGCAGGTCTGTAGGCCTGAGGGCATAAAGTTGATTGGTCAACGCCCTACCAAATTTGTTCGATAGGTTGCGGTAACCTCTAGGTATCTGTCTGAGATTTATCTTGAAGTTACCGCTGTAATTGATAAACGGACCCTTAGAAAAATATAAGCTGCGTCTGGTAACTACTTGAGCACAATTGGTAGTTACTCAATATTATTTTACGTTTCTAGTTATTGACGCAATTAACTGAACATAAGGGAACAATAATTTAAATGATTAGGTGTATGGGAATATATTGCATTTATTTCCCTGTAGTTATTTCAAAGTAATAAATATCAAATTTGTTTTTAATTGGTTCTAAAATTTTGATTCAGTTTCCTAAATGAAAACTTGTTTGGGAAAACTTTTCCGGGTGGGAGGCGGAAGATAGAAAATGGGAAGAAAGACGTTATGCAGCGAGAGGTGGGGGTGCATTTGAGGGGAGGGGTGGTTTTAAGAGGGGTGGGGATTGACATTTAAGGGTGAGGGGTGGGGAGTTTTAGGAGGGGTGGACGGGGAGTTTTAAGAGGGGTGGACGGTATAACTTCATACAATGTAGCCCTAAGGAGGTGGGGCGTCGAGGAGGGAAGATTGGGGGGTGTGAGAGAATTGGGCAGACATGCACCCCCGTCTAGGGATAAGGAGGGAGGCAGGGGAGGGGGGACCTCTGTCTAGACCATATCGACCCGTCTCTCCCCTTATCACCCTCCGTCTCTTCCCGTCTTCCTCGATCCCTCCCTTTCCGCCTCCCGTCTTTGCCGCCTCCCCCCCAAACAATCTTAGGGGCCGCTCCGCCGTTCGGTTGAGGGAGCGGGCGGGAGGGAAAGAATACCACCCTTAGCACGTCCTAGATTCGGAAATAGGTCACAAGAGTTTCCCCCTCCACCACGCGTAACCTCGCCGCCTCCTCACGTAACCCCTCCGCAGCCCTAACCTCTTTCCATCCCTCGCACAACCCTCCACCCCCTCCTCACGACCTGTTGCTAAGCTACGGCCGTTTTCTTCCTTCCCCCATCGCCAGTTTTCCTTCTGTGTTCCGCCGCAAGAGAGAAGGGACGTTGATAGAAAGAGGCGGAAGACGTCCACTGTTATGTGTGTTAGTGTGTTATAAAAACCTCGTACAAGTGTGCTCGTCTGTGTGGGTCTTTTTTCTCTACACCTCCATCCTCATTTTCCCACCTCCTTTCATCATCCCCCCTCTTTTTTTCTCAAATTTTCTCTTTCTCTCTTTACTTCTTACACACACACACTCATAATTTTTGTATGTTCCACAAAAGTAATGTCCTGGTAGTAGTAACAACTCATATTCAGGACACAAAGGGGTTGGGGGAGGTTGATGTCGCGAAAATCCTTGATTACTGACTCAAACGTCTCCTTTGTTTCCTACTTCTCTAAAGAAGTCAAAAGGAGCTTCCGGTTTTGACGGCTCAGGCACTTTGACTCCATCGGCTCTTAGCTCTCAGGAAGGAAAACCTGAGAAATCACCGTTTCGCTGCGAAATTTCGAATATAAACATAATGAAGGAATTTGATGTCACGACTCTTTTAAAAGTTTATTTATTTATTCATATCAGCTGTGCGTAACAAGATTAAACAAATTCCACCAAACAACACAAAGTGGTTGAAAACAGTTCTACACTTAATTATTAACAACGCATTGCCAGGAAACAGGCCCGTATAGCTCCCGCAGGATGTATACTAGATCAGTGAAACAAAAATCGGGGACTCTTGGGGTTCTAAATTTTAAAAATCCAGGAATAGCGTACTGAAATAATTACCAGTAGACCTACTGTAATCATGAGTAGCCTATATAAAATTAGATCTTCATAACTTTTTTATTGATTCTAGCCTACTTATAAAGTACAGAAGTCTAAGACTACTTACAGAATATTAGTAAAATACAATGTACAAAATATTTAATATTATAGATTTTAAAAAGAATTCTTACCTTAGTTATGAAATTCTGCTATAGTGATTAGTGCAATTAGGCCCTCATCAGCATTTTCTATTTTTATCACAACCTACTACTAAGAATAATTTATGAAAGTCTTTAATAAGATGTATTTACAGAATATATGCAAATTTTCAATATATATATAGGTCTATTTACAAATATACACTGCAGAGAAACTGCATTGGTAGCATTTGCTTCTGTCTACGTTGCCGAGGCTTGCATCTGTCAGTATTATATAGATTCAAAAATCTCAATTGATTCTTTCGTATGTTTTGTGAATCCCGGTACTGGCATTATATTATTTTATTTGGTTACCGACGCCATAAAAATCGGTGACTTCTACATTAAAATCCGCGATTTTCGGAAATATCCGTGCCCTACTATTAAATCCGCTACTTTTCCGGAACTTTCCGGGAATCCGTGATCTGTTGACACCCAATCCCAGCACGAACCATGGAATGGTAGCACCAACACATCCGCTCATCACTCACCACCCCTGCATATCTATTTCATTGTAGACATCAGCAAACAATGAACAAAATCTAGAAGAAAAACAAATATTATTTCTGTGTTAGATAGCTGTTCTACGCACATGATCCTAGTATATAAAAAAGTCTGTCTGTCTGTTTGTCTGAGGTCGATTCAATTCCAAACGGCTTGACCGATTTTGATGCGGGTTTTCGCAATATGATCACAAAGTTCTGGATCAACATTTGGGCTACAGTAAACTCCTCCGAACCTCCTCCTTCGCCGTCGTCTCGGACTTAACGGAAGTAAGTGAAAAAACGTCTATTTCCACGAAAAATAAAGATTTACAATGTTAAATCGATTTCGGCGGTTAGGCCATCATCAGAAACAAACAATAACGTTATTGTAAATTAAAGTAAATAAATAAGTAAGTAAATAAATAAACAAACAACAAACAAGTTTTTTCACTAACTTCCCTTTTGAAATGGGTCTCCACAACTTCGGAACTGAACACATTGAATACTACAAAATAGGTGTAATAACATATACCTACCTATAAATGTTACCTATATATATATATATGTATATATATATATATATATAAATTTTCCAAAAAAAAGTTGGTAGAGAAAAGGAAATTAGAGTCTCGAAAACAAAAAAATCGAAAAACCTCGCTCTCATAGCCGTTGTTAATGTACGATTCCGACACTCATATCTAATTATTATACATAATACATAAATAATACACAGATACCTAATATACATTATTAAACCCATTTTTTCGTATACAACTATTTATTCTGCAAATCTCGGCTAATATTGGTTCCCTACCCAAGTTCAGAAGTTATTTGCATATTTCTTAAAAAAGATTTTTTTATTCGAAAAAAATTTGCAACACCTCAAAGCAGAGAAAAATATATTAATTTTTGAATTTTCGGCTTCTATATAGATATACGTTTCTTAATATATAGACTAGAATCCTAGACTAGAATATTTCAGGCGATTGAATAGGATAAATCCAAATAACTTTCGGTCTTCTTGATGATTACATATTATTTATTTGGTCATTTTCTGTCTTTACTATGGCTCATAGAATCGAAAAGTGTTACGTTACATTACCGAAAAGTGTCATTTTTGATATTCTGATGATTATCGCTTACAACAAAATCGTTGCTTGGGAACTGTATCTTAGGCATTTGTCATCGTACAAAAATCGATCGCCAGTCGTTGGAAAACTATCAATTTACCTAACTAAATTATGTAAACCAATGCACAGTGCAAGACCAACAACGTGAGGTATGAGCGTGGTTAACTGAATAATTGTTTACATGTATGTGATCCTTCACAGTTAATTTTGTAAGCATAATTGCATCCACTATTTGACTGGGAGATGAAGACAACAAAATTTGTTAATATCTTGCAATTTTGTATGCAAGATTTCCAGCATTTATCATTCTATCAAATGTTTTCTTGGATTTATTGTCATTTCTGCGAAGGGGAAGATCAAATCAGAACGAGCAAACTGTCATATTCAATCAGGAATTCGGTCTACTTTTGGAACATATGTGAGGAGTTTCAAATTGCTTTATAGAATTTCTTCATAAATCTTCTTAACTACGTTTTAAATTTTTATTAATTCTTTACCTAACATTGTAAATTGCATTGCCCTATTCTATCGAATAATGTATGTGTTTCAGCCTGGAATATGCTTTAGCCATCACCTAACTGGGCAAAAACGTGACGAAACAGTGGAATGAAAGTAGCGCGGGACAGAGGAACGAAAGTAGCTCGGGATTTAGTAATGATTTTCATTTACAACCAACCCGTTTCTAGGTAAATGTATCGCCGTCAGTTTTCATCCCACAAAAATTGTTCGCCACTCGTTGAAAATCCCTGAATTTATGCGTAAATTATATACTGCCAAATCCCCTGTAAATATAGGCGAAGCTGAGATATACCCCTGAATTAAAAGAACTGTAAACAACGTTCCAGTAAAAACCAACATCGATTTTGACATGGATATGTCTTTGCTCTGGGGGGTCAACCAAAACTTTTTCGTCAGGAAAGGTTGATGTCACGGTTTTCCTAACAAATGATTTTCACGTACAACCCAGCCGTTGCTGGGGAAATGGAACTTCCGCAGTTTTCATAGCCCAAAAATCGTTCGCCACTCGTTGGAAAGCACTTGATTTAATATGTGATAAATGTTCTCATCTCAAGCTACCAATTTGTCCCCTGGCTACATTCCTAAACTAAGTTGATTGGACTATAAACAATTTTCGTTTGGCGGAAACTAAATAGCGTCTGTATTGGAGAAATAACTTTAATAGTAGTTATAGTTTGCTTTTCGTGCCACCAAGAATAATAAAATAAATTCTTTATCCTCCATTTTGTCGCCTACAGTCCAAAATTGAAGGATTTGTTTACAACTCTTGAGGATAACCGTCATGAAATCCCCAATCAAAGACATATCCATGTAACATGGTATCTGCTTGTAAAGCAGACAGTGGAGCTCGTTTTGACATTTTCATGTCTTTGCTTTGGCACATAAACTGAAAAATCGTCACGAAAACTTGCTCACGCGATACCAATAAATAAAATAAACTCACTGTGTTGCGTATAGAACAATCAGCTGTTTTCTTTATGTCTTTGCTATGGCACATAAACTAAAAAAACGTCACGGAAAATTGCTCACGAAAATATTTTGATGATTTCCGCTTACAACCGAGTCGTTGCCAGGGAAATGGTACTTCGTCGTTTTTCATCCCACAAAATTCGTTGACCATTCGTTCGAAAGCTCTCGATTTATCCAACCATATTATGTGAACTACTGCGAAGTGCGTGGCCAACAAGCTGAGTTATGAGCAAGGTTATTTGAATAATTGTGTACACTCAGGTGATCATTCTCAATAATTGATATTGTGAACATGATTGCCACCGCTTGTTAATTTCTGATGATTTCATTGAGCTGGTGTTTCGATGATTTGATTCATAGCAGGTGATCCAAATATTGCGAGAACGGTATGATTTGTGAAGCGGTGGTTAAATCATTTTAATAGGTAATTTCTATGCTTTACACTCTAGGAAGCTGTAATTTCGTATGTAGCCTCTTTAGGACATTTACTTGACGATGCCCAGGGTCCGGATCAGATGAGTGGCTCTTGAAGCTAATTTCTATGTTTTACACTCTAGGAAGCTGTAATTTCGTATGTAGTCTCTTTAGCACATTTACGTGACGATGCCCAGGGTCCGGATCAGCTGAGTGGCTCTTACCCACGGGTGTCGGAACAATGAGTCAAAGTGGGCGGTTCCTCTTATGGCCCATTTAATTGATGTGTACGCTCCGCCGTGCAATGCACGGGTGAGATCTGCCTAGTAATAAATACAATAAGAAAACACACATGAAAATGTCCCAATGTGTTGCAGACTCGTATACAAGCATTATGTCTTTACTTTGGCACATAGAGTCGAAAAGCGTTACGTTACGTTACCGAATAGTGTCTATTTGATTCCTCTAGTTCCTGTGTTCACCTCATTAGAAAAATACACTTATTTTGATTTTCACTTACAACCAAGCCGTTGCTGGGGAAATGAAACTTCTTTATTTTTCACCGGAAAAAATCGATCTCCACTCGTTGGAAAGCTCTCGATTTATCACACATTTCTTTCGTACTTGTTCTTCTATTCATGTCGTAGTTTTATATTTATTTATGTTATAAATGGATATAGTAAACAATGCCGCTTGTTTTGTTGTCACTTGGTTGAGAAGTTAATCTTGGTTATAGTAATTGTAGACGCGCACCATAACAGAAAATTACCTACTTAGGTACTCTGTTCTAATTTCGATTAGTAAAACATTTATGTCGTAGTTTTAAATTTATTTACATTCACGAATTAGCGGGAAGGAAGCATGTTCCATGTTATAGCATTTTAGCCGAAGGCTCAAGGTGGAAAGTTACCGGAGGTCCAGGGGGGCGAAGGACCGACTTTTAGAAATAGATCTATTTTTATAATTAATTTTAATTCTTTTCAACTTATTAGCTATATGACTAGTTAAAATGTTACATTTTTGGCATTTCTTTAGAAAGGCTTTATGGTTGTTTATCTGACTCCATCGACAAAGACAATAATTTTTCTCCTCAAATGGTTCAAATTTTCTATTAACATTATTTCCTTATTTTTTAATTTTCAGGATCGAAACAGCACGTGGATTTTCGAGATTTCGATTCCCGTCGAAAAGGGACTCTAGTAGAAAAGGTGGGGGGCACAAAGGCTATCTCATTCCGCCTCAACTTTACTCGCTCATTGAGGAGTTGACAATCACAGCTTTGTGGAGTCCGGAGCGGTAGGTGAATGCGGGAGCGTTGGGAGCCACCTCGCTCGGCACCAGCTGCTCCTCGTTTGGGGGGAAAACGAGAAGTGACGAGTTGCGATGTCACTGAACTGTCACTCTAGCAGGTTGAGATATCGCCACCCTTATGCGAAAACTGAATGGGGAATTTGGGGGCTCCGGACTATGCGTCGCTGCTTCTGCAGCAGAAACACAAGTAGGAGAAGCACATGTGTTGAGCGAGCCTGCAAAGAAGTCTTTAGGACACGAGAACACACAAACTCCTGCAAAAATTGCTGTATGTTTCAATAACATACAGTTGACTATACGTACAAAATGGATTTCAATGAAAAAAATTTTGATTTTAAAATTTTTGTATGTACAAGTTAGGGAATGCTACGTTGGCATTATTACAAGTGAAGTCAGGATTACTTCATATAAATACATAAGAATCAGCCGTACGGGTTAGGCATTGCAATGAACCGTTTCTCATGTGATTAGCGAAGTTAAGCAACATCAAGCGTGGTCTGGGTTGCCAGGTGTCCGGTTCTGGCCCGGACAGACCAGTTTTTCACCATGCTGTCCGGACGAAAATTTAAAGTCGCTGTGAACGCCAAATATCCGGTTTTCTGTGAAGGGTTGGCCAATGTCCGGTTTTCATAAGTCCTATAATGATTTAATATCCTTGGAAAACCGCCTTGACATCGTTTGTATGGCAATCGACGCCTGAAAACTATCTAAAGTCCAAAATCATTTGCAGTCTTGTCCCTTTTTTCATGACCAGGAACTTGTTTAGGAGTTAAATATCTTGAAGTAGTCAGTAGCCACCTCCAATGTTCCAACTACATAAATTATTACGAGTTAATTGTTTGTATAGTTACTCGTGTCAATAAAATAAAAGGCGGTTTCAAGTGAGATCTTGATGCGTTGTAATTTGTCTAAAAATAGAATTAGTAAATGATACACGGTGGCAGCGGTTAAGCAATGACAAAATCGAGAAGAACGAAGCAAAGATCGGCGGCAAATGAAACGCCTCATGATTTTCCAATTCGATCGCCAATAAGGAGCGAATTTCCGGGAAACATCACGAGTTCCAGCAATCATCTTCGACGTACACTTCAGTAAAAGTTACTTAATTCTCCAGAGAATTTCTCGTTTAATCCTGAAGACTGGACGAAATGGAGAAACAGATATACTCGGTTTAGATCGATTTCAGGGCTAGAACAGCAGAGTGGAAAAAAACAAGTGGATTCTCTCAGATTTAATTTAGGAGAACGAGCTAAAGACATTTTTTGTCATTGAATCTGAGCAGAAACGAGTCACAAGACTATAATATAGTAATCTCAAAATTCGATGAGTATTTTATACCTAGAAAAAACATTATTTTTGGGAGAGCTAAATTTTTGAGGCGTAAACAAGGTCCAAATGAGACAGTTGAGGCTTTTGTCACACAACTTCATTCTCTTGCAAATACGTGTGATTGGGGCAATCTTTACGAAGAAATGATCCTTTTAGTAATCATACTCAACATGAAAGATAATAAACTAAGTAATAAGTTACAGTTAGAACGAGAGATAACATTAGATAAAGCGGTGACTGCAATTCGTATTTCTGAAGACCAACAATGGCAGCAACGAGTACTCTGTGGTTCTGAATCGATGATGGATTCCCTAATGTTGAAGAAGTGGCCAAACCGAACTGCCGAAACCTAGCTATTGAAGAAACAATGAAAATCTTGGAACACAGTCAAATTGCCGCTGGTGTGGTCGACAACCATTTCATTCGGAAAGAGCCTCGTGTCCAGCTCGTAAAGCGGTTTGTAATATATGCAAGAAAATAGTTCACTATAGTACGGTATGTCGCAGACGATGAGTAAACGAAGATACAGATGCTCCTAATGAGGGAGATCAAGTACCCCCAGGGGAGTTCTCACTAAATGAATATTTCATTGGGAATGTAGAAGCCAAAAATAGCAACCTCAAAGTTTTTCGACGAAAAACTCGTCTTTGAAGGCTTACGAGAAAAAGAAGAAAGTTATAGACGACAGTACAAAACAAATTACGATAAGGGACACAAAGCTAAGCTTCTTGATCCTTTAAAGGTAGGAGACAGCGTTTGGCTTACCGACTTGAAGAGGCATGGCAAAGTGATTGAGATCTGTGAAGAACCTAGACCGTATATAGACGAAACGGAAAAGCGACAGATCCGGAGGAATAGATTCCATTTGAAGCTGGCTCCCTACTTCAGCTATTCGACGCAGCCTACTTCAATACCATACCAAATCGTTGACAGCCAACCCGTGAGCCATGTTCTTCAAAGACCACCCTCACATCTGTAAACCCGAAGTCGTTCAAGAAGAACTATCCGAAGGCCTACAGGGTTTGCTAACAGTTGAGGGGGGAGATGTTTAGGAGTTAAATATCTTGAAGTATAGTCAGTACCTACCTCCACTGTTCCAACTACATAAATTATTATGAGTTAATTGTTTGTATAGTTACTGAAAGTTGCTCGCTTTGCTCGCTCGGTGTGGCTGTATAGATGCGATGGGCATTTACTGTCTAGTGGGACTGGTAGAAAGATTGGAACCGGTAGATCACTAAGGGTAGGTTTAATGTGTGTAGGGGAAGCGTGCTGGGCCCATAACCCAGAGGTCCGTGGATCGAAACCACGCTCTGCTACCAAAAAATAGTGGATTGGACTACTAGGCGTCAGCCGTGCATAATCCAAACCACGCTCTGCTACCATATAAGGAATTTAGGTGCCCCCCCCCCCCAGAGGTGCAATGGGGACCTAAATCGTCATAAATCAGGTAGAGGAGGTAACAGGCATCCCGTCAGAGAGATACCACCCCTACTAATAGCTTTTAATGAGCCATGTTCGGGGAAGGTTGATTTTCCTGTCACCAGAAATCCATCCAACGCCAAACCAGCTGCCGAAAATGATCGAGGACAGCGCGTGGATCCTATTGATTCCTCAACGGGACGCCGACAGCGCTATCTCTGGTGCTCTGACGGGAGCTTGATGGACCTCACAGGAGGTAACTCTGTTACAGTAGGGAATGTTGCTCGCTTCGCTCCCCCCCCCCCCCCCCCCCCCCCCCCCCCCCCCCCCCCCCCCCCCCCCCCCCCGGCCATGAGAGGAGACAAATCGTCACCGAAACCCCTTCAGGTGAAAAGAGCCTGCGTCGCATATTCCTAATATGGCAGGCTCATTCAACTTCTCATTTTAATCACTTCGTCTCCCTTCCCCTTGCATTTTGTCCAACTTCTCGTAACTTTTTTCGATACCCGATTTCAGATTCCGATTCGGCGGAATCAAAGCTGTATTTCGCTTACAAACACCGTCCAGAAAAACGTCCTTTTATGGGGTCAATTTTAATGAGACAAAAAAAAAAAATTTTCGTCGGAATTTTCGAGAAAACGGGTCCTTACACTTTCATTTTTTTGAAGCATTTTTCCGATACTTTTTTCGCAATCAGATCTTACAAAAATCTACGAAACCGGTATCTTTCCGGAATTTTCGACATCCGTTTAGAAGGGTAGGGGAAGCGGGGAAGTAGAAAAGAACAGCATTAAAACGGGCTCTCACCCCCTCCCACCCTCTAGCTCATGGTTTGGGTGGGATTAGAAAATTTATAAATAGCGTATAGTCGGACCGGGAGAAACCCAAGAAGATCCAACCACTCGTAGACTCCCGCCACTCAGCCGTTTGGCCATGAAAGCGACACAGACACACTCACAGAGTTTCATTCCTATGAAATAGTATAGAAAGAGATATATAACACAGAAAAAATGAACCTTTGTGTTCATTAAAAAAAAACCCCGAAATTATCTTTGAAGAATGAATTAAAAAATGTACTGCCTCCGCCGGGGTACGAACCGTCGCCGCCCCCGGGATTGGAGTCTAATGCTACGATCGCCTGTTCAACAATATCTATAGCGCATCATTTCTTCATGTCGCGCTCGGAAATCCGAAGGTTCTCGCCTTTTGAGAAATCGAACGATTCAACCTACAGCGTTGGTGATAGTTTTAATCGATTCTTTGCGATTATATTTATCATTGACAAGCAAAAAATCATCACTGTTACCTTGAAAGTTTCGGGATCTCGATTTTCAAATATGCAGCCTTTAATTTTTACCCTTAGGGTTGGTCAAAACTGATGCCAATGTTACTGGCACATCCCTGGCCGATGCATGATTTTTAAGCCAAATTTCATAAACTTTGGTCCAGTAGTTTAGGAAAAAAAGCTTTGGATGGCGTACGGCGGACAGTCCTTTTTTTTAAATTCGATTTTATTCGATTTTCGGATTCTTCGCATCTTGAAACGTAAACCAACAAATTTTGACGGATGGGGGGGGGGGGGGTTTCTCGGTCGATTACAAAGGTTCACTATTGAAAATAATAAACCAAAACAAGCTGTAATGATATTGACATTTTTAAATCTTTCGATATTTTATTGACAAATCGGACTAATTTAATAACATTCCACTTCCTCGGACCTTGCCACCCTCGATAACTTAATTACAAACCGAAGAGATGATTTTTTTTCCCATCACCATCATCAAAACGACGGACGAATGCGCCCGAGTTACTTCTCATAATTTCGTTCCTCTAAATTCACCACCCGGAAACTTTGAACGGAGTTTTTTCTTGTTCTTCTCAATCTCCGGTGACAACCCTTACGGGAGGAAAAAATCGGTAAGTAATTTCTAAAAAAGAAGAAAATGACGTCGGGAATTCGGGATCCAATCAAGTCAATTGTTAGAGGGTCACTACCGGTTGTCGCAAAGTAGGAAGTCGAATTAACGGCTCGAAATTAGTTCGTGATTCGATTTCGATGAGGATTCATCAGGCAGATGATGTGGACCCCGGTTTTTCCCTTTCCATTACGTTCTTGAGAATTACCGAATCAGGGTTAAGTACTTTTCGAAAAGTGGATTTCAAGGTGTTGGTAGGGAGAGTCTAATTGATCGGTGTCGAACGTGGATGACAACTTGCAAAACGATTTTAGTTTCATTGCTAAGGAGTTTTAGAGAAATATCAGTTTCCGCTTTTAGGACGTGCCTCCGAAGCTAGGTTGTCTCTGACAAGGCATCGTCTATGACGGGCAGCCTATTAAAATTGATCCAGGAAGGTGTATTACAAGCCAGAAAAAGTAACACAATATCCCAATCTAAAACCTTTTCAGACCATTCTATACCAAATCAGCAAAAAAAAAGAAAGAAAAAAAAAAAGGAACCCATAAAAACAAGTTTTTATTGTAACTCTTTCTTTTTCTCATGTTCTCGGTTAATTTTATTGTTGTTTCAATATTTGGTAGTTTCTTGGCAACAGTAAATTGAAAAAAAAAAAAAATATATATATATATATATTTAAAAGTTGGTGTTGCCAAAACATTTGTAAAGTTTTTTAAAAACACTTGTAAGGTTTCCCATATTAAATTTCAAATTTTCGAAAATTTATAGTATAACTAACTTTTTCTTCGCGAAAATTTGATAAATTAAAATTTACGCCAGCATGAACTCGTGTGCAAAATTTCAGATCGATTGGATATCGGGAAGTGGGTTAAAAATCGATATAAAATTTGGTCTCAAGAAAGAAAGCAAGAGCTCAAGAAGAGAATCGAAGTTAAAAGAAAGAGTTAAACAACTGGGTGAGTAAACCCAGATAAAGTAGGTAACACAATATCCCAATCCAAAACCTTTTCAGACCATTCTATACCAAATCAGCAAAAAAAAAGTCCATTCATGCAGCATGACCCCATGAGCGAATTTTTGAAGAAATCTTCGACATTTCAGTCGCTATTGACGGCCGAGCGGAGCGAGGCCTTGGGTCTGCGTGCTAGCACGTACATAAATAGAACTTCTTTATAATTTCATTTCTGATATTTTCTAAGCCACAGTCAGTATTAAAGCTACATCAAGTCCTAAGACAGTTGAACGTAAAACATTAAAGAGAGCGACCGAGAGAATCGGAGGACGGAATATTTCACAGAGTAAACTCATCAGTTGTGATTACATTTTTTTTTTTTTTTTAACAAGTTTTATACAGCATGGTTTTAGGATTAGTTATAGAGAGATACTTCCATAAGAGTAGTTCAATCTGAATTTGGACAATGTTTCATGCAAATATTACCGATTTTTACAACTAGCGAACGGCATTACTTCGATTTTTGACTGATTTTTCATCTTTGAAATTTTTGAAAACTTGATACGTATTCTTATAGGAAATTTTACGCTGATTCCGAATATACCACATGTTAGTATGCTGAAAAAATTATTTCGCACAACAAATCGCAAAAAAACAGGTTATTTTGAAATTTTTGACTACATTTTTGAAAATTTCAACCCGAAGATGTAATCCGATCATGCTGGCCAACGAACTTGAACTTTCGTTTTGTGTCCTTAACATTTTAAAATTTGTTTGAAGTTTCTAGCACAATTCTACGGACAGTTATCGTCTGGAATGACACATACATATATACATACATATATACATACATACATACATAAAAAAAATGCGTTAAACTTCAGAATATGATTCAGAATAGCCTGAAACGGATTTCTGCATAAATTTTTTTCAAAAATTCACATTCTACAAATTTTGAGGCGAGAGCAACAGCTTAATTTTCTTCAAAAATTCGCTAAAATAAACAAAAAACGTCTGCCAAGTTGGGTGCGGCACATAGCTTCATCCAACTATCATCCAAATTGAAGCGAACTCGAATTCGATTAAAAAAAAAAAAAAAAAAAAAAAAAAAAAAAAAACTGGGTGTGTAAGTGCATGGGGAATTGTACGGTATAGACGGCTCTCAGGACCAAATTCTCAGCCAATTCGAGTGGACAGTACAGCGACCTCACTTATTCACTTATTGTAACAAGGACGTATAGACCTCTATTAATCCAGCGAGAATGAAATTCATAGGGTAACGTCTAGGAGCTAATATCCGCATAATCCTTGAAAATTTCATAAAAATCGGTCCATTAGTTTGGAGTTTTGACTGTATCAATCAATTTTAATTGTGCGCATGCGCTTTAGCTATTACTCCACAAAGTTCGATATAATTCATAGGAAATTTTCTTGGGAATGAAGAAGGAGCAGGATAGATCCTGGGAATGAAGAAGACATAAAGAGATGAGGAGCCAAAATGGCAAAAAAAAAAGAAAAAAAAGGAACTACCCCCAAAGTAATAATAAATAACTGGTTCCGGGGTAGTTCTTTATAAGAAGAGAGTGGTGTTTTTTTAGTTGGTATGCCCAAAAAGCCCAAAAGGGGACACTGTTGAGGAGTACAGTAACTCCTCTTCGTTCTTAAAGAATTTTCCCCACTAAAAAAATAAGAAAAGTTTAATATGTCCATGGTTCAGTACTATTGGGTATGGCACACCTATCATATCCCAGTAAACTCAGTAATACTGGATGCTGGAGGTGCCACAGTGTTGCCATTCTTCTGAGATCGTGATATCTTGTGCGAGGTGGGGCCATATTCAGCGTAGCAGATGCCAGATTTCGCATGTTGCAATTCTATTATACGTGTTCTTGAAACTCTACGTTTCTTATTTCAGCCTTGTAGGTCCATTAGGAAAGATTATTGTTTGATGGCTCACTCAGTAGAACAGGTAGTAATTCTGTTCTACCTTCCCTTGAGAGGCTCCATTTGATATTTCATCATTGTTGATCGACTAGGAAAACAATTATACGCGCATCTCAGTTATCAAAAAACGTTGCGTTTTTGTAACACGATATTTTTACCAGCCATAAGATATTATGTATTTCAAAACTGTTAACTCTCTAACCATCTAATTTTATAGACCTAATAGACAATTGCCAAAGACGAGCATACATATTGATTTTTTTGGTTTATTATTTCCAATAATAAGCCTATGTGATCGTATAGCAAAAAATTTTTATAACCCCCCCTCAAACTTTGTCACTTTACGTTTCGAAGTGCGTAGAATCCAAATTTGAAATGTCCGACCGCCGTCCGCCGTTCGCCGTCCGGGCCATAAAAGGCCTTAGAATTGACTTAAAAAATCTGTTCTTTCGCACTTGGGGTCTAGTTGGTCCTAACTTCTCGCCAGCTCGATCGCTCCACTCTCATGGGTGCTATGAGCCAAAAATAGGTGAAAAAGTGTCTTTTTTTGTATATTTCAAGTTGTATAGAAATTGGAGATTTATGAGTGAAAAGAAAATGTTAGCTATTAATTTTATGAAAAAAAAGTATTCTAAATGATACTCTTCTATTCAAAAAGAGATTTTGGATTTTAGGCTATTTTTTGCAATTTTATAGATTTTTTAAAACAAAATTTAATGAAGTTCAAGTTTTTAGCATAATTTCGTACATAAATTTTTGAATGTTCTATTTCATAGTTGATACTTAGACTTTATTTGACCAATCTTATGCTAAAAAATATCAATTTAACAATTCTTAGCCATTTTCAGATTTTGTCAGCACATTTTTTGAAATTTGACCTATTAGATGATATCAATATACAGTATAGGTAACACTTTTATGTGTTGGAAAGATGACTTGGTAATAAATTGTTTTGTTTATCAACTATATTAAAAAGCGTAAAATTGTGAGATTCCGCTGCTGTAATGGATTGAACCCATTTGTGAGGTCCGAAGCTCCGAGTTCCGATACTAAATATACTATAAGCAGGGGTGCCCACAGGGGGGTTAGTATTTTTTAATTTTTTTATGAACAAGTAATAAGATTTATACTAACAATTTGCTAGCGTCAGCCGTTTTCAATTCGAATTTATTAGATAATATGTTGTAGAAACAGGTATAGTGCGCATGCGTTGTGAGTGCCATAATGACAGCGGTAATGTCTTTGACACTAATATTATATTAAATATAATATACTATCTATTAAATATCTATTTAATAAATATTTTAGTTAGGGGGGGGGGGGGTTGTGAGTTTGGGGGGGGGGGGCTTGAGTCGTTGCGCTTGGGGGGGGGGGGGTGGGCACCCTGCTATAAGCGGCGTTTGATAATTATGGACCAGAGATCTACGTAGAAGGGCTGTCTAATACATAAATAATAAACCTTTGTGTAATAATTTGCAGCGTCTTTGTAAATATGTTCCAAAAAGGACAAGAATTTAACGGAAGGACTCCGAGCTTAGTGTGAAGAGGGTGCTGTAGACTTGGACCAAAGGTCCCTTGTGGGTCAACAACTGTGTTTTTTTCCGTTAGCGAAGGTCACTTGACACCCGCTAATCGTTTCAGCTTCTGTTTTTTTTCTTCCTCGTCCCCCAAAGCAGGTTTTCCAGAGGGTAACAACCTGTGATTCATTGTAACCGCATTGTTACCTTCTTAGAAGGGGTTGGGGAGGTCGTCAGATCTGACAACGGATCGTCATCCGACGTGGATTACCATAACCGACCCCTTCATTTCCATAATGCGCTCCGCAACAAACGTTTTTTTCTCCTCCTATCCTCTTAAAGAGGGCCATTTAAACGGGGGATGAATCGAGTGAGGAAGTTACCGTAGTCGTGAAAGGTGCGAACACATTGCTTCCACCTAAATAAAATCAAGTAATGAAGGGGTACTTAGTAAGGAATATTTTCTAAGGCCAGTACAATTCCTTTACTCCAAGGTTCGTGACTGATTGTAAACAATGCAGTCACCAATTTTGTTTTAGCGAATTGTCAAGGAAAAAATGAGCTATTTAGATGGCTACCCCCTACAAATCCGTTTCATACATCAAATAATACAATCCCAAATTTTAACGTCGTAAATAAATAAATAAATAAATAAATAAATAAATAAATAAATAAATAAATAAATAAATAAATAAATATATATATATATATATATATATATATATATATATATATATATATATATATATATATATATATACTCCTGCTCAAAATTAGAGCACCACTATCCATGTCTTCGTTTGTCCCCTTCGGTTTTCCCTCATTAAGTTTTTATTCATTTGCACACATTGTTTGCAAACACGGAAGGAATACAGTAACCAAAAAAGGAACAAATTCTTGAAGAAAAGATGTTATCGATAAAATTAAAGAAAAATGTACCTTGTGGAAAAATTATAAAAATTGTAAATGTGAAAAAAAGAATGTCAGTTTTGCTTCAAGACTTCACATATTACCTCCTCTAGCTCGTATGAGGGCTTGGAGCCTTCGGCCTACATGTCTCTAATCAAGTTTTGGTTGATAGTTGATAAGGGAAGACACAAGGGGACAAACGAAGAAATGGATGGTGGTGCTCTAATTTTGAGCAGGAGTATATATATATATATATTTATTTATTTGTAGGGTGTATTTAGAGACGATAACTCTCTTTAGAAAGGGCGTGAAAAATTCGTTCCAACGCAGAAAAATCCGTCTTGGCAGAAAACAGGAAAGCTCGTTGGCCAGCCTGATCGCTCCAAAATTTCAGGCTCAAATTTACAATTTGATGGCCCAAAAAATGCTAAGAAATCTGGGGTATCACAGTCGAAGTATTTTGCAGCGCTGAGTCGATTACTACCACTGCCAGATCTCTAAGGTTCATAATAAGTGAAAAACTCGGCCCTTCGGGCCCCGCAAGGGTCAGACCTTCGGTTGCTTTCCGCATTGGGCTTTCGGAGATAATGCGAAAACATGGAACATGCTTTCTTCCCCCCGCTAATTTGGAAATATCTATTATAATAATAGGATACATACAAAGTGATAACGCTTGAACGCCTGCACCGATTCTCTTCAAATTTTTTTTAAACTGACCGGCATGAAGAAAACTGGTGCAGATAATTCTACCAAGTTATAAATCAGATTCCTTCATATTAAAAAACAAGAAAAAGTGGAAAAACGAGGGAAAGTTGTAGAATTTGCCGGTAGAGGGAGCGCAAAGTGACGAACCAAAACACATGTTTTTTTCATACTTTGTATTCGTTATGTGATTTGATTTAACCATATGTTTATTGTTTTATTTACTTTTCGTAAATTTGTCTATCTGCTCCAGTTTTCAGCCATGGACAATTATACGTCGCATTTTCAAGAGTTCGTCGCTTTAGTGCAATTAAAGTTCAAATTAAGAATACTGAAAATCAAGGACAGCATCAGAATGGTTTAGTATACACCCGAAATGTTATATTTCCTGAAGCATAAGAATAAATTTTGTAACTGAATGAATGTAACTTTTTTAAATATAACTTGAATAAATAAAAATTAAGTTGAAATAGAAAGATTTTGCTTTTTTATTTGCATAATTAAAGTTTGTACTTGCATCCCGTGGTGACACGGGCTTTTCCACTTGTTTTATTTTGTTTTCTTATAGTTATGATGTTGCTAAACTAATTACAATAAAGATTACCACCTCAGCCAAGTAACAACAAAACAAAGCTTACAAGTGGCACAATTATATTGTTCACTAACCATTTATAACATCGCATTATTGGATTAATATATTGTAAATAAATTTAAAACTACGACATGAATATTGTACTAATAGAAATTAGAAGGCAGTACCTACGTAGGCAATTTTCTGTTATGGTGCGCGTCTACAATTAATTAATATAACCGAGATTAACTTCTTAACCAAGTGACAACAAAAAACGTAGCATTGTTTACTATATCAATTTATAGCACAAATAAATATAAAACTACGACACGAATAGAAGAACAAGTACGAAAGAAATGCGGGATAAATCGAGAGCTTTCCAACGAATGGAGAACGATTTTTGTCCGATGAAAACTAAAGAACTTTCATTTCCCCAGTAACGGCTTAGTTGTACGTTAAAATCATAAGAAAAATTTTCGCCACACATCGCCGTCTCTCAACCGCGTCTCCCCGCGTCAAGGTATGGCTAGATAGAAAACATGGAGAAGTAAACTTTTTCCTGACAGATCCTTTCTGGTCATGGGCTGTTTTACGCATATCTCTATAAAATGGGCAAAGTAGACTCTCCAATATGTCCATACTACCAGGAAATGGACGATGATGAGCTCCACACTTTCTTTGTATGCAAGCGATGGGCTACAGAAAGAAGAAGGCTGTAGGATGCTCTGGAATTACCACCTCAAGACGTGACACCGGAGGTGGTAGTAGCCATAATGATTGAAGAGAGCAAAAATGGAACTTTGTCGCTGCTTACGTTGAAGACATCCCCCAGGAAAAGATCATCGTGGAACGGGAGAGACAGAGGAGGAAGGAGCACATGGATAGACAGGACTGAAGAAATTTCTCAACGACTCGGCCTGAAGTAATGTGTTAAACAGTTCCAGGCAGAGTTTCCAAAGTGGGAAAAGGAAGGTGAGGTTTTGGTGTGTTTGAATCTCACATAACCCGGAGTGCGGTCCCTCTTGGGTATCTTACGAGATCCGATTACCACCTTAGGATCTTAAAGATTTCCTCACCTGCCTACGTAAAAAAAAGAAAAAAAAAAAAAAAAAAAAAACCGCGTCTCCCAAACAACGTGACACTTTTCGCCAGTTAGCTAAAGATTAAAGCATGTTCCACGCTAAAATAGATTTTTAGGTAAAAATTCCCATAATTGACCAAATTTTGATAATAGGGTATATGAGGTGTCAAAGTCGGGTTTTTTTTAAGCGCTGAGGCGATTGTGACTACTTTCTGACATAAGTAAGAAAGTAGTGGTGCTAGTTTAGTAGTACTCAGAGATTCATAAATAAGTGGAAAAAATCGATTTTCAGGTGAAAAATGACCGTAAATTGACCAAATTTTCGAGTTCGGCTACGTGTGAAAAAAGTGGGGACACATGCAAAAGTTTTTGACTAGGCAAATAGTTCCATGTGTCCCCAAGAAATTTCTAAGTCAGTAAGTTGAGCAATGAACCCTAAAAACAATTTGTTGTTGATCCCTGACTAAACAAAGCTGATGTTTATGTTGTGTAGGATGATACATGAAATCTTGAATAAACATGCATCATATATACAGACTAGGGAGCTCAGACGGAGTGTCGGGCTAAACCACCTGAACTGGGCGCTTTTCTAATCTTATTGGTAGGCAGGGTCTGTTCCAGAATTTTTACTAAGGGACTGACTACTTGATGTTATGTATTTTTGAGATGTCAGCTTCCAGTCCACCGAACTACACACATCATTCTGACCTATATGTCCAACTAATACGAATTATTACTAAGGGATTGACTTCTTGATGTTATGTATTTTCGAGATGCGAGCTTCCAGTCCACCGAACTATACACATCATTCTGACCTATATGTCCAACTAATCTGAATTATTACTAAGGGATTGACTTCTTGATGTTATTTATTTTTGAGATACGAGCTTGCGATCATCCAAACCACTAAACTATATACATCATTCAAATGTATTTACACGCTAGATGGAATTGAATATAGCGTGGGGACACTTAGGAACTACACCCTAGAGGAGTGGTCACACTGCTGGTGGTTTCATGAAGGTCCGTTTCAAAGTCTTGCCGAGCTTCCGCGGTCCATTCAGGAGAAACCACTGGAGGGGGGGGGGGGGGGGTACACCCCGAAATTTTTTTGAAAAATTAACAGTTATATATTTATATTTTATGTTAGGGGCCTATATATTTTGCAATTGAAAATTGAAATACCTACTAATATAAATTAAATTAAACGTTTTACTAGTCATAAAATAATTGGGTAAAATAATGCAACAATATTAAATCAATAGCCTACTTTTTATTGAGAGTTGTATAATAAGAAATAAAGTACATATAAGTAACTCTAATAAAAAATTTAACTAGCTTAAAAAGTTAATAAATCAGTGGAAAAATGACATGTTAAAAAATTAACATGTAAAATAAAAAGGAAAAAATCACACATAAGTAGTTGAAATTACAAATAAACTGATTCAAAAGTTTACGATCAGTGAGAGAAATGACAAGTTTTATTTTTAACAATGTTCTTAAAACTTGGAGTGTAGTTTGTGCAGCTGATTCTCATTAATGTGTCGAGATGGTCATCTGTGAGACGGGATCTATAACGTAAACAAGAACACACGGAAGTCCGAAGAATACACGAAAACAAAACAAAGTGCGTATCTGGCAACAGAGACACTGAGAAAGCGAATACTAGTCGCTGCGTGGGCTAGCTCAAGGTCAAGTGCGAGGGGAGGGAAAAGCCGTTGAGGCTAGTCACCTACGTCTACCCCTACCGATATAAGCGTTGTGTACATTGGAATAAATTTCTCCCTTCTAATTTGGTTACACTGCTGGTGTTTATTTATTGATTCGGTTGTTTTTTAATAATTTGATTTCATTTAGAGGGTTTCTTATGGGTTTTTTGTTTTAGGATTCATTTTAAGTATTTTTTCCGTTTCGAGGTCCGCACAAAACTAGCCGGCGGCCCGGATCCGGACCGCGGTCCGCCATTTGGTGACCACTGCCCTAGAGGAGTCCAAAAGTTGTTGAAAATCGAGTATACACCACTTTAATTAAAAAATTTTGAACGGACGTATTTCAGGCCCACTGCTCCTCATTTCAAACCTTAGGTATTTCTTCGTATTTTATTGGATTTCATTATTGGACACCGCAATCCGCTGAGACACCCCCTCTTCAGGCAACCTCTATCAGGGCGGTTCCATTACAACAGGTTCATTACGACGTACTTATCCTGGAACCTTTTGTTGAATATAATATCCCGTACCTTTATACCCTCCCTAACTGCGCACTGTCCATAATACGACCCCCCACCTGCCCCTACTAGAGATCACGAGGGACTCCTCCCTCCTTCATATTACGGAAAATCGCTTTCAACGTTCCCTTTCGGCAAAGCTCAACGCACTACACTATGGGACGTCGTGTTTCCCTAAAACCGTCTCTATACCCCCGTTCGGGTGGATCCCCGTAATGTAAATTCGCCCACAATGGAGTTCGCTCGACCCATCGGCCCTCGTGGGGATAGGCATATACTGGCATGTACGTATATTTGAAAAGGGCTCGTTGAATGAGCTTCCGCAACGCAATTTCGTCTTTTCCAAGGGAAAAACGACGTCTTGTCAGATAATATTAGAAAACGATGGACTGATTCCCAACTAAACCCCTTCGAAAACAATTTATTGACGTACACTAATGATGAATAAGCAGCTTAACTCTAAAAGCAGCTTCACGACAAAGTTTATTACGCCATTAACAAACCACTCTAATAATATTATAAATGTTACCCATCGAACTCGACGAGGTTTACTTTATGAAGTTTATGTATGATCTAAAAACAGAATAGTTTTGCATTTTCCGTCCATCTATCAAAGCCCGACATTTACCAAAAACTCTAAAGGGTTTAAGATAAACTTAGATTCAAGAAATAAACCTAAGAGGCTTAAGACAAACATAAGCTCAAAAAGATTAGAAATTAAGGAAGATCGTAGGTCACCATTTTTCACCAGAGCGCTGCTCGAGTGTGTAACAACGAGAGGTGATGAATAGAGAGTAGTTGTTACTTCTACTTATAAAAACGCTGCAAATTATACCACAAATGTTTGTTTCTTTATTAATATTGAAATTTATTAGCTAGCCCTTCTACGCAGATCAATGGTCTGCATATGATTATCAAACCCGTATAAAGTATAATACTATCAAAATTTGGCGCTTCTCGCCTCCCTAAAGGCGACACACCTTTACAGATCCAGGACACAACGGTTTTACGCATTTTTAGTAATTGTCAAATAATCTAGAAAAAATGTCGAAAAAAGTATTGGTAAAGGAAAGAAATTAGCCTCAGGGGTTCCACAGTGATCAGAGCCCCTCCTTACTCTTATAATTGGGTTGAAAAAACCAAAACATTTTTTGTTTTTAATGATCTCAAATATTACAAAATTGCGAATTGCGCTCTTCAACTATGCGCAATTGACATCAACTTCGGTTTTTTTTTTTTTAAGGAAACCCCCATTTTTGGTTTATTATTTCCAATAATAAGCCTATGTGATCGTGTAGCAAAAAAATTTTATAACCCTCCCTCAAACTTTGTCACTTTACGTTTCAAGGTGCGTAGAATCCAAATTTGAAATGTCCGTCCGCCGTCCGCCGTTCGCCGTTCGCCGTCCGCCGTCCGGGCCATAAAAGGCCTAAGAATTTACTTAAAAAACCCGTTCTTTTGCACATAGACTCCATTTGGGGTCTAGTTGGTCCTAACGTTTAACCATCCCGATCGCTTTACTTGCATAGATGCTATGGGCCAAAAACGGGCGAAAAAGTGTTTTCCGAGATTTTGAGTGTTAGACGTGTTAGACGCACGCCTGGCACGCTTGGCAGGGGGTCACCATGAGGTGGCGGCACCATGAGGTGGGTACAGCGTTCCTTCGAGGCATGAATATATGTTTTTTTCTAGGTCATATTTGTGTGTTAATACCAATGCTTTTCCTACGCATATTTAATAACATATATCCTCTCGACTTTTCGTACGTACTTAGATAATGATATTATTAAGGCAATAACTATTTGAATAGATAGGAGCTCAAATCGAGAAATATAAACATGCGTATATAATTATAGAAGTATAGGTTGTGGCAACTCGAAATAGGACACGCCGAGGAGTCTGGACGGGCCTTATGACGTACGCAAGCCAACTAAAACTACTTACGATCAAACTCAATTGAAAAAATAATAAACCTTTGTGAAATAATTTGCAGCGTTTTTATTACAGATTTGAATTCATCGTGAAATTTCATGAAGAAATGACCCATCACTCGATTTGTTTAGTGCGCATAAACGGGCTCAATACCGCTGTAAAAATGCTAAATTCCGCTTTAATACTACATTTCAGTACGCTTTGTGGTGTATGGAAATGGATAAGAAAAATAAAGAAGAAAAATTGAAAAAAGAAATTAGCCTCAGCGGTTCCACAGCGATCATAGCCCCTCCGTACTTTTATAATTGAGTAAAAAAAAAACCAAACAATTTTTTCGTTTTGTAAGGATCTCAAAAATTACAAAAGTGCGTATTGCGCACTTGCACAACCGCACGCAATTTACATTAACTTCGTTTTTTCAGAGGGAACCCCCATTTTTAATTGCAGATTTGAATTCTACGTAAAATTTCATGAAGAAATGACCCAGCACTCGATTTGTTTAGTGCGCATAAACGGGCTCAATACCGCTGTAAAAATGCTAAATTCCGCTTTAATACTACATTTCAGTACGCTTTGTGGTGTGCGGAAAGATAAGATAAGAAAATTGAATAAGAAAATTGGATAAAGATATTAGCCTCAGCGGTTCCACAGTGATCAGAGCCCCTCCGTACTTTTATAATTGAGGAAAAAAACCAAAAAATATTTTTGTTTTGTAAGGATCTCAAAAATTACAAAATTGCGTATTGCGCACTTGCACAACCGCGCGCAATTTACATTAACTTCGTTTTTTTAGAGGGGACCCCCATTTTTTATTGGAGATTTGAATCCTACGTAAAATTTCATGAAGAAATGACCCATCACTCGATTTGTTTATTGTGCATAAACGGGCTCAATACCGCTGTAAAAACGCGCAATTCCACTCTAAAACTACATTTCAGTACCCTTTGTGGTGTGTGGGATAAGAAATTTGCGAATCTCGTCAATTTTCGGTGTCAACCAACGGGATCAATAAATGAACATCATTACGAGGTTCAGCGCGAAAATATACCCCAAAATCATGTAGTACATGTGACAATTGAATATCTTCAAACACTTTTCGGGCAGTTAGCTCAAGAACTAAATGTTCCATGCTAAAAAAATTTGTTTACTCATAAATAACGATTTTAACAGGGGGGGGGGGGGGGGGACTGTATATTCTTTGGTGTACCGAGAATAGGCTATGAACTCAATAGGTATGAACTGTATTGCACTCAATAAAGTGCATTTCATAGTGTTTGCTAAGGGGTACTTTTAAACTCTCATCATTTTGGGTTTCTTTCATTCAGGTGTGCGAACTGCGATTGTTTTTATGCGAAATCTCCAAGGAGGTGGGTGAATGTATGGCTTTTCTAGGAGCATCTACGTTTACATGAAACCTTGTACAAAACTTTACGTACCGTACCAAACTAGGGTGGAGCGATCAGTGTTTGACAAGGACCCAGTGATTGACATCTCACCAAAAAGTTTAAATAATAAGGCATAAAAGTGTTTTACTGGCTTGATCCTTTTGAATATTGAGACAAAATACCTTCTCAGTCAAGTATAAAGGCAGTGAAAGATTTCAGGTGGGTTTTTGTGAAATCTGGAGATGCTTACCCAACCAACAGAACTTCGTGTTGATTTTTCTTTGGTACTGTTGTTTAAGTTTGATTTTTGTTTGGTATGGTTTTTCTCAATCAGTTTTTTGTGTAGCTTGCATTTATGCTATCATTTTTTGGAAATATACAAACATAACATGTGAAAATGAAAATGTCAATTACTAGTCTCCAAACTGATGCTACCCTCAGTGATTGACAGTGCTGTCAATATGGATCTTTATTTGTTCTTGCATTCGTTCTTTATTTTTTATATTTATATAAATACATAGCAACTGAAAAGCTGCTAGTTCACCATTAGAAACGTACTGTACGGTATTGGGGAAAACCTTGCACCTACCTATTTTGTGATATTTTCAACTTTGTCTTTATGAATACTCATATTAATTTTATATTTGGATTAATGAAACTAATTTCGAATAAAATTTTGAAATAAATGTTTTGTTGATTCACGGATTCATTGATTGCAGAAGAACTGCTGTGTCAATAATGGGGTGTTAATCACAGGTGCAACCAAATCCAGGGCTGTCAAATACTGGGTCAAAAAAAGATTTAAAAAAACCAATTTATTAATTTTTCTGGCTTGAATTAGTGATTTTCCCCAATACTGAGCAGTTTGAGGACATCCTGATGCAGCAGTAGATGTAAGATTTAAGTTTGAACTGACGAAAAAACAAAACTTAATTGCTTATTAAAGACAAAATTTTTCTTAAGGTGTCAAAACTGGCCCCTCCACCCTATGTAGATATTGGTTTTTTTGGGAGCTCGTCCGCTAAGCGCAGCCCACCAGAATTTCTGCCTCGCGACATCCCCAGCCTGGTGTAGTCACTTGAGGCCGTTTTCAAGTGCCACCCACTCCGCCTGTCCTCTCTGGAGTCCTTTACCGACACTCCTGTCTGCCAAGCTTATTAGGTAGAATAAAGGAGAAAAACCTTCTTTCTCTTCCCTTTTTGAATCTCTCTTATTTCACCTTGTACCGTTTCCAAGTGCGCAGAGAGCCCTAATTACTCCTTGCCGTTTCTACACCTACTAGAGCCCCAGTCACAAATGACCTTGAGATAATTTACCTAACTGCGAGAAAAACGTGATATTTTAGCTTTGAGTCATCAGTAGAACAATATATTTGAAGTCACCATAATATGCCGAATGATGATTAGAATATTAATAGATGAAATAGTGCTCGAAGCAAGCCAAGCTATATTATCATCATAATTATTTAAATTCCTAACACTTGAAAAGATTAATTCCTGTGACCCATTATTGCGTTTAAACACGAACCATCTAATGATTTAAAATTTGACCTCGAAACATTGAATACGCAAAAATAATGTGTTGCTTAAACATTATGGTATTTTGAAGTAGGGCAAAACATTTTACAAGAGAAAAATTCAAAATCACACGTACTTAAATTGATAAAAAAATAAAATAAAAATAAAAAATACGAAAATTAATAAAAATAAAAATAAAAATAAATAAATTATAAACCTTTGTTACTGACCAACAAAATTTTTTTGTAACCTCCCATGGGAAAAAACCACCGCCATCCATAAAGAATCGATTGAATCGGACTACCCTCATCATGTGTATGATCATCATCTTTTCGCTCTCCCTAAGGGCCTTGGTAGGAAAATGAACAGCAATATAATCATCTCGATCGAAACCAGCTATATCGAACATAATATACTCGTAATACGAAGTAATGAACTTAATATTAATGATGATAGTTTTTTTTGTTAATTATTGTAATGTTAAATAATGGTAATTAATTGTTAATGATTTGCCCAAGATGATGCACCTGCGTGATTCCTCGGCGCATGATCCACGGTCCATTGCTGGGATGTTTTCCCGTCACTTTTCATCAGTCTATGTGAGTGATTTCCATGAAACACCTAGATCCCAGCTGGATGTGGTATCATTCGATGGATCGGAGTTGCCTGAGGCTTCCGTTGTTGACGCTCTCAACAGCCTGGATTGTTCGAAGGGGACAACATTCCCCTTGTCCAGTTGGTGTCCTGCTCCACTAATCTCACTCAGTCTCTCACTACTTTATTCAATGGATCGTTGTCCACTGGTACGTTCCCCAAGCTGTGGAAGAATTCTTACGTGACACCAATTTATAAATGCGGAGACAAGAAAAATGTTGAACAATACTGGCCCATTTGCTCTATCTCTACAATTCCAAAGGTATTCGAAAAACTTATTACCCAGCAAATAACACCACTATTTTCTCCCTGTATTACTCCAAAACAGCATGGATTCATTCGAGGAAGATCAACCACTTCCAACCTGCTTGAGTTTCAGGAATTCACTCTGCAGGCGTTTCATGGTGGGTAGCAAGTGGATTTCATATTGACCAATTTCTCCAAAGCCTTTGATCATCTTTCGCACCGAGCTATCGTATCAGTCTTGAGCACACTTGGGATATTCGATAGCTTACCAGAGTGGATGAAGAATCATCTGACCAATAAAACAATGATGGTTCGGCTTTGTGACGTCACATCGAGTCCCTTTTTGGCCACTTCAGGTGTCCCTCAGGGGTCACATCTGGGTCCTTTACTGTTCCTGCTTGTAATCAATGAAATCCAAGCTTCGTAGCATGGAGTGCAATTCTTCTGTTTGCCGGTGATCCCAAACTGTACCGCATGATTGAGACCCCCTCTGAATGAGTCACTTCAGCCTTCTCTTGATGCTCTCCTTTGTTGGCGGCTTGAATCTTAACTCTTCGAAGAGTTTGGTCATGACCTTCCACCGATTCCTTGATCGTTATTTTCTCCCTTATAACATTGGTGATGAGCCCCTGAAGCGTGTGACTAGTGTGGGAGACCTGGGTGTGCTCCTCAACTGCTGCTTCCCATTGCCGACCACATTTCCACCATTTCTAGTCTTGGGGTTCATAAAACCCAGTACGTGTGATTTTGACTACGTGCCCGCAATCACGACCCTCTATAAAGCGCTTGTACTTTCGATTTTGGAGTATGCCTCCGTTGTATGGAACCCACATTACCAGTGCTATATCAACCAGATTGAAAGAGTCCACCGCAGGTACATAAGATATATAGCCTAAAATCCATATTGCCCATCACGAAGTTGATTATGAGAGTCTGAACGTAAGGTGCGGCCTCTTGAACCCAACATTGAGGAGAATTTTGGCAGATGTCGGGTTCCTTCACAGGTTGGTCATGGGAGAGGTGGATGCACCGGAGGTTTTATCAAAAATAAATCTTCTTGTCCCACGCCAGGGCTCGTGCTCGAGTAATCTGTTCTGGATACCATTCTCTCACACCAACTACTTATATAATCGCCCGCTGTCCAGATTGCCACGAGTAATGAACTATGACATCCAAGAGTGCCCGGATACTGATATTTTTCTTCAGTCAGTATCAGTGGTTAAATCTTAAGTTGCTCGCAGCTTGAGAGCTTGACTGTTTATTGAAATAACTGTTTTACCATATTAAAAACCTATTCATTGCCACAAAGTAGTAGTCAGCACAGCTCCAGAAACTCTCGAAATGGATTTTATACATCATAAATTTATTTACTATACTAGGCACGGTTTATACTATTGTTGAACAAATAATCATCAATAAACCACTTCAGTTACGAAATATTGCTCTATAACCCATGATGAATCACCATTTTAGGTACCTATGATACATATTAAATAATGATTTCACTCCCATATGATATAAGATCCATGTCCTTGTTCCTAGTTGAATGCCTTTTGGTTATACGCACATGCTTTGAGTATGGTGACACAATAGTTTTTCTGGTGAGTGACTTCCAATGTCCACCGATGTATACCGATTAGCGTATAAAGAATGACGTTTCCCTGGGCAGAACGACTCCCAGAAAACGGATGCTCGTGGGACATGATCACTGAATAGAGCGAGGGTATTTAATCCGCACCCTCCAGAAAGGGGGATGGAGATCGCCAATCCGTCGTGACCCCTCGAAAAATATAAATTTCCTCTACAGACAGGTTTCTGGAGGGTTTTTGTGTATTTTCATCGTCCCAGCCCTTGAACGGACCTCTTCAGCTTTTCCAAGAAGAGCAGTTCCAAAGATCAGGAGGGTGACTCAGGAGGGTGGGACAATGAGACGCTTTAGAGCCCCAGAAATCAGAATTCAGGGCGTCCCTCCTCCGATTTGTCGGTTGAGGGTGTAACTTTAGTTGACACTTTTTGGGCTTAATTCACCACCCTCTTCCGTTTTTAGTAGGGAACACGTCTTCTACCAACGGTGTTGGGAAGTTTGAAGGGGTGGGCGAACTTAATCGTCGATTATCGGAGGATCTAGACCTCTGCGCCCAACAGCAATCATCCAATAAATTGCGCCACATTTTTTCACACGGAAACTACAAACAAACAACACCAAAAGACTTCACGTACAACCGCTCCGTTCCTAGTGAAGTGATCTCAAAAAATACCGTTCATCTGTCGTTTTAAAGCTCAAAATTTACCTCAAAACATCACGATGTCAAATTCCACCCCCCCTCACACCGCGTTCCATAAAACACATAATAAATTTGGCATGTAAACAACAATCATGTTTTAAATTATGACAAGAATCAACGGAATGAAGAGGTGTATTTCACATTCTTCTGACTCTGATTCATTAGAGAGGCAAGATGTTGCTGGTGGAATCTGATTTTTGTATACCTACCAATTAAGTTTGACATTCATCCTGATCTGCTGAGATAGATGAATTCTCTACTCTTCACTCACGAAAGAGTGAAATTTGAAAATAAGACTCTGTGGGACACTAAGAGAAGATTGAAATGACTGGCTCCATCCTGATCACCCGATTTCCCTAAATTCCCTCCTTTTTATCCGTATTGTGAATCCTATAACTTCAAAATATGAATTCCATTTGGGAAAACGAACAGAGAAACAGTTAATCAGTGTCCTTTATTGAAAAATAACGCAGATTTGTGATGTTTTCATAACGTGAGGGACCTCATTCCACATTCTCAATGAACCTATTTTCGGACACTACTATACCTATTATACCTATACTACACCTATACCACACCTATACTATACCTATACTATAACTGTACTATACCAATACTATACCTATACTATACATATACTACTATACCTATTGGACTCTGTAGTATCCTATTTTAGGTATGTAATTTTCAATAACAACCTTTGTAATATACCAAGCATAAAAATTTATTTAAACGACCTCTTCCAATCTCAATTTTTGTTTTACTTATCTTTCAGGATATGTAGATTCCAGTCGGTGGGTCGGAGGGGGGGGGGGGGGGGGGGGACTCGACGGTCTGCCGTAATTTGAAGCTGTTATCCGAAACTACATCGCCAAACATCTTGTTCGTAATTTGACTAAAAAATTATACATTACCTGTTATCTCGGGGATCAATCCCAAGGAGTAAAATTTAATTGCTAAAATGTTAAAAAGCTGAACCTTTACTAAAAACGTCAGCCAAGTTGGGTATGGTAGCTTCCTCGTGTCCGTAACATGCATGTATAGAACATTTAAATGTTTTATATAATCCTATAAGTTATTCCGTAGCGGGTTCCTATATTTGGTGGAATAGTAATACAAGATGTAGTGTAAAATATTAAAGTCGGTCAGTCAGGCATCGAAAAAATGATGCATGATAGTTGTTACATTTGCGGATGCGCAAAAGTTACCAAATGCCGGATATGATGATGGATCCATTATTCATTGGGGACCATCTACAACCTCAACAATTAAACCCCTCAAAATATTATCTAAATCAGACGAAGTAATTCGCACGCGCAAGCTACTAATGATACGACCGTGATGCAACTCATATCGCATGATCAAATCGTCTTCTTCTACTACCCTCCGAATATGAGCGAGATCGGCCATGAAAAATTGTGTTTGATAGAATTTACGTTTGTACATACGCAGAGTGAAGGATTAATTTACCTATTACCTGATAGGGGATCATGACTACGTCTTAACACACACATTCCCAAAAAATTTCATCGAAATCGAATGAAAACTATAGAAATTAGGCTTACTACAGGGATTCCACATTCGCGCATGCTCAACAGCTTGGAGTTAAAATTTTAAGATCTAACCAATGCATATTTATCATGTATAATGTACGTATAATATCTGTATGGTGGAGTTTGTGATGAATTTATGATGGAAACTATAAGATGATATTCAAAAATTTTTAGAAAAAAATAAATAAAATAAAATAAACAAATTTTAAAAAAATTGAAAAAATTAAATGAAAAATAAATAAAAAACGTCTACCAAGTTGGGTGCGGCACATAGCTTCTTCCAACTATCATCCAAATTTAAGCGAACTCGAACGACTAGGGCGTGAAAAAATAGAGAATAATGGAATTTACGTTTGCGCATGCGCAGAGTGAAGTATTGATTTGGCAACAATAAAACTGACAGGGGACCGACTAACCTCTAGCCCGTACAATCCCTGAAAATGTCATCCAGACGATGAAAATGTTGAAAATAAGCTTGTTACACGGACACACACACACACACACACACACACACACACACACACACACACACACACACACACACACACACACACACACACACACACACACACACACACACACACACACACACACACACACACACACACACACACACACACACATACACACACACACAAACATACACGCACACACAGACAGACAGACACGGAACCAAAGTTGTTAAAAATGGTCTAAAACGTAAAATGCAAGCAGAAATTTTGATGTTGGAGACCAACAATTTTTTTTCTTCCGTAAGTGAAAACAATGCATCGGCTACCTTTAGGTAGACTCGGAAGCAATAAATAATTAAATAAAGTACTCACAGGTATACTTAATTCTATGTTTCATTTTTCTTCCCCTGAAAAGTTGAAGAAGTAAGATAGCACATGTTGTGTTCTAACTGACGAAATATAACTCCCGAAATCTGACCGAAACTGTAATCTCCAACAAGTGAAGGGGGGTCTCTTTTGAATTTCTGGCCCACGGGGCATTTCTCGGCTCCTCCAGGGACTTCAAGGGAAACCGTCATAGTAATGAAACCTACCAACAGCTGGTGTGGGAAATATCGCCAAGGAGATCCTACTTCTGCAGCATCCACTCACGCGAGACCTCATTCGTCACCCAACCACCAGCGAAACGATACATCACCTGTCACATCAAACGCCTGCAAAATTTTTCACTCGCCCCACTTTTTTGTCAACTCGTTAAAAAACTTGTTTTTTTTCGAGCGCCCTCCGGGAAATTATTATTTTTTTCTATTTTACTTATTTTTTATGCCTTTTTGTCTCTGTCTACTCAGGGGATCTTTCAAAGATCAAAGCAGAAAATTTTTACTCTTCAATGTCGCTCAGGGTTCCCACTTTTCGTAAAACGACGTTCTTTGTTTTTTCATCTAATGCAACAACGTCTGCCAAGGTGGGTGGGCAGTATATATTCCTCAATTACTGAAACATGGATCGATGGATCTTGAGAAATCGGCGATTCAGGTAATCCTCAATCATCATCCTCTCATCATCAATTTAACGGTGAATTCCGGGAGGTAGGGTGTAACGCGTGTGATTCACGTTGCCTTGTTGATAGGAATGGCATGGGCAGTTATCATTATATTATATTCTGAGACCATCTGGCTCTATGACAACGAGAGCATCTTAGGAAACATATCTAATATTATTTGTTCATCAAAAGAATAATTACACAAAATGATAGAATGATCTGGAATTTTCATGTTCTTTCTAAGTTGAGGTAGTTTTAATGTAATGCAGGATCAGTACATCTTGGCGCAGTCGGTAGGACACATACAGCATTGAATAGTGTAAATTTTATTTTGTATTGAAATTAGTAGGACGTCGCAATGAGATTTTGCCACGGTTTTCAAGCAGTTAACTATTCAACAGCATGAATCAATGCAGAACTTTTCAGAAGCCTCAACCAGGAGATCGAAGATCCTGATATATGGCTCCTTCTGTATGAAAGAGCATGCGTAGCCAATGGCTACCGATGATTTGAAAATAGTTAACCTTCTATCATATTTCGAAAAACGAAATATTGCACCCAAATGGTTTTGCAGTAGTATCTTGGATCGTGACAAAGACAATTGGGATCAATTATTCCAAGAGCCATAAGTCATTTGACCTCAAATTCGAAGGTTGTTTATGAATAGTTAAGTTATGGAGGTACAAAAAAACTTTGGTACTCTGCCATCCGGACCAAGTAGCGCTCACCTAACCTACAAACCGCAAACCTACTCAGACAATCATACCAAGTCGGGTTCGCAAAGCCGAAAAATTTCAAAATTCCACTTTAAAAAATTCAAAATCGACTTATTTGAGCCCAATTGATTCTTGCGTCATCCAAAACTAGGTTTTATGGAGGTACAAAAAAACCTACTGTGCCATTCATACCTACTCGGGTTCTCAAAGCAGATGAATTTCAAAATTTCGTTGAAAAAATTCAAAATCGAGTTATTTGACCCCGATTGATTCTTGTGTCACCCAAAACTAGGTGTTATACGTGGAGGTACGAAAAATCGTACTCTGCCATTCATACTAATTCGGGTTCGCAAAGCAGACAAATTTCAAAATTTCACTTAAAAAAATTCAAAATTCAGTTATTTGACCCCCAATTGATTTTTGTGTCACCCAAAACTAGGTGTTATAAGGTAATAAACCTTAATAATAAGGTGATAATAAACCTTTGTTACTGACCAACAAAAATTTTTTTTAACTTCCCATGGGAAAAAAACTACCGCCATCCATAAAGAATCGAATGAATCGGACTACCCTAATCATGTGTATAATCGTCATCTGTTCGCTCTCCTTAAGAGCCTTGGTAGGAAAATGAACGGAAATAAAGATAAAACGACGTTCTTTGTTTTTTCATATAATGCAACAACGTCAGCCAAGGTGGGTGGGCAGTACATATTCCTTAATTACTGTAACATGGATCGATGGATCTTGAGAAATTTCAGGTAATCCGAAAGTCTCATCATCAATTTAACAGTGAATTCCGGGAGGTAGGGTGTAACGCGTGTGATTCACGTTGCCTTGTTGATAGGAATGGCATGGGCAGTTATCATTATATTAAATGCTGAGACCATCTGGCTCTATGACAACGAGAGCATCTTAGCAGACATACCTAATATTTTATTTCATAAAAAGAATAATTACACAAAATGAGAGAATGATCCGAAATTCTCATGTTCTTTCTATGTAGAGGTTGTTTTAATGTAATGTAGGATCATTACATTTTGGCGCAGTCGGTAGGACACATACAACATTGAATAATGTACATTTTATTTTGTTGTGAAATTAGTAGGATGTCGAAATGAGATTTTGCCATGATTTTTAGGCGGTCACCTCTTCAACAGAATGAATCAATGCAGAACTTTTTAGAAGGATTGTCATTCAAACTTCAACAGGCTCTTCAAAAATTATTAACTCATCCTTATCAAATTGACATTCCAGTCTTTGATGGAGATCGGAAGATCCTGATATATGGCTCCTTCTGTATGAAAGAGCATGCGGACTTCTATCATATTTCGAAAAACGAAATATTGCACCCAAATGGTTTTGCAGTAGTATCTTGGACAGTGTTTCACCAAAACAAAGAGCACTAGTGTAGAAAAGCTACACTTGTAGAAGCTAAGTTTACAAGTTTAGCAGAAAAGAAAAATGGCGCGTGGGGACAAAAGACGTGAACAAAGTCAAGCGGGATGCCGAAATTGAAGTTTTGTCTGCGAATCATTATGTAAAAACGGTGCTAAGTACACGGTAGGATGTTTGTCGTACATGACTAGGTGTAATGATTCGAAGACAGACAAATTACAAGCTGAAAAGTGGAGGAAGTGTGTATTTGATTTCAACTTATTCTGATGGCTGCCATAATCGGATTTTTCTCCTTCATTCAGCGGACATGATTAATCAGCTCATTAAGTCTTCTTCACTTTGTTCTTCAATGATGGGGGGATCCTGAATACCTGATCAGTAAAAACTGCACAGGGTCACGTAGCATTCGAATCGTTCAAGGGTCTCGGAAGACATCCTAAATCTCTCGTTAAACTCAAAAATACTCACGAAATGAGCGTTTATTCGAGGCCAAAAAAATCTTTGGCATCTTCTACGCTGAATGCTTCTTTCTTGTCTTTATTCTTCAGCAGAAGGCGATTCCCACCTTTTAAACACCAAAAATTTTTAACTCACAATGCTAGAAAATAACAAGTTTACAGGTGAATGGACATAGGTTAAAAATCGGCCAGTTTTTACAACTGTAATACAGTGAATTGTACAAAATGATGAGGAAACACTTGTAACTTGTCCAAATTCGCCTGTACACTTGTTAATTTTCACTGTGCATTACAAGTCTACACTAATTTTTATTGAAAACTGGACGTGTTTTTATCAAAATGGAACATATCAGAAATTTTGATCAAAAGGGGTCATATCCACTTCCGAAAAAATTTCAGGAAGTGAAAAAAACGCCCAAGGAGTTATTGATTGGAATTTAAATTTAGTTTTTAATCTAGTGTAGCTTAGTGAGGCACTAGAAATTATATCCCAAAACATGGACAGCCAATCTCGAAAACCAAAGAAGTTACAGCTAATTATCGTTAGGATATGACCCCTTTTGATCAAAATTTCGGATATGTTCCATTTTGATAAAAACACGTCCAGTTTTCAAAAAAAATTCTCAAAAATCAAGTGCAAGTAATTCATATTTTTTTAGGTATGAAAAAAACACACATGGACTATGATTCCAAATTTTATAATGTAGGTAATAATGAGGTAAGGTATTATCCACCAATTTTCAGTTTGGAACGAACGAAGAAGCCAATATAGAAAAAAATCTCAGAAAAATCTTCAAAATCTGTCAACATTTCAAACATGAAAATCATTTTCCTCTTCGTCAAGACAATCACATTCTTCTACTTCGCCATCGTCTTGTGAGGGTGCTACTTCATGGGTGCCCAAAAGAACGCCAACAATACCTTCCATTCTTGGCAACACCAACACGACACCTTAGCAACGCAAAAACGACGATAAGCCTAAAAATCTCAAGAGACACGAACTAAAAACAGAAAGAAGCACTAGAGAAATCAGCGAAACAGGAGTGAAACATGTTATCACAGCACGTCTTATATCAATATCATTGAATATTGGGAAGTACAGGAGCACAGTTGATAACAGGGGTGCCGAAGAATATTGCTCCTGCACTCTGTTGTTATTCATACCAAACCCTTCAAATCTTATCACCAAACAGCACAGGCATTCTAACAGGTATGTTCCAAACTAGAGTTGGAAAAAAATCCGGTAGATGGCATTTTGGATATGTTCCTTTTTGAAAAACATCAACAAGCATCAACTTGAAGGAAGATGAGGATATATTCCCTATTGATTGAAACGAAAATTATCCATCATATAGGAATGGATGTGATCCCTTTTCATCCAAACATCAAACTTAGGCCTTCAAATACACAAGGATATGTTCCTTTTTGACGCTAACTGCTCATATAAATCGATTTTGGTTATCCTACAGATTGAAAATCCGTTTTGACACAGAATGTGTTTTAGCCATGGACTAACTAGCCGAAAATGGAACGCGGGATGGTAACGAAATGTGTGACGGATGATTTTCACGTACAACCGAGTCGTTGCTAGGGAAATGGTACTTCGTCGTTTTTCATCCCACAAAATTCGTTGACCATTCGTTCGAAAGCTCTCGAATTATCCAACAATATTATGTTAACTACTGCGAAGTGCGTGTCCAACAAACTGAGTTATGAGCATGGTTATGTAAATAATTGTTTACACACAGGTGATCATTCTCAATAATTGATATAGTGAACATGATTGCAACCGCTTGTTAATTTCTGATGATTTCATTGAGCTTGTGTTTCGATGATTTGATTCATAGCAGGTGATCTGAGTATTACGAAAACGGTTTGATTTGTGAAGCGGAGGTTAAATAATTTGAATAGGTAATTTCTATACTTTACACTCTAGGAAGCTGTAATTTCGTTTGTAGCCTCTTTAGGACATTTACTTGACGATGCTCAGGGTCCGGATCAGATGTGTGGCTCTTAAAGCTAATTTCTATGCTTTACACTCTAGGAAGCTGTAATTTCGTATGTAGCCTCTTTAGGACATTTACTTGACGATGCTCAGGGTCCGGATCAGATGAGTGGCTCTTAAAGCTAATTTCTATGCTTTACACTCTAGGAAGCTGTAATTTCGTATGTAGCCTCTTTAGGACATTTACTTGACGATGTCCAGGGTCCGGATCAGATGAGTGGCTTTTAAAGCTAATTTCTATACTTTACACTCTAGGAAGCTGTAATTTCGTATGTAGCCTCTTTAGGACATTTACTTGATAAATCGCTCTTGATTTATCACGAATTTATTTCGTATTTTTTTTTCGTAGTTTCATACTATAACTATATAAATTGATGTTATAAATGAATAGTAAACAATGACGCTTGTTTGGTTGTCACTTGGTTGCGCGACAACGCAAACACATTCTGTGTTTCAATAATTTCGTCCGAAGTATGTAAATAGAGGTAACCGGGGGTCAAGGGGGCTTGCCCCCTGGCGAGGCGCGGAGCGATGAGTTTTACAGATTTTTTTCGAAAAATGGATATGACCCCTTTTGAAAGTAAGCTCCTCACTTGTACCTTTATGAAACGCTTGCACACTCATTTTTTACAATATAGAATCGGCTTGTAACATGTCATTTTTTGCTTTATGAAATAGGCCCTAAGAGATCGCTGTAAGACTAGTATCGTCAGAAAATCAAACAATGGGTCGGAGATCAAACTGAATGAGGAACCTAATTGCCGTCGGCCTGCGTGCTTTCTGAGTTCAACCCCCCCTTCCCTTTTCCCATCCACCTTACACTTTGTGAATCCCATTAATTGCACGCAAAAACAAAGTTCAGCTTTTCAACGCACGGGACATCTCCCACTCGCCCCCAGTCCCAACTCTCGCAAAAACTCTGAAATGGGAGATGGGTTGAGAGCTAAGGGGGGGGGGTCCTCCGTGCAAGGAGAAAGGACTATGCTAGGTGGTGAGTTGTGGTGGGGGGGTACTGTGACCTTTTACCATCGATTTGCGGTCACTTCTCTTTAGGCCTACAAACTGATTTCAGAGACTGCACCTTTCAAGGCGGCCGTCCCGCGCATGCACCTCCTGCCCGCCTCCTCGGAAACCGTCGATACGATATTATTACGCCGATGGTGAACTTCGATTGATTTTTTTCTTTTTTTCTCGTTCCTTTTTTTTTTAATACTTTTTTTTTCCTTGCAGCCCACTCGCTTCGGGGGAAAAACGCTTTTTTTCGGGGTTAAAGGGAGGAAGATTCGGGCGGGGCAGGATATTGACATAGCAACGCAGCCACGGAGTTGCCGTCCTCTAGCTTTTTTTACCAGAAAGGGCAAGATGCAAATGCACCAGTTGCAGATGCGTCTCGCGTTCTGAGGCAAGGGAAGGGGCTTCCGCTTAGCGAGTCCTTCGATTTCATTTAGCGAATTTTTGTAAAAAAAAAAAAAAAAAAAAAAAAAATCAGCCGCTAGGCAACGGGTGACAGTATCCCTCAATATTGTCCTGGGTAAGCTTCTTCTTCAGACCAGCCGCATCAGTCTTCTCGTTGCAGGGTGGTAATTTTGATGATGAGAACTGGATCTTTCCTGCACAAAGCGTCTAGGTCAGCGGATCCCAACCTTTTTAGCTCGGGGGCCCAATAATATTTTTTGAAAAAATTCGAGGCCCACGCCGATTATATATATATATATATATATATATAATGTTCCCATAGGTATTTAAGCAAATATTAAATCTTTCTATGCTTATTTTTCAAATAAACTAAAGTAGAAAACGCTCTTCACACAGATAAGTAGCTGAAAATCCCATCAATTGCGTCAGTGCAATTTTGCAATTTTGATAGTCTTTTCGCACATTTATCCAAAAAGGAATCAATGGGGTCGGGTCATTTTAAAACTTGATTTCAGATCCTGATCACAAGACAGTTAGCTCAATTAAAGAGACCTCTTCACTTGAAGATTTTTTTTTCCCCCCCAAAGTTATCTTCATGAAAAGGATTTCTGATCCATTGGATTTCGCCTTCAATTTGAGGGAACTAGTTCCTAAAAGAAATATGAAAAGACTTAGTTTCTTACTGTGATTCCTCAGTCCAAAAATAAAAAGTTAAAACACAAAGCAAAAGAAAAGTGATGAGACAAGTAATTGAAATAAATTTTGATAAATATATATGTAAAATTAAACTACCTGAGGTTGGAAGCCAAAGATGAGAGGTGATCTTTTATGGTTGCAGCTGTTGTTTCATCAATTTTGACTTCGTTGGTTTCAAGGAAATCACGTAGGACAGGAAATACGTCGAAAGAATTATTTTTGTCAATTTTTTTAGCCCATCGTTGAAGTTTTACTATCATTGCCTCTATTTTTTCTTGTACAAGAAACTTATGAATATCCTTGCCCTGAAGAGTTAGATTAAGAGTGTTGAGGGCACCAACAATATCTGCCAAATACTCCAACCGCTTTGACCAGTTTTCATCGGTCACACAGTTTAAGAAAGAACTTGCACGTTTGCCATCATATGCCTTCTTGTGGAAAACCCAGAGTTCATCACGAAGTTCAAACAATCTTGATAAAAATCTTTGGATAGCCGCCGAACTTCACAGTGAAGTAGAAGCTATTTGTGTTGACTGTCCATTTCATCACACAAAACACTGAAAAGTCTCGAGTTTTTTGGCCTTGCTTTGATAAAGTTGACGATTTTTACTGCATCGTCAAGAGTTTTTTTTTTTTCAGACACTCGCCCAAACCTTTAAATGCAAGAGCTTCTCTATGTATGCTGCAATGTGTCCATTTGACAAAGGGAGCTACTGACCTAACTCTGGCGATAAACCCTTATGAATACCAGACATAGCTCGTGCCCCGTCAGTTGTCAAACCTACACAAGTTGACCAATTTTGTCAAGCAACTTGTAAACAAATTTAAATAATAAATTGTAAAATAATTGAATCACTAAACTTACACTATCCAAGAGAATGCCTAAATTAATATTTTATCGCGAGGACCGATTTATTAATACCGTACTTATTTTGCAATATTTTAATATTATTTCTTAAGTTCCGGCCAGCATCCGCGGCCCAGTAGCGAGCTGCCTGCGGCCCACAAGTGGGCCGCGGCCCAGCAGTTGGGAACCGCTGCTAGGTAATGGAAGGAGAGTGCTAACTCCCGAGTCGCTGGTGTTCCAAGGGAGAAAGTTGGGGTATGCTTCTGACAAGTACAAACTAAATCACTCGCGATGAAGTTGTGGAAACCCATTTCAAAACGGAAGTTAGTAAAAAAGTTGTCTATTTCCACGAAAAATGAAGAGTTACAATGTTAAACCCCTCCTTTCACTTCAGATTAGCTATAATCCCCCTTTACTTTGCTTGCACTTAATTGGTTGTACCGCACACCCCTTTCCTTTCTCTCAGGGGTTGAAGATTTGCTACTAACTGCTCCCCTCCGGATGGAATCAATATTTTCAAAAAAGAAAAGTAACGATCCGAACCGGATCGATATCCGAACCGGCCACAAACTAACGATCCGGAGTGGAACCGATTCGGGCAGGATCGGTAAGTATCGATCACAAATTTTTTCCCTCCGGCCGCTTTTTTGCTTTGAAACGGCCAAAATCATGTAGGAATAACTCTGAGGCTCCATTTAAGGCCTTGAAAGATCCCAAGGTGTACAGCCCAATCCATCCATATCGTAACCAGAGCAGTTGGTTGTGGAGATCGAAAATTCAAATATCAAATTGATCTTCCTCCTTTGAAGTCTGCATGGAAATTTTGATTTGGTACAAGGGAGATAGGAAATCGGAAGTTGTTTTGAAGATTGGTTGATGTTTTACAGCTAAATAAGGGATTACGACGTTCGGAGTTTTATTTTCTGAGCGGAAAAATATTGCACATGGATTGGGCTGTCTACCTTGGGATCTCCTTAAATGGAGCCTCAGAGTTGAATCCCACATGATTTCGGTCGTTTCAAAGTTAAAAAAAAAAAATAAAACAGTAAGCAGAACCTACTTTTCGAATCGATCAGCTGGTGCCCTGGGTGAAGCCCGTAATTTCATTCGTCCCTTGATGTCCTAGAGATGCTCCCTATCAAATTGCGTTGTAATTAGACAGTCGACATAACTTTTAGCACACATGGCTGATCAGTATGGAGCCTGTAAGGCAATTCGTCTCTTGTTATCCCACAGAGGCTACCAATCAATTTTCAACGTCCTACGGTGAACACTTAAGATTTTAGTTCACTCAGCTGATCAGAATAGCGCACCTCACTTTCCTCGTCTCTTGTTGTCCCAGAGAGACTCCCTGTCAAATTTCGATCTCCTACGGTAAATAGGAGAGATTTGACACGATTTGGCCATCATCATAATTGATATTACGGCTCGTGGTCTGCTGATCCTCACCCAAGTCATCGAGACACAAGTACCGACATGGTAAAATGTACATCATATCAAAATGTGGTCCAAATCGGACCAGCGGTTTCGGAGGAGTAGTGAGCACAAAAGTTTGTCTATATATATAAATATATAAATATATATATATATATATATATATATATATATATGGGCCTGGTATATATATATATAAATATAAATATACATATATATAAATATGCATAAAGAAATCTGATAATGAATGACTATTACAAACGTGTTCTACACCCTCTGAAACGCAAAGAAAATGCATCCCAACCCCCAAATGCCGCCGTGGTGACAGCTCTAATACCCTCATTTCTACGAAAAGTTAGGTAAAAACGGGCCGGAGAGAAAACAATTAGGGATCAATATTTATCGGTCCGGCCCAGATCGGACCCTCTTGGAATGGAAAAATAACGCTCCGACCCGGATCGAATCCACTCTGAAGCAAAAATAACCATTCCAGGAGGATTCGATCCAAAACGGAGCGATTCGTTAGGGATCAGTATATATCTGTGTCAAAATGATGGTTTCAATTGGAGCAGCTCAAATATATATATCGATTTCAACCCCTTGCTATCTTTCGATCAATGGGATTCAGTCTCCCTTCATCTGTAACTATAAAAGCTGTCTACTTTCTAAAGTGTGTTTAGTTTTTGTTTGTTTCTGATGATGACCTAACCGTCGAAATCGATTTAACGTTGTAACTCTTCATTTTTCTTGGAAATATACAACATTGTTTCACTAAATACCGTTTTTTCTGACAGGTAATACAACCATCATTTTAAATAACCAACGTAAAAGGTAAGGTATGTGTCAAAAATCGAAGAAATTTTTAAATGAAAATAAATATTCAAATCTTTCATGCCCTTCTCTACAGCATCGAACTTTTGTTTGAAAAGTAGTGGTGTTCGCAAATCAAAAGACAGTATACTAACAAATAGGTACATCCTAAGTTTTTTTTTACTTTCCCTACTTAACCCAAAGGGTGGAGGGAATGTCTTGCGATCACCCTGAAAATCAATTCACGATCAAAATCAAAAAATCTAAAACTCATGCTAGGATGGGTATTTTGTTCAACCTGAACCGATATCTGTCATTTCATGAAAATGTATGTAGGTGTGTGTGTGTGTGCGCATGGGGTAGGGTTGTGGGGTAGGGTAACTGTCGGTGTTTTCATCTCTTCGGAGCTCCATCATATCCTTACCCTAGTCAAGGTCATACGTCCCCGTCGTGCAACCCAAGCACCCTCTGGGTGAACAGAGGGTGGCAGAATGACCCTCTGGCGATCAGGGGGGAGAATCGTGGAGACGGGTCTCCTGTCCCTTCTTTCCTCGTCTCCCCGGTTATGAACACAACTGAAAACGAGCCTCATAACCCCCACCAGCCCAGGCAGGGGCATCGGTCACCCTCGCCCTCATCTTCATCCTCTTCGTCTTACCGTTCATCCTCTTTCTCTACCCTGATTAATGCCCACCAGTGTGCCCACTGTGAGAGAGCCTTCAGTTCCAAGCGTGGCTTCAGTGGCCACGTCTGGCAGAAGCATCCTCTACAGGCCAACAATGCAATTGATATAGAGCGAGAGCGGCCTAGGTATGCTTCTGAGGATTAGCAACGAATGGCAGCAGAGGAGGCAGAGGCAATGCAAAATGGGGTATGTCATATTAATGTATTTTTGTAACAACGTTTTCCCCTGCACACGCTTTCTGCCATCAAATCTCTTCGCATGAGGCCCCATTATAAGCAGCTTGTCCAGGATGCGATCCTGGCCTTGGGGATGGGGGCCTCTACCGCATCTGTTACAGGTGTGAAGCAACAGCCCGCTATACAGCAATCCTCCCCTGGGACCTCTGGTCTTCTTGAAGACTGAAGTGTTAAGGCTCGGGGAGCAGGTAGCCTGTACTGATGGTTATGAGAGTGCCTACCTGCACGACCTGGCAAGGCGGGCTGTTGAGAGGCCTGAGGGCTTGGAGGACGAGGTTGCAGCCTATATACAGAGGATCTTCCCACGGGTTGACGAACCGACCGTGACGAGGCATCAGGGAGCCTCCTACTTTGGTGCCTCATGGAGTTCGCGGAGCAGAAAAACAAGAAAGAAGGCAGGAATATCAGCAAGTCCAGAAGTTGTGGAGGAAGCATCCGGCTCATGTGGCTGCGGAGATACTGGAAGGAGCTGGGGATGAGCAATTTTTTCCCCACTCCAGGAGTTTGTGGGGGCCACTCTTGGCTGCTCCCAGCCACAAACTTGGAGAGCCGGAGGTACAACCAGCTTCCACCAGGGATTCCTTGCACGGCATCATGTGCACGCCGGTGCTTCACGATGAGGCAAGTAAGTGCCATGTCAAGAACTCCACTTCTGCTGGACCTGATGGTGTTTCTGCTCGAAGTTGGAACAAAGCACCAAAAACAGTTAAGCTGATTATCCTCAACCTACTGCTTCTATCGGGAAGACCCTCAAAAGCGTTGGCCCGGTCTCAGACAATATCTATCCCAAAAAAAGGGTTAAGTTGGCCTGGAGGCTACCCCCTGATATCTGTATCGTCTGTAGTCTACGAACTATATCACTCGCGACGAAGTTGTGGAAACCCATTACAAAACTTAAGTTAGTGAAAAACGTTGTCTATTTCCACGAAAAATAAAGAGTTACAATGTTAAATCGATTTCGACGGTTAGGCCATCATCATTAACAAACAATAACAGAAGACACATTAGAAAGGACACACCTTATATAGTGACAGGTGAAGGGAGCTTGAATCCCACTAATTTCTAGAAGATAATAATTGTTCAAATGTCCCATCTGACTCAACTTCAAAATTTCAAAGATTAGTTCGAAAAGTAGTTAAACAATCAGAAGATAGCCTACTAAAAAATATGTACATCCCAAGTTTTGTAGAAATGAACCCTCATGCGCCCAGGTTATCCTGTCTCCCTAAAATTCATAAGGAAGGAGCGCCGATGAGACCGGTGGTGTCTTATATTGGTGCTCCTGCCTACAAATTGGCTAAAAAACTCAATAGTTTATTTAGAAACAAAATCAACTTTCGGCCTCAACATACTGTACTAAATTCTTAAGATTTGGTCTCCAAAATTAAGGACTCGCCTCTTTTGATGTGGTTAGTCTGTTCACCAATATCGATGTAGCTAGCTGCAAAGATGTGGTATGCAGGCTGATTCACGGCTCTAAACTTAATATTTTCGAAAAGGATGAATTTTTTAATTTGATGTCTGTCTGTATGGATCAAAATTACTTTTTATTCGAGGGGCAATGCTATACACAGCCAGGGGTTGCTATGGGTTCTCCGTTATCTCCTCTGCTTGCAGATATTTACATGGATTATCTTGAGCAACAAATATTTACAACTTCTAACACAAATAATCTTCTTTATTGGTATAGATATGTCGATGATATCATCATTCTATGGAAGGGCACAGAAAGACAACTAAATTCTTTTCACGAAAAAATCAATAAATTTGATCCCTATATCAAATTCACCCTCGAATTCGGCGGGAATAAACTAAATTTTCTTGATCTGTCCATCTCTTTGGTAAATGAGAAGCATGATTTTTCAATTTATAGAAAAGATACATATAGCGATATAACGATCCATAGTACTTCAAATCACCCTTTAGTACATAAGCATGCAGTCTTCCATAGTATGATCAACCGAGCACTGTCTATTCCAATGAGTGAACAAAATTTATCAAAAGAAAAATCCATAATCAAAAGTATAGCGGCTAGTAACGGATATGGAGGAGATCTTGTTGATACCATATGGGATAAGGTTCTTAGGAAAAAGAGTAGGGAAAAAGTTTCCAATCTGGATCGGGAAGATGTAACTTTAGAAGAAAAGCAATGGATAAGTTTACCTTATCATGGGAAAATTTCTGATAAAATTGGCAAAATTCTATCATCGAGAGGTTATAAAGTAGGTTTTAAAACTAAAAATAGTCTTAAAGCATTACTAGGATCCGTTAAGGACAAAATTAGTGTTCAGGATAAAAGTGGAGTTTATAAATTAAAATGTTCTTGTGGCTACGAATATTGCGGTCAGACTGGTAGGAAATTTAGGGAAAGAATAGACGAGCATCTAGAGGATTTCAGGGAAAATAAGGGTAAGTCTACATTTGCAAAACATCTTAAGGAATCTAATCATAGTTACAATTTTGATTTGACAGATAGACAGTTTGTAGAATTTCTTCATTTTTGCCCAAAGGGAGGTATGTTGAATGTACTTGAAAAATTCGAAATTATCAAAAGTGATAGGTCTGGTAAATGTTTAAATGAGGATATACCTCAATATATTTCACCACTGATAGGTCCATTTCTGTAAAGCTTGGAATTATCCCTTCACACTGTTGAAACCATATTTAGTTATTTTCCCCCCTTTCACTTCATCTGATTAGCTATAATCCCCCTTTCACTTTGTATCCACTTAATTGGTTGTACCTCCTGCCCCTTTCCTTTCTCTCGACCAATGGGATTCAATCTCCCTTCACCTGTCACTATATAAGCTGTGTCCTTTCTAATGTGTCTTCAGTTATTGTTTGTTACTGATGATGGCCTAACCGTCGAAATCGATTTAAGATTGTAACTCTTTATTTTTCGTGGAAATAGACAACGTTTTTCACTAACTTCCGTTTTGAAATGGGTTTCCACAACTTCGTCGTGAGTGATATAGTTCGTAGACTACAGACGATACAGATACCAGGGGGTAGCCTCCAGGCCCACTTAACCCTTTTTTTGGGGGGGGGGGACAAACTTCCGTTTTGTCTGTAGTCTTCCGCCACTTCCAAATGCTTCTGACATCTCGCCTCCAAGCTGATGGTGTCATAGGTGATGTCCAGAGAGCATTTCGGCCAGCGGATGGCACAGCGGAGAACCTTACAGTCTCCAAACTGTCATTTCGCTGGCCCGTATGAAGAAACAGCAACTCCATCTTGCCGCTCTGGACATCCCCAAGGACTTTGACACTGTAAGCAATTTGGCCCAGACTGATTGTCTTCGTGGTATTGGGGCACCTACTCGTTTAATTGGGTATGTTGCATGCCTGTACCACGAAGGCGTGACGGTCCTTGAGGCACGAGGAGAGATGTCAGGACATGTTGTCATTGGGCGCGGAGTACGCCAGGGTGACCCTCTCTCTCTGTCGCCACTCCTCTTTAAACTGGTCGTGGACCCGGCCTAGGGTAAGCTGCTCGCTGAAATAGGGTTTGAACTCACGCTTGGAGAGTGAGTAGGTGCACTGGCTTTGGCCGATGATGTAATCCTACACACAGAAACCGATTCGGGAAAGAGACAGTCGTGGACGACTACGAACCTGAAGGAACCCAAAATAAATGAAGAGGATTTGTAACCACCACAGCTGAAAGTGCTGGTCGCTCTTTGATTTCGTGCGATCTCTACATACCAAGTTTGAAGTGCATGATTTTTCGGTATGATCTTGGTTTGTAGAATGATTTGGTGATAGGTACCTCCTACCTTCCATTCATCACAATAATACAATCAATGAGAATTCCAAGAAAATGTGATTGCTTGAAGCTCTCTTAAAACCTCACATTTATTTTTGTCCAACAGTCCCATTATACTTATAACTCTTCTTGTTTTCAACTGCATCTCTGATCTTTAAAACTAACTGGCGAATATTTGGTCTCTCATGTTCTCACTTCTTTTCCGTCACAACACTATACATAAACACAAACTATCCGCACTTTAACAAACAAGCAACAAGGATTCAATTCAACTGTGAGAGCCCGATCCAGGCGGGAGGACCAATGACTTTCGTCTGTGTCTGATAAGGCCTATTTCCTGTCTCCCCAAGAAACAAGGATAACAGGATAAAAAGCAAAAACATAAAGAAAGGAGTAATAACCTTTGATAACTGTAATTGATCAGTGTGGAACGCGAGAAAGAATTGACATGGATATGTCTTTGCTCTGGGGGGTCAACCAAAAATTTCCGTCACGCAAAATTTGTGTCACAATTTCAGTGTTTTTCACGTACAACCCAGCCGTTGCTAGGGGAATGGGACTTCCGCCGTTTTCATCGCACAGAAATCGTTCGCCACTCGTTGGAAAGCGCTTGATTTATGTGATAAATGTTCACATCTCAAGCTACCAATTTCCCCCTCCTTACGTACCTGGCAACATTCCTAAACTAAGTTGATTGGACTATAAACAATTTTAATAAGCCGGTTACAATATTCTTAACGTAAAGCAATAGCATCATTTACTCCACTCCATAGGAAACATTTTCATCCTCTTGACAACAGTCGACTGTTAACAACAACTCATTGTAGTGGCTTCTCTCCACTGTTATGAAATCCCCAATCAAAGACATATCCATGTAACATGGTATCTGCTTGTAAAGCAGATAGTGGAACTCGTTTACGAGTTTGGATGTTTCGTTTAAGTATGTGCCAAAGTAAAGGCATTTTTTCCGTTCCTTTCTTAAACCAGGGAAACTTTCCCTACACCATTCTGTCAGGGCTGCCAACTTAAGTTGAAAAAGCGTTGAATGCTCCCTGAGTGCTCTGTCAAACTCGTGTAATCCGAGTGTGCCCCTAACTGTTGAGTAAACTACCCCACTCAACTATGAATTCGAACCGGTGAGTGGAGGGTGACGCTTTATTTAGGTGAGTGTGGGTGAACACGAATACTCAGGCTTTGTCTATGAATTCTGCCCTTAGTGTTATTGCACACACACCGATTTTGGACGGCCGGTTTTATTCTGGCCGTCCGAATTCCAATAGTGAACCATTGGATGGAACGGGACTTGACACACACACCGACCGTAAAATAATATCGGTAAAATATCGGGGAGCTGCCGGCCACTGCCACTGCAGACCGCCGGGACCGGGAAGATCCGACCCCACAGTGGCGTACATAACTAAATACACGCTTGCACACTAACTATTATTTACCGACCGATTTCAGCAGTTCTACTAGTAACTACGCATCTTCTATTCCATTTGAGTGCTCTAGTTTTGTGATTTCGGACTACCAATTTATTTTATTTTTTTTTTCTTCTTCTCATGGAGTTCGTCGAAAAATTCAATTGACATTCTAAAGAAGTTGAAAAACTTGGAACCATCACGCCTCAGTTCTTCAAAAAGAGTGCAGAATGTTCCACTGTGTTCCCTTCTTTGATTGATAGGATGAATCCACCACTTTCGCATAATCCTACGGCGCTTAATGTGGCGATACAATAACCACAAAGCAATTACAAGCTTAGGATTAATTGTTGTTCAAGAATCTCGCGTAACATACACCAAGCAACTGATTGTTTTGCCGATAAAAATCCGATGTGTTTGCAATCACCTGCTACCGATAAAATATCGGCCGATTTTTACCGACCGTCCGAAATCGGAGTGTGTGCAACTGACCTTAGTGATACAAAAAACTACGATGTTTCGAGTTGGGTCGGGAAGATGGGCTACTGGCCAAATGGGTGTAGAGAATGTAATGTGTTGGGTCAGGAAGCAACCTGAAACTGTAACTTGGAATTAACCGAGTTCAATGTCAAGGAGTTCGTTAATTCTTACCTAAGAACTGTTTATTTTGGACGGATAAAAAGTTTTCTGGCTGGACCAGGTGGAACTTGGAGTGAGGGAGAATCTAATATAGAAATGAAGCGGCGGGGTCGCCTGTGGTTCAGGTAGAAGGTGGAAGGGGGGGGGGGGAGAACGCGAAGAAGGTGATGGAGAAGGGAGGGATAGATTGAGAAGAGAGTGGGTGAAGGAAGAGAAGAGAAGGAGCAGAGTGGGAGGGGGGGTCCGCCGGAGGAAATAGTTTCGGGGGCGGCGAGGAGATAGGCCGGAGGCGGCAGGTAGGCCAAGCCACCTGAGCCCGCCAGGTAAGAAGGGGCCGAGTCTAGACTCATCGATCCGACTATTGTAAGGAAGCCCGCGGAAGGAAGTTAAGGGCAGGACGGGGGGACGAGTTAAGGGCAGGGCGAGGGCGAGTTAAGGATGGGGACCGCTCGGGATCGGAAGAGGGTTCGGCTCCCGAAACGGGTTTCAGACCCCCATCTCCGCCGCCTCCGCTTCAACCATATGCCGCCCCCACGTCTCTCCCGACCACCTCATCCACCCGCTCATCTGCTGCCTCTCAAACTTCGTTCTAGTTCCTGCTGCTCTTTGCATGCTGATGTCATATGTAAATAATTTTGTGAGAAACTTTTTAAAGAATGGCTCAGAGAATTACATAAGTATTGAAAAATAATAATTTAAGTAATAGTAATAATTCAGTGATAATTTAAAATACTTCAGAGGAAAACCATGTAGAACGGAATTACCGACAATTAAAAACATTTCCTCAGATCTCTGTCCTAAATACTGAATGGTATTTTAATTTTATATACAGTATGATGCATCACTTATTCATTGTAGATAGCTGCTACTCTATGAAAAACACATTTTTAAGTAATGCATGCCTTACAGGTACGTCCATTGCGGCCTGGGCAGCGTCGACAAATATTACAAAAAACCCACGTTTTTTCCCACCTCCATTTTTTCCTTTCCGTCATGAAATTCAAAATTTCCCGAGATTTGTTGCACAACAAGAAAGAAATTGGAATTGATCAAACAAAGAATCTCGTAAATTTTATGATTTATCGGAATTATCCCCTCCATTTGCCATTTAGGCAATTTCCCCCTCCATTTAGGAAATTTGTAACTCCTGGCATGTGTAATATGTAAAACTAGACCGAATTCTTGATGGAAAAAAAAAATAAAAAAAATAAAAAATAAAAAAAAATAAATAAATAAAATAAAATAAAACGGAAATCAGAAAAAAATGATACAAATAACGATATATTACTATTAAAACCCTTTCATTGACCCCCTTCCGTATTGATATTTGAAACTCCGGACGTACATTCCATAAAAATACTGAATTCTTAACTGAATAAAAAAGAAAAAAAAGCGATGAATGAATTGGTAACTACCCCTTCCACCCCCAACAGAACAGTAAATCGGGAATTCCCAAGGTTTGTTGCATAACATGACTAAAATTAGGATGGAACAAAATAAAAATCACGAAAATAGGTTGAGAATTGTAGCCTGGGCAGCGTACAGTCTACTGACTCATGCAGAATAGCTGCAAACTCAGCAGATGAGCATGGCTTTGGAGCAGTTGTGACTGTTTCTTCTGCTATGGCTTCAATGGAGCTTTGGTGATACGAACTAGTGCTCCACAAAGCTCCACACGGCTTGCAGCAATGGAGGCCACACCCATGAAGTCAACTCCAAGGTACTGCCAAACCTCCAGCATGGATCGGGGGGGGGGGGGGGGGGATACTGTCCTATGACAAAACACTCCTTATCTACTACCTTCACCTGAAGTTGGCGACCCAGCGGTACCAAGGAGACTGACCCACAGTTATCTTGATTTACCACCAAACCACACCTGGCTAGCTGTGCAAAAAAGGCATTGAGTTTCGGCAAATAGGATGACATCAACGGCAAAAGTCAATGCACCTATTTGTACCCCAGGGGCGAGATCAAACCCTACTTCAGCTGGCAGCTTACCTAAGGGGGTTTCCACGTCCAAGTTAAAGAGGAGTGGTGGTAGAGGAACCCCTGGCGTACTGGGGCCCAATGAAAACATTCCTTGACATGTCCGCTCGTGCCTCGAGGACCATCATGCCTTTGTGGTACAGGTAGGCCACATACTCAATTAAACGAGTAGATTCCCCCGACACCACAAAGACAATCGGTCAGGGCAAAAGGGCATACAGTGTCAAAGGCTTTAGCAACGTCCAGAGCGGCAAGATGGAGCTGTTTCTTAATATGGGCCAGTAAGATGACCACCAATGTTTGAGGGACCCCTGCCTGATGTCCCACCACGGTCGCTTCCTCAACCTGTGGGAAGATCCCCTGTATATAGGCCAAAACCTTGTATTCCAAGCAATCAGACCCCTTGACAGCCCGCCATGCCAGGCCCTGCAGGTAGGCACTCTCATAATCTTCAATACGGCCAACCTGCTCCTGAAGCCTCATTACTTCAGTCTTCAAGTCTTCAAGAAGACGGGAGGTCATGGTTGAGGATTGCTGAACAGTGGCCCTATGGCTATTTCCCAGGATTGCATCCTGGACAAGCTGCTTAAAGTGTGGCCTCAGGCGAAGAGATTGAATGGCAGAAAGCGTGCACAAGGTAAAACGTTGTTGCAAAAAATACAATAATATGACGTGCCCTATTGCGCACAGCCTTTGCCTCCTCCGTTGTCATTCGTCGCAAAACCTCAGATGCATACCTGGGCCACTCTCGCTCAACATCAACTACAGCATTGGCCTGTGCAGGATGCCAGACGTGGGCACTGTGGCTCTCTCACAATGAGCACACTGGTGGGAATTAATCAGTGCAGAGGAAGAGGATGAAGAAGAGGGGGGAGGATGACTGGCGCCCTTTTAATAACGTGCCCTGTGCCATAACAGGGAAACCGTTAAAAATGGTCGGGAGACCCGTTGACACGAGCCTCTCCCTATACACCAATGGGTCATTCTGCCATACTTCTGTTCACCTAGAGGGTGCCCGGGTTGCACAACGGGGACATATGACCTTGACTTGGGTAGGGATATGAAGGAGTTCCGAAAAGATAAAACCACCGACAGTTGCCCTACAACACACACACACACACACACACCAAAAAAATCCTGGCCCTCCCTAACACTACAGGGACACTGCGAAAGAAGAGCCCCTACACTGAGAGAGTGTCTGGAATTTTACCCATCTTCATCAGGTAACTATCTGCCATGTTCATGACATCCACACATACACTCATTTACGCACACACATGGGTACTACACACAAACACAAATACCCACAAACACACACACATGGGTTTTTCACGGATTCCGTCCAGGTATTTAAGCGGTAATATTTTCTCAAAATTGGGTCGTCCCACACCCCTCTGCATCAATTCTAATAGACCGTATCTCTTCAAACGGTTTTTCATTTCAACATTTGTGGAGCCATTGCTATACCTTAATTTTTCACGAAAATTTGCTAAAAGTTATGAAATTGATCTTCTCAGTCTCTCTGAATTAATAAATGCAATATGCCCAAACCTTTTTTTTTTCGTTTTTTTAATAACGAGTGCGATGGAAACTTTCGATATTTTCTCGATGCATTTCAATTTGCCAAATGCATTTCTCATATTAGCTCGAAAAATAAACGAGGGGACGAGAGGCCTCTCTCAAATGCGTTTTCAATCAACAGGTAGAAAATTAACGTCGGAAAAAGATACAAAAGCGACCAAATACCACTGAATGAAAAAAATTGCGGCACATTTTTTCTTTTTTTCGAAATGACCATTATTCCTCCCCTCCTCGGTTTTGGGAATAAATAAAACGGACCTACGGTAGTGAAGTTTTTTTCTTTTTTTCGGTCGAGTCGCTGCAGCGATAGGCCGCAAGAACGCCGAAGCGTATGAAGCTTTTAATTTAGTGTTACTGCTTTTCCCCACAACAGCGTGACTGTTCAGCACAAGTACGTGCATACTCGAGCTAACCAGCAAATTAAATTTAACCTTTTCGCACTGTGGAAGGTTGGGGGAGAGGTGGAAGGGTTCTGTGTCCAGTTTGGTGTAGGAGGAGTTCACCGTTGTTACACCTATACTTGCAACAATAATTACGGAACGCTGGCCGGTTGCCATCGACCGACGCGACGCTCTTCGGACGCGAGGTTTATGGCTCGATTTTTTTTCTCTCCCCTAGTCCGCTTTTTCGTCGCCCAGTTCAACATTCGACGAAACCATATGAGGAGTTGAAATTAAAAACAACGCCTCTTCCCGAATCTCTCCAATCTACATCCCCCTACACACCACTGTAACATTCTTTCACTTTTATTCCCCTCGTTTCAGCCAGTGCCAGTTTTGATATTATTTCTAAAACAAGTAGATCAATGCTCACGAAGTGAGTCACATGATAGCGCGTTTTCTTGTTAGGAGATCTGCGTGAAGTAGACGCTACCTGCGTTGAATAAGAGACAAAAATGGCTTTGGAGTTCACTCAGCTGATCGATGACCTTTAAGTCATCTTCAGCATTCTTCTTTGAGCCTCCCTCTCAAATTTCAGCTTCCTGCGTCTTAAAAACTAATTTAGTCCTAAGCGTTAAATCTTGACAGAACATGGAACATGTTCCTTGGGAGAACAGGAGAGAATTTAGGTCACTCAGCTGATTAGGAAAGAGCCCATCATTTCAATCGTCTCTTAATGTTCCAGAGAGTCTCCCTATCAAATTTCAACTTCCAAGTTTCTTTCCAGTCTAATAGTGGTTGCAATCATGTACGCACAACTACAACAGTACAACTGAAAAAGATCATCTGTATGTAAACAATTATTCAGACAACCACGCATGTACGATTGTTGGCCAAGCACAAAGGCTGCCTAAGGGATCAAGAGATGTTGTGATAAAATGAAGGCATTCCAAAAAGTGGAGAACGATTTTCCTGTTATGAAAACTAAAGGAATTTCACTTCGCAGTAACGCATTGGTTGTACATGAAAATCAATAGAAAATAATTCTGCAACACTTAGAGACATTTTATGTCTTTAGTTGCAGACTCGTATGCAAGCTCTAAGAGCCACTCATCTGATCCGGACCCAGGGCATCGTCAAGTAAATGTCCTAAAGAAGCTACATACGAAATTACACCTTCCTAGAGTGTAAAGCATAGAAATTACGTATTAAAATGATTTAACCACCTCTTCACAAATCAAACCGTTCTCGCAATATTCGGATCACCTGCTATGAATCAAATCATCGAAACACCAGCTCAATGAAATCATCAAAAATCAATATCAATTATTGAGAATGATCACCTGTGTGTAAACAATTATTCAAATAACCATGCTCATAACTCAGCTTGTTGGCCACGCACTTCACAGTAGTTAACATAATATGGTTGGATAAATTGAGAGCTTTCGAACGAATGGTAAACGAATTTTGTGGGATGAAAAACGACGAAGTACCATTTCCCTAGCAACGACTCGGTTGTAAGTGGAAATCATCAGAAAACCAACCGTAACGCTTTTTTTTTTTTTTTTTTTTTTTTTTTTTTTTTTCGTTACGCATTTTGACATGGATATGTCTTTGCTCTGGGGGGTCAAACAAAAATTTCCGTCACGCAAAATTTGTGTCACAATTTCAGTGTTTTTCACGTACAACCCAGCCGTTGCTAGGGGAATGAAACTTCCGCAGTTTTCATCGCACAAAAATCGTTCGCCACTCGTTGGAAAGCGCTTGATTTATGTGATAAATGTTCACATCTCAAGCTACCAATTTCCCCCTCCTTTCCTACCTGGCTACATTCCTAAACTAAGTTGATTAGACTATAAACAATTTTAATGAGCCGGTTACAATATTCTCAACGTAAAGCAATAGGATCATTTACTCCACTCCATAGGAAACATTTTCTTCATCTTGACAACAGTCGACTGTTAACAACAACTCATTGCAGTGACTTCTCTCCACAGTTATTTTCAACGTTTCTATAAGTAAACCGTTTCTTTGTTGGAATTAGTCGGGATGCGGCCCATGGATTTGTTTAAAGTTAAAGGATTTGTTTACAACTCTCGAGGACAACCGTTATGAAATCCCCAATCAAAGACATATCCATGTAACATGGTATATGCTTGTAAAGCAGATAGTGGAACTCGTTTACGAGTTTTAATTTTTATAAACGTCTGTTCGTTCATTCGGAAGTAATTGTGAAAGCCTGCTGTATCTGTCAAACTTATTTCTCAATGTAATCGCAGATGAGAATATTTTTCCGGCTTTTTCAACCACTCTTTCTCTCATCTTTTTCGCTGAACTCGACGAAACATTGCGATAGCCATAACTATGGCTACCTTTTTCCTTTAGTCCATGATGCCAAAACAAACACCTCCCCGAAAATTCACTTGAAAAAAGACACAATTTCACTTATCAAAAAAAAAAAAAAAAAAAAAAAAAAAAAAAAAAAAAAAAAAAAAAAAAAAAAAAAAAAAGCGGGAACAGACGTACTGAGCACGTTTTATTGACAAGAATATTGACAATAATATTGACCGTGTAGGATACGACATTATTGATTAGGATATTGAAGTGAAAAAACAGCGTCGTCAATAATATTAACAATACTGATATTGTCAATATTATTGAGCGTGTAGGGCCCGCTTTTGACTTTTACCTTTGGATCAGTGTGACAAGTGCCACCCGTGGTTCTCGTCGATCGATTTCATTGTTGGTCAACTGCCACCCGAGCAGATACCAGAGTTGTTAGGTAATGATTACTTTGAGTAATGACTACTTTTTCAATTAATTTTCATAAACCCAATAAAATTAGTACAGCTAGTATGATTGGGAATGCCTACGAGCAAAGACTGGGGTTTTAAGCTGGCAATTACTTCCAAGGTAATTGCGGTTACCATTACTATTAATGTAATGGAGATGGTTTGAAGCAATTACTTATTCCAATTACATGTAATGGTGATGGTTTTTTCAATAACCATTAATTGTTGTTGGGAAAGTAATGGGTCCTTCCAATTATCCATTTCAGAAAAAATAATGAATAATAGCAATGGAATTACCCCCAGTCCAATTACAGGAACTTTAGCCCTCTATCAAGGACTTAGGTCGCCCCCCAGAAGTGCAATGGGTCCTAAATCCTCGAAAGAGAGAGAGAGAGAGAGAGAGAGAGAGAGAGAGAGAGAGAGAGAGAGAGAGAGAGAGAGAGAGAGAGTGAGAGGGTGTGACAGTACCCCGAGAGATACCACTCGTACTAATAGCATATGTGTGCTATGTAAGCGTGTATGTGTGTATGTGGGCGAAGGAACAAATTTAATTTATTTTTGTTTTCATGATTTGATTTATTTTCAAAGTTAATTTTTCGTTTCCAAGATCAAAATTACTAACTTCATGTTTGATTATTTTTAGGCCCACATGTTAACTTTATTACTTAGTGATTTTTACGAGACGAGACCTTCTCGAACGATCAAGTTTGTCGCCCACCCCGGCAACTAATTGGAACCGTTCCCTGTTGAACGGAATTGAAGAACTCACAGTTGATCTTGTAGGGAACGGTTCCAAGTAGTTGCCGGGGTGGGGGACAAACTTGATCGTTCGAGAAGGTCTCGTATTTCTTGCAAATTAATTTTCCATAAATATTTTCAATTAAGTACAGCACAAAAATAATACAGTTTATAATTTACACGTCCCACAAGTACATAACGAACACGCACATTACCAGCTTATTGTTCCCGGTTCTCGGATCCCCTTTTATCGCCCAACGCAGCCTTTCAACAACGTGAGAATCACGCCCGACGCCGAATCGTGGAACCCTCCTCTCCACAAACTGTGATATGTCTATCAAAAGCTTAGTCCATATATTCTCTCCATTAATCACCCCTTCATTGAAAAGCCGAAGCAGGCGATTGAGTTTATCCATTATCGAAAAATGGTAAATGATATATTTGATGCGGTAATTATATGATACTAACTAATATGATGTGACGATTTATTTAATAGTTTAAGCCTCACCTCAACCAGAACGGTCATATGTATAGGTATGATGTTATATTATATATACGATAAAATGAGATTATATGAATATGAATGATAAAGTAAATCGAAAATGTAACAATGAGGACTGAGACCTGTCAAGAAGTAAATAAGTAAAGGTACTGTTTATAAAGTGTGAGGTTAGGTAGCTCAACACGGTGTGAACTCGTCGTGGAGAAGTCGTCATGGAAGAACGTAGGGTTGCGGTTACTTAAATGTTTGAATGTTCAATTTTATAATTAATAAACTTTATTTGAGCAATATTCTGCATAAAATATCAATTTAACAACTTTTACCGGTTTTTTAGCCATTTTTAGTGATTTTTTCAGCACATTTTTTGAAATGTGACCAATTTAACGTGCTCAAAAAGTGCTTACCAACGAACTCATCCTTTCATTTGGAAAGCTTGATTTTTTAGCGCAAGAACGCAATTTTTAGCTCAATCCTAAGGAGCATTATCGTCTAGAATGACACATACACAAATATATATATGGAGAAGTGTTAAACTATAGGATTCATTCCAGAATGCCTCAAAACGGAATTCAATGAAGGAATTTTTCAAAACTTTTGATTTTAAAATTTTCTAAGCCATTGCAATAACATCACCCAACACCCCACCCCAACAAAACACTTTCTTCTTCAGGCTCATATTCCACTAGCATAACACATGTCATACATCATGAAAAGGATCAGATAAATTATAGTCATATACAAAACTGGAATAATACACAAGCAATAATTATGTTACATTGTTAAACATTGATTAATAAGTAATACAGGGGTCATTCTCATTTCATTTGCCGCTTTGGGGCGTTTGAGAACCTCAGTGACGTGAAATATGAAAGTGCTCGAAAATGAGGTTAGATCGGCAAATACTACTCATTGTACATTGCAGATTTGTGTTCCATAGATGAACAGTGAGTTTTTCATTGTTGTATTTTATGTTTTTTTTTTTAATTAAAAAACAGGATATCCAACTCATGAGTGTTACCAGATTTCAAAAATTGATTTCTGTAAAATGGATGATTTGGCAAAAATGTTGTCGGGGCTCAAGTAAGTACAAAAGAATCACGTTCAAACGTAATATTCAGATTTCACGGAATTCATGTTGAAGGCAGTGTAATTGAGCTTAAATCTCAGGAGTGTTACCGTAATATCAGGAGTGTTACCCATCCTTGGTCACACTCCTGAGAGGTAACACTCATGAGAATTTCCGATAAAAATGGCGTCACACAGGATGATGAAGTGACAAAACTCGGGGATGGCTACTGTTTGAAACCTGTCACCAAGCAGTATGGTTGTTGATATAGGATTATTTTGTTTAAGCACCAACAACACTCGTAATTTGTGTAACACTCATGATTGAAAATAAAAATACTCAACATGTTTTTAGGCTTCTTTCGCTGTAAAAACTGCTGCAACTCCAAGCACTCCACTACAGTCTCACATCTTTAACTGGACAATATAACCTTCACATCTGACTGTTTCCCGCCATTTTCCATCAGCTTTCTTGATCGCAAAAATGATAACACTCCTGAGGTCCCATTGAGAAGAGATATAGGGGAACTGAAAAACTAGTTTTTCACGGGTAAATGTGAATCCTTACTCTAAATGAAGAGGAACCAATTTACTGCAGCTAGTAACCCTGGCCAGTTCTAGATTGTCATTGCTTCGTAACAACCTAACTTCTACTTAGGTGCGAGGTAGGAGGGGACTGTAGCACTCATGAGTTTCCAGGATTTCAGGTTTCATTCGTCATCACTGTGTATTGGTTAAAGGGGATTTTGGGCAGTCAAATTATTACTTCGTTGATCTCCCAACTTATAGTACCCTTTTTTTGCCAAAATCACTAGTTTTGGTTAAGAATTGTGAGAATTCGTCGTCGGGGACATGAAAGCGGCAAATGAAATGAGAATGACCCAAAAACTAACACAAGGTGATAGTTAATATTATTGTAAATTATAAAGCACTAGAGGAAAAGGGTCTTTTGACTGATAGCGTTGCCTGCGGCCCATAGTTTAACTACTTTAGTCCTGTTTGAAGCCCTCATTGTATTAAAATAGATTATAATAATAGATATATTTATTAGATAATAATAATAATTATAGATAGATTATAGATAATAATAGATTGACTTAATTTGCTCAAGAGAATATAAATTGAAGGGATCAAACTTTAACCAAAAGGGATTTGCCAATTTAGGTTGAAGGGATCAAACAATGGACGAATAATTTATTTATTATATTTACCTATTTATTTCCGATAATACGAGCAACTGCCCAATACATACAATATGAAAATGAAAATTATGTCCAGCTGGCCTTATAAACTAGGCTCACCATCAAATTTTCAAATCAATAAACAGCAAACATTTACAAATAAACAGCATTTACAATTCCAACAATATTTATAGAGGGATCATAAAAATTAATATGTTATGATGGGGTAATTGTACAAAAGTTTCCTTGACAGTTTTTTGAAAGTACGTGGTGTGACATGGAAAAAGTCCACATGAAGGGAAATGTCAAGAAGGTGGTTTGCTAAGCGCTATAGGTGGTTCGCTATTTAGAGGCTGATGGTAGGTATAGTTGGTAGGAGCAAGCGGAACACCGAATAAGGGAGAATGATGAGAGTTGATTAATGGCATGATTTCTGATTTTGGATAAAAATGATCCTAAACTGTCATATCAGCAAAGCTTTTCTACGCCGCACCCAAGTTATATATCTTGAAAGCAAAATCATCGATCGTTGAACGCCCTGGTAATAGAGAACTGTAACAAATCGTATTTTAAATGGGTTGACCTTTGAACGCCAACTTATCTCTGGTGTTCGCAGAACGTTAGGTAAACTATTTACAATTCAGCCGTAGAAAAAAAGTTTGGAATGCAAATCGAATGCATTTAGGTTCCCTCTTAACTCAGTGACAAACGCAAACTGCGGGAATAAAAAGAGAAAGAAAAAGAATTGTTATTGAGAATTCAGGGAACTTTGTCAAAGAAGAGAAAAGAAATGGGAGGTTTCCTGTTGATATATGCATATGGGGAGAAGGCGGGTGCATCGTATCGACGGAATGCATCTAGAGCAGTTGCATAGATATATCAGCGCGATGAGGGTTTTCTGAATGCGCTGGCGGAAAAGGGGGTCGAAGTGTTTTAGGCGTCGCATCCTGTCGGACGAAGTATTTCAGGATAGGCGACCCTAACACATAGGACGCGAATGGCCCTTGCGGATGTCATCCCAAGGGGAGGAGATTCAGGTGCAGTTTCACGTCATTCACATGTAAATGAACGTCTAGCGCAGGGGGGCTTACGCCGGGCGTTACGCGGGTTAGGGGACTCCGCGTCCGATTCCGGTGCGCCCGGTGGATAGGCAACCCGCAACATGAAACAGCAAAGCGGGACGCTTCCTCGCTGGCGCCGGACTTTGAGGGGCCCCGTCGCATTAATCCCTCGTTGAGGGCATGCAGGGTGCAAGCATTGTTTGTTAGTGCATCAACGCACCGCAATGTGATTATTCACCAGTTTCATAACCCGAACCACAACCCTAGGGCACGGAAGTTGATGATTTTTCTCGACGATTATTATTTTAAAAAACTGGGTTTGGTCCCTCAACTGCTTGGCTCAAAATGAGGTGTAGGGAATTGAGGTATGCCAGAAAAATACCGCGATCCGTACAGGTCAATGGTCAATGGTGTTTTACTTGTATCTAATACTACAAAAACAAAGAAAAAAAAGTATTAGAGCGTGTCAGATAACATGAAAAATATAATTGGACCAACAGCTAGTTATCTGTTAAAAAGTGTACCTCTAATATCAATGTAATGTCTTATCTGTCGCGGATTTTTTTTTTTTTTTAAGTAACTCAATATTGATGAATAATGTGAATGAGGTAGGGAATAATATAAGTAAAATGAGAAAATCTCAACATACCATAGGTAATGGTGTGGAGTTGAATCTTAATCACGTAGGTCTACAGCAAGGTGTATGTTGAGTTTTGACTTGCACATTTTGTCTAAATTGAAGTATGCTCGATTATTTTATTACAACTGCTTAGAATTGAACCTAACACAAATAAATTGCAATGAAGAGAATATTCCGAGGACAAAGAATAGTTATGTAATGTGTAGGGAAACAAAACATAAGCTGCAGGAATAATGATCATATCTCACCGAAGGATCCCCACGAAATTCGATGAAACTTACCTTTGAAGATTCCTTTTTACTAGAATGCACAAATTTAAGACTTTCTTACTACTACTAAGTACTTTAAAAAAAAAAAAAAAAAAAAAAAAAAAAAAAAAAAAAAAAAAAAAAACCCACAGTTCCTTTGAGCCTGACGGCTAAAATTAAAAAACATGAATATGCTTTAGCCGTACACGACTCACTCCTCGTCGATTCTCTGAACCCGACCCCCCATCGGCCTCTGAACTCTGTTTATCATTCTGCCATCAATCCTAAAACATGGAATCATGTTTTAGCTCCTCGCTCTCACTTTATTATAGAAATGATCACGACGATTGAGCTCTTGTGAGATGATGTACTCCTAATAGAAACTCGCGAGTAAACATTCACTTTATTATAGAAATGATCACGACGATTGAGCTCTTGTGAGATGATGATCTCCTAATAGAAACTCGCGAGTAAACATTCACTTTATTATAGAAAGAGGCTAAAGAGGCTACATACGAAATTACAACTTCCTATAGTGTAAAGTATAGAAATTACCTATTAAAATAATTTAACCACCGCTTCACAAATCTAACCGTTCTCGCAATATTCGGATCACCTGCTATGAATCACATAATCGAAACACCAGCTCAATGAAATCATCAGAAATTAACAAGCGGTTGCAATCATGTTCACAATATCAATAATTGAGAATGATCACCTGTGTGTAAACAATTATTCATATAACCATGCTCATAACTCAGCTTGTTGGCCACGCACTTTGCAGTAGTTAACATAAAATGGTTGGACAAATCGAGAGCTTTTGAACGAATGGTCAACAAATTTTGTGGAATGAAAAATGACAAAGTACTATTTTTCTAGCAACGACTCGCTTGTAAGCGGAAATCATCAGTAAGTTGTTGCAACAAATTTTCGGTAACACAAAACGTTTAGTTTTCGGTTGGAGATGCCAAGGCTAAAACACATTCTGTGTTAGAAAAACCTACAGAATGTCAAATCTCATAAAATTTGCATTAAGTAACCTTTTGAGCGGTCAACTTTGCAAGAAATTTTATCATGCTTAAATAATTTTCAGCGTGACGAATACAGTTAAATGTCACGCCAGAAAAGGAGCGCGGAGCAATTGTCGCCCGGACACCTTGATAGAACATATTCGTAAGTAATGCATGCACTACACGGGCGTCCCTATGAATTGATTGTATATAATTTTGGCGATAATTAAAATAAGAGAGAGAAAAAAATTATCATGATTTTTCGCTAACCCCCCCCCCCCCCCCCCCTTTCCACCATTCAACCCCTTCAACGACAGTAAATTTGAAACTTCCGAGGTGGCATAACTGGACTAAAACCTTCATCCCCTTCCATCATGGAATTTGAACTCTAGTTGAATTTTCTGAAACTAGACCGAATTCAAAGTTGAACACAAAAAGAATCACGAAAATTCGATGAGAATAGTTTAAACATCATGATTTATCAGTATTACTCCCTCCAATCACCATCTATCTTGATGAAATTTGAAAATCCTGACATACTTTCCAAAGTATATCGAATTCAAAATAGAACAAAATAAGAATCAAGAAAATCACTAGAGATCTGTGGAATGGGCAGCGTTTGAAAAAATCGGTAATTATCCCCTCTACCCCTCACCGCGACAGCAAATCCGAAATTGCCGAGGTCTGCTGCACAACTAGACTGACATTGGAATCGAACAAAATGAAAATCATGAAAATGGGTTGAGAATTGTAGCCTGTGTGTCGTCGACAAAATTTTGTGAAAAAAAGAATTTTTTTCGGCCTAACCCCCCCCCCCCCCTGTATTCCCCCTCATTCATGCTTGGGCTGTCCCCATCTTCGTGGATCAATTTAAATAGGCGTCTCTCTTGTTAACGATGCCTTGCCTATAAGCCATAGCTTCAGAGGGACGTCCTAAAAAACTGGACAGTCCAGGCCAAAACCGGACGCCTGGAAAACCCTGCTGTACAGTGACGTTACAATAATGTCATCACTTGGTTGAAATAACAAAGTACCCACTGAACTACACGAAATCCTTTTTTTATAAATCAAATCTATCCAAATTAAAATGGACCAGGCCGTAAAAACTGCTCGGGACAAAATCAGGGCCTCAGAATATCTCATTTACTTCGCTGTTTTAAACTTGAAGCTCTTTCCTGGGAAAAAGGTCTGGACTGGTGTCTTTTTTTTCCCTTTTCACATTTTATAGGCAGTAAAACTAGCTTAGACGGGGCGGAGGGGGTTAAAAGAACGACTCTACACCAGAAGTACCGAGCTAGGGGTAATCCGGGGATTAAGACTTGGTGAACAATAATTAAGGTTTCACCCTTTTCCCGTGCAAGGCTTCTTCTTTCTTGATGGAAAGGCTCCTTGTTTTCCAAGTTACAACTTTTTCAAGAGGAAGAAAAGTGGCGAAAAATTCAGTTTCTGCTCACTCCGGACACTCAAGTCGGCTGGCCCCCGGCGGTAAACTGGGCTTGATGCGGTGGAGCCAGGAGCCGTAAAAAGTTTAATAGAATTTATTATAGGACAGGATCAAGTATCTCCGTTAGGACTCTTGTTATCATTAATGAGGAGAAGGGTTTTTTAAAAGTCTTGTAGGAACAGCTGTTGAAAGAATTAATGCTTGCGGGGATCGCGGTATTTTCCCGATGTGTCAATATGGAATATGCTCAAATGCCGTCTGAATATTTTTCCGAGTGCAGGTCTTTACTACCTTCAAAAGGATTATCAACATGAGGGTTGACCAACAGACCACAAGAAGATGGTCCAATATTGAGGGACATGTCCACAGCAAGCTCATGGTGGCCGAACCCAACACAAAACATACCTAGGGACTTCTCAGGAAAAATCCTAGGGAACTTGAACAATAGTCGGCCTCATAACCGGCTTTGCACTCCTACGTTTCCACATACACCGCATAGGGGTCACACAAAATTTAAGTACAGACTATGCGAGGAGATAAACGAAACAGTATCCCACTTAAATAATCTTCGAGAGCCCTGCACTACCTATCGCAGATTTGAACTCATTGGGGCACAAACCCCAATGATGTCTATTCGAAGCGAACAATTAATCAAAGGGCTCACATCCCTGACCAGAGGGCAGAATCTCATTGATTAAATGCAAAGCTCTCAGAAAAGTACAATAAGCCACCAGGCTTCCGTGCTTGGGGCCAAAAATAACCCCACCCTAAAAGTTTTCTTACACATCTACATCTGCAGGTCTTAACAACTTACTACATTATGGGTACATATAGGTTTGGATGACATTGGATTAGTATCATGCGGAGTGATCGATTACCATCAATGCCTCAAAATCTGTGTGTCTATCAATATCATGATGGAAACTTGAACCGAGGCGGACGGGAATTTAGCTGCACGACACAATTGAAGCCTGCCAATGCCCAGTAATTGAAAAAAGTCCCAGTCATGCAGCATGATCGCATGAGCAAAGTTTCGAACGTATTGTAACATGTTGAATTGTTTTGAAATTTGAGCTTTTTGAGTGCAAGAAAATTTTCAACTACTAATTTTATGGCAAAAACGTATTCTAAATAATAATCTGCTATTCAAAAAGTGGTTTTGAAGTTTTAGCTTTTTTTGCAGTTTTCATCGATTTTTAAACGAATTTTAATCCTAAAGAGAGTTATCGTCTGGAATGACACACACACACACACCCACTCTTTTTTTTTTTTTTTTTTTCAACTCCCCTCAAAGGCGGAGGGGGCACACCATTAAATTGAAAAATGAACAAATAAAATAAAACAGTGGGGAGGACGCCCAGGTTTACCCGACGCCGGCTCTAGGGATAAGGGGCGTTGCAGGACGAGGAGGAAGAACGGGATGAAAGGAAGTGCGACTTAAATGACCACCAGTTCAAGTAAGAACCCCTCAGGACGTGGGTGGTGATACCACGGAGTACTCCTGCTGAGATGCCCAACTCGAGTAACTCCGTGGTGCTTTTCCCGCACCACACCCCACGCCATGACAGGGTCGCTGCCATGACCTTGATGTAATTGGTGGCTACTCCTTTCAGCTCGGAAATCGCTTGCTGCAGGTCATTTCTGTCATACTTATTTACTTTAGCCCGCCAGGTCTGCTCCATGTCCAGTATGCCACTGAAAACCTGGACATCCAGGATTACGGCAGACCCATCGGTCTTGACGGCAACGATATTCGGCTACTTGCCCCGGTCACTCGGCATGTGATATAGTCTCTCTCTCTCGGACACACAAACACAACACACACTCTTCATATATATATATATATATATATATATATATATATATATATATATATATATATATATATATATATATATATAAGCGCTAATTCCGGAATCTTTTCAGAATGCCTCAAAACGGATTTCAATGAAGAAATTTTTCGAACATTTTTAAAATTCGCTAAAAGTAGAGATTATAGATTATATGTTACCTGGGAGTGGGGTTGGATTGTAAAATGGATTGGCTAGTACATGTGCAGAAGCTACTAGATAAACTTGAAAACTGTACAAACAAATTCAAATCAGTGAATTTCCTTTCCAATGATACGAAAAAACTCATTTATGACGCTACATTCAAACAGGTAATGGAACATGCAATCATTATTGGGGGAGGAACATATATATAGGAAAGTACTTCATAGACCGCATTTATTCACATCAAAAAAGAACATTGAAAATGTTATTCAAGTACCCCAGATGACTGTAAAGTGTTCAGTGAAACAAAGACCATGACCATACATCAATTATATACTAACAATATGCTCAAAATGATCAAATTTAACCAAATCGAGTTTGTGGACAATGTGAGAATGAGGAGAAATGAATATTACCTATAGAACTGTTACCAAAAGTTACGCACTCTGGATTGGACTTTTTCAAAATTTCGTCAATTTTACCCCCTTCATACAAACGTTACCCGTTAGGACCAGCGACTCCGAATCGGGTGGCGCGCCCTCCGATCGCCCTCTAACCACCCCCTTCTCCCCACTCACCCTTCCCTACCACCCCCTTCAATATCGCTACTTGCCATTGTGTAATAACCACCACATTTTGGATTTGAGATGGTTGGATTCGTGATGGTAGTGAACTCGCTAGGTAGTAGATAGTCCCCCTGTCCCCCCACCGCATGATGTTGGGTGGGACTCTCTGGTGAAAGATGCGAGTCAGTTCGCCAGAAGGCCCACTTGCTATACAAAAACGTCTTCCACATGTGTAATAACTACAATTTTCAAACCCCTACCACGCCCCCCCCCCCTAGTGGTCAGATCGCTCCAAAATTGAAATTTCACGGATAAAGAAGGGGAATCGAATGCCGATTTTCAGCCTTTTTGGAGGGCTGGAAGGGTCTTGAGTCGTCGTACTTTCATTTTCCTGCTACTCATCAACAAGAGATTCAAGCAGAACCTGGCAGAACCTGTAGCCCCTCCAATCAGCAGACACTGCAGTTCCCCATAATTCATAATTTTGGGATCAAATCATGTTCGTGAACAGTAAATATGTTGTGTTTAACAGTGAATATGTTGACACGCTAAAAATTTGAGATATTGGAATTAAAAAACACATAAAAAAAAAAAAAAAAAAAAAAAAAATTGGAGTGGCTGGCTTCAGTTGAGTCATTGTCTGTAACTGTCCATTATTTCACTTCATATCTCTTCCCAACTTTTATTTATCTATATTCTTTTGAGAACTATGGGGGTGAATTTGCTAAAATAAAACCAGCTCTCTTTCTTCTTTGCCACTTTAAAATGATTTTTTGAGAGTTTTCTGGGTGCTCTAGTTCGAAGATCAACTCAATCGTCATCTTCCATGATTCGGCAGTACATCTAAGTTGATTTAGACTTCCTTCCAGTTCATGCTAAGATCAGAAGTGCGCATGCTCATTATAGTAGGTAGGTAGTAATCTTCCTCACCCATTTCCTTTCAATTCAATATTAGACAGCGATGATTAATCGAGCCGTCCATTGTCCTCAGGTATCGTGGTCCCATCTGGTCAGCCTTTTGCGTACAGTTTCTTACTGTTCTTCCTTTACATTGTGGTCATATCCTCTCCTTTTTGCAGATATATCCGTCAGCATCTACTAGCCACCAAATCTGTCATTCGGACCACATCTGTAGCCATAATTCAGTAACCCAAATTATCGATTTATATACACCCATCACCAGGAGATTCAAACAGAGCCTAGCAGAAACTGGATATTCACTGTAAATATGCTCCCCGCTAAAAAGTCAAGATATTGGAATTTTATTATGTGAAGTCCAATGAAAAGTTATACAATATAATAGGTATAGTTGTTTCGTACAAACTTACAACATTTACTCGTGCATTTTTTACAACTACGTACAATAATGTCGATTGGTTGTGATTTTTCAAATTTCCATGTTAACATTAATTAGATAACCAATAAGTTCTATACCTACCAAATATCAATTATTTATATATCAAAATTTTGGTAATTTTAGAAGTGGGTACAATGCTTCATATGTACCAACATCCACAAATATGGCGGTAATGATAATTATTGTTTGGTCCTACCTCCCAATCTATCTTATATTCATGATTTGGCTGGTAAGTGATAAATTAGCATGCGTAGTTATTAGGTATGATAATTTTTAAAACATTAATTTAGAGAAGAGCGCTAAATCAAGATTGCTGGCGTTCATTTGTACTCGACATTCGACATTGCACCCATTTGTTAGGCAAACTACAATAATATGTAGATAGCGAAAATACGTATAGGCTGGGAGGTACGTATCAAAGTTGATGCTACTTCGTTTGATCAGCGGTTTGGCCTAAGGGGGCAGAAGAGAGAAACATAAGCTGCAGAAAGCCAATTTGGAGAAACAGATATAATTATAATGGAGTTAGAAACGTGAAGGTTCGGAAGGGATCGAACACCAACTGCCACCGATAATGTTAACATGCCAATGGGATTTCCACATTTCAGTACCACATAACCGGTTGTATTGTGACAGATACCTAATAGTTATAGTTGGATCCCTTTGAGGGTTGAAGCCAGAAGGGGCGGGGAAGGCATCGGATTATACCCAATGCGGTGGGGAGGACAATAATGATTCAGATGATTGAAGGGGTTAATTGAAATCTTCCGCCGAATTGCGTAAAATCCGCCCGTGGGCTCGTCCACCGTGACCCTTTGCCTGTAGAGGACCTGTAGAAACTCTGCCACCTTCCCGTTTATATCGTATTCCATTATCAGCCCCCCCGCATCATCTCATCCTCCCACTTTCCGATCGGGGCAATATTTACCCATCAGGCCTCCCTTGGTGGCAACCACTTGTTGACGCCTTTGTGATGATTAGTCAGGAGAGAGGGGGGACCCCACCGTATTAAATCCCATTATCGGATGGAAATGGCGTTCGCTGCTGTTCGCATCCGTCCCGCAAAGCTTTGTGATCTCCTGATGGAAGTTTGGAATTCAAACCCGCTTATTGCAGCTTCATATGGATCCTGTGAAACGGCTGAGTATCACCCGCCGTTAGCCAAAGATGAGACAAAAGGAGTTGACTATTTCTCTTTGCCTTTCATCCCAACGGTCGGTCTTCACCCTCTCCCACCTGACTTTTGGTCTTGACAGCATCATCATCTACGTAATTAGACCTTCTAATTTGTAATTATCAAACAAGATACCTACCATGCATGTCATCAAACGTTATGTTGTATTGGGATCGTGATTCTCATTGCCTCCCCTCTTGATATTTCTCCTCCGTTTAATGTTTAACCCTGAGAAGGCCGAAGCGACAGATGGATTAATTTCGTAGAGGCACGACGTCCAGAAGCTCGACGATATACCTACAACACTATCAATAATTTTCAAATACCGAAAAATCGTCTATTAAGAGTAACTTTTCAACTTCAAAGAGGATTTTCAACCTGAACAAGCAGAGTCAAAGTTTATTTCTTTTCGCCATTTTATGGGTCTTTGGCCATAGAATGGATATACGTATTGACCTACCCTCATTCACTATTATGGGGGCATATATATATTTTTTAATAGGCTGACCCATATGTCAAGCATAGTGTTGATATTAGGGTCACTCATGTTATTTTGAGACTCTGACGCTTACAACCCATATGTGGCATATAAGAGTCACCAGTTGGGCTTTAAAAAAGAGAAAACTCACAAAACAAATCCACCTTAAACTCAAATAATTATTTTAAAAGACTCTATTAGGCGAATACAGGACTTCAAGTCGAGGTAGGAAATACTAAGGTCGTATGTCCTCTTTAATTTAACTAGTTGTTACATTGGTAGAAAGGTATATTATTAAAACTTCATCACACAATTCCAATTTTCATCTTTTATCACAAAATCTCATTCCAAAGGTCCTGAAAAAATCCCAAATAAAAGTCAACTAAATGAATCTCAACAGAACATTCAACTTAGAATATATAGATATATATATATATATATATATATATATATATATATATATATATAAGCAAGTGTTGCGGATTAAATATAGGTAAGGTAAAAAGTTGCCTACTTTCAAATTCGAGGACACCTCGAATGCAGTTCGAGGGCTTAAGGACTCTCTCAATTCTCACGAAAAAAATGTTGCCAAAATCTTTTACAGCTGGAAACACGAATTTATTAAGGGATCCATTGTAGTTGCGCATGTTTTTGTCGAATCCAACAGCCTGGCAGATGAAGGGACCCTAATTACATTTATTTTGTGAAAATCGCACTCTTCTTGTAAAAAAAAAGTGGCTTCACCATTCACCACGGCACTTTGGGGGGGGGGGGGGGGGGGGGGGAACGAGAATCGTCAAGTAGAATGTTGTTGTAGATGGTACTAACATGAACGACGGGCCCCTGAACCATTTTGGTAGCAAAAATGCCGCTAGTTCCATAATAAGAGGAAACACTGTCACTATTGCGGTTGCCATTTACCTTGGATCGCTTCCTATTAGTGTCAGAATCATCTGCCACCAGATCTGGCTTCCAGAAGCCAAAAATGAAAAGTTTTGATCCCGATTAGATCAACGACACTTATTACCCTATTTTACAAATTCGTTCTCCGCTATGGTTTTTCCGCCTTAGACCGAGTAAATTTTGAACATTTTTGCTCGGGTTAGTCTTAAAATGTTCCTTGGAGTTCCAATTTGATCCCATGCGAGTTTCGAGACATGAAATTCTTTTTTCCGATTGTAGTGAACGAAAATGTAGACGAAAACGTTGTTCGCTCTTCCTTATTCCGTCACAACGTAGTTATCTGATCCTTGACTTCGAACCTCTTTAAGGAAGGAACCACTCGTGTTTGAAAGACAGAAAGACACTTTAACCGAATAATAGACGGGGAAAAGGATAGCCCTTCTACGCAGATAAAATAATGGCGTATATTTATTGAACCTAACAAGCTTTTCCTCGTTCCATATACCTAGTTTTATACGATTTAATTTGTTTGAAAGTATTTTCCATCAGAAAAAACGTCTGACAGATTGGGTGGGCAGTATAGCTTCTTCAAGGATAAAAATGTAATATCCGGCAGTTCTGTTAGTACTGTAATGTTCTTAAGGGTCCGTTGTAGCCAGCTACCCCAGCACTGCCGCTGTTACGGTTGTGCGGAAATGTGAGAAACCTCTCAACCCGAAAACCCATGTGTGCTCACTTTCAAGGATACTAGGCTACATGTATTCTAGTATCTTAGCTCACATCTATCTTGGTGGAGGCTTGAGCTATCTGAGCTACTGTAATTATGATCACAATAGCACAATGGTCCTACAGGTCTGACGTCATGACGAGTGAAGTCCCGCAGTAAGTTTTAGCTGGGAGTCGCTCGCAACTTATAGCCAAACGTAGTGAAGCTGTATTTAGAATTGATTGAAATATGAGTAAGTATGCATCTAAAACTTCAGTTTGTAAAAACCCCAGGGATCAATACGTACAGCTTATTACTGAACTAAAGTTCCTCGTAAACAATTTCGTATATCATTTTCAATAATAAACCTTTGTAATTGACCAAGAAAAGAAAAATTTTTTTTCGAAAACGTGCCTCTATTTTTGCGATCGAAACTTCTCTCAGCTCCTGCACTAGCAGTGAGGCTACATTAGAACTGATAGATATAGGTAGGTAGGTATGCAAAGTAAACGGTTAACGAGTTTTATATTAAAAAAAAAAAAAAAAAAAAAAAAAAAACCCTCTTGTTTAGAGTCGTTTATGTTTTTCGACTATCTGAATTGCAGGGTTTATTAGGATAATAAATGAGTAAATACATTTGAAAAGTAAAGAAATAAAACCATTATTAATTTATAATAAATAGGTACATACTCATTGGAATAAATATAAACATAAACAGAATAGATATAGGCATAGAATAAATATATTGAAATAAACACTAGCATAAATATATACATTGAGTACCTACAAGGAAAGTAAAAACATTGTGTATTTAAGTACACATTAGATTTGCTCAGCTTCTACTTCTCGCTTTTGGATCTTAGTTCAGCCTGAAATAGAAAAATGACCATGAACATTGTTATTTGGCTATTAGTGTGGAAAAGAGTCATTTTACGAAGATCCACAACGACAATGACAAATGAATACCTAATATTAGATTAAGAGTAATGTAACTACTGAATTGTTGAAAGGTAACTTTTCTTTCTTTCCCGGCGCGTTTCTTTTGAATTGCTTCGCTTAAAATGACTCATGAATAAACACATCCCCTTAGCTATTTTTAGATCAGATCGAAAATAAAGGATCTAATAGACCGAAACACAACAGCCCAGGTGTAACGGGCCCTTGTAGGGAAACCCCATTAATTATTTTGTTAATTTCAAATTATTTACATATGAAATGTTTAGTTGTTACGCAAAGTTAATAAGCAGTATAGTTGCAGAATTTCCAAAAAAATAATATTTTTTTGTATTTGCTAATATTAATTTACTTTTAAATTAGCATTACAAAGTGGTGACATTTCGACGTTTTGAATCTAAATTAAAATCTGATATCGGAATTGATCAAAATTAAGTATGACGGACAATCAAGTCCTAGAAGAAAACTAACCACAAGCATTATATAAAATTATTATAATTCTATGTAATATTTATATAATATCATTTATTAATATAATATATTAATTTATATATTTATAATAATAATATTAATATAATAATTATTATATAATATATTAATTAAATAATGTAACATTATATTTATAAAATATTATAATTTTATATAATCATCTCAATCATTGTATAAAAACATTATAAGCATTACACCCTTAAAACTAAACTTTTTGTGGTCCCACATAGAAAACGCAACAAATTATTACACAGCAATTTATTATTTTCGTTTTGCCCCATTTATAAGATTTTCTCTTTTGTTTTTTCTTTTCGTGGCTCCACATAATCTTAATTGGATTGCCCTTCGACTCAGATAAATGGCCTATTTTTATTAAACCTAATAAACTTTTCATGGTTTAGGTTTAACGCAGGAAATTATTACACACATGTCCCACTCAACAGTAAATACCATCGCATCTATACAGCCATACATTTCAACTAGGTTTTTCCTACGGATTCAGGATGGACTATATCCCATCGCATTACATTCCATAACGGCCTACCTTTAGGAAAATAGAACTGGAAAACAAATACTTACCCACAAACAAGGAAAAAATTCCTTGACCGGCTTGTCACTGTTTTCCAGACTAGAATTAGATAAATACTACCAACAATTTTTTTCAGAAACTCGAAAGTGTCAATGGGAACGTCAAAATCGCACCGGACACTACTTCTGCCCCTTTCACCAAGAAACACTCATGTACGTGTGCCCATAGAGGCCTAAATTCAAAGAATTTGCGTCCCTCTGTGGAGTCGCAGCCATCCCTCATGGTTATATAAAAAATAAATCACTATTAAGCAAAATAAAACAATTATGAAAACATCTTTTTAGAATCAAAATAATAGGTTGCTTATATTTCAGCAATGTCAGCAACTTTTACAATTACATGATTTTTAAATCATTAAAATTTGTAAAAACTGATTGATGTCAATTTTTTTTTTTTTTTTTTTTTTTTTTGCCTAGATGTTGCTACAACACATTCACTTCTTCTGTAAACTCCCAGATTATTTTCTGGAATTCTAATGTTGGACCTTTGTTGCGGTTCTCGTATAGTCCAACTGCGATAAATTATTTTCATCAATACCAGTTCTACATACATGTAAACATGATTCCTTCAGAAAAATATCCTGAATTTTCAAAAAACCCAGTTCTTCATAAAGGTTGCAATGGTTGAAATAAAAGAGTCATGAAATAAAAGAAATCATAAATGCATTGAGATTTTGCCCTGCTAATAAAACTCGTGAAACATTCGTTGGTATATGATAAATAAGCAGTAATAATTGTGTTTTGAATCTATAAAAGTCGTTCTGTGCAATGTATGGATGAACCAGCTAGTCTAAGTAATTTGGATTCTCACTTCTTTGTGTCTCTCCGGGCAAATAAAAACCGAGAAAGTTAAGGTATGACGTGACACTTAAAATCCGCGAAGACGCCTCGCCGTCACGTATGACATCTGACACACATCGGGACAATACGCGAGAAACCGGCTCCCCGGATTATGCCTTGCGCAACATCTTTCAAGTCAACACCCCAAAAAACCTTCGCGTTCCTCAGTTTAAAAAGAGAACCTCAAACCCGACATGAAAAAGACATGTGATAACACAAAACAAACGTCCGCCTGATGTCAACCCCCTTTTCAGCATTATACTAATGTATTTTTGTCGTAAGAGATAATAAAACGGTAGATCCTAGTGATTGTTTGAGAGAGGTGAAATGTTCCGGAAGAAAGGGACAGGGGAGGTCTGGTCGTGCCATATGTTTCATTTCACTGGGGTTTATTCGCGCATTTTTTCGGTCGGCGGGGTTCGAGGATAAAGGCGCATTTCTATGCGGCCGCCGAGATAGGTGGCAACTGGACACTTCGTCAGAGAACAAAACCAGGAGCTGCCATTTGACCCTTTTCTTCGCTCTGGGGCACATCCCTTGTTTAGCCGTTTCGAACAAAAATATTATGTAACAATGGAGGCTCAGTTCTGTGGGCCCTACACAGGTATGGGTTGAGTAAGTGATGCTTCCACACCTGACACATTCTAATCTAGATTTAGTTTACAAGATTTAAACGTCTACATAAAACTAGATGACGGATCTTATAAACAATAATATGATCCACCGTGTGGATCGACTTAAAATCGGGCTTTTGTCCTTATTGCATTTATCCATTACCGAATCGAGCAGAGCTACAGCCATCTCTGTCAGGTGCTGACTAGTAGGTACACGACGAAGCAATGCATAGCAGCAACATGGGCAGAAGCGTAAAGTTGGTGAGGTGAAGAGAGAGAGAGAGAGAGAGAGAGAGAGAGAGAGAGAGAGAGAGAGAGAGAGAGAGAGAGAGAGAGAGAGAGAGAGAGAGAGAGAGAGAGAGAGAGAGAGAGAGCGAGAGAGAGAGAGAGAGAGAGAGAGAGAGAGAGAGAGAGAGAGAGAGAGAGAGAGAGAGAGAGAAATTGATTGAGATTAACGCTTCATTTATTGATCTCGCAAATTTTGGTCCTGACAGTGGACCATTCTTAAAATTAACGATAATTACAGAGTACATAATAATAACATAATTTTTTTCTACTATATAAAGTAAATAAAATTAATAAATATATATGTTTCGTGTTGCTAAACAATGCTTACAAAATTAAAATAGTCCTGTAGAATAGGGCTTTCAAGTGTTTAGTATGATCAATATCTAATCGAAAAATAAACTTTAAGGTTCTTTTTATAAGTCAGCATTGTATCAAAATTCATTAATTCGCTGGGTAAACCATTGTAGCCAGTTACACTACAAACCGAAAACGACTTATGATATATGTTTGCTACTGACACAGTAGCATGCGCAATTTCACATTTTTATCGCTAGTTTCTATGGTAGGCGTTGGATCAAATTTCAGGTATTTATCACATAAATATCTAGTTCTGTTATTTGAAATGACTCTCTACATTGTTGTTAAAATTACATAATCCTGCATTTCCTTTACCTTAAGCATAACTAGAAATTTAAATTTGTCATATATCCTGTCATCAACTTTAAGATCTATGATGAATCTAATGCATTCATTTAAGGCATTCAAGGCATTTGATGGATTGATCATAATTCAATTTGAATATGACTGGTAGACTATATAAGAGTTGGGGGACTATCAAACTTTTCACCAGAGCAGATTTCAAATTTCTCGACTTGTATATAAGCAACTTTCTGAACGAGTAAATGCACAAAAAAATCTTCCCAGTCAACGTCTTTGTCTTTGTCACCCAAGACAACCCGTTCTCTGACGTTTGGCTCAACAGAACCCTTACATATTGGTACTCAAATTAAATTCATTTAAATTGCGAAAGTTTGTCAAAAAAGTGGTTAGATAAAAAATGAATTAAAAAAAAAAAAAAAAAAAAAACGCTGCAAATTATTACACAAAGGTTTACCTATCATTTACATATTAGACAGCCCTTCTACGTAGATCTCTGGTCCATAATTATTAAACGACGCTTATAGTATATTTAGTAGAGGAACTCGGAGCTTCGGACCTCACAAATGGGTTCAATCCATTACAGCAGCGGAATCTCACAATTTTACGCTTTTTAATATAGTTGATAAACAAAACAATTTATTACCAAGTCATCTTTTCAACACATAAAAGTGTTACCTATACTGTATATTGATATCATCTAATTGGTCAAATTTCAAAAAATGTGCTGACAAAATCACTGAAAATGGCTAAGAATTGTTAAATTGATATTTTTTAGCATAAGATTGGTCAAATAAAGTTTATCAACTATGAAATAGAACATTCAACAATTTATGTACGAAATTATGCTAAAAACTTGAACTTCATTAAATTTTGTTTTAAAAAATCTATAAAATGGCAAAAAATAGCCTAAAATCTCTTTTTGAATAGAAGAGTACCTATCATTTAGAATACTTTTTTTTCCATAAAATTAATAGCTAACATTTTCTTTTCACTCATAAATCTCCAATTTCTATACAACTTGAAATATACACAAAAAAAAGACACTTTTTCACCTATTTTTGGCTCATAGCACCCATGAGAGTGGAGCGATCGAGCTGGCGAGAAGTTAGGACCAACTAGACCCCAAGTGGAGTCTATGTGCGAAAGAACAGATTTTTTAAGTCAATTCTAAGGCCTTTTATGGCCCGGACGGCGAACGGCGGACGGCGGACGGACATTTTAAATTTGGATTCTACGCACCTTGAAACGTAAAGTGACAAAGTTTGAGGGGGGGGTAATAAAAATTGTTTGCTACACGATCACATAGGGTTATTATTGGCCTCTTTGTTTGAAGAGAGGGATTTTCGCGATCTTCTCCGCCCGCCTCCTACTTCCAATGTGCGGGCGGTTCCTGTCTGTGGCTGGTATGGGCTCTCTGTCAGAATAAATCTCGCCAAGGAGGTGGGCAGCATAAAACTGCCAAGGAGGTAGGCAGTATAAATATCCCCAATGGGGTGGGCAGTATAAATCTCGCCAGTGGGGTGGGCAGTAGTATAAATCTGCCAAGAAGGTAGGCAGTATAAATATCGCCAATGGGGTGGGCAGTATAGATCTCGCCAATGAGGTGGGCTGAATAAATTAACTGATTATTAAACAGTTTTATTAGATACTGATTGGCGTCCGAGCGCAATGGTGCAATGGGCGCTGTGTCAGGCCGCAATGGTCAGCCTGTCAGGCCGAAATGGGTGGCCCGTCAAGCCGCAATGGCGGAGGTTGGCTGGCGAAGCCTGCAGGGGCTGGCCCCCTAGTATATTATAATTTACAAAGTTACGATTTTCCACAATTTTTGAGATTTCGAAGGAAAAGTCGGAAAGCGTTTTGGGATGCCTATACTAAGTTTAAGTAGTCCAAAAACTTTGTTGACTTTTAAAAATATTTTTTCTGATTTGTTTTCCGTTGCTTATAATTTAGTATGAAGCACCCCAAAACCGTTCTCCAAGTTTCCCTTCGATATCTAAAAAATTGTGGAACATGGTTATTTCCCACATCTTGATATATAAGGGCCTAAGCTTACAATTTACAGCTCATTAATCGGGTATAACTCAAAATCGTGTCATTATTATTATTAATATTATTTTTTTTTTTTAATTTGAGCCCATGGAGACTTTTGTTAGGTCATCGAAAACTATCATGTGAGCTTAGTTTCTATGAAACACAAATCCTAGGTAGGTACCTATACGAAAAGTGCGGAGTCCTTTGTAGGGATTGTCGTGGGTGGATAAATTGTAAAGGCGGAATTCATAGACGGGAATTGAGTCTGAGTGGGCCCCTAAGTGTATCGATAAGGGAATTCATGCACTCTGTACGATTCATAGACATGATTTGAGGGCGACCCTGAGGGTGCACTGAGTGTGCAACCCAAGTGCACACTCAACGGGATTCATAAACAAAAAATGGCGTTGGGGTGAGTATCACCCTCAGATCAATGGTGTAAAATCCTGAGTGACGGCAGGAGGTCACTTAAGTGCGTCAACTGATAACTTTTATTATTATTTTCACGTAGGTATAGGAATAGGTAATATAGTAGAACATACATCGTTTATTTAGTTCGGAGTTTATTCAAAAACTTCATAAGAGTACGCACACATAAGAGTAGTTAGGCTGTTCCTAAACGGTAGTTAGGTACATGTTTGATGTGACAGATCCCATTCGAATGTTACACAATCAACAACGAAATATTTTGCAAACTATTCCGATTCGGGAAAGATACAGTCATGAACAACTACGAACCCTTAGGAGCCTAAAATAAATGGAAAGGATTTATAACTAGGTACCACAGCTGAAAGTGCTGGTCGCTCTTTGATTTTATGCGATCTCTACATACCAAGTTTGTAGTGCATAGTTTTCAGATTCATCTTGGTTTGTGGAATGAGTTGTCGGTAGGTACCTACCTTCCATTCATCAGGATGTACAATCAATGAGAATTCCAAGAAAATGTGATTGCTTGAAGCTCTTCCAAAACCTCACGTCTTCTTTTTGTCCAACAGTCTCATTATACCATAACTCTTCTTATTTTCAACTACATATATCTGTTCTTCAAAACTAACTGGCGAATCATTGTTTTCTCACTTCTTTTTCGTCACAACTCTATACATAATTATACAATTCAATACTACAAATCAATAGATAATAAACACAAATTATCAGCACTTCAACAAACAACCAACAAGATTCAATTCAACTTGTGGATGCTCCAATCTAGGCGGGAGGACCAATAACTTTTGTCTTTTTCTGATAAGGCCTATGACCTGTCTCCTAAGGGAACAAGGATAATTGCATAAAAAGCAAAAACACAAAACAAAGTGTAACCTTTGAGAACTGTTATTGATGAGTGCGGAATGTGAGAGGGAATTTTCCCGTCCTTTTTTCCCTCAAACCAGGGAAACTTCCCCTACAACATACTGTCAGGGCTGCCAACTTATGTTGAAAAAGTGTTGAGTGACCCCTGAGTGCACTGTTAAACTCATGTAATCTGAGTGTGCCCCTAACTGTTGAGTGAACTATCCTACTCAACTATGAATTGGAACTGGTGAGTGGAGGGTGACCCTCCATTTAGGTGAGTGTGAGTGAACACACACACTCGGGCTTTGTCTATGAATTTTAGTAGAAACAGTAACATGAACAATTCTACACGACATTACATTGAAAAACCAGACACGACATTACATTTATTCTGAAAGCCCCAAAACTTAAAATGCCTTCGGATGTTTTCCGTTTCTGAGGACAACAACAGTTTTTGTTATTACCGAAATCGTCAAACATCACATTGGACATTCTAGTAAGCATCTGCCAAAATAAGTCATAGTACATAGGTATCGGGGTGCAGAACTACGTGCACAAGTACTACTAATGTATATTTCTTATTGAAATACGGAGGTACAGAAGCTGCCTTGAAGTGCTTTCTTAAAGAAAATAGCTTACATAGTTCCTATATAAATATAAAAGAAAGTCCCCCGGGGATGTGCCCTTTGGTGAGATAGGTTGGGAGCTAGTGAGTAAGGTAATGCCTACACCTACTACTAGACGGTTGGAGATCTGACTAGTGCCATTAAAGACCCAGTTCGTGACGGAGTCGGTTCGTGAATGAATCCTAATCAAAGGTCCTAACTCTTCAGTGCATCACGTCTCCTCTGCTGCGCCTCAGTTCCTGCTTTTCCCTGCAGCTATCGGTGCATTTTATCCGCCCACCACCGCGCTCCTCATTACATTAATAACTGCATTAGAATAATATAATGTAAGACTTACGTAGTAAATACAGGTTGCCCTGCATAAGGTGGTCAGTACTTCAAGGGTCGATTCTGGAGCTTATTACTGATCGAAAGTTCTTTGCTGAGATTTTGTTTAACGCTCAGTTTTCGAGTAATTTTATTTTTAAGAGTTTTTTTTTTTTTCGTGTTTTTGATATTTTTTTTACTAAAATTATCATAATTCCTCTAATTTTCTGTGGAAATTCAAAATTGGGGGTACTTTTGGAAAGAGAATCAAATTTTTCATCGGATAGATGCCTGAACATTTTTATGAATTAAGGTTTGAAAAGCCAATTTTACATAATTTGGGAAACCTCGAGTTTTTTCAATCGGGAATTGAACCATGAGAACCAATATTTTTTCAAGACACAAGAACGGTAAAAACTGCACCAAAATCTTAAGTTTTTAACGGTGTAGCCAATTTACTTTTACTTTGCTAACAAGGGGAGAAAACTATGTTTTAATGATGAAAAACATAGTTTTTTCAATGAAATCGAGGGTTTTCTTGAAAATGACCTTCTATGAAAATACGAGTTTGGGGTCGGTTTCTATATATACAGGGTGATTCCCTCGCAGATGCAAAAAAAAAAAAAAAGTGGGTGAAACTACATCAAAAATGGAGTAAAATGCGGCCAACTGCATATTTTTATCTCAATCCGTTTTCGAGATTTGATTTTTTAAAGTTTTTTTCAGGAAAACCGTGTTTTGTTCCTTTTAAACTCAAATTTCTCCACTTTACTTAATTTATTTTCAACTTTTGACCATAATGTTAAAAAATGTGGGTTTTTCAATGAAATTGTTGGTTTTCTCGAAAGATGACCCTCCATGAACCTACGAGTATGGGGTCGGTTTCTATGTATTTTTTCACGCTGTATCGAATGGTAACATTTGTAGATCTCTCCAACTCCGTTATAACCGAGTTTTACTCTTAAAATCGCAAATGTTTAGTTTGTTTGTTACGATTAAATGTATGTGTGTTCTGGGGTAAAACTAGTTAATTAAAGTGTAAAACTCGATTATAACGTAGTTGAGAGATCTGCAAGAGTTTCCATTCGATCCAGCGAGAAAAAATACATAGAAACCGACCCCATACTCGTTGGTTCATGGTGGGTCATCTTTCGAAAAAACCAACAATTTCATTGAAAAACCCACATTTTTTAACATTAAAACATTATTTTCTCCCCTAAATAACAAAATAAAAGTAAAATTGATAATACCGTTGGAAAGCATATTAGATGAAGCAGTTTTCACGAGATTTGCCAGTTTCCAGGATTCTTTTTAAAAGAGTAGTAAAGTTTTAAAGATTTTCAGAAATATTCTTTTTTCAAAATCGTCAATGTTTGAGCTGATGTGAGGGTCTTCGGATGGTACTTTTTAAGAACCCAAGTACACTATTCTTATAGTAAATTTAATGCTGATTCCGAAAATGAGGTTGAAAGTTAAAATTAAATGAGGCAAAGTGTAGAAATCCGAGTTTAAAATGAAAAAACACGGTATTCCTGAAAAAACCTTTAAAAAATCATATTTCGAGTACGGATTGAGATAAAAATATGCGGTTGGCGGCTTTTTACTCCATTTTTGATGTAGTTTCACCCAAATGTTTTTTTGCATCTGCGAGGGAATCACCCTGTATAATGCTCGCATGCACCATGTTTTTAATTTGCGTTCGATTTTTTTTCAGCAGAATACTTTTGCGATGACCAAACGATGAATTACCTTTCACCAATCGTTATTCCACAATGAAAATGGTATTTCGAAAGTTCTGTTAAGCATATTGATTTTAGATATAATAATTACCTACCTAATTCCCTTCGGAAACGTCACTCATTTTAAAATCATTGAAGTCATTAACTAGTTGTAGGAAAGTAATAGATTTACCTCAAAACCCCGTGATGCCAAATAAACGCTTGGACCACCTTTTCCACCGTAATGCATCGAAATAACTTCAAAATCCGGGATAAAAACGTTTGTTGACACTATCGAAAGGATTGGGAATTATTTACCGTAAACTAATCACACCGCTTGCGCAAAGCATGAATTCAGCGAGACGCTGCAATCGCATTGCCAATCTTTCAATAAATCATTGCAACGAGACGCGCCGATTACTAACAAAGTAGAACTTCGGTCCAACATTAGTCTCCTCCCAACCTCACTCTGTCGGCTGAAACTTAATTTCCTTTGCATATCCTGGGAGGGGCATGCCCCCTGAGTCGTCTGATGCTAAATATGTAACAGTAGATCGATTCTATATTAGCTAACGCGAGGCGTCAAAATGCATGACCGTTTCTAGTCGCACCTCATTTTTTTGCCCACCCAGTTCTACCAGTTCTCCTCAGTCAATTTTGATGTAACTTGAAACATAGGCTACATTTGACTCGATGAAGTGCCTATCAAGGTTTCGATGCTACTACGACCAAATCTTGATCAGCTGAGTGAATTAAATTCTCTCCCGTTCGTCCTAGAAAGTTGCAATTTAATAGCGAGAATCTCCGGGACATCAAGATACGAATGAACATAGAGGCTCTTTTCTGGTCAACTGAGTGAGCCAAATACTCTCTGTTTACTCCAAAATTTTAAATTTGGTATGGAGCCTCTCTGGAACATTATGATACAAATAAATTGATGAGCTCTATTAAATTTAAAAAAAAAAAATTTTTTTTGTTTCTTCGAATTAACTTATTATAAGGGTATCTATATTAATAAAATCGTAAGTATGTCTGTCTGTACATTGATTAGAATCATGAAATTTTGTGTTTCTTTTCCGTTTCATGCTATTTGTAGACAATTGGTACCATTTTCTAAAATTGTCTATGCCTGTCTGTCCGAATGTTTTTCCGCTTTTCACGGTTACAGGCGTCATTGGACTACTGATGTGAGGGGTGGGAATGTCTGTATCTGTCCAAATTAAATTATAGGCTAGTTGAAGTTTTTTAAATTTAAGCCAGAGGGTGTGTTTTAGGGGAGGGGAGGGGTGAAATGGGGTATCTTGGACATCATTGAACAAACTGGGGACCTGATTGCAAAAATATTTTGATATTACACTAAATCAAATCACAGGCTTTTGCACAGGAATTTTTCAAGTCTGACCCAAAGGGGGTGTTTTGTCAGAGGAGGGAGGGGTGGGAGGGGGGGTGAAATGAGGTATCTTGGAAATCTCTGAATAACTGAGGACCTGATTGATTATGTTTGGAATAATCCAACCTGAACCTCAAAACTACTTGAAATTTTCATTTCTGAATCATAACGGGTATTTTGAGTGATGGGTGGGGGGTGGAATGGGGGTATATTGAACATCAATGAATAAAATGAGGGTCTGATTGATAAAATATGTTTGGTTAACACTAAAAAACCACAGCCTACTTAGAAATTTTAAATACCGACCCATAGGCGAATATGTTTAGATTACGCCAACCTCAATCACAGGCTATTGAAACTTTTTCTAGCCTCAACCATAGGGAAGTGTTTGTGGTAAGGAAAAAAGGGAGGGGGGAAGGGGGTAGTTAAATGGAATAATTTGGTCATCATCGAACGAATTGGTGATTCGATGTTCGGACAAATGAAACTGGATTAGTCTGAACGTTCTTTTGGGTTACCAATCAAGCATATTTTTAATCTGAAATATGGGTTGTGTTTGTGGAGAGGGAGTGGGGTTCATCTTAGTAGTTTGGTCCTAATAGGTAATTTATAAGTAAGTACTTCAAGTAAGTACTTTAAAGTAATGACTTTTTTTAATCAGATCCACAGGGGTGTCCCAGAATGTGATGGACGAGGGGGGCTATATTCAATTCAACCTGTGGAAAGCACGGGTGAACCAGCTAGAAAGCACGGGTACATAGCTACTAAATCTTGCTCTGCGTAAAGACCTCGGACTATACCTGAAATCGAACCCGGTATCCCCTGCTTTCGAGTGGCTTCAGATAGCGACCACTTGGCCACATAGTACGCCTGGATTTGGTAGTGAGACTCTCTGGGACATTATGAGACGAATGAACTGACTAGCTCTATTCTGACTAAAACGGTAGGTCCCTAAGGGTAGTGTAGTGGATTTAAATATGTTTTACTTGGCGTAGGTAGGCCAAGTGGGACATTTATATTCTGATTATGCGGGTTAGTCCCCGGGTTATTCCCGTAAGGAATGTGAGCGGATCCGCCAAGGTCAACTGGTTTGGCGGACTGAACTGGGAGGTAGTTCGTGTCGCAGCCGCGTGGAGCACTGGGCTCGCATAGTGGGTGCTGGGTTCGATCAGTTTGGTACTGAGCCGTTTTGTAATATTCCGGCCTAAGATTTATATCTGTAGGTGGAATATGTTGAGCTTGGTTGAGGTACTGAAAAGTATCCTTTGCTTTTTGCACATTTGGAGTGTATTTGACACTCGGATTGGCCGGGTAGGCCTGCGTCGAATATCGTGGGTACTCGGACAGCTTGGTCGAATCGTAATGATCGGCTTCAGAGCGAGTCTGAAATGTATCCTCGATCTTTTGTATAGGAGAGGCTTGACCGAACGTTTCTTTAACGAATACGTCGGGTGAGAAGGCGATCCCGGCGTGAGGATCGTGCCTTGCGCCGTCGCTGGGTTCAGCGGATTCGCCGGGTAGCCTGTAGGGAGCGCTACGGGGGCTACGCGGCCCGGCTTCGCCGTCGTCTGCCTCCCCTTGCATGAGGAAATAGGACGGCCGACGTTCCATCGAAATAACCGAGTTTTTAGCTCGTTTCGATGCCTCTATGTGTATAAATAGAGGGTTTTGGGAGGTGGACTCGCTTGACAGAGCGTCTTTCCAATGCTCGTATGTCAGGGTCCTACCTCGTAGTCTTGAAAAAGACTTCCTTGGACGGTAAATTAGAGCGGATGAGCAGAGTAATTTACCGGCGTGCCCACAGCGGTCAGTTACGAGCTTAGTGCTACGAAACCCGGGCGACACGGCTCGGAACGTCCCTCGGGCGTACGATCTAAAGAGAATATCGATAGATGTACCGGGTGGCGTCCTGACAGATGAACTACGTTGGGCAATGAGCAGGATGAATAATCACTGGACTCGTAGATGCCAATGCGAGGTCTGTGTGGAGAGAAGGTATGCCTTGTAGAAAGCAGTAGGAAGCCGTTCTTGAGATGAACTCGGGAGCAGAAGGTTCGTCAGCGTTGAGCGTGTAGAATTCTTCGTACTTCCAAGTGTAGTCGTCGAGAGCGGAGAGTGGAATGAAATTCGGAGGGCTCCCAGCGGGGTATTTATAGGGAGGTGGCCGCCTCCTGCCGCCTCCTGGTTGGTCCGCTTAATTTCATTAATTCGACTGTGCACTCGCATTGGTTCGCACATTGTTTTCTCAGTATCTGCGAGTATGATAGCTGAGTTGGTCTTTCGAGGTGGTTTCCCCACGTCCGTCGCTGCGACGGGGTCCCCGGGGGTGGCTGGACGACCTTGAGTTTTCCTGTTTGAGATTTCTCATTCAAGGCGACTTGTTTCGAGATGCTTGTCGCATCTCTCTCGCCCAGTAAATGTTTAGGGAGGTCGCCTTGTGTGTTATTATTTAATATTTCACTTTTGAGAGAGAATTTAGTATTTTCTCTCTGGTGAAATATTTTGTTTGACGGAGTTATAACTCGACGTCTTGTAAATATTTTTGTGTTGTGTCTACCTCTTTTTGGTAGCCCTGAAAAGGGCTGTTGACAAGAGGGGGTGGTTTTCACCACAGGGGCCCCCCCAAGACGTCGTGTTATTAACGACGACGCCGGCTGGGGTGTTTCGAGCGCCGTCACCCACCTCTCGTCGAATTTTGGTAGAGGGGACGTGCCTTCTGGCAGATTTTCGGGGAGTCTCCTCCTTATTTTCTGCCTGATTTTTGTTTAGTGACACAGCTTCGTCTGTTTTTAGAGTGTAAGCTGGTTTTATTTGCTGTTTGGGAACTTTTTTTGTATGTTCGCCAATTTGCACTGTAACCGAAAACTTATCTCTTTTAACCACTTTGAATGGTCCCGTGTAAGGACATTGCAGAGAGGTGAGCTGTGTGGGCACTCTGATATAGACATGTGTACATGTATCCAAATTTTTGGGCATGTTTACGGCATATTTCGTATTATTATGTTTAATATGCGTAGGCCGGAAGAAGAGAGGCTCCGAAAGGTTTGTAGAAGTTACGAAAATGTCTCCTGGGAGTGGTACGTCAATTCCGTAAACTTTTTGGAACGGTGTAGTTTCCGTTGCTGGGTCTACTGCCGTACGCATGGCGAGTAGTACTTTTGGTAGGGCGTCGAGCCAATTTTCGTTTTGTGCTTTGAGAGCCTCTTTCAGAGATCTATTTCTGCGTTCTACCATTCCGTTTGTTGACGGTTTGTATGGTAACGTGTGGGTATGTTTTACTCCGAGACGTTCCATAATGGAATTAAATAGATCTGATTCGAATTGTGTGCCTTGATCACTTGTGATGTATTTAGGTACGCCTTTTGAAGCTACCCAAATATTGATAAAGGCGTTTGTGATCGTGGCTGTTTCGATGTTGTTAAGAGGGACTGCCTCTAGCCAACCCGTTGCTCTATCGACCATCATTAGAATGTAACGTTTCCCTCCTTTAGCTAAAGGTAAAGGTCCGGTAATGTCAACGTGTACATGTGAGAATTTGTTAGCCGTTTCAAATTCGGAGTAAGGGAGCTTCACGGAGCGAGTGATTTTTGCTCGTTGGCAAGTCTCGCACGCTCGGACCCAGTTGGAGACATCTGCACGGAGTCCGTGCCAAAAATATCTTTGTTTAACTTTATACACTGTAGAGTGTATACCTGGGTGTCCCAAATTGTGAATTTGGCTGATTATTTCTTGCCTTATTTCGTTTGGAATATAAGGTCTTGGGTGTCCTAGGTCTAGGTTACACCAAATTTCTCCTTGAGGAAATTCGACTCGTGTGAGTTTCAATTTGTCCTCTGCGTTAGGAGGAGAACGAATTTGTGCATTTGAAATGTGCAGTAGAAGATTGCACTCTATTGCAGCCGTAATTTGCGAAATTTCGGCTATGGGTGGACCCTCGTCCGTCTGGGTTGAAATCGATTTTGTTTGAATTTCAACCGGATCGAAGGGTCTGGAGAGTGCGTCGGCGACGACGTTGCTCTCTCCGGAAATATGACGAATGTCACTCGTCATTTGAGAGATGTATGTTAGCCATCTTAATCTCATTTTAGAAAAATGTGCATTTTTCTTAAGCATCGTGCCTAGCAGAGGCTTGTGATCAGAACAAATATGGAAAGATCTGCCGTCCAAGTCATTGTGCCAGTGAATGCAAGCTTGGTAAACGGCGAACATTTCTTTGTCGAATGATGCTTTGTTCTTCCATTGTTCTGGAATTTCTTTACTGAAAAATCCCAATGGTTGGTAAGATTTCGAGCCATGTTTGTCTGTAATTTCCTGTTCTAGGGCCGCTCCGATGTGTGTGTCGGATGCGTCGCAGACTAATCTCCACTCTGCTGTAGGGTGTGGGTGAGCAATGTTATGCAATGTTGCTTTGATCATTGCTTGTTTTAAGCTGTTGAAAGCTTTTTCTCTCTCTGATGTCCATTCGATAGGTGTTCTGTCATTTTTTTTGTTTGACTGAATGGAGTCATACAGAGGTTGTGCCGTGTGAGCGAATTTGCTTGAGCATGCTCGGTAGAAACCACACATACCTAGGAATCTGCGTAGACTTCGTACGTCTATTGGCCTAGGAAATTGTTCTATGGCTTCTATTTTATCTCGTTTAGGAATTATCCCTTCTTTCGAGATAGTGAAACCTAGGAAATCGACGGTAGGTTTTGAAAAAATGCATTTATCAAAACCTACTCGAAGTCCGTGTTCCCCTAGCTTGTCGAAAATTTGTTTGAGGTGGTTCATGTGTTCTTTATAATTTTCAGAAGCCACCAGGATGTCATCTAGGTATACAAATGCGAAATCAAATTTTCGCATGATGCTGTCCATGTATCTTTGCCATGTTTGAGCCGCTCCGGCCAAACCCATGCTCATTTTCTTAAACTCATAAAGACCGAAAGGTGTAATAATTGCAGTTTTATGAGCGTCATCTGGGTGCATCGGAATATGATAATATGCCGATTTTAAATCTATTGTCGAATAGATTTGTGTATCATGTAAATTCGCTTGGAAAGAGCGAATGTGAGGAGGAGGGTAGGCGTCTTTCTTCGTTTTCGCGTTCAGGAAACGGTAGTCGCCGGTGATTCTCCATGACCCGTCTTTTTTTGGCACACAGTGTAACGGGGATGCCCATTCGGAATCTGATGGTGCAATTATGCCTTCTGAAAGCATTTTGTCAAAAGTACTTTTGACTTGAGCCCGTTTTTCGCCCGCCATGGGTCTTGCTCGAAAGTGGACTGGTGTTCCTTCCGTGGTTATACGGTGGTAAACCCCGTTGTTTTTCCACTTACCTTGAAGTTTGCTCATTTTATCATTGTATCTGTCAATGATAGAGCGAATGTTTTCGTCCTCCGTGATTTGCACGTCCTCTGGTTGAGGGTTATTGTCACGATGAGGGATAGTAGCTGCTATTTGTTCGTCAGTGAATTTTTTGTTCATGACTGCAGCTATTTTTTGATCGGCATAGCTCTTTATTTTATCTTTATAAATGTACTTGTGTTTGACCCGTATTCCGATATCCCAAGACTCGAGGAATGGAATACCTAGGATCGCTAGATCAACTTTCGTGATCATAAAATCGGTGGTCATGTCTCCGAGGCCGATGTTAATTGTCGTGTCAGCTCGCCCTAGTGTGTCTATAGGGGCTCCGTTAGCTGCTGTGAGCTTAACGTTGGACTTACGAATTTTCAAGCCCAATTTTTTTGTGACATTGTGGGGCAGAATGTTCACTTCTGCTCCCGTGTCAATGAGAAATTCAGTGCCATTTAGTTTGCACTTGAAAAAAAGCCTTTTATACTCAGTAGACTGCCGGTGTATAGGCTCAGATACACTGGCAGTTATTCGTTTTCCGAACTCTCTACGTCGGAGGTTGGAACGGTACTTTCTTGTACCGATCTCTGAGTATATTCGTTTGAAACCCAGGTTTTAGGCTGGCTTATAGTCGCTGCCTTTCTGCTAGTTTTGGAAGCAGTGTTCGTCTTCCAAGTGCAGTGTTCTGGGTCTGCACATTTGCGAGTTTCGTTTCCGAAACGTGCGTGGTTTCGACAGACATAGGCCGTCGGTTTGTGAGGCCTACTCTCCACTGGTTGGGGTTTGAACTCAGCTTGTTTTGAGAGGGCCTTTTTGAAACCAGTATTTATGGGTTTCGGAGTAGATTCTACTCCTCGTATGTTCAGAGAAGTATTCTCTGTTTTGTACGCGTGTAGCGTATCAGCTAGGTCGAGCCGGGCGGTCGTGGTAGGCTGAGCTGCGACCATACCTCGTGCTTCGATGGGTAGAGTCTCGATCCACTTTTGAGTGATCAGAGCTTCTGAAAAATACCCAACAGCTTTAGAGTACATTTCGTGGTACTTGGTGCTGGGTTTTTTGGCGAGAGATGCGGGGTCCTCGAGTGCGAGGAGCCTGTCCTGTAAGGACAACCCATATTCTCTCTGTAGGCGCTGTTTGGCCTCTTCGTAGGGTGCGTGGGGTGTCGTGAGGTAAGCTGAGTCGATAGCTTCCCTCATTTCTTCTGGTATCCACTTGTATATAGCTGAGAAACATTCGTTCTGCGTTCTCAGGTGTTTTCGCACGCAGTATTGATCGAACTCGGCGAGTGCACGATCGATATTCTTCTTTTGGAAGATTGGTTTTTGATAATCTCCCATCTCCTCTAAAAGTGCTTGAAAGCCACTTTGTGTAGAGGGATGTTGTGTGAGATGTGGGGCGTAGAGGCCCGGCGGGGGTCGCACGCCCGCAGTGGTTCCCTGAAATCCACTAGCTTCGTAAGAGGGAACGAAATGCTCCGTGTTAAGCCTGTTCAAAGGCGGGGTCACCATTTGTAGTGGATTTAAATATGTTTTACTTGGCGTAGGTAGGCCAAGTGGGACATTTATATTCTGATTATGCGGGTTAGTCCCCGGGTTATTCCCGTAAGGAATGTGAGCGGATCCGCCAAGGTCAACTGGTTTGGCGGACTGAACTGGGAGGTAGTTCGTGTCGCAGCCGCGTGGAGCACTGGGCTCGCATAGTGGGTGCTGGGTTCGATCAGTTTGGTACTGAGCCGTTTTGTAATATTCCGGCCTAAGATTTATATCTGTAGGTGGAATATGTTGAGCTTGGTTGAGGTACTGAAAAGTATCCTTTGCTTTTTGCACATTTGGAGTGTATTTGACACTCGGATTGGCCGGGTAGGCCTGCGTCGAATATCGTGGGTACTCGGACAGCTTGGTCGAATCGTAATGATCGGCTTCAGAGCGAGTCTGAAATGTATCCTCGATCTTTTGTATAGGAGAGGCTGGACCGAACTTTTCTTTAACGAATACGTCGGGTGAGAAGGCGATCCCGGCGTGAGGATCGCGCCTTGCGCCGTCGCTGGGTTCAGCGGATTCGCCGGGTAGCCTGTAGGGAGCGCTACGGGGGCTACGCGGCCCGGCTTCGCCGTCGTCTGCCTCCCCTTGCATGAGGAAATAAGACGGCCGACGTTCCATCGAAATAACCGAGTTTTTAGCTCGTTTCGATGCCTCTATGTGTAAAAATAGAGGGTTTTGGGAGGTGGACTCGCTTGACAGAGCGTCTTTCCAATGCTCGTATGTCAGGGTCCTACCTCGTAGTCTTGAAAAAGACTTCCTTGGACGGTAAATTAGAGCGGATGAGCAGAGTAATTTACCGGCGTGCCCACAGCGGTCGGTTACGAGCTTAGTGCTACGAAACCCGGGCGACACGGCTCGGAACGTCCCTCGGGCGTACGATCTAAAGAGAATATCGATAGATGTACCGGGTGGCGTCCTGACAGATGAACTACGTTGGGCAATGAGCAGGATGAATAATCACTGGACTCGTAGATGCCAATGCGAGATCTGTGTGGAGAGAAGGTATGCCTTGTAGAAAGCAGTAGGAAGCCGTTCTTGAGATGAACTCGGGATGCAGAAGGTTCGTCAGCGTTGAGCGTGTAGAATTCTTCGTACTTCCAAGTGTAGTCGTCGAGAGCGGAGAGTGGAATGAAATTCGGAGGGCTCCCAGCGGGGTATTTATAGGGAGGTGGCCGCCTCCTGCCGCCTCCTGGTTGGTCCGCTTAATTTCATTAATTCGACTGTGCACTCGCATTGGTTCGCACATTGTTTTCTCAGTATCTGCGAGTATGATAGCTGAGTTGGTCTTTCGAGGTGGTTTCCCCACGTCCGTCGCTGCGACGGGGTCCCCGGGGGTGGCTGGACGACCTTGAGTTTTCCTGTTTGAGATTTCTCATTCAAGGCGACTTGTTTCGAGATGCTTGTCGCATCTCTCTCGCCCAGTAAATGTTTAGGGAGGTCGCCTTGTGTGTTATTATTTAATATTTCACTTTTGAGAGAGAATTTAGTATTTTCTCTCTGGTGAAATATTTTGTTTGACGGAGTTATAACTCGACGTCTTGTAAATATTTTTGTGTTGTGTCTACCTCTTTTTGGTAGCCCTGAAAAGGGCTGTTGACAAGAGGGGGTGGTTTTCACCACAGGTAGGTTTTACGTGTGTAGGGGATGTTGCTCGGTTCGCTCGCAAACGGCAGATCTCTAAGGGTAGGTTTAACTTCTGTAGGGGATGCTGCTCGCTTCGCTCGCTTGAGGAAGTTATACTGCCCACCCAACTTGGCAGACGTTTTTTTCAGTTGGGAATTCTTACAAACAAATTAAATCTTATAAAACTACGTGGAACCACGAAAAGTTATCATCGGAGGAAGTTATACTGGCAGACGTTTTTTTCTTTTGGAAATTCTTACAACCAAAATAAATCTTATAAAACTACGTGGAACCACAAAAAAAGTTCATTTGGGGATGTTCCTCGCTTCGCTCGCAAGGTAGGTATTGCGTAGAAGTCGAGTCCCTTCTGCTAAGCAACGTTGTGCAACGGGCGGCTCGGCTCGATCAAAAACGTCATATTAAACGCTTCCCTCGCATTTCCGCTCGGAATTTGACCTACTTTCCGTCACTTTTTTCGATATCCGACTTCGGATTCAGATTCGGCGGGATCAAAGCTGTATTTCGCCCGCGAAAACCGTTCCGAAAAACGTACCTTTATGGGGTATATTTTAATCGGAAAAAACCAAGTTTTTCGGCGGACTTTTCGAGAAAACGGGTCCGTACTCTCGCATTTTTTTGACGCATTTCCCGATACTTTTTTCGCGATCCGATCGCGCCGTCGTCTTCCTCGTAGGAAAACCTACGAAACCCGTATTTTTCCGGAATTGTCAACGACCGTTTAGAGGGGTAGGGGAAGCGGGGAAGTCCAAAAAGCGCACATTAACCGGAACTTCGACCCCCCTCCCGCCCTACGGCCCATGGTTCGGCTGGGATTAGAAAATTTTAAATTCGCTCGCTCCCCCTTTCGGAAAATCCCAAGAAGATCCCCCCACTCGTATACTCCCCTCACTCAGCCGTTTGGCCGTGCATAGCCACGACAAACAGACAGACAAACAGACGGAGTTTCATTCTTATAAATAGTATAGATATGAGCTAAATCCTCTTCTGTTGACCCTAGGAAGTTTAAATTTGACGAACAAAAGTCGGATGAAATGACTGAGCAGTCCGTACATTCCTACTGGTAAGTGTGTTGGTAGATTCACACAACTCACCATGACTGAAAATGTATTCCACGATGATAAAAAATTGCGAGAATGAAAAATTGGCGTATCCCGTACCCGTCATTTTGAGGCTCTTGTGCCTCAAGTATAGGTGGTGCTTATTTCACAATTTTTTAATTTCTTCATGAACCTGAACTACATCCTACCTTTGATCCGCATGGATTACTGAGGGTTCAAGATCACCATTGCTTTGTACTTGTTGCTCCGTATATGATATTTGGTAAGAAATAAACGATTGGTCTTCAACCCAAATTAAGTTTAAAACTTCGTAGTAGCAAGAGGCGAGTCAACTAGTCGGACTTTTTAGTAGAGATTTGATAAATTGGGCCTGATAGTTAGACTTAGCAGTTGATTTGAGGGAAGAAGACATGGGGAAAGTTGATTCTGTGGTGCTGTGTAACAAATACCATTACCATCTTTGTAAGAACTAAAATCAAAAAGCAAATCGACTTCCGTCCTATTGGGCGGCAAAGTTGATTTGACGTCTGTGTTTGCGGTTTTTTTCCTTCTATCTGCCGTATTTTCCACCTCGAGCATAAGCTAACCCTACTGTTTGGCCGCCGTATCCATCCTAATCAGATTTACTTAAGAAAGTACGAACTTGGGAGGCAGAAAATATACTAGAAAATTATCTTTCGTAGTAGTGAGGTGTGGCGAAGGGGGATTGCGCAGTATACCTTCGAAGACGATTGTCAATCATTCGTGTTGACGTTTCATTTTGATAAGGTGGTATAGAGGCGAACGGCAGGATGTGGGTATTCACTCCGTCCCAAGCTGCGGTTCAAAGAAAAGGCACGTCTTATTACCAAGCAATTTCCGATACAAAATCCCAAAAGAAACTACGGCCCCTGAAAGCCAAGAAAGGAATCAATTAAATAAATGCTGCGGTAGCTTTAGTGTTTATGTGTGAGCCTTGCGAGGTGAGGTATAATTAGGTATTTTCGCTAAAAGTATTTAATCTAAACAGCTTACGCGCGTTTTTCATTTTGTCAAATCGTCAACATAATTCGGGTTGAAGAACAATCGTTCATTTCCAGGGTTGACAGGTGTCCGGTTTTGGCCCGGACAGTCTGGTTTTTTATCAAGGCGTCCGGGTAAAAATTGAAAGTAGCTCTGGACGCTTAATGTCCGGATTTCATAAAAAGAACGGAAAGTGTACTACGGTTTTTTTTGTTTTAAAACTGAGTGCCTTCTCATGTGGGACGTTGAGTGGACGAATTTGGTTGAGTTAAAATGGAGAAACAAAGTTTGAAAGCAATTAACGTTGTTTCTTTGAGAAACTCTTTTACAACTCATATATGTCGAATATGAATGAGAATTGACAGAGTTAGTTGTTTTTTTAGTCGCCAGTATATATCATTTATTGATCAATGATGGAATCGATAGCAAACAGTATAGCAAAGAAGGCATTAAAAATAAGCTCGTCCCAAAAGTAAAAGTCAAAACTAAAAAAATTCCAATACTGCGACTAGACATTTCTTGTAAGCTAAATGCTCTCAATTCGCAACTGCATCCCCAACGAAAGAGCAGCGCCATCCTGGAACCCCAGCATATCATCACCGGAGATCCACTTCTTCCGGATTCCACGGATGTACATTGAGGTAGACCGGGTAATGGCAAAGCCAAGACGGACGCACCATCCCTTGTGGCTTGCTCCATTTTTCAGCAAGTCTCAGCCAGCACATTCGTGAAGGACGCCAATTGGGGAGCATAAACTCCATCGACAGAGCAAACAAGTGGGGTGAAAGATGCGTGACGCTGCTCGCATGCTGCCAGGTACTTTCTTTTTTTTCTTTTCTTCTTCTGCCCCTGAAAAGACAGCTGCCACAGTGCGGTGAATGTAAGAGGGAGCATCAGTGTCACAAACATGAACTTCGAACAATGCTTCCCTGTGTCGTTCCCATACACCCCGACAGGCTAAATCCCTATGAAGCCTGGAGAACATGAGGACTCTTATGTGATTATCGGTTGATTTACACAGTATCCCCATGGAGACATCATTAACTCTCCCAATACATCCCGAAGTTCGTCATGCCTTCTTGTTACCAGCCCTCCTGTTTTGCAGCTCAGAGCATGCTCAAGAGTAAAACTGTGGCAACCACAGCCATCAGAAGATGTTGTCATTTCTACAGGCTCTCGCTTATACCGAACTACCAATGCATTACGAAATTCACTTGCTGTCAAGTCGTAATTGTGTCTTCTTAGAGGAAGAGTGGAAAGCCATCTAGAGTTTCTTCTTCGTAGTCATGAGGACTGCTCTTCCTATGGCTCTTTATCTGTCTGGTGGGAGTTCAAATAGAGAGGAGGCCTGTAGGTGTCATCAGTTTCGTGGTGTGTCTGAATTGCCTCACCTTTTGCGACCCTCAATGTTTTTAGGTGTTCATCAACATCAAATGGTGTTCCAAGGCAAATGGACCTTGATAAAACTTCCGTTCCATTTTTTGATGTTATGTATGAATTTCTGGCTGTCCTAACAGGATCAGACCATCCCAATCCACCCTTGTTCACTGGCAATGAGAAAATGTCGCATTCACTGTCAGACGTTGCTCCCCCGATAATTGATGTCACTAAAATAGTACAAATTGAGTTACTCAATCCTTCAAATATATTATCTTCTCCATCTATCACTCGCTGGGTGAACTGCCACTGAAATTGAGTGAGTTACAAGTAGTTCAACTCAAAATTTGTTCAAAGCTTATCTGAATCCACCCATTATAGTAGGAAAATGGTATTTATTGGAAAATATTATCTAGATAATATAGGTAAATTTCAGGTCTCATTTGGCAAGAACATGGTTTCATCATGAAAATGCATGAGTTATGAATGCATGGAAATCCACCAAACGTAATTTTCTCATGGCACAGTTGTCCACTCTCACTCAAAGTGGGATGGTAGTTGGGAAATGACTGAGGAATTGAGTGTTCATGGCTCCCAACTCAATGGTGGCATTTGAGTATGCGCAAAAGTAACGTCTTCCTATCATAGTTTTACCGATGATTTTGCTCAATCAAGGAGGATAGAATAGAAAAGGCGACTTGATCGCCTCATATTTTGTGGCTTTTGTAACATGAAAGGGGGTTCGAGTTCCTTCTCTAGTTACAGTTAGGGACGCACACCACATTACAGCAAATAAGAGGCAAAGAAACATCACTACTCACAAAACAAGTTTTCAGTTTCATCAGTTTTCGTGGCGGCAAATTTTCAGTAAACCATCATCGTTAGGAAACCAAATTAGAAACATCTGGTGTGAGGCTTCATACTACTTTCCTTACTTGTATTCATTTTACATGGGTGCTATCATGATGGGTCATATCTTAGAAGGACGGGGTTGTTATTCGATTGTTTGATTTTCAAGTGTAGGACTCCATTAGTCCAGAAATTTCTTCAGGTGGCTGTCAGCTGTGGCTGAACACTGATTCTATGACTTCCTATATTTACATTCCGAGTAGGGAATTCATAATTGTCTTCTAATCATCCCTAAAAATTGCAACAAACTCCTGGTTTTGGCAGAATATTAAATATAAATAGAGTAAATTCAACATTGAAAACTCTTGCTCGCCTGATATGTTGAAGTTCGAATCAATTTGAAAAGCCAGCTCAATTACTGTTTTGTCGTACAAAAACTCGTTAAGCTTCATATTACATGTTTGCTGCGGTAAATGGTTACTACTTTCCGACCCACCAAAAGGTTATTTAAGAAAGTCGCGCGATCTTCTCAAAACAATTTCTTGCAACTCCCACAACGAGGGAGTTTTTAACGTATTTTTGGAAGTATTTTGCTAATTACCTCCTTCAAAGAATTTTCCCAAGCATGAAAGGTATCTAATTTCATTGGTGTCAACAAGAAGAGTAACTCCTATGAATTTCATCAAAATCCGTCGAGCCATATTGGAGAAAAGGCAAAAAAGTGCTAAAAACTACGTTTTTTCACATATCCTGATTTGTTTAACCCCAGAAAAATGATTATTTTAAGCTGATTTTCTACAGTTGAACAAAATACCCATCCTAGCATGAGTTTCAGACATTGATTGTCAGGGTGATGGCAAGAATTTCCCCATCACCCTTCGGGTAAAGTAAGGAAAGTAAAAAGTCCAGTCATGCAGCATGACCCCATGAGCGAATTTTTGAAGAAATCTTCGACATTTCAGTCGCTATTGATCGTGTAGAGAAATTTTAGTTTAATTTTTTTTTTTTTTTTTTTTTTTTTTTTTTTTTTTTTTTTAAATAACAAGCACCTACTACTTACCTACGTTTTAAACAGCATGGTTCTAGGATTGGTTATACAGGGATACTTCCATAAGAATTGTTCAATCTGAATTTGGACAATGTTTCATGCAAATATAACCGATTTTTACAACTAGCGAACGGCATTATTTCAAATTTTTTATTGATTTTTCAACTTTGAAATTTTTGAAAACTTGATACATATTCTTATAGGAAATTTTACGCTGATTCCGAATATACCACATGTTAGTATGCTGAAAAAATTATTTCGCACAACAAATCGCAAAAAACGGGCTATTTTGAAATTTTTGACTACATTTTTGAAAATTTCGACCCGAAGATGTAATCCGATCAAGCTGGCCAACGAACTTGAACTTTCGTTTTGTGCCCTTAACATTTTAAAATTTGTTTGAAGTTTCTAGCACGATTCTACGGACAGTTATCGTCTGGAATGACACATACATATATACATATATACATATATACATATATACATATATACATATATACATATATACATATATACATATATACATATATACATATATACATATATACATATATACATACATACATACATAAAAAAATGCGTTAAACTTCAGAATATGATTCAGAATAGCCTGAAACGGATTTCTGCATAAATTTTTTTCAAAAATTCACATTCTACAAATTTTGAGGCGAGAGCAATAGCTTAATTTTCTTCAAAAATTCGCTAAAACAAAGTCTGCCAAGTTGTGTGTGGCATCCAACGGTCGAAGTATCCGTTCCATGAATGTATAGATCATTGAAATATTTTGAATTATATTTAAAGATTGCATAACGGGTCGCTATGGCTGGGGAAAAAAGTAAGTAAATTAAGATGGTAGCGTAGGAAGAAAAAATCATTCGATAAAGAAACGATAATATGTAATGTAACTTACGTTTGCGCATGCATAGAGTGAAGTATTGATTTGCGCAAAATGAAACTGACAGGGAATCATCTACAGCCTAAGTGGTAATTGATATAATTAGAATAAATTTTGTTATTCGAATTGTCTTCCCCATTTGGTCGAGATCGGAAGAATAGGGCGTGAGAAATTGATGCATGATTGAATTTACGTTTGCGCTTGTGCAGAGTGATGTATCAATCAGGAAACCATGAAAATGGTAGGAATTAGAATGATAACTGTAATAATTAGGCTTATTACAAGAATTTCACATCCGCGTATGTCCAGCATCAGATACTAAGACACAATCATGTTGAAATTGATATGATATGAATTAATCGTTCCTTTCAAACTATCCTCCAAATTTGACCTAGATCGGACGATATGAGCTTGAGAAAATGACGTATGATTGAGTTTACGTTTGCGGATGCGTTGAGTGAAGTATTGAAGTGGGAACAATGAAACTGATGCGAGACCATCTACAGCTTGACGCGCACATTTCCCGAAAATATCATCAAAACCGGAAGAAAACTGCGTGAAAAATAGGCTTATTACAAGGATTTGCGGACAAAAGACAGACAGACAGACGCAAAACGAACGTTGTTCACAATAGTCTAATACGTAAAAGTCAAATGGGAATTCTGATATTGGAGAAAAAAATTGCCATCTCCCAAAAGTAAAAACAAAGGTTTTTGTTACTTCTAGATACACACGGAAGCAGTAAGCTTACTTTTCGTATGAGAATGCGATTTTTATCCCTAAAATCCCAGCATAGCGTCTGCAGGTTCATTAAAGAGGAGAAAACTACCTACCTCGTTTTTCTGAACGTTCGGTGTTTCCCATTCTTTTCACGCAAAGTTTGATCGTCTAGAAACCACATAAGCTGGCAACGTGGAAGACTGTGCTAAATTGAGTTCTTCCCTGAAATTAAAAGTTATCGCTCATAAATTGTAGGATCCTTTGGGATTGCATTCAGCGCGAAAAATTGTCTCATCGTGGAATGGTCAGTGAACATGATCTTTACTGAGTTATAAAACTGTATTAGCGCTAGACCCTCCCATTTTTACGAGAGCAATAAACTTATGGAGTCTTCGCTGAGGAAAAAATAAAATTAGAAAGTTGTTTAAAAGCCATTCTTTAATTAGGCAAAACCAATAGGTATTTCGAAAGCCGGATATAAGCTATAAAATTTCTCTTTGGCGACGAAAAAATTTTTTTCAGGGGTTTTCATTGTAAAGTAACGATGCGTGTTCTACTTTTTAACGATTCAAGTAGAAAGAAAACGGCACTAATCAAGGTGGGGTTTATGGTTCTATTCCATCCATCAGTTTCGACTAAGATGTTTTGATGTTTTGTCTGGAGGCATGTTCACTTCCGCAAGGTAATATTAAAGGCGTTATTGTAAGGCGCAATTAAGGACATAGCGAACAAGTAATCAATAAAATTTAACAAAAGAAATTCTCATGCAGCGTAATCGTATGAGCGACTTTCCGTAAATTACGTATATACTATGTTACACTGTAGAAATAGCTGAAAAAAAATTTGAAAATCATTGCGTTTTTGGCATTCTGGAACGATTCCTGGATATAAAAACTTTTCATATATATATATATATATATATATATATATATATATATATATATATATATATATATATGTGTGTGTGTGTGTGTGTGTGTGTGTGTGTGTGTGTGTGCGTGCGTGTGTGTGTGTGTGTGTGTGTGTGTGTGTGTGTGTGTGTGTGTGTCGTTTTAGGCGAATAGGATTGAAAGCCAAAAAATCAGGCTTTTCAATTGAAAGGATGAGTTTGTTGGCCTGCTCTTTTTGAGCACACTAAATTGCTCAATATTCAAAAATATGCGCAAAAAACTAAGAATGGCTAAAAACAGCTGAAAATCATTAAACCTATATTTTTAGCAGAATGTCAGTCAAAAGGCGATTATCAAGGATGAACCCTACCATTTACCTATGTTACTGGCGCATCCCCGATGATTTTTAAGCCAAATTTCTTAAAGTTTTGTCCAATACTTTTTGAGAAAAGCTTAGGACGATGTACTGCGGACGACGGATGTTTTCTAATTCGATTTTTGGATTCCAAGCATCTTGAAACGTAAACCAACACAGTCATTTCGAAGGGGGGTTGAACAATTTTTTTCTTCTTGGTCGATTGCAAAGGTTCATTATTCAAAATAATAAACCAAAATGTATGTGGAACAATGTACCTGCTTAAATTTTATTAATATTTGCTGAAAAATCGATCAAAACTGCAAAAAATTTAAAAAAAATCCAAAGCCATGCAAAATGTAATTCAGAATGAGTTTTTTTTTTTTACAATAAAATTGGCAGTTGACAATTCCTTTGGCCTTAAAGTGCTCAAATTTTAAAACAATGTAACATAATGTAATACGGTATTTTACGAAAATGCACTCATACGATCATGCTGCATGACTAACAATTTTTGAATTTGAGCACATTGAGTACAAATAAATTGTTAACTGCCAATTTTATTGCAAACAAAATTGTCCCAAATAATCTTTCCCAAAAATGATTTTGGATTTCTTAGTCTTTAGCAAATTTTTGTAGAAAATGAAACTATTGCAATGGCTCCAAAAAATTTAAAATAAAAATTTTTCAAATCTTTCATTGTCAAAATCCGTTATGAGGCATTCGGAAACGATTCGTGGACTATAACATTTTAAACATAATACTATTGGAGTTTCCAGACGACAGTTTTCTCGAACTATTTCATCCTATCAGAAGTAGTATTGCCAACCCACCAAAATCGCTCGCAGTGTTTTGGAAGCAACTAGTTGGATGACATAGAAGGGTACAAATTAATTGGTTTATTGGTGCTACGCTGTTGTTGCTGTGAAAGTTTGACAGCTTGCATAAACAGACTCAACATCCTGGCATGCCAAAAAGTATATGTTTTACCTGTGTGATCCACTTAGGTTACCTGTCACTATCATATTCTAGTTTGCCTTCAATCCGTTTTAGCTCAGAAAGGACGAACGATTTCGACAACGGTGCCTGATGGACAAGTCAATAGCTTTGTTTCCACTGATGAACCGAACAGGTTTCAGGTCAAGTTGCGCTTGCACAGTGAAGAAGGAGTAAGAAAATGGCGTTTCCGCAGTTACTCGGTTCATATTCGGTGCAAGATGTCCGGTGTTTCCGCTGCTCAAGGAACATGATCAGAACATTAACTTCCTGCACCGCCAGAAGATGAGGTGCAGCTTGCTCCGCGCATGCGCTCTTTGGAACTTTAGATAACCCGATTTGTCCTTCGTCAAACTTCTGTAACCTTATATCTTACAAATTGTGGTTTCCTTTGATTTTGAGCTTGTTTTCGGGTCATTTGTTCGTATTTATTCAAGAGATTCTGCGATTTTCCTGCTTTTAAAAAGTTTAGCTTAAAAAAATAAACTAATAAAATAGAAATAACTAAATATTCGGGGGTGAATCACGAGAAGGTCTACGTCGAATAACAATGAGACACAAGGTTTTGCTTATGGTTTTGCTTAAGTACCGCTAACGTGACTGATCAGCCATGGAGGTGCCCTTGCTCTGCACTGAACCAGTTTGGGTGCAGTAGTGGAAACAAAGCTAATGTGATCCAGAAAGTCGAAATCGCTCGTCGGATTCGTCCAGAGCGGTAATACGCACGCAATACCATTTTCCTCGCCATCGACGAACGCCATCCTGCACGCCCGCACAAGTCCAACTATTTCTTTCAAAATGGACAGCGCGATCAACTATTGACATTTTATGTCTTTACTTTGACACATGGAGAAAAAAAAGAACAATGTTCAAGCAGGTTTTAGGCCAAACAAATTTTATTTTAAATCGAAAGGGGATTAGGTAACCATAGTTTGTCAGAATGGGGAAAATAAAAAAATAAAAAAACTAATAATAAAAAATAATAAATATAAATGAAATAAAAGTTAAATTTTTTAGAGATGATAAATTTTGGGTTTTATCTCGCCATGGTTTTTTTGTGCGGAGTACGATAGGCAGACGGACTTTTTCGCTTTGATTTTTGAAATCAATCCTTCTTGAAACAAGAACCGTCAAATTTTGAGGGCTGGGTATTAAATTGTTTTTCTCGGTTGATTCTGTAGGTGCATTGCTGAAAAAATAAGACCAAATTAAAACATAAAAATCATCAAACAGGGTGTCTACAGGTCACGGATTCGCGAAAAGTCCCGGAAAAGTCACGGATTTAATAGTAGGGCACGGATATTTCCGAAAGTCACCGATTTGTATGGCGTCAGTAACCAAATAATCATAATACAATGTCAGTACTGGGATTCACAAAACATACGGAAGAATCAATTGAGATTTTTGAATCTATGTAGTAGGTACTGACAGATGCAAGCGTCGGCAACGTAGACAGAAGCAAATGCGACTAATGCAGTTTCTCCGCATCAGATGCGCAGTGAATCGGTTGCAATGAGACAACAGATTAGAGATCTATAATATTAAATATTTTGTACATTGTATTTTACTAATATTCTGTAACTAGTCTTAGACTTCTGTACTTTATAAGTAGGCTAGAATCAATAAATAAAAGTCCAGTCATGCAGCATGACCCCATGAGCGAGTTTTTGAAGAAATCTTCGACATTTCAGTCGCTTTGATCGTGAAGAGAAATTTTAGTGTATGATTTTGATAGACAAACATGGAATCAAATTATTAAAAATAATTAGGAGGTACTTATACTTTATTATTATTGAACTAATCTAGTAGATTTAAAGACCAATGTAGGTAAATATTCATAGATTTCGATGTCCAATGTGGTCAGTATTGAAGGCAGTTGAAATCTTGAAAGTATCCTATCATAACATCATCAAATCTTGACATAAAATAAAATGAAAACTTGATACATATTCTTATAGGAAATTTTACGCTGATTCCGAATATACCACATGTTAGTATGCTGAAAAAATATATCGCACAACAAATCGCAAAAAACAGGCTATTTTGAAATTTTTGACTACATTTTTGAAAATTTCAACCCGAAAATGTAATCCGATCATGCTGGCCAACGAACTTGAACTTTCGTTTTGTGTCCTTAACATTTTAAAATTTGTTTGAAGTTTCTAGCACAATTCTACGGACAGTTATCGTCTGGAATGACACATACATACATACATACATATATACATACATAAAAAAATGCGTTAAACTTCAGAATATGATTCAGAATAGCCTGATACGGATTTCTGCATACAATTTTTTCAAAAATTCTCATTCTACAAATTTTGAGGCGAGAGCAATAGCTTAATTTTCTTCAAAAATTCGCTAAAAGTTATGAAGATCAAATTTTATACAGGCTACTCATGATTATAGTAGGTCTACTGGTAAATATTTCGGGACGCTATTCCTAAAGAAATTAAAGCCTGTAAAAGGTCACCGATTTTTATTTTACAGATCTAGTAAACATCCTGTTATACAATGTCGCCTAACAGATTTCCCATGAAGAGAATGTTCGAAAATCGCAATCAACAGAGTTTTGGATCCCTGGCAAAAGCTCAACTTTCTGTAAAAATTCAATGAAAAAACTTGATTATTCTATCAAGTAAAAGGCAAGAATTACGGTTTCGGATGTTAAGCCAAGGTATTTAATTCTCCTTCTATAGAAACAGTAAGTGAATGGTTAACTACTGGTGTACATTCAAACGCCACATTGCGGCAGATGGTGCGTTTTTTGTTTGTACAGACCATCTTTGCCCAGCTCATACAAAACAATTTTACTTGTCAGACGGTCTCTGTGACCAACTGTCACGGCCTGCTTCCTTCCTTTCACTTAGAATCGTCTTTTTTTTCCTGGTTTTTGATGAAACGTGACATTGTGTACACTAATAGGGTACTAACGGATGCGGGGTTATTTTTTTTCGGAAATCGATTTCGGGTTTTGACATTACAGACATGATTGGCTATTGAGTAACACGAAGTGAATTTGTCTCCGCCATTTCCGACGTGTGCGCGTTTATATCTCGAGATGAGTTAAGTGGATAAGTGTCTCCTCATTTGGAAACGTTTTCACACCGCAACCTCCTTCGTCATCAAAATCTTTATAACCCGAACCATGATCTTGTAGTTGGGTTAAACGTGTTTTATGTCAAACCGTGGGCTTTGAAAACTTCGGAAGCCGACAGAGTTTTGAAGCGGGCATGTTACGAGCGAAATAGTTTACTTCTGAATGTAAAACTTTTATTACTTATTAAGAAGTGATCCCTCAGTAACATTCCCTCTACTGTTCAGTCTCAATATTTAATTGTGTAGGACGTCCCTGTGAAGCAAGGTCATATAGGAAAGGCTTCCTCTATCATTGGGACTACCTATTAGAATTGATCCAGGGAGGTTTGGGACAACCCAAGCATGGGGGAAAAACCGAATACAGATCCGTTCCAGACCATTCAAACCGAATTCACGAAAAAACCTATCTGTGTGTCTGATGCATGTGTGATTGTCGTCGCTGCCCAGGCCACAATTCTCAACCGATTCCAATTTTAGCCTGGTGGTGCTACATGGAACTTTTAAATTTCATGACGGAAGGATGAAAGTAGAGGAAGTAAAGCCGAAAAGTCGATTTTTTAAAAACAAATTTTGTCGACGCTACCAAGGCTACAATTTTCAATCGATTTTTGTGGTTATTATTTAGTTTAATCCCAATTTTAGTCTAGTTGTTCAACAAACCTGGAAAATCAGGATTAGCTAACACGATTGGTAGGGCGTGGCAGGGAGGGGGGGGGGGGGGGTAACTACTGGTTCATTCAAATGCTGACTAAGATACAGATCTCAACAGATTTTTGTGATTCTGTTTCTGTTCATATAAGAATTCAGTCTAGTTTCAAAATATATGTCAGGAGTTTCAAATTGTGTTACGGATAGGGGAGAAATTAATGAGGGATTATAAAGGTGTGATAAAGGAGTGATATATTCACTATTCTTACCTGATTTCCGAGACAGTTTCAGCGAATTTTTGTAGAAAATGATGCTATTGCAATGGCTCCAAAAATTTCAACATCAAAATTTTCGAAAAATATCTTCATTGAAATCCGTTTTGAGACATTCTGAAACGAATCCTAGAGTTTAACGTTTTTCATATGTATATATATACATATATACTCGGCGCTTCGCGCCTCGCCGGGGGGCATCGCCCCCCTGGACCCTCCGGATCTTTTCTCTTTTGTACTGCGTAGAGAACGAGGATAATTTGCTATGCAAATTTCGGGAGTTGTACGAGCAAAAAAAATTTGACAAGTCAACAGGATTTGAACCCACAACCTTCGTCTCACGAGAAAAAAAAAAAAAAAAAAAAAAAAAAAAAAAAAAAAAAAACGGGAGTTGTACGACCAAAAAAATTTTGACCAGTCAACAGGATTTGAACCCACAACCTTCGTCTCACGAGACAAATTTCGTTACGGACATTACAAAAAACATTATTGGGGGTCGGCCTAAGAATTGCATAGCAATTAATATATATATATATATATATATATATATATATATATATATATATATATATACTCGGCGCTTCGCGCCTCGCCGGGGGGCCTCCCCCCCCCCCCCTGGACCCCCCCGGATCTTTTCTCTTTTGTACTGCTTAGAAAACGAGGATAATAGAGTTGATCATTTCAAACTTCATGAAGACTTACAGGCATTTGTGCGATCACTACGCTGGCGCTTCTTTTGGCACACGCGGGATTCCGAGAGAGAAAATGAAAATGGTATCCATCCGGCACTTCGCCAGTTTCGAGTTTCAACCGAAATTGAACCTACGCCCAGATTACCACCCATCCATCCTTTGGAATCTTTCATCAAAGCTCTTCTTACAAGGACATCCGATCCCACCTTTTTGGCCTCACTGCAGCCAAGGGCAAATCTCAGCTCTGCAGAGTTCCGAGCTCTGAAAGAACTTCAGACAGACAGGTCAATAAGAATTATGAAAGCTGACAAAGGGTCTACAGTGGTAATAATGAACGCAACCGATTATGATCGTGAAGCCATGCGACAGCTTGACGATACTGCAACCTACGAGAGGCTTGACAGCGATCCCACACGACGTTTCCGAACAGATCTGCGGTCGCTCCTCCGGGTCAGGCGCCAAAGTGAGTATGAAGGCCTTACACAAGAGGAGAGAATTTTAATGGTGCCAGACTCACCTCGAACATCAGCCTTCTACTTGCTTCCGAAAATACATAAGGCTTACCATCTTCCTGACACCTTACCTCCTGGAAGGCCAATAGTTTCAAGCTACGACTGTTTAACGGAACGTATATCAGCATATTTGGACTTTCATTTGCAACCTATAGCATCCGCTCAACCATCCTACATAAAGGATACTTATGACTTCCTGGAGATGCTGCGTTCAACCCCGTTATTTCGCTATGGCTCTAATCCTTTGTTGTTGGTGACGATTGATGTAACGTCTCTCTATACATCTATCAGACACATTGATGGATTGAGAGCGCTCCGCCACTTCCTTGATCTCCGCTCAGAGACTTCTACTCCAACCACTGACTTCCTACTCTCAATTGCTGAATATGTGCTGACTCACAATTATTTCCAGTTCGAAGGTCTTTTATTCCTTCAGAAATGTGGCACAGCAATGGGAACGAGGTTCGCCCCCTCATATGCTAACCTTTATATGGCCAAGGTGGAGCAGGATTTTCTCTCAGCACAGCCACTACGCCCTTTGATATGGCGAAGGTTCCTAGACGACATCTTTGTAGTGTGGCAGCATGGACGAGATGCCTTGGATGTATTCATGGAGAACCTTAATAGGTCATCACCTCTGTCGTTCTGCCACGAGGTTTCGGAGACAACCATCACATTCTTGGATGTTGAGGTAGAAGTCAAAGACCGGGGCTTTTCAACAAAGGTTCATGTGAAACCCACTAATGCCCAGATGTACCTCCATTACCAGAGTTGTCATCCACCTCATACTAAAAATGCTATTCCTCGGTCCCTCTCCATCCGTGGTCACCGGCTTTGCAGTGATAGAGCTGACCTTGAAGAATATACCACAACGCTGAGAAATCGTTTGATCGAACGTGGCTACCCTCCAAACCTACTTCGGCGGAAGATAATTCCATCAAATATTCCATATGTGGCCCCAACCAGAACCCAGGAAAGAAAAGGACCCTTCCTGGTCACCACATTCTTTCCTGGTGTACAGCGTATCAACAAAATACTGAAAGAATTACACCCAATATTGTATAACAATCCTCTAACACGAGAGGTATTCCCCGATACGCTGTGCATGGCCTATATGAAACCAAGAAATTTGGGCAACATGCTCTCACATAAATCTGATCGCCCACCAGTCGAACCGTCACTTGGGTTACTGAGATGTCAACATCCTCGCTGCCAGCTGTGTGATCTAATATCACCGGGAGTCGAAATTTCCTCCCCCAATACGCCACTAACCTACAAAGTTGAAGGCACAGCTTACTGCCAAAGTAGAATGTGCATATACCAACTGCTCTGCACACAATGCAATGGTTTTTATGTAGGCAAAGCCACACAATTAAATGAGCGGATGAATAACCATCGCTCCACAACCAACAGAGGGGGGGATCAGCCTGTTGATCGACATGCAGCCCTACATGGACTCAATTTCAATGAGTGCTACAGAGTCCGTGTATTAAAACGTCTGCAAGAGGAAAATCCACTTCTCCTCCATTATGCTGAACACGCCCGCATATGGGTCCTGGGTAGCCTCACTCCGCCTGGACTGAACGTACGGGGCTGATTCCCCCAAAAGCCATCTCATTTTTTTAAATTAATTCATTTCAGGCCTCTTGTTAAATTTTTTGCTCATATCGTACCTCCGGGAAAGTAGTGATGTTTACCAGCGTGACCATCATGGAGACGGCATCATGGACACTCCACTGCATTAAGCAACATGCCACAAATTGCTAAGAAGATGAGTTTCACCCAGATCCCAACAGTCTTGAAAACGCAAAATGCGAAACGTTGATAAAAAAATTTTGAAATTTATGAATTCCTTTGTGAATAGTTTGTGTCCAATTTAAGTGTATATATATATATATATATATATATATATATATATATATATATATATATATATATATATATATATAGGTATATATTCCAAACGAATGGATGAATTCTTGGCCAACACTTTTCGAGCACATTAAATTAAGCCTATTTCAAAAATGCACCTGCTCTAAAAATCGCTAAAAATGGCAAAAACAGCTAATAATTGTTAAACATATATTTTTTAAGTAAATTTTCAATCGTGATTATTTAAGTAAGAATCTATTGAAAACATCAGAAAACTGACGTTGACTATCCACACTACATGCAGATGTATTGGTACAAGGATAAGTGTTATTTTTCCGCTTGCGAAATATGTGTTTTGTGTCACAAGTTAAAAATTTTTGAATAATTGAAACATGTCTCAATAATAATAATTTTAAAACCCGAAATGTGCTGCTTTATTGTTGTTGTATAGTTACAGAATTTGATTATTGGTACAGCGTTAAATTTTTTAACCTTTTTTTCCGTGTAACATTTGTTTGACCCCCGACATCAAAAACTCTATCAACAACGAACTAGAACAATCTAAAATTTAAACAAAAAGTCATGCAGAAAAATTTACTTAAATTGAATCAATATTTGTTGAAAAGTCACTAAAAACTGCCTAAAACAGCTAAAAATTTTCAAATCTTTTTTGAATCGCAGAATATTATTCAGAACGAGTTCTGTTGCCATATAACATAATATATAATAATTCACTCATACTTTTTTATGATGACTGGAACTTTTTTTTCATACGTATATATACATTTACATTTTATTTCGATTTTAAGAGCATTTTCTTTTAAAAAAAAAAAAAAAAAAAAGGAAAAATGAGCTATTCTGTACACTTTTCCGTATATTCTGTCCTCTTAAAATCGTTTTAAATGCCACTTTCCGACGTCCGATTATGATTAAACTTGGTATGGATGTAGTCTGTAACATGGCGAGGATAAAGAGTATCAGGGGCCGGTGACGCTTGAGAGGTCATCGATCAGCTGAGTGAGCTCCAAAACCATTTTGTCTCCTGATGTAGGTAGTTTGGTCGGCCGTAAGTATTTATTGTTTTTTGGAATTAGTCGGGATGCGGCCCATGAACGTTTCGTCCTCTTGCTGAGGACATCTTCAGATCTCTACACGGACAAGACATTAGATGTTAAATAGAGAAAAACATAACAAAATATAATAGATAAAAACTAATTTAAACAAAAAACTTACTGGTGACACCAGGAAAAAAAATCATAAACATCCGAAAATATAACGGATTTGTCAGATAGAAAAAGGTTCACCTAAGGAAAAACAAATCAAACATAAAAAGTAAACATATAGATAAAATGTTAAAATATAATTAATGGATAAAAAAAAGAAAAAAGGTATAAACATATCAGAAACTAACAAGGTAAAAACAATAACAAAAGATTTGGTATAGGTGGGTGAACCTTCTTGTTGGGAAGTCAGTACTCACCAAGTCAATTCAATGTCAGGAAAGCAATAAAAAATGGATGGTAAGTAATTATTCATAAGAAAAAATGAAAAGAATGAAAAGATAGAAATGAAAAGATATAGAAATTGAAAATCAGTTGCATCCATTAGTCAACTAACTGTAAAATAACCATAGCTACCAACAACAAAAAACGAAATAACAATTCTTAAAACATCACTGTTAAACTACTTCTCACCAGAGAAAATACAAAAATCAAGTAAATAACTCAAAAAATAATAATAAAAATTGAGTGTGGTAGAGAGAAATAATAAGCTGATGGCGAAAAACAAACCAAAATAGAGAAAAGATAGCACAGAGTAAGAAGAGCATGGAGGTGAAAAGAGAGCATAAAATAAAGATAGCATGGAGTAAAGAGAGCAACAAAGAAAGGACATAATGAAGCAGGTAGGAAAGCAAAAAGTAGGCAAAAATTTTCAACTATTATCACCGGAGACCGAATAGACATTGGGTCGCATCCCGACTAATTCCAAAAAACAATAAACATTTTGTCTCCTATTCGACGCAGGAAGCTAAAATTTGTTAGGGAGGCTCAAGGGAGAATGTTGAAGACGCATGAGAGATCATCTATCAGCTGAGTGAGCTCCAAAGCCATTTTGTTTCCTATTGAACGCAGGAAACTGAAATTTGAGAGGGAGGTTCAAGGGAGAATGCTGAAGACGCATGAAATGTCATTGATCAGCTAAGTGAGCTCCAAAGCCATTTTGTGTACTATTCAACGCAGCAAGCTGAAATTCGAGAGGAAGGCTCAAGGGAGAATGGTGACGACGACTAAGAGGTCATCGATTACGTGAGTGAGCTCCAAAGCCTTTTTGTCTCCTCTTCAACGCAGTAAGCGTCTATTTCACGCGGATCTCCTTACAAGAAAATGCTCTATCATGTGACTCACTTCGTGAGCACTGATTTACTTGTGTATTGTTATGGTTCAGTTCTGCTAAAAATCGGGAATTTAAATTCGATGATGGATTTTTGTGAGGAGGAGTGATGGAGGGGGGATTGAACCATTATTACGCGATTCTCACAACCTATTTTGGTTAGTCTTATTTTATTTCGATCATTTTACTATTTCGCTCGAAGAATTAGATTTCTCTGAGAAACCTTCTCCGCAATTTTAATTGTCGTAATGTTGGGAAAGAGGGGGGAGTTACGGATTTATCGTAATTTTTCTACCAATTGGTAAAAGCAATTCTGTTTGTAATGTATTCATGTTATGTTATAATGGATGCGGTACATATAGTAAAATCACTATCTATTCGCCAGTCTCATCAAAATCATATTATATAGCCGATACATAGGGACGTCCCAGTTATGCATGCTTTACTCACCAAAATATTGTTATTCTTTTATGGACAATCTCAATGTGAAAGTACAACAACGCTTCAATAGATTACACAGAGGTTTGTGATTTCTGTGTTAGATATCCCTCCTACTTATATCACTACCGTCAATAAATATTAAAGGTCGTTTACGCTGTTATTAAAATCTAACTACAAAACTGAAGCTTTTTACGGAACTGCTAAATCAAATGCTAAGAAATTTGGCTCAAAAATCACATATTGGTCGGGGATTTGCTTGAAATCGCGGCGTCAAATTCTTACACTTAAGGGGAAAGTTTTGGAATTACATTTTTGAATTATTCACTATCTTAAAAAAAAAAAAAAAATCGACGGATTTAGATCAACCTATTCTGCCCTTGCAGTGTTTGACTTTATTAGTTGACAGGAGATATGATTCTGAAAAGCAATCTCAGGTTTAGAAAATCTGAAAAGAAGGACTAACTTACGCCGAAATAATAATCCTCATCCGGTAATAATTTTCAGTGTTTTTGTACGTGGTGTTGGAAATTCTTAGACAGGAAACGACTTTCGGAATTCGTTTTTGACATGCACGAACGTTTTCGTCAGTCGGATTAGCTCATTACGGGATGCTCGAGGTCGACTCCTCAACGCCCTAGTTACCTTTTCCCCGAAACAGCAGAGAGCCTCAGTTATGGTTACCCAATGTTAAGGTTAGTCTGCCTGTCGCCCAGTCAACCTTAGCTAATGTGATGAAAATGTCCGCTTGTTCTCCAAAGCATATCCACCTCTGGAAGCCTCGTATGGTGGAATTACTCGGGAGTTTGGAAAGAATCCCGAGAGGTATATAAGTGAACTGAACGGAAAGGGGAATCATTCTGCCGTCAATCGTCTTTCTACTAACATCAGACAGAATGAAGACTTTGGTAAGGATCCTTATTCGATGTAAACATTTGAGACAATAACATTGAGCACACTCAAGTATCATCGCAATCAATAGTTTAATCCTCTGTTAGTATAATAATAAGTATAGCATTTCCAAGTCAAATTCAACCTTTTCCTAGTCAAATTCAACCTTTTCCAAGTCAAATCCAACCTTTTCCAACTCAAACTCAACCTTTTCCAAGTCAAATTGAACCTTTTCCAACTCAAATTCAACCTTTTCCAAGTCAAATTCAACCTTTTCCAAAACAAATGCAACCTTTTCCAAGTCGAATTCAACCTTTTCACCATTATTAGGGAAATGACGAAAAATACGCTCAAGCCCTAAATGGAGTACCAAATGCTTGTCTGTGTTTGGGCTGAAAACAATACTCCAAACACAGTAGATAGGTACCTATGAATACAACAAAATCATGTTTTATTAAAAAAGAAATCAACAAAAATACTCGTATTTTACAAAAGTATCTACCTGTACTTTTTTAAATTTTCATTTTATTTATTCATATATTTTTTTTAAGTAAAAAATTGAAGATAGACTTTCTACAAGTAAGATTTTTAATTTTATGACTTTTAAAATATTAATTATGTAAAGAAGAGAGAAGAGTTTTTCTTCCAAAGAAATGTTGATTTTTTTTTTTTTTTTTTTCTAATTACCTACCTATATTTTTTGTTGATTCCTTTTTTAATAAAACATGATTTTGTCTACGTTTGGAGTATTGTTTTCAGCCCAGTCCCCAATCACAGACAAGCATTTGGTACGACATTTAGGGCTTGTGCGTATTTTTCGTCATTTCCCTAATGATGGTGAAAAGGTTGAATTCGTCTTGGAAAAGGTTGAATTTGTTTTGGAAAAGGTTAGATTTGACTTGGAAAAGGTTGAACTTGAGTTGGAAAAGGTTGTATTTGACTTGGAAAAGGTTGAATTTGACTTGGAAAAGGTTGAATTTGATTTTGAAAAGGTTGGATTTGACTTGGAAAAGGTTGAATTTGACTTGGAAAAGGTTGAATTTGACTTGGAAATGCTATAAATACTACAATGATCGGCAAGGAAGACTTTTATTCGACTATGTCAAATTTATGATTTTACATATTTCACAAATCGTACCTGCCTCATGTAAGATTTAATTCAGTGACCATTAAATCAGTCCGTAGAATGCTATCTATGAATTCTAGCATATTTTCCTGAAAAAGCGTAAATTTCCATAATTGCTATTGTGCAGCCATCACTGAACTCGTATTATGAGTTTAACCTCAGGCCCCTACGGGGATCAGTAAGCTCTTCAGCGCAATCAAAACCTTTTCCCTCCCACTAACACCATTGAAAAAAAAAAAAAAAAAAAAAAAAAAAAAAAAAAAAAAAATTATAATAAAAAAAATAAAAAAATAAAATAATAATAATAAATTACAATACAAACAATCACGACTTCATGTCAATCTTTATCATCATAACTGAAGAAAACGTGAAGATATTAACCCATTAATTTAGCGCGATACTACGGCAAAAGTACCGCACTCTCTTAAGTTTCTTATAAATGGAACTACAATATCAATGCGAGTCTTGTGAGCTTCTGTTTTGGACTTAGAGTAGATATTCATATATATGTTACTGTAAAAAACCGAAGTGCAGTAAATGCTAGGATTTACCAGAAAATCCAGCATTTCCCATTATTGTTGGTAAAAGCCCAGTGTTGGCACTCAAAAAGGACTTTTTCCAGTAAATCTTAGGATTTTCCAATTGGCTTGGTAAAAGCTAGCATTATTTTAGTTAGAAAGCGTGTTTCGGACTTTTACCAACTGATTGTGGTAAATCTTAACATTTCCCAGCGTTAGGCGGTAAAAGCTGAAATAAAGGTGAACGATACTAACTTTGTAAACTTTATTTCCACTTTGCAAAATTTGTAAATCAACTATGTAAATGTGCTAACATTATAAACTTCTAAACTTTATTTTCACGTAGTTAAATCAAGTAAAATGAAAGCAAGGAACTTACAATAAATTACTTGTTGCAACAAGGTAGAGAATTATGGCACTTCGAGTAGCACTTCATATTTGCTGCCTTGCAGAGGCATTTATTAGTGGAATACCCTTTAAAAAAATTGCATTTCTTGAAACCCTGGCAGCCGACCCATGATTGTTTCCGAGCCGCGGTACGAAGGCTAATTTCTTCATCAGGTACATCTTCAGGGTATACGAAGGTCTCGGCACAAATCAGTCGAAATACGATCCATACGAGCAAATTCCTCTGCATACAAGCCTCTGTAGGTACTACATTTACCAACGAGTCGTGCGGAATCCGCACATTTGGCAAAGAGATTGGTAAAAGTCCGAAATGCCTAATTCACACAAGGTTTTTTGGGTATTTACCAAAATGGTCAGTCAATCCTAAGATTAACCAACTGTCAAGCGGTAAATGCCTGTTTTTCATATAGTTTCGGGCTTTCACCAACACTATTGGGAAATGCTAGGATTTTCTGGTATATCCTAACATTTACCGCACTTCGGGCTTTTACAGTAACATATATATATTAAAACTTCAATTAAAATAAATAAATAAATAAGGGTCAGTGTATATTTTTTAGCGGTTTATAGTTCAGTTATAATATTCGTATGTAATTCGCAGGTTTTTGTCTGCTTGATTGGGTCAGTCTTCTGTCAGCCGTGGGGCGCCGCGGTGCAAGACACCCCTGAAGTAGCTGCTGCCAAAGCGCAGCATCTTGCGACTCTCGCCAAAGCCCATCAGGAAGCTCAGCAGCAGCTCTGGAACGCTCAGGACCGCTCGGGGATCGAGGACGACGGATCCTACAGCGAAGAGAAGTATGGGTCTTACAGTGAAGACGACGGGTCCTGGAAGGGAGATGCCAGATCGTGGTCCCCGCAAGCCCACTCTTGGACTTCACAGCCCCAGCAATGGACTCAACCTCAGGTACAGCTTACTTCTTACCCTCATGTATCACAGTAGATGCTAGAATTAAAGAATTAATACAGCAATTGGTGGGCATCGTGGAATTCCACCAATAAAGGTCTCTTGAATTCTATTACTTCATTTCATAATTTTGATTCTGCGTTTATCAAGGCAAGGGAAGCACTATAGTAACGTTAAGGTGGTGGCAAAGATTTGTCCTGTAAAATAAAAAATCCTATTCGCTTAGTTTTAGACCGCCCTAAACAATTCTTCCCCCTGTATGTGTGTTCAATGATTCTGGTAATGAGTAAAAATAAGTCCAACTTCGATAAAATGTTTTCGAATTGCGCTGGTCAGACCACATAGGTAGTCCCCTGAAATTTCCATCAACATCAAATCTATAATAGCTTCTGCGCATGCGCAGATGTTTATATATATATATATATATAATTTAAGGGCTGAAAAAGTAACTAAGAGAGAAAATAAATATGGTTTCGTGGCCTAGACCCAACCCACCTTGGCCGCTCTCTGGGATCTTATGAAACACGTTCTATACCAATAGTAACGAACCTCATCCATCATATACCAAGAAGTAGCAGACATCAAACCAATACAATAATACTGTTAAATACAAAACAAAATGTTTTTGGGAAAATGCCTAGAAAGGATTTTAGTGTTTAATAGTGTGAACATCTATTAACTGTTTCGCTGTATCTCGCAACTTTTTTCTTTTTAGCGAATTTTCGTGAAAAATGAAGCTATTGTAACGGCTCCAAAAATTTTAAAATCAAAAGTTTTGATACACAAGCACACATTCTTTTTTTCCACAAATCTCCCCTCAAAGGTGGAGGGGATCAAGTTGAACACCATCAAGTTGAAAAATAAACAAATCATAAAAAAAAGTGGGGAGGACGCCCAGGTTTATCCGACGCTGACTCTAGGGATAAGGGAAGTTGCAGAAGGATGAGGAGGAAGAATGGGATGAAAGGAAGTACTCCTATAAAATGACCACCAGTTCAAGTAAGAACTTCTCAGGACGCGGGTGGTGATACCATGGAGCACTCCTGCCGAGATCCCCACATCGCACCACACCCCGCCCCGTTACACGGTCGCAGCCATGACCCTGATGTTATCGGTCGCCACTCCTTTGAGCTCGAAAATCGCTTGCAGCAGGTCATTTCTTCCATATTTATTTTAGCCCGTCAGGTCTGCTCCATGTCCACGCTGCCACTGACAACCTGGGCATCCGACCTGGGCATGCCCCTGGGCAGTTGAAGACGTCTATTTACAAATTAATACCAATAAATATGAAGGTATAGATATAAACTTAAAAATATCTCGATATCTATTAATGCACTTGCCATTCTTGTGAAAATACCGTTGAAATGATACTCACCTATCCATAGGTACTCTATGTGCCGGTTCACCAACCTGCCCATGGCCAGTGGCAGCAAGCCGAGAGGAAGTGGGCAGGCCCTGTCGCTCTCCCTCCTGGGTACGACCAAAACGGCGCACCCCTTCCAGTTCTGGACACGCCAGAAGTTGCTGCTGAGAAAGCCAAGCACTTCCACCTGTACACTGACGCCGCCTACGCCGCTAACGCCGCCGCTCGTGTCGCCCCGGCCAACAACGCCCGTAAGTGGCAGTGAGCTTGACTACATCAGAGTCTGAAGATGAAGCTGTCAGTGGCGAACGACGTTTCAGAAACGAACGGAGAGAGCAGCACAACTCTAGTCCATGTTATGATGTTGTTCATGAATAAGACGTTTTTATTTATATAAATCCCTACTTTACATACAAACCTGATCCTTCTAACCACACACCAACTACGAGTATGCAGGCAGAGTGTCTAAACCAAGGATGGGCCAAAGTCAAGAGATCGATTTTAGAGCTGATTTCTGATCGAAATTTCCTCATGAAGTTTTTTTTCAACACTTTCTTTTCGAGTTACTCAATTTTACAGATTTTTTTCTTGTTTGTACTTAATTATCTTAACGCGGCCTTCTCACCCCTTAGAGTAGGAAAACCAACAGCTGGAAAGAGCGTTAAATTTCCTATCTACCTGATGCCAAACCAATATTTTTCGAGCTGACTTGATAGGTACGTGAAAAAGGCTAAACACAAAATTTTAAAAATTTCTCATAATTTGACTATTTCCCGTTTGTTTTTCTGCTTTTAATACTTTGAAAGGGCATTGTACGGGGAAAACTTTCTCGAAATTCCTGCATTCCTAATGTACCTATACTCAGTTTTACTTTTAGATTGTTAATTAGAGAGACAATTATGTTACACTTCACACTAAAAATAACGTTAAAAACGTGTTTTTTTTCCCCAAAGAAATCGAAGGTCTTTGTGAAAAATGACCCTCTATGAAAATATGAGTTTGGTGCCAGTTTCTACGTACTTTTCACGCTGAATCGAATAGGTAGCACTTACTCTTACAATTACACATCTCCTTAACTCCGTTGTAACCGAGTTTTACACTTTATCTCAGGCATTTTTAGTATATTTATACTCAATTTTATGTTTTTTGAAGGATAGCTAGTTAGTCAATGTGTAAAATTCGGTTATAACGGAGTTAGAGTCATCAACTAGAGTTACTCTTCAATTCAACATGAAAAAATACGTAGAAACCGGCTGGAACCTCGTCTTTTCATAAAGGGTAATTTTTCACAAAAACTTTCGATTTCATTGAAAAAACTACGTTTTTCGACATTAAAGCATAATTTTCTCCACTAATAAGGAATGTGAAAGTAAAATTGACTATACCGCTGGAAAGCTGAAATTTTCAGTGGTTTTCCCCGTGTAGCGCTTTTTCAAAACAGAGTAGGTATATTAAGAGCAGAAAGACAAACGGAAAAAAGTCAAAATCACATAAATTTTCAGAATTTGCTTTTTAGCCTCTTATGTACGTATTAGGTTGGGCTAAAGAATATTTATTTGGCATTAAGTTAATAGGAACTTTAACGTTCTTTTCAACGATGTCCTTATTTTTGACTTTACAGTGACTTTAAGGGGAGTTATGGTCGTTTTAGTGTCGTTAGGTACAAAACACGAAAAAAATCTATAAAATTGAATAACTCGTTCAATAAAAATTTCTAGGAGGAAATTTTGATCAGAAATGAACTCGGGAATCGACTCCTTAATTTTTGCCCATCCTTGGTGTTGACACCCTATAATAGTTCAATAGTGTTTCCACCAAAAACAGCTTAGTAATATGATTGGCAATTTGAGTGTGTATAGATGTCTAGTAAAGTAGCTATCGTAAGAGATCATTTCGCAATTACTACCGGATAGATTGAATGGTGATGGATATAGAAAGATTTGTCTGTTTCAGACTTGGTACCATAATCCCGTATTACGTAGTGGGGGCCGTTGCCCTTGTCTGTATTTTATATTTTTCTAGGATTTGGTTTGAGTCTCACAATTTTCGGTCAGAGATAAATGGATATAAAAAGAGAATTTTGGCACAGGGGCCAACTCGGGGCAGGGTATACTATCCCGCACAACACATGGTACTAACCCGCATAACACATAAATCGAAATTCTCAGTACATTGTGCTAGACAAATAATTTAGCATTGATCGGGAATCGAGCAGGCGACCTCCTGGTAACCAGACACATGCCTTAAACAATGAGCCTTGACGCCAGATGACCAGCAATAAATATAAATGTTTCATACAGTTGACCGATGCACGCAGCTTTTGATCACCCATCCCGCACAAAGTACAGAAAATTCCAATTAATGCGTTGTGCGGGTTAGTATACCCTGCCCCGTGTTGGCCCCTGTGCCAGAATTCTCTTTTTATATCCACCGAGATCAATCGCAGTTTTTTAAACAGTTTACCGAAATTTGTAGAACTTGAAACACCACAATGGGCTGTAGAGTTCCTCCTTGACGGAGCTGGTACAATGTCATCGCAGGATTTACAAGCATCGAAAAGTGAGAACACTTTTAGAAAACAAATAATTATCAGTTCTTATAATTATAAAAATTATTGGAGAGCTTTTGCTTTTTATCGAAGTTGACCGATCAATTATTGGCTTCAAGATAAAATCTACTTTCTTTTATTTACGAGTAAGTCAATAATGTGTATTCATCATCAACATAATCTTCAATGACTTATTCATTTAACGAGATTAAACATGAAGCAGACTAGGTACAAATATTGTATAACTGTATAACTTACGTTTCTCAAAATTTACTACAGTACGAAGTTCCAAGAACGAGCTAGCAGTCACCTTAGCATAGCACAGAGCTCGGAAACTAAACTTGAAATGCTTTTCTTCGGGACCAACAGGATTCTAATCATGACTCTAAACCACACAATGTCGCAGACTGTAATCAAAATTGGATGAAAACTGTCTAAGTTACGATTGTTAAGAGGACTTCACGTTTACGTATGTTCGAATGCTGCAATTGTTATTGTTACTGTGCTGATTCGTAATGTTACTTACTTGTTATTATTTTTCACATTCGTCATGTGGTATATAATATCACATATAAATATCAGTTTGGCTTCAATAGAAGCTTTTTAAAAAAGTGGTCCACTCTCATGGACCTGATTTTCGCAGCACACAGTACAAGGATCGTTACGTAAAATGTTACAAGACCAGTTTCATCCAAAATGAGGAATACCCGCACGTTCATTTTATATTTTTAATGAAACAGATAAAATTCTAAGCGTATAGACAACAACCGCACTCTAAGACCAATAGCTTTTCTGTGATTTTTCGAAGTTTTGGCAACAAGCTACGTCATCATACCTATCCCATCTGGACGGGAAATCAGGAAAAAACAAACCACTCGTCGGAGGAAAGTGCAAAAGGAGTCAACACTCTCAGGACGAAATCTAAATTCATTTCAAAATAATGAATGCACGTTTTTCAGACCAATGATCAATGATTTCAGTATGTGACCTCGTCAAAGATTTTATTGCAAAGATTATTGAAAAAATAAAATAAAAATAAAATAAAATAATAAATAAATAGATGTATATCAAAAAACGCTGCAAATTATTACACAAAGGTTTATTATTTATGTATTAGGCAGCCCTTCTACGTAGATGTCTGGTCCATAATTATTAAACGCCGCTTATACTACCTATATTTAGTATCGGAACTCGGAGCTTCGGACCTCACAAATGGGTTCAATCCATTACAGCAGCGGAATCTCACAATTTTACGCTTTTTAATATAGTTGGTGAACAGAACAATTTATTACCAAGTCATCTTTCCAACACATAAAAGTGTTACCTATACTGTATATTGATATAATTTAATTGGTCAAATTTCAAAAAATGTGCTGACAAAATCACTGAAAATGGCTAAGAATCGTTAAATTGATATTTTTTAGCATAAGATTGGTCAAACAAAGTTTATCAACTATGAAATAAAACATTCAACAATTTATGTACGAAATTATGCTAAAAACTTGAACTCCATTAATTTTGTTTTAAAAAATCTATAAAATTGCAAAAAATAGCCTAAAATCTCTTTTTGAATAGAAGAGTATCATTTAGAATACTTTTTTTTTTTCATAAAATTAATAGCTAACATTTTCTTTTCACTCATAAATCTCCAATTTCTATACAACTTGAAATATACAAAAAAAAAGACACTTTTTCACCTATTTTTGGCTCATAGCACCCATGGGTATGGAGCGATCGAGCTGGCGAGAAGTTAGGACCAACTAGACCCCAAGTGGAGTCTATGTGCGAAAGAACAGATTTTTTAAGTCAATTCTAAGGCCTTTATGGCCCGGACGGCGAACGGCGGACGGCGAACGGCGGACGGCGGACGGACATTTCAAATTTGGATTCTACGCACCTTGAAACGTAAAGTGACAAAGTTTGAGGGGGGGTTATAAAATTTTTTTGCTATACGATCACATAGGCTTATTATTGGAAATAATAAACCAAAATAAATAGATATCAAAAAATGAAAATAAATAAATAAATAGCGGAATGTTACATTCTAAATGCCAAAAATTTGGGTCCTGAAAAATGAAAATACGAGTACATTGCAACTGTGAGACGCAACTTTTTGATTTTCCTTGGATACTGGGGTGTTGGGAGAGTAATTATGAAATTTCGTGTGAGAATTCTAAGCGGGCTGTAAAGTATTGATTTTCCTCTCAATTTCTGTCTAACCATCATCCTGTTGGCGGGTAGCAACTGTAGCGGCAACGAGCCTCGGTCTCCTGCGACGTCAAGCGCTAAAACTAGGAAGGAAATTCTTGCGAAAGACTTTTACTATTCGGTCCCGACAAGGACGAAGCCTGACTAACGGCCGCCCCAACAGCCATCTCTCCCCATCTTTCTCGAGTCGAAAAACCATAAAAATTAATTGGAGAACACAAGCGCGCCTCTCATCTAGGATCTCGAAAGCTGAAGGCAATTCATCTTGAGGGGATTTTTACGGGCGATGGCATTATAAGTTGTGGTGGTGTTGGGGAGGGGAGGTTTCAAGGGCACCATTTTATTGAAAGAGTTTTTCAACAGCCCGCCCACGACTCGACCCACAATTCTGACTCTGCAAACATATTTTACCACGGGCATAGCTTTGTTCTAAAGACTTCCTCGTGTTTTCGATACGAGGCCCAAAAGGTTCAAACTCAATTGAAAGATTTGGATTAAGCTGAAACTAGCTTGTTTGCTAAACAACTTATGCTAAACAGACTGATGAGTGACCGCTGATGCACTGCTGATGAGTCACCGAATGACGAAAACGAGAACATCAAATTCCACCAACGCACGGAAACAAGACAAGGTTTTATAACCAAAGTTCAGTTTTTGGACCCACTCCAACGGGCGGTCATGTTTGGTAAACTCCGTTTCTATCTATCGGATCTCTTCAGCTAGGCTTGTGATGGCCCGTGATATGAATTTTGTCAGGACCGCATTTTTCGCAGGACTGCAAAAGGAGCAAACGTAGTCATGGTAGTAACACATGGGTAGTTAATAACATGTGGAGGAGAGACATATAATGTCTTTAGGATGGCCTGCTATTTGAATTTTGACATGTTCCATTTCTTTAGGATGGTCCATAATATTAATTTTAGCAGGACCTCAGTTTAACCAATTTTCGTTGATCATAAATTGCAATGGCTCAAAAAAATTTGTATAATAAAAATTTTCCAAGATTTTCTTCATTGAAACCCGTTTTGTAACATTCTGAAAGCCAAAAAATCAATCTTTCTCAATGAAAAGATGAGTGCGTTGGCCAGGACGTTTTGAGCACATTAAATTGCTCAAGTTTCATAAAATGTGCAAAAAAAAAAAAAAAATCACTAAAATTTATTAAAAACGGCTATAAATTGTTGAATTTATATTTTTAAGCAGACTTTTAATCGAAAAATATTCATTAACGATGAACTAGACCATTGAAAAATTGATGCACAAAATTGCACTGACAAATGTTCTTAAATGCAAAAATATCTGCTAAAAACAAAGATAAAAACGCAAAAAAAGGTAGAGATCCAGAGTTTAATTTGAATTAAAAAATATCATTTAGAATGAGTTTTTTTTTTTTTTTTTTTTTTTTTTTTGCTACGAAAGTGGTACTTTATCCACCGCTGGTGACTCGACCCGCTTACCGAGGTTTGAAGTAATTGGTTTCTATTATCATCTGTGAGAACTCCAGAGCGAACTCCTTTGCTTTTGAACCTAAAAAAGTTGGAATTTTCTAGGCATGTAACATGTGGGTAGTTAATACCATGTGGAGGAGAGTCTATCAAATATATTTAGAATAGCCCGTAATTTGAATTTTGACATGTTTCACGTCTTTATGATGGTCTTTGATATTAATTTTTGCAGAACTGCAGGTCAAACCACTAAACCATGTCGAACCGCTTATCTAGGTCGAATGACTTATCCAGGTCCAACCAATTATCCTTGTCGAACCACTTATCTAGGTCGAAACACTCATCCAGGTCTAACCACTTATTCAGGTAAAACCATTTATCCAGGTCGAACAACTTATTCAGGTCGAACCACTTATTCAGCTAAAACCACTTATCCTGGTCGAACTTCTTATCCAGGTCAAACCACTTATCCTGGTCAAACCACTTATCCAAGTCGAACCACTTACAAAGGTCAAACCACTGAACCAAGTTGAACCAATAAACCAGGACAAACTACTTGTCCTGGTCAAACCACTAATAGAAGTCGAAGCACTTATCCAGGTCGAACGACTTATCCAGGTCGAACCAATTATCCAAGTTGAACCACTTATCCAGGTCAACAAAGTCATCAAAGTTGAAACACATCCAGGTCGAACCACAAATCCAGGTCAAACCACTTATCTAGGTCAAACTAGTTATCCATATTGAACCACTTATGGAGGTCGATCCACTTATCCAGGCTGAACCACTCACCAAGGTAATAATTGGTTTCTATTATAATCTGTTAATTTATATAGTCGTCGTTTGAGTCTGGCAGGAGGTTTTTTTTGGAAAATAGGAAAACAGGAAACTGAATTTAAATGCAGAAAAATGGATCCCAGGTGGGAATCGAACCCACATCCTTTTGGCCTAGATGGAGAGGGCGTTGGTACGTAAAACCAAAGGATGTGGGTTCAATTCCCACCTAGGACCCATTTTTTCTGCGTTTAAATTTAGTTTCCTGTTTTCCTATTTTCCAAATAAACCCTCTGCCAGACCCATATGGCGACTACATAAATTAAGAAATAATTCTTCAGGCCGTTTCGTTAGCAGTCACTAATCTAAAGAGTATGGTTGATTTAAATTTAAATTCATCGAAAAATGCAGAGTAATGGTTCTCATGAGGTGTTGACTCACGTACTAGCTGACATCATGTAGCGGCCCTTGTGGCCTAGATGGAGAGTTCATGGTACGGAAAACCAAAGGGCGTGAGTTCGATTCCCACCTGGGACGGGACCCATTTTTTCCGTGATTAAATTAAGTTTCCTGTTTTCCTATTTACCAAATATTATAATCTGAGCTTACCAATAATATGATCCGGAGCGAATTGCTTTCCTATTCAACCTTTGAAGCTGAAATTTTGTTGGTATGAAACAGCATCCGTTTTTTTAAATCTGAATCACAAATCTCAAAATAGTAACATCAGGAGGTTCAGGGGGCAAGCCCCCGCTTAGGAGTGATTTTCAATTACTTGGGTATTTCTTTTTTTTTAAGTGAGTAAGAAATTTTGTAACAGATCAGTATCCAGTAGTATCATGAAATGTCAATTTCATTTTGTGACAATTTTTAGTTTTAATTTTTGTTTTTATCGTTCGACAGGTGGAGGCAACAAAGCCAGCTCCTTCCATGCTGCCCAGTATAAAATACTCCGTTTTCTAAACGGAGAGTCAATGTCGGTACCCAGGTAGGTAGTCGATTTGGGGCATTCCTCCAAATGCTTGTTTTCCATGGTGGCTTGCAGGTCGCATAATGGGCATAAGGGGGATGAAAAAACCCCTATTCTGTTCAGGTGCATCCGTAAGAAATCATGGCCAGTCTTAAAGCGAAAGTTTGTCACAAATTCCTTCCGTGGGAGTTCGGGCGGAATATCAATACTTAGTCTGCTGAAGTGTCTGGCTGGGGTGACCTGGTTAGCAAAACAGGATGTTCTAGTAACTACCTATAAGTCTTATATAAGACCAGCAATTGAATACGGATCTGAGCTCCTATCGACTGCATCCCAGAGAACCCATGGCATCCTGAATAAAACCAGAACCATGCCCTTAGGACCATCAATGGTGGCGGGAAATTAACTGCCATAGCTGCTATGGAGCTGCAAACTGGGTTGGAACCACTGGCTTTGAGACGGGATATCAACACCATGAAGTTGGGAGAGCGACTGGACCGACTACTGTTGAATCACCGGAAGACGTATAGGCAACCAACTGACAGGCTCAAAACCTAGAAAACGATATTAAAAGAAGTTCGTTCGTTAAGAGATAAGTATGACGTTCAAGTTGTTGAGGAGCCTATCTGAGTATGGAATAAATGGTAATGAGTTGGAATGGTTCAAAAGCTATTTTGATAACAGAAGACAGGTGGTGGAGATAGAAAAAGTGCTAAGCGAAGAGATGCCAATTGATTATGGTGTGGTTCAAGAGGGGACTCTTTCTTCAACTTTATTTTTGATTTTCATTAATTCTATGGCCTATCTACCTCTTAAGAGTAAATTATATATGTTTGCAGATGATTGCGCTTTATTAAGTGAGGGATTGATTACGTTTGATTACGTTTTTGATTACGTTAATCGAGACTTAGGCATTCTGAATAAATGGTTAACGGAAAATGATATGGTAGTAAATGTCCACAAAACAAAGTACACGCTAATATCTAAAACAAGAGATAGAGAGGAAGTGAAACAAACGGTACAGATGCATGTCTGTGACGGTAGTAAACAATGTGTATGTCCTGTTTTGAGTAGAGTGAGGTCATATAAGTATCTGGGTGTAGTAATAGATGAAGATTTGAGGTGGGAGGAACATATTAAATATATAATAATGAAACTAAGGAGATTTCCATCTATTTTCTACAATCTAAGGAACGTCTTATGCCAATCTACTCTATTCACAATTTACAGATCCTTGGTACAATCTATCTTGTCTTTTGGGATAATAGCATGGGGGGGAGCGTCTAGATCATTACTCGATCCTTTGTTTATAAGGCAAAAGGCCATACTGAAAATAGTTGCGAGGAAGAGTCAAAGATTTAGTACGTCTGAACTGTTTTCCATACTCCCTATTTTCTCGCTCAACCAGCTATACATGAAAAGCATACTGATGTTCTTTCAGAAGCATGAAGGATGGTTTAGCTGCGCGAGGACTATCCCTTACTCTGTAAGATTTAATACCCAAGCAGTTATTCCTGTACCTACCACGTATCAGGTTGGAAGCATAAAAGAGTTCCATGTTATACAAGATAACCATAGTACTGAGACATGCCCCGAACGCCCTAAGAGATCCCAGTAAAATTAATAGGGCCAAATATAAGAAAATTTTGTTTACTTGGCTGATTACTGAAGGGCACGTTAAATGTTCATCTTACTCGTATTTAGAAAGTGTGTATAAGTGAAGTTATTTAGAAAAGTCGTATCTAGTCCATCTGCTTCTACTGATTTATTGATTTTAGTGATGTATTGATTTATTATATTATTAGTGATCTATATTGATTTATTATTTGTTATTACCCAACAGGTAAAGAATTAATTTATTTTATGCTTATAAGTTTTTAAGTTTAATTTATTAAGTTTAATTAGTTAAAACTTTTGAAGTGAGTAAGTGTAATACGATCGCAAGTGACTCCCCATTCACAACGCAAGGCATGTGCCTTAAAGTGGATGGATAATTTCCATTGTACTTTGAGAATATCAGCAATGTACCTATGTAATGAAAATGGCAATGTACCTATGGAAATAAACTCTTATTGAATTGAATTGAATTGAATGACTTTTCCTGGCTTGAGCGTGAGCCATTCTTGCATGGACAGTCCACAACAAATCTTAATACCCCACTGCCATATTTGTCTCTTTTTGGGTATAGGGATGCTAAAAATTAGTTTTAATGACATTCTCATATTAAGTATAGTCCAATAATTTTCATTTGATTGCAATATTTCCATTTGATTTGTTGTTTAAAAACTTTTTTTTATTAATTTGTATTATACTTATAATTATAGCTACGGTCTGTGCACCACAAGCAAATAATGTGATACATTGATGCAGAAAAACCTCCACATTCACTCTGGTCTGTAAAGACCAATTTTACGAGTGTTATTGAATAACTGTAGGGCACATTATCAAATCCAAAATAAAATGTTGGATAAAAAGATTACAGTGCTCCGTATTCACCTTGCCATTTCTTTGGGGCCCCTCGTTCCAAATATTGTGAGGGAAAACCAAATTAATATTTAACTGCGCGAAAAAACAACAGTTTCTGGATGTCGTTCGGAAACACCAGGAGAGAGAGGGTATTAAGTCAGAAAATAAAGAAAGAAAGAAGGAAGGAAAAAAATACACCGGGTATGATGAGCACGGCGGGGTTACATTCCGATGGTGGAAGCGGCAAAAGTGGGGTGGCAAGAGTATACTGAAGTGAAGAGTAGGGGGGAGGGTATTTTAATTCTGAGGTTGTCGAGGAAATGGGGCAGCGTGCAAAACTTCATTAGGGTAAAGTGTGCTGACCTAATTAGGGGGGCCAAGAGCCCGGGATGCTGGTGAGTTGGTGGAAGATAGAAGTCGGTAATGGTAGGAAGGCGGGAGGGGGTGGGGGGTGTACAGTTTTATATCTCCTGAGATCCCTGCAGGACGGAGACGAATATGAGAAGGCGAGAAACCGACGGAAAACTACAAACTAGCTCTAGGCGTTTGAATGGAGACGAATGCCACAATTATACAGAACTACCTGGGAAGATGGTCTGTATAGTTACCCTCTCCCATCCTTGTTTCCGTTATACCTACTGCTTTTCCAACCTAAAAATTTAAAAGAAAAGTTAGGTACCTTTGCTAGTTATTTGTGAATGTTACCTAAAGGTATGACTATTAAGGTGCCCGTCCACTAGGTCGACAGCGCGGCGCAACGCGGGTGAGTCGAAAATAATAAAACAATTAGCACCGCCCCATCGACCTAGTGGACGAAGGTCGAAGCGAAAAATTTTCGACCTCGGCCATTTTCGTAAGCGTTCGTGCACAAAATATTATAGATATGGAAAATTATGCAGAAAAATGTACTTAAATTTCATTAAAATGTGCTAAAAAATCTATAAAAACTCTTAAAAAATCCAAAATCTCTTTTTTAATCGCAGAATATTATTTAAAACGGGGCTCTGACATTAAATTGGTAGTTAACAATTTCTTCTCCTACAAAGCCCTTCATTTTCAAAACAATGTAACATAAATATAGTACCATAAGTAAGAAAGTTCGCTCATACGATCATGCTGCATGACTGGAACTTTTTAGCACTTTCTTGGTTATTTTTTTAATATATGGATGGCTTGTCGAAATGTAGTGTCTTACTTCACTATCAGTGGCTTAATCATTTCATGAAGCTCTAAAAACTTTTCCAGAGACATCCTTAAATATTTCATCGCTCAATAAATCATGGAAATGACGAATCGAAAAATGAAATCCGCCCCATAGTGGACGAACCTCAAGACTTTGGTGTCGTGTCGCGCCGCGCAGCTCTGTCGACCTAGTGGACGACCACCTTTACTCCCCCAATACTTCTGTCCGAACCCAAACTGAAATCGGAAAGAACTGAATAAAACATACATGTAAAAAAATTAGGTGACTGGACGGCACCCTGAAGTATTCTATAATTCAATAAAGCATGTAGATACATACTAAGCATACATTTTACTGTGAACCAGCTGTGTTCGCTCGCTTCGCTCGCTGCCAATTCATAAACGAATAACGTCTTGGTCCTGGATTTATAAAATATTTCCAATCAATTATAACAGTACAGTTTGAAACATATAAGCAATTATGCTCTACCACACCTAGCGATGCTTCGTTCCAAATTTCACTTCTCAAGTGGAATATGAACCAAATTAGCAACACCACTCACTCCGCTGGTTTTGATTGGTTCCCTGTGTTCTAGTTGTATTAATTTATCTGACTTGTACATTTTTTATTGGCTGTATATTGTATATATTATTTACATACTGCCTTGTACCTCTGACGAAATATCACCATTTTCTCATTTGGTGTCATATAAATAAAGTACTTACTAACTTACTTAGAAACAGAAAAAAGATTCGGAAGGGGGACGGATGGATTTTTTTATATGATTTTTGGGATCAAAAAATTTTGAGGATGTCATAAAAATTTTCCTTGGTCGATTGCAATGGTTCATTATTAAAATTCCAAAGGGGGGGGGGGGGGGGGGGATTGAAACTTTTTCCACCAGGCATTGCAGCTGAGGCATGAGTAGCCCATCTATTTAATTACTTTGGTACTTAGTAATTACACCTCAACACGGTCTTTGAGTTGAATGTGAAGAGAGGGAGAAGAAGAATAAGAAAAAAAAGTTTATTGAAAATTACATTAATACCAAATTCATTACACTATTACCAAAATTAACATACGGCATTTGGAATCCCGTCTGCCGGAAGTTGAGGTCCATTCAATGAAAAGAAACAAATGATTGACATCTGACATGCAGTAACAATAAAAATGAAAATAAAGTAGTTTTCCAGGTTGAAACTAGCGTCCAGAAGTTGAACTCCCTAGCCATAAACTTCCTAAATTGCCAAGCTGATCTGCAGAATATTTCAAGATTCGACCGATCTGGGCCATTGAGGATTTCTTTTTTTTTATAGATATATTTTATTTATTTCAATAGAGACACACTACATAAATATGATGATAGTACAACAGTAGAACTTGGCTATTCGCCTAGCTTACTTTTCAAACGGTAGGCTTGGCCCGTGCTGTTGGTTAAGGTCTAGCCGATTTGAACCTAATTTCAAACATAGCACGTTGACATAACATCGCATATGCGTCTTCATAATCTACACATAGCTTAAATATTATAACTACAATGGTATTTGATGTCCCTATCTTCTATAAATAGAAAAACTCTCTATAGTAAAATAATTGTTTTATAATATTATATTATATAATATAATATTATATTATTATTATATTATGAGAATCGGATAGCTTCATCACGAGCCAGTAAGTCGCTGCCGAAGGCAGCTAAGCATAACTCCGAGAGTCCATAATATAGTAAGATAATTTACGCAAATTCGTTCATACGATCATGCTGCATGACTGGAACTTTTTTAAGGGATAAAACTAGTTCAATAAAGAGTAAATTATTGTAAGTAGGAATAACAACTGCTCACAAGAGCTATGCGGCCATCTTGATATCACCGCTAATGTATATTATTAAATGTAACTCGCCGGATTTCGGGGGTTTTCACTCGTAAGAGTTTAAACTCGTAATGTGCTCTGGCGAAAGACGATGAGCTGGAATCTCCGTCAATTTCCAATATTTTCTAGCTTAAACTCGTTCATGTCTTGGGTGAAATTGGCCCTAAACAGGCGAAATGAGTGGCGCCATCTTGCAGGTTTTGGATAAACGAATCGAAGCATGCATCGCTTCGGGAATAAATGATAAAGGTTGGCGTCAAAGCAGAGGGAAAGATTTTAGGTGTGCGCAAAACAACGATCAGAGTCCAAGCGCTGACGGCTAAAAAGGATCAGAGCCCTAAAAAACCTCACTTGTTGATGAAGTTTAACGTGAAAGAAAGATCAAGGTCCAGCAGTTTTCCTGAAAAAAAAAAGAAGTTTTCCCATTCTCTTCATATTTTGTCAAACATTTTGATTTTGGTTGCTTTACTAAAATGTGTTTTTTTTTTTTTTGTTTTTTGTTTTTTTTAATGAAATGACTATTTGGAGTTGAGAATTATTTACCCTAAACCCAAAATAATACACTTGAAAGTTTAAAATTTAAATTTTGCAGATTTGTAAAGAAGTGACTCTGATCGTTATTTCTCGCGACCATTCTGTTGTTTGTTACACTCGTTTCTGTAGATAGCTAAGTACCTACCTAAGAAGTAACTTCAAATCGTTCATCGATTGTTTGGTCTAAAAAAAGAGAAATACTGAGACACTAAACCTTTGTGTAATAATTTGGTGTTTTTTGGCTTCACTGTGCCCGTAAGATGGAGGGGGAGCTGGACGAGTCAAGACCTCGGATCCCCCAAGGAGCAGTGGGGAAGGTCAGTTCGTCCTTGGTGGGAGCTGGCTTTCGGGAACCACCTGCCCGAATCTCGCCGTTCGGCTCGGAAAAAAAAAACACCGTTTCTGACTCCGCGAAGGCGGGTTTCCCTGTGTGATGAGAATAAACCCCGACGAAAAGAGAGATAAGTGCAGCGAGAGGGGGAGCTTGAGATAAGTGCGCAGGAGATTTAGGACTATAAAGCAGTGGGGGTGGGGGGATGAGGATATGTGGGGGATATCGCAGGCCCTTGAACCCCCTTTGGGGCACCGAGGGAACCTCTGATTTTCTGTAAATGATCCACCTCCTCCACCCGCCATGCAGATGAGATACCAAAGATAGAAGATGAGAGATAGAAGATGGAAGATGGACAACAGATATAATCCCACACGGCAGATTAGAGTCATTACCTACACTGCGTACCTACTTCTACCTCGAGTGCACCGGTCCGTGATAATAACTCGCGTCTATCTATGGTTCCCCCATATTTTCTCATTTCGGTTTTGCTTCCTCTACACGGGAGGTAGAGAAGCTTTGCTGTAATGCAAGAAGCCAAATGTTACTTTGATCGGGAATAAATAAAAGTTGTAATGCTCTTAAAGTACAGTTAATTGTAATTTTTGTTTAATTGTATGTCAAATTTATTTTTTTCAGAGTGCTCCTCTTGGCGAACTACACCCTTTCCACTTTCCGAATTTTACAATAAGCCGAGAGAAGGAATAAGAAACAAAATAGATAAAAATATAAAAATCAAAGAGCAAGCATGACTGAAAACAAAAACTAGACAGAATCATAGCAATAAAAAAAACTCGAATAATCAAACGTGAGTAAAATAAACTGTAAAAAAAGTCCAGTCATGCAGCATGACCCCATGAGCGAATTTTTGAAGAAATCTTCGACATTTCAGTCGCTATTGATCGTGTAGAGAAATTTTAGTTTATGATTTTGATAGACAAACATGGAATCAAATTATTAAAAATAATTAGGAGGTACTCATACTTTATTATTATTAAACTAATCTTGTAGATTTAAAGACAAATGTAGGTAAATATTCATAGATTTCGATGTCCAATGTGGTCAGTATTGAAGGCAGTTGAAATGTTAACAGTATCCTATCATAACATCATCAAATCTTGACATAAAATAAAATAACATACCGACGTCATATGAAAGAAACGTATTTCCACAGCCAATCGATGATGAGGCTTTATATTACGAGTGATATAAAGTCAGTTGCATTCGAATCTAGTATCCTACAGCAAGAAATTGACAGACAAACTGTAGTTTCTGTGCATCTATTGACAGCCTAAATTATGGGAAGTGTCATTTGGCTTTTCCGTAGCAACAAGAAAGAAATTGAAACGTTTTAAACAGCATGGTTCTAGGATTGGTTATACAGGGATACTTCCATAAGAGTAGTTCAATCTGAATTTGGACAATGTTTCATGCAAATATTACCGATTTTTACAACTAGCGAACGGCATTATTTCGATTTTTGACTGATTTTTCAACTTTGAAATTTTTGAAAACTTGATACATATTCTTATAGGAAATTTTACGCTGATTCCGAATATACCACATGTTGGTATGCTGAAAAAATTATTTCGCACAACAAATCGCAAAAACAGGCTATTTTGAAATTGTTGACTACATTTTTGAAAATTTCAACCCGAAGATGTAATCCGATCATGCTGGCCAACGAACTTGAACTTTCGTTTTGTGTCCTTAACATTTTAAAATTTGTTTGAAGTTTCTAGCGCAATTCTACGGACAGTTATCGTCTGGAATGACACATACATATTATATACATACATACATACATACATAAAAAATGCGTTAAACTTCAGAATATGATTCAGAATAGCCTGAAACGGATTTCTGCATAAAATGTTTTCAAAAAATCACATTCTACAAATTTTGAGGCGAGAGCAATACCTTAATTTTCTTTAAAAATTCGCTAAAATCAAAGAGCAAGCATGACTGAAAACAAAAACTAGACAGAATCATAGCAATAACAAAACTCGAATAATCAAAAGTGAGTAAAATAAACTGTAAACAAATAAAAAGGAAAACAAACAAACAGTAACCTAAAATAATAAAATAATCAGGAAATATGTAAAATAAAATAAATAAAATAAAAATTAATGAATACAAAAGAATTAATTTAATTTTTGGATAGCAAAACTTCAAAATTTTGAATTTAGAATCATGATTTGGAGAATGGAATGAAGAGAACGGAGGGAGGAGAGAGAAAGAGAGAGTGAGAGAGAAAGTAAAAAGTACAGTTAAAAAGTTAATGCTATCATGATAGCGTGATTGATAATATGCAATATACTTCGGGTAAATTTGAAAAATTCTTGCCGAATAAGGTGCCGAATCAGGCCATATTTTCTCATTTCGGTTCTGCTTCCTCTACACGGGGGGTAGAGAAGATTTGCTTTAATGCAAGAAGCCAAATGTTACTTTGATCGGGAATAAATGAAAGTTGAAATGCTCTTAAAGCGCAGTTGAAAAGTTGATGCTATCATGATAACTGTGATTGATAATATGCAATATACTTCGGGTAAATTTGAAAAAATTATTGCCGAATAAGGTGCCGAATCGGCCAATTTATTAAATTCATTGTATTTACCGTATAATCACACGAATGAAATCGTGAAGCTGTAGTAACAGTTGGCAAATATTAGTGAATTTAAGTAAATTTTTCAGCATTGATTTGTGCTTCAATTTGTTAGTATTCTAGTTCAGTTTTGATAAACTTATTTTAGATAAAATTATGCTAATATATATAAATATAACGATTTTCAGTCGTTTTTAGCCGTTTTAGTGTTTTTTCTAGCACAAGTTTTGAATTATACCAATTTAATGTGCTGGCCAACGAACTTGTCTTGATTTTTTGGCGCAAGAACGGAATTTTTATCTCAATCCTAAGGAGGGTTATCGTCTGGAAGAACACACACACACACACACACACACACACGCACACATATATATAAATATATATATATATATATATATATATATATATATATAAAAGGATTTCAGTGAAGAAAAATTCCAAATCTTGTTCAGCGTAGTTAAAACTCATGTTGAAGAACACCATTCGGGAATTGGTACGTAATACAAATGCAAAATTTCTGGTATATATATATATATATATATATATATATATATATATATATATATATGAAAAGGCGTTAAACTCTAGGATTTGTCTCGAAATGTCTCAAAACGGATTTTAATTGAGACAATTTTCGAAGATTTTGATTTTTAAAAATTTGGATCCATTGAAATAGCTTCATTTTCTGTGAAAATTCGCTAAATACAACTTTCTGGTACAATCGACCAAAATTATGCCATTCATAATTTACCGAACACATTTCATAATAACCAAATATAGACTTTTGATGGACTTTCGGTCATGAAGACTGCAACTTCCATATAGCGAGCGTATAGCGGTCGATGTTTGACTTAGCAACAAATCTGTCAAACGGCATCATCCGAATTGCACGAGCCAGGAAGGCTTTGACGAATTGAGTTTCAACTTGTTTATTCCACGGTGAAAATTGTTGGAATAAAAAGCCTTTGCCGGATGGCCCTAAAATATTCAACATCATACCTATTTTGAACTCGATGAATTAGATATGAAGTTGACTCCGTTGCTATCCGAAACCGTTGGGAGATCGACTTTCGCTGAGGAGCTTCTCAAGCTCAAGAATATTACTATTTATATATATGAAATTGTAAGCCCCTGTACGTGGTTATGCAAATCATTACATGAACGTGTCTCTCTATAATATTGAAATGGTGCAAATGAGGTGAATACCGTGGAAAAATACTATAGCGGATTTTCGTATTAAAATGAATCTATTGCAATGGCTCAAGCAAATTTTAAAATATTTATTCTTCAAAATTTTCTAAACGGAAGTCTGTTTTGAGGCGTTTTCAGAAACAATTTCTGTAATATGTATTTATACAGGTTGATTCTAACTCTTGGTTAGGAACATTCTAGAGATCGATTCGACAATTAGTTTTTGAGTGATTTCATATTTAAGAATTTTTTCCGTGTTTTTGACTTGATATAAAATCAGTCATACCTATGCCCTTCTTTCGCTGTACAATCAGAAATAAGCTCACCGTTGAAAAGACACCAAAGATTGGTAAAGTATGTCGTGTGAGTGTCATACACCAAAGATGGGTTGTAGGTTTTGTTAAAACAAAATTTTTCATGGGTCCATTATAACGCAACCGAAAAGTGCTGCTTCATCATTGTTGCTGCATAGTAACCACATTTGTTTATGGTTTCAGCGTTGCATTTTTTTCGGTTACAAATTTTAGAATGACCCCCTAGCCCAAAAACATATTCATTCCGGAAAGAAAAAACAGCTGATATAACTCCAATGAAATTATCACTTCACGAAATCTAGTTTATTATTACTTTTGCAACCTGCAGATGAACATGTAAAGCGTGGATAGGTGATTTGTTCCACCTCTCAAATTTTCAGTTGGCAAGTCAGCTCTTGGTAAATACAGAAGGATATGTAAGGTGTAGATATTTTATTTAATTAAATTAATGTCTCCTCGGAAAGCGTCTACGCCTATGCAGTTACTTGTACATAATGATTTAACAGATTTCGTTTATAATGATTATTGATAATAATGTGTTCTGCATTGAAGAGCTATCTAGTAGGTACATAAATGATAATCCTTTGTGTACTAATTTGCAGCATTTTTTGGATCCCATGCATTTTGAAACAAATTGAGGGGGTGTCAATTTTTTTTTCTTGGTGTATTACAAAGGTTCGATATTGAAAATAATAAACCAAAATTATTTAAAAAAATTCTTAAATATTTTGTTTTAAAATGGGAGTTCCACAGCTGGTACGTTTTGCATATTAGGAACTTAAGGTGATGATAATTTGAACAATTTTGATAAGCACAGCCAGGAACTCTAAACCAGTGTTGGGCATAATCTTATCGTCGAATACGAATACGATTATAATCGCGATAATTATTCGTTGATTCTGAGTCAGCTGCGATTATATTTGTATTCGTGTAATGGTAATAGAGAGTTTTTGTACTTCTCGTATTCATTTTCTCGTATACGAAAATGGCCTTTCCGAAACGAGAAGAGGTTTTCGTAACGTGGAAACGCTTTTCGGAACGGGAAGAGTCAGCTTTACTCGTGCTCAGCTTTTTCGGAATCGTAATTACGAGACGAAAACTTGACCTTCCTCTAGGATAACACTCTAGAATAACTTAGCAACTATCATGCAGTTGGCATGGATACACATACACACCCGACAAAATCGCCTGAATTTTCCCCGTGCCGTCTTTTGTTGTTGGTTTAACCTTTGTATTTGTCTTTCTTTCGTGTTTTTTTCCCGCACCTCAACCAGAAAGGTCATTAGCGGCATTTTGTTCTTGCTTTCGAAGTTTTATCGAAGATTTCAGCTTTAACATTTTCAAGGTTCATTTCAGTTTCAAGATTTCGTTTCAAGGTTCATTTTACTCCTTTTAAAGATTCGTGTTCTTCACGGCAGAATCGTTTTCATATGATGTAGAGGTAAGTGCCGTAAGTGGTCGTTGTTTCTTAATTCATGTTATATTTTGGAAATAGTCTACTGTGACAATTGAGTTTTGAGCAGTGATTCACTACAAGAGTCACGTTAACGTCTCTGTAAGAGTTCTCTTCCTCTCGGGCTTACGAAAACGCTACGAGAAATCGATGCAAAAAAGTTAGCATTCATCATGCTCGCTCTAACAGCTTGTTTTCGTGTTTACGAGAAATACCAATATTAGCAAGGCTTCACATATTATAGGAGGGGCGCCCTATTGAAATTGATGACAGTGACGCATTTTCATGGGTTGTATTCGTGTAATCGCCGACAGACGAATACGATTACACGAATACGAATACAATCGCATTTGACTCAGAATCAACGAATAATTATCACGATTACAATCGTGTTCTTATTCGACGATAAAATTATGCCCAACACTGCTCTATACAGAAAAGATAATCTAACAGCAACAAATCTGCGTCGGTGGTCCATTTTAAAAACCATGTTCGCTCTTGGAGCAGTTCCCCTATGTAACGAAGTGTATTACCTAGACGAGATCATCTGCAGCTGGTCGTTACAATGGCACAATGGCACGGCGAGCGTTTCGTTCCGAAGGCGAATTTATAGGTCCGCTAGAGTCGTCTAAACCGTTAGACAGCCTTGAGGCTCTTGGGAGTGCTGGCACCCGAGTTTTCCCTTTTACTTCCGCAAGCATCATCACGCCCGACCGCCCCAAAGGATCGCAGTAGGTCACTATTTCCTCAAATCAGTAGATGCATAAGTAAGTATTCTTTATTGAACAAAACGGACCATTTAAACGGTACCAGCCAAAAAGAAAAAAATAAATTAATTAAAAAAATAAATAAATGGATAAACATTAAAAAAAAAACATACTTACTTATAAACTCGTAAACGAGTTCCACTATCTGCTTTACAAGCAGATACCATGTTACATGGATATGTCTTTGATTGGGTATTTCATAACGGTTGTTCTCGAGAGTTGTAAAAAAATCCTTTAACTTTGGACTGAAGGCGACGAAATGTAGGATAAAGAATTGATTCTATTATTCTTGGAGACACAATAAGCATACTATACATACTATTAAAATTATTTCTCCAATACAGGCGCTATCATTTTTAAGTTCATGATAGAATGATTTTTCTTAATAAATGAAATTATATCATTTATCGTTTCGTTCTCTTACTGAGGACATCTTCAGATCTTGCTTTCTTGACATTGAGTTGACTTGGTGAGCCACTGTTTTATTTGACAAATCCGTTATATTCGGATGTTTATAAATTTTTTCCTGGACACACCAAGATCTGAAGATGCCCTCAGTAAGAGGACGAAACGTTATCAAATAAAACAATAAATGAAATAATTTCATTTATTTTCCCTGGGCCGCATCCCGACTAATTCCAACAAAACAACGGTTTACTTATAGAAATGTTGAAAATAACTGTGGAGAGAAGCCACTGCAATGAGTTGTTGTTTACAGTCGACTGTTGTCAAGAGGATGATAATGTTTCCTATTTAGTGGAGTAAATGATGCTATTGCTTTACGTTAAGAATATTGTAACCGGCTTATTAAAATTGTTTTTAGTCCAATCAACTTAGTTTAGGAATGTAGCCAGGTACGTAAGGAGGGGGAAATTGGTAGCTTGAGATGTGAACATTTATCACATAAATCAAGCGCTTTCCAACGAGTGGCGAAAGATTTCTGTGCGATGAAAACTACGGAAGTTCCATTCCCCTAGCAACGGATTGGTTGTACGTGAACATCATTAGAAATTGTGACATATTTTTTGCGTCACGAAAATTTTTGGTTGACCCCCCAGTGCAAAGACATATCCATGTAAAAAACTCGGCGCTCCGCGCCTCGCCAGGGGGCAAGCCCCCTGGACCCCCGGTTACCTCTATTTACATACTTCGGACGAAATTATTGAAACTCAGAATGTGTTTGCGTTGTCGCGCAACCAAGTGACAACCAAACAAGCGTCATTGTTTACTATTCATTTATAACATCAATTTATATAGTTATAGTATGAAACTACGAAAATTGCGTTGTCGCGCAACCAAGTGACAACCAAACAAGCGTCATTGTTTACTATTCATTTATAACATCAATTTATATAGTTATAGTATGAAACTACGAAAAAAAAAAAAAAAACGAAATAAATTCGTGATAAATCAAGAGCTTTCCAACGAATGGTGAACGATTTCTGTGCGATTAAAATGGCGGAAATTCCATTTCCCTACCAACGGCTCGGTTGTAGGTACGTTAAAATCATCCGTCACACATTTCGTTCCCATCCCGCGTTCCATTTTCGGCTAGTTAGTTCATGGCTAAAACACATTCTGTGTTAAAATTAAATTTAAAAAACCTAGTTGGGTGTGGTACATAGCTTCCTTGTCTACCTATCATGAATGTATAGATCATTGGAAAGTTTTAAATGATCTTGAAAAATTCCAGAGCGGGAAAGAGTAAATCATGAAGTAGCGTGAAATGTCATTATTGGTCAATTAAGAAACGAAAAAATGATACTCAATGTAATTTTCGTTTGTGCAAGCGCAGAATGAACTGAGTTGAAAACAATGAAATAGCTATGGTACCATCTACAACCTAAACCGCGCATTCGCTGACAATTTCATCAAAATCGGATGAAAACTGTGGAAATTAAGGTCGTTATAAGTATTTCAAGTTGGCGCATGCGCAGTAGCTATTAATGATACAATCGTGTTGAAATTTATATGAGGTGATCAAGTCATCTTCTTCCGACTATCATCAAAATTTAAGCGAAATCGAACGACTAGCGTGTAAAAAAATGGAGCATAATGGAATTTACGTTTGCGCATGCACAAAATGAAGTATTCATTTATCAACAATGAAACTAATAGGGGACCATCTGCAACCTAACGCGCGCATTCTCTGACTTTGCCATCGAAATCGGATGAAAACAGTGGAAATTGATGTCGTTACAAGGATTTCACTTAGGCGCATGTGCAGTACCTATTGATGATACAATCATGTTGAAATTGATATGGGATGATCAAATCGTAATCCCCCAACTATCATCCGAATTTGAGCAAGATCGGACGACTAGGGTGTGAACAAATGGAGCACATTGGAATTTTCGTTTGCGCATGAGCAGAGTAAAGTATTGATTTGGCAACAATGAAACTGACAGGGGACCATCTACCGGCCGCACATTCAATAAAAACTTCCATTAGATTGGATGAAAACTGTGAAAAATAAGCTTTTTTAAAAAATCAAGTGGCCAATAAAGTATTCTTATGCTAAAACACCAGAACTTTATTCTTATCAACTTCTGATACACTTCATTCTGTTGAAATACAAAAATATTGCTATTGTGGTATTTTCTTAGCACCTAACCAGAGCAAAAAACGAAAAATAAAACAGCAATAATGAATCGAAAAAATTCAAGTCTTATTTGAAAATGACAGTAAAAATCTTTCTTCATACAATTTGAAAGGCTAAAATATACTTTCTGGAATCACGAATGTAAAATAAATTCTTGTAGGTTCTAACATTAACTGCAGCTAAAATATAATTTAGTGCTAGATATTACTTTGTGCCGTTGTTGCCCACCCAAAGATACATGTTCCACTGAATGGTACATTGCTACAGTGGTAGCATACGAACTAAATCACTCGCGACGAAGTTGTGGAAACCCATTACAAAACGGAAGTTAGTGAAAAACGTTGTCTATTCCCACGAAAAATAAAGTGTTAAATGTTAAATCGATTTCGACGGTTAGGCCATCATCAGTAACAAACAATTCCTTGGGTATGAATTAGGGAATACTTAATCACATCTAACGTTAGTCAAAGAAAAAAGAAGAAGAAAAAACCCTGGAAAATCCCACTCCCGGCTACATGAACAGTTCCCCCTTAAAACGAATAGCCAAAATATAATATATGTATTTATAAAAAAAAAAAAAAAATAAAAAAATAAAAAAAACAATAACTTGTTGTTATTGTTTGTTAATGATGATGGCCTAACCGTCGAAATCAATTTAACATTGTAACTCTTTATTTTTCGTGGAAATAGACAACGTTTTTCACTAACTTCCGTTTTGTTTCTGTGGTAGCATAACTGGAGGCACAGGATGCTGAGGTGCCCCTAAGTGGAAATGTTGCAAAATGAAGAAAAATATTCGTCACATCGGCGTAGAAGTGGTAATCCAGGGTTAAAGTTGTCATTATGTGACATGTTTAGTAAAAATTCGTGTATAGCTAGAGAACCTATACTAAGAAGACGTAAAGAACTAGGAACGAACATGAATATCGAGGGCCCGAGGTATGAAAACTTATGGGAAAAAACTGTTATGAGGTTGTAGAATCAACACATAGATGCATTGGACCACTCCAGTACGTCTTTCCTTAATTTCCGCTGAAATCTTTTTACAGTATCTGAGAAGAGACTCAACATACAAATACCTAGGTTCAAATATATCCTTAGCTCACAGTAAGTGGATCGCACACTCATTTGTTGCGGGAGTCTAGCAATAATTCTGATTACAGAGTTGAGAGTGTTCTTTAAATTACAAAAACTTTATATATAAGCTCCTGCTTACATAGGAAGACAATAAATGAGAAGGCTATGCACAAAATCGTAGTGCACCTGCATGAGGACCTTAATATCCGAGAATTTCTTCAGCCTAACAAAGACGAAGAAGGATCTTCGAACCCTCGACACCAGATTGTCAAAGTGAAAGGACCACCTTAAATGCTGATCAAGGCGTACTCCCAAGTACATGATATTCATCATCCTTCACTCGTCTCTCTCGTCTCCTTTTCTAGATTTCCCACGTAAAGGCATGGAGTGCCACAAACAGTTCGTTCATTGGTCGTCTTCACGCTTCTCGATTTGACGACCCTCGTTTTGAATCGCATGCGATGCAGCGGAAGGCATCACGAGAATCGACCAGGACGAGTGGTTCGAGCGCATGGAGGTAAAATTTCCATTGCTTCTGTCATATTTTACCTTGTTTTGCAAGTATTTGTTGTAGTTTGTGTACTTAGTTGGATAGTACTTGAAAGCATGAAATTTTCAGGGGAAGTGCGGGTCCCATATCAGTTTCATCGTTCTTGACTCAATACCTCACTCTGCGCACGCGCAAACGTGAATTCGTCCAACCATAATTTTCTCACGCCCTAGTCGTCCGATCTCGCTCAAATTTGGATGATACTTGGGGGATGACAATTTAATCATCTTGTATCAAACATTTCTTGTTGCGCGAATGCGCGATTTAGGTTATAGATGATCCCGTACCTATTTCATTGATTTTAACTCATCAATTCATTCTGCGCTTGCACAAACGTAAATGAAATTATCATTTTTTCGTTTTTTAATTGATCAATTATGACATTTCACGCTACTTCTTGATTTACTCTTTTCCGCAATGGAATTTTTCAAGATCGTATAAAAGTTGTCAATGATCTGTACATTCATGATAGGTAAACGAGGAAGCTATGTGCCAAGCCCAACTCAGCCATTTTTTGCAGTTTTTGTTCCCGAGTCTGCAAGGCAGCTGAAGCTTTGTTTTCACTATCGAGAAGGAAAAAATTTGTGTGCACCAAAATCAAAATTTCCACTCGCATTTTGTGTTTCATGGCCTTCTGAACAAATTTGGTTTCGTGTCTGTCTGTCCGTACGTCAGTCTGCCTGTCCACATTTCCTTGTTACAGCCATAACTTCCACAATTTCGATTGGATTTCAATGACATTTTCAGGAGTGGTGTGGGCTTAGCCCTTGATGATTCCCTATTAGTTTCATCATTATTGAATCAGCGGTACGCATTGGGCATGCGCAAACGTGATTATCTTGATAAACTCATAAGTCCGTCAATGTTGAACAGATTTTAGTCAGATTTTCAGGAACAATGCAAAAAAGATCCCTTGAGACCTTACGTCATTTATCATGATTGACTCAGCAGTACGCTGTGCGCATGCGCGAGCGTTCACCTGTCTACATTTCTTTGCCACAGCCATAACATCCACAATTTCGATTGGATTTCAATGAAATTTTCGTAAATTGTGTGGATTTAGCCCTAGATGGTCCCCTATTAGTTTCATTATGAATGGATCTGCGTTACGCTTTGCGCATGGGTGAACGTAATTTTCTTGTGATAGACATAAGTCCGTCAATGTTGAACAGATTTTTCACAGGTTCTCAGTGATGAAGCGGGGGAAGTCCCTTGAGGTCTCTTACGACATTCATTATAATTGAATCAGCAATACGCTGTGCGCATGCGCGAGCGTGTCCTTCTATATTTTCTTGCCACAGCCATAGCTTTCACAATTTCGATTGGATTTCAATGAAAATTTCAGGAATTGTCTGGATTTAGCCTTAGATGGCCCCTATTAGTTTCATAATGATTGAATCAGCGATACACTCAGCGCATGCGTGAACGTAATTTTCTTGTGACAGTCAATGTTGAACAGATTTTAGTCAGGTTTTCTGGTTTTTCGTTGCCCAGCACTATATCGTCATGATCATGGCGAACCGGTCATTTCTGATAGTTTAATGGTGACATACTATGAAGGCCACGAGGAAGCTTCTGTGCCCTGTCCTTGGCAATGTATTTGCTTTTTGTATTACTACCTGGCATTTAATTTTCACTCGAGCTGCCTCAGATAGGCAGATATTTGACTGTAGTTGACTGTTTTTACCGCACCGCTCAAAAAATTGCACGTTGTGATTGCAAAATTTATTTACATAATTTTCTTTCTCTTTCGAATCGGTAGTTCACTCGTATTATATCAAAATAACAGGACGAAGGATCAAACAATGTTTTCTTATCCCCTGCCCACCCATTGTGTAATTTAAAACTCAAAAGGAATTTTTTTCCTCCCTGAACTTGAGCGGAAATTTTTGACAGGGAAATTTCAATCACCACCAAATTTAAAACATTATTTCAACTGCCAAATTCCACGTAATATTCAAACCATTCAGCCTTATTTTAGGTATTCGATCAAGGCCATGCCAAACCTCATTCTTCTACGGCTTTCCTTAATGGTTTTGGAAGCAAGATAGGTATTACAATATGAGCATATCAAGGTCCTTGTGGAAATATAATTTTGAAATAGTACCGAGGTTGTTCTGCCAATTCGCATATAAATTTGGGCAAACCCCATGAAGTCGTACAAGGTCAAAACTATTACATATTATTTGTTAAGTTGATTGGAATAATTCTCCATAACCCTCCTAATAAAGTTAAAAATCAGAAATGTTGGATTTCCTGAAATCTACAATTCTCAGGAGTTAGAAAACCATATACAGGAACTTCTTAAGCAGTTGAGTAATATCTATTAGGTGAGAGTAACGAAAACAATGTCGACCAACCATGTTCGTCACTATATTTTTTAATGCTCCAAAAACCATAGTCAGTTTATTTATTCATCAATATTTAATTTAATTATATTTAAATGGGTTATGGGGAAATATTATAATGACTTTGATCTTTGTATTAGTTAGGACCTAGTAGCCGACTTCATGGGTCTTCCCTTCAAGCCGTATCAACTTTGGTGGAGCACAAGCTGGTTTTATTAATTCACCACAAAAGCTTTATTGCCTTTACTACCTTCAGACGTATCTACTGCCAAGGCTGATCTTTGGGCTAGTCGTTAACAGGCATTCCGCGAGATGCTTGCTTGAGTTGTACTGCACAATTCCCCTTCTGGGAGCTCTTAACATGGCTTTCCAGATAGTGTCCAAAGTATTTTAATCCATGCACCGGTCAAGACCAAAACAGCTCGAATAACTCTGCTACCACATCAAAATTATGCCAACATTACCAGCTCATGAGGAGGGAGGTTAGCTGTACTGCTGCTAAACTTGACTTCCTCAGGCATAAGTTGGTGTTGTATGACTGAGTCTGCTTTGTTTGGTGCTGTTTTGCACGAATCAGTAGATGGTAATGAACTCTGTTAGCGCTTTGGTCTCCTCCGGATGGCCTTTCAGCCACCTCGGAGAGGTGTTCAAGAAGTAATCGTGGGACAGAGAATCCCCTATGCTGTGCCTGTTGATGAAAATGAGCACTACATGTTACAGGTAGTGTAGTCTGCCGAAACACGCTGGCTGCAATCTGCGTCAAGATGTGGATGGGACGTGATGAGTGACGGATATCTCAAGTGACCGTAAAAAGAAGTGAGATCTCGTTGCCATCGAACCCAAAGGGTCTACCATAGTCCTGCATGTCCAAATAGCCATTCACAGCCTAGACCGGGGTGAGGCGTGTGGAAAATGCCTGGAGTTACTTGAATAGGGCATATGAGCAGTAGTACCTTTTGGTTCATGTTAGGGCCACAACTGGCAGTCATTCTATAAAGGCACTTCCTTTTCTCTATCTGTTAGTCCTGCACCTTCCTCGAATTTTTTGATCTCTGGAGCCGATGGCGATGTTGAGTAAACCTTTTTCATTCATTTTCCACCTTTTCCGTTACTTGCTAATGAAGTATCCCTTCTGTAGGTGCCCTTGGGAGAGTTTTAATTCAAAAATCCTTTTATAGTGGTCCAAAACGGATTTCAAATATATGCAAATTTTTGGGAATTCCCATTTCTGAAAAATTTAAGGGTTTGCAGAAGCTTTGATGTAACACGAAAATTCACTATAAATAAGGACATCTGAGGCATCACACCAGAAGTTTTAAAAATGTTTACATCGTCGTTTATTACATATCGTTTTACCAGCTTTGTTTCATAAAACCTAATTATCGATGTAGCTGTACAAGGGCCGATTGACATAAATCGTTCCACAAGGCCTCGCTCACTTCACGAATTACAAGGTTATATATGTAGACTAATAAACACAAATAAATTTCTCTAACTGTGGGTGACCAAATTAATTTTGATGAAAGCAATTAACTTTTAGGCCGGTCGCATAACTTCCCTATGAACCTTCATATTGTAGAAAATAATTATGTATGAATATTAATTTTCATTGTATCTCGAGATAATCTGATTTTTTTGTCTGTTGCATGATTTTGCCACAACAGCTTTGCGGGAAGAACATTAGCACTACCAACAAACTTATTCATCTTATTTTATTTTTGATTTAATCTAAATTCAATTTATTTAAATTTTATAATATTTGATTTGAGTCGAACCTTAACTAGAAGGGTCATTGGCGGTAATGAACTAGGTGTCTGAGGGGACACTACAGATGGCACGATTCTAAGGGGATCCACGTTTCCTTCCCTCACTAAACGGAGTATCAGTACCTAGGCAGTATATTTCCTGCTTTGAACAACTCCACAAATTTAAACGGAATTTCGTCCTAAGAGGCGCCAATAATTGCAAATGCAATATTTTTTTCTTGAGTATCCAACAATCTAGGTAGGTATATATCTATCTCTTTATATAAAAAAAAAAGTTCTGCCTATCTGTAAGTCTGTGTAGCTTTCACGGACGAACGGACAAAGGGAACCGAACGAGGTGTTTTTATCGTGACCGGAAATCTCCCGGTCAGAATATAGGCTATGTTTTATTCGTTTTCCCCATCCGAACCATAGGCTGGAGGGCGGGAGGGGGGTGGGGGGGAGCCCGTTTTAATGCGCGTTTTTTTCTCCGAGCGCCCGAGCTTCTATCCGCAGCCACATTAAAATTTGATCGAGAGCACATCGTATGTCAGCAATAAAGTTACGTTTCTGGACCTGAAGAACACGATAGTGCCGTCAAAATTGGCGAAAGATGCTTTCAACTTGGAGAAAACAGCGAAAATATGCGGGAAATGACCAAAAGAATTCGCTCCTCGCAATGGTTTTTTTCCGCCTTGGGCCCAGTAAATTTCGACGGCTTTTGCACGGGTTGGTCTCAAAATTTTCGTTGAAGTTCCAATTTGATCCCATGTGAGGGTCAGGACATACAATTTTTTTTTTCGGTGGTAGTGAACGAAAAGTAGACGAAACCGTTGGTTTTCGAGCTACCATTGGTTTTTTGTCTTCTTTATTCCTTCGAAACGTAGTTACTCAGAACTTTGCCTTCGAACCTCATGAACTCGGCTTCCGTTTGAAAGACTGGAAAACAGACAGGGAAAACAAATACCTACGTACCGACATTTAGCATTCGACAGTTCTGTTAATTCTGAAATGTTCTAAAAACTAAATTTTTCGTGGTTCCACATAAAGTGCCGCGTTTAATTAATAGTCATTTTCCACAGAAAAAAAAAGTCTGCCAAGTAGGGTGGGCAGTATAAATTCCTCACATAGAAAACGCGGCAAATTATTACACAACAATTTATTATTTTCGTTTTGCCCCTTTTATAAGATTTATTAATTGTTTTTGCCATTCCCTTGGGATTGTCTATAAAAAGGGATTGTAAGCAATTTTCAAATTTTCCACCACCACCCAAACTAAACTTTTCGTGGTTCCTCATAAAGTGCCGCATTCGATAGTCTTTTCAACAGAAAAAAATGTGTGCAAAGTTGGGTGGGCAGTATAGCTTCCTCAAGTACAAAAATTTAACATCCGGCAGTTCTGTTAGTACTGTAATGTTCTTAAAACTAAACTTTTCATGGTTCCCCATGATATTTATTGGATAGCCGTTCTACGCAGATAAATGGCCTATCTTTATTAAGCCTAATAAACTTTTCTTGGTCCCACATAAAAAACGCAGCAAATTATTACACACATGTCCCACTCAACAGTAAGAACCATCGGATCTATACAGCCATACCGAGCGAGTGAAGCGAGCGAGAAAACTAGAAAACTAGGCTAGCATTATAAATTATAATCTGACGTCATGAAATATAACGTTGTACGACTACTTTATTTGTTTCCAAGTAAAAATTAGTATTTTTTTGTAATCAAAACATATATACCTAGTTGGAAAACCATAGTTAATTTTGAAACTAATGCCAACAAATTGTATTTCATTGAATAAATCACAAATTTATTGCTATTTTTATTTATTATTATGAGACAGGATAAATATCTGCCATAAAATCATACAAATAGGGGAAGAAAGTTTTGTTTACTTTAAAAATATTGATTCCGAGTGCTGGCCAGTCAAATCAAGACGTTTCGTAAATCTACTCACAGACTTGGTCTTGTGTTCTTCAGCAATTCTGACCAGCCGGCACCTCGAAAGTTCGCAGTTGCGACGATTACGTCGTCAATTCCTGTCAAACAACGACGTCGACGACGACACTTCCCATAGTCGACTCGACGACACCCGAAAAAACGCGGAGTTGTTGCGCGAAGGAAAGGGAGTTGTGGTAGCTGGCTATATTGTGGTATATATACATACAAAATATTATACCATGTTAGAAAATCAAAGTTAATTTTGAAACTAATGCCAACAAATTGTATTGTGCAGTTAAATAAATCACAGTTTTATTGCTATATTTAATTTATTATAATGAGACAAGATAAATATCTGCCCCAAAATCATACAAATTGGGGAAGAAAGTTTTGTTTTTCATAACAATATTGATTCCAAATGCTGGCCAGTCAAATCAAGACGTTTCGTAAATCTACTCACAGACTCGGTCTTGTGTTCTTCAGCAATTCTGACCAGGCACCTCGAAAGTTCGCAGTTGCGACGATTCCGTCGTCAATTCCTGTCAAACAACGACGTCGACGACAACAATTCCCATAGTCGACTCGTACGACACCCGAAAAAACGCGGAGTTGGTTGCGCGAAGGAAAGGGAGTTGCGGTAGGTTGCGGTCGCGGTATTTTCGGCTGTCCTTGAGGCAGGTCAGGGTACCAGACGGTCCCGGCCGATGAACCCACCACCCGGCGGGCCCCTTCTCCTTAACATCCCGCCAAACGAGACCGAACCTTTTTTTGCTTTTTTCTTCCTTTCTTTTTCTCCTCTTCGTCTTCTTCTGCCGTCGTTTTTTTCCCCCTTTTTCGTCGTCTCCTTCTTCTTCTCTTTCGCGAAACCCTCGCGAGCTCTCCTCTCCTCCTTCTTCCTGTTTTTGTTTTTTCCCTTCTTGAGTTGGCCAACTGAAGGAGGGCCCAGGACCCCGTGGGGTATTTTTAAACGATTCTAAAACTCCTCGAAGGTTCGCGGGAGCGCCGTGCGTGCGTGCGGCGGAATCCCCGCTCCTGGTCCGCTCCTACTCAGAAAATCTGGAAGATTCCTTAAACCCTCAAAACAACGCCACGGGAATCATTTCACAAGATTTGAATCCTTGTTTGGGTGCCTTTTTTAAAATTTTTATTCATTGAGTCCGTTAACAAAGTAACATAGGTATCTATCTCATTGATAGATGGTAACTAACAGTCTATTGTTTTTCTCTCTAATTGTAAGTGCTTCCATCAAAGGAGGAAACACTTGAATTTTGAATTAATTGTTTATTTAATCACTTCAATATCCTATGAAACACTTGCGGTATATCACTCTTTTATATCACATATCGCCGTGAAACACTTTCAATTTTCCACCAAGTCCGTATCAATTATGTCCAAGATATGACGCGGCCGTACTAATCGCTGTACTTCCGTTCGTATGAAGCCTTCAATGGCAAGTGGGTTGTTGTAGCGCAGGTATGTGTCATACGTTTTTGAAGGATTTCTGTTGGGGTTCTCACGAAATCTGGTGTATGAACTATTATCTTCTGCACTATACTGTTTTGTTGCTGTTCAAGCTTCCCAAATTGTGAACGAGAGTATGTTCCCCATATGCCTATAGCATTATATGTCCATATTGGCACAATTAGTGTGTTGTAAATTATGATTTTATTTTGTATTGACACGTTCCGGCTATCTAATAGTGATTTAAGGCAACATAACTTCGCACTCTGCTAATTATCTCCAAAATGTGTTTGTGGAATGTAAGTCGCTGATCGAGTTATACACCGAGATATTTGTATTCTGTGGCTTTTGGGATAGGTTGCCCAGCTTAAAATACAGGTGACTCGTCGAATTTGCGTTTGTAAGTTTGTGTCACAACTGAGGATTTTAGTGAATTGATTTTCACCTTCCACCAAGTACACCTTCTGTAAGGCACCCAACTGGTGCTTACAGTAGGAGTATCAATTTAGAAGGAGTATCTACATACATAACCCCTGTGAAAGATAAGTTGCCTACTGAATTGTTAAGATGACTAACCAAGAAAGTTCCAGTCATGCAGTATGATCGTAAGAGCGAATTTTCGTAAATTATCGTGTGATGTATATTGAATTGTTTCGAAAATTCTGGACTTACAGTAAAAAATAATAGTTAACTACGACTAGGTCTAACTAATATTTGACAAATGAAAAAAGATTTTAGATTTTTAGGTTTTTATGCAGTTTTTATAGATATTTCAGAAAATATTAATGAAATTCAATTACGTTTTTCAGCATAATTTTTGCTCAGATTTGTTAATGTCCTATTTAATTGTTGATAAGTATGATTTAAGTTTTTAGTAAAACTCTGCTAAAAATAACAAATTTAAAAATTTTGACCGTTTTCAGCCATTTTTAATGATTTGATCGTACATTTTATGAAATTTGACCAATTTAATGTGCACAAAAAGTGTTGGCCGAAGAACTCTTTTCGTTTAAAAAGCTTAACGTTTTGGCGCAAGAACGGGATTTTTATTTCAATTCACACAAAACGGCTAAAAACGGCGGTTAAAAACGGCTAAAAATCGTTAAATTGATATTGTTTGGCCGAATATTGCTCAAATAAAGTTCATAAGCTATAAAATAGAACATTCAAAAATTTGTGTGCAAAATTTTGCTGAAAAATTACTTAAATTCCATTAAAATTAGCAACAAAATAGATAAAAATAGCAAAAAAAGCATTTTTTCAGCAAATTAAATTGGTCAAATTTCAAAAAATGTGCTAAAAAATCTCTAAAAACGGCAAAAACGGCTGAAAATCGTCAAATTGATGTTGTTTAGCACAATATTGCTCAAATGAAGTTCATCAACTACAAAATTAAACATTCAAAAATTTATGTGCACAATTTTTCTCAAAAATTTACTTAATTTTCAATAAAATTAGCTACAATATCGATAAAAATCACAAAAAAGCTAAAAAATCAAAACTTCTATTTGAATAGAAGATTATTATTGAGAATACGTTTTTTGCCATACTAATAATAGTTGACAATTTCCTTGCACTCGAAAAGTTCAAATTTCAAGACAATTTAACATTATACAATACGATAATTTACGAAAATTTGCTCGTACGAACATGCTGCATGACTGGAACTTTTTTGGTCAGTCATGACCAATGATTTGCATTAAAGCCCTATCTATTGTAGTAATAATAAACCTTTGTCTAAAATTCTAAATAAATAAATAAATACACCTTTGTGTAGGTAATTGATTGGAATGATAATAATTCAACTAATTTAAATCCTCCCGAGTCGTCCATAAGTCACTGGTAACTTGAATGACCGTGAATCTTTTAAAAGTTCTTATGACAGTTGATAGCAACATACCTAATTTATAATAACAATGGACCTCTCTTCTCACAAAATCGAGTTTAACATTGAGATTATCATGTGAATAACGTTTCGATTTCTCTTTCCTTCGGATGGATCTTTTGAATCTCATTCTTCCAAGGTGGTCTCTTACGCATGAGCGAAATCCTTGCAACACGCAAGACCTCCACATTTTGCATTCCATACTGACGAAGTTTTCGGGGTTTGTGCAGTTAGGCCTTGAATGTTCTCTATCAGTTCGATTGCGTTCACAATAATGCTCTCTCTGGTATACGCGCAATTGAAAGGAATACTTGCAATCTCATTGGACAATTAATGTCGGTAGTTTTTCATAAACTTCATTTAGGACCATTTTACTGCTCTTTTGAAAAAACCAAACATTTTCTCCACTTCATGCTCTTGGAATAACATTCATTGCATCTAACATTACGCATATTGGCATCGAATTCGCATACTTAAATGCATGATTGGCTTTGTATTATAAGAAAATCATTTAATCGATTTACCAAGTAAAAGGTAATGTAGGATTCGCAAAAAAGAAAAAATTCCAGTCATGCAGCATGACCCCATGAGCGAATTTTTGAATAAATCTTCGACATTTCAGTCGCTATTGATCGTGTAGAGAAATTTTAGTTTATGATTTTGATAGACAAATATGGAATCAAATTATTAAAAATATTTCACAGAGTAAACTCATCAGTTGTGATTACTTTTTTCTTTTTTAACAAGCACCTACTACCTACGTTTTAAACAGCATGGTTCTAGGATTGGTTATACAAGGATATTTCCATAAGAGTAGTTCAATCTGAATTTGGACAATGTTTCATGCAAATATTACCGATTTTTACAACTAGCGAACGGCATTATTTCGATTTTTGACTGATTTTTTGAACATTGAAATTTTCGAAAACTTGATATATATATTCTTATAGGAAATTTTACGCTGATTCCGAATATACCACATGTTAGTATGCTGAAACTATTATTTCGCACAACAAATCGCAAAAAAACAGGCTATTTTGAAATTTTTTACTACATTTTTGAAAATTTCAACCCGAAGATGTAATCCGATCATGCTGGCCAACGAACTTGAACTTTCGTTTTGTGTCCTTAACATTTTAAAATTTGTTTGAAGTTTCTAGCACAATTCTACGGACAGTTATCGTCTGGAATGACACATACATACATACATACATACATACATACATACATATATACATGCATACATACATTAAAAAATGCGTTAAACTTCAGAATATGATTCAGAATAGCCTGAAACGGATTGCTGCATAAACATTTTTCAAAAATTCACATTCTACAAATTTTGAGGCGAGAGCAATAGCTTAATTTTCTTCAAAAATTCGCTAAAAGATTTTTTTTTTTTGCGAAATTAGGGTAAGGTTTGTTAGATGCTATTCTTATGATGCTGTGTTTTTAATGCAATGATCGGCTTAGTTTTGTAAAGATCATTAATGTTCGTCGTAAAAGATTACAGTCAAATTTTAAAATGTTAATAAAATAAATGTTCACATGTTATAAAGTTCACAAAAATTTGTTAGAACATACAAGAAAAACGTTTGCCAAGTTGGGTTTGGCAGATAGCTTCGTCGTTTATCTATCATGAATGTATAGATCATTGAAAAGTTTTAAATGATCTTGAAAAATCCCATAGCGGAAAAGATTAAATCAAGAAGTAGCGTGAAATGTCATAATTGGTCAATTAAGAAACGAAAAAATGATACTCAATGTAATTTACGTTTGTGCAAGAGCAGAATGAACTGATGAGTTGAAAACAATGAAATAGGTACGGAACCATACACAACCTAAGCCGCGCATTGGCTGACAATTTCATCAAAATCGGATTAAGAATGTGAAAATTGAATTAAAGAAGATCATCCAAATTTATGCGAAATCATACGACAAAAAGTGAAAAAATAGAGCATAGTAGGATTTACGTTTGCGCATGCGCAGAATGAAGTATTTATTTGGCAGCAATGAAACTGAAAGGTTACTTAACGCGCCCATTCTCTAACAATTACATTGAAATCGGATGAAAACAGTGGAAATTAAGGTCGTTAAGAGGATTTCACATAGGCGCATGCGCAGTAACTATTAATGATTTGGGATGATCGAATCGTCATCCCCCATCTATCATCCAAATTTGAGCAAGATGGGACGACGCGGGTGTAAGAAAATGATGCTTGGTAGAATTTACGTTTGCACATGCACAGAGTGAGGTAATGAGTCAAGAACGATGAAACTGAAAGGTGACTGTCTACCCCCTTAGCCCGCACATCCCCTGAAAATTTCATCAAAATCGAATGAAAACTGTGGAAAATTATATTGTTACAAGGATTTTCGGATACATGACAGACACACAGAAACAGTTAGAGATGATTTTGTTCGACCAACAAATTTCCAACTAAAAATATTATTGGTACTGAATTGCAACAAAACTGTAACAAACAGCAAAGTTTTAAACATCCATTCAACAGCTTCTTGAAATTTGAAAGGCTGGAGATCGAAAAACAATTGATTTCATTATGATAAAAGAGTAGAACCACTTCCATTTCCATTGAAATCTTCGAATGATATTAGCAAAAAAATTGTTTAAAAAATGGTGAAAATCCAAAGTCGTTTTTTGGTCAACAAAATATTATTTAGAACGAGCTTGTTTGCCATAAAATTTATGGTTAACGATTCTTTGCTATCAAATTGCTTACATTTTAAAACAATGTTGCATAATATAATAGATAGGAACGTTAGTTTACGAAAATTCGCTCACTTGATCATGCTGCATGACTGGAACTTTATTTTGTCGCCAAAAACATACACGATAAACCATTCAGCTGTTCTTGTGACAAAAAATCAAGCTTTCCAAACAGAAGGATGAGTTCGTAGGCCAGCATTTTTTGAGTACATTAAAAATTGGTCGAATTTAGAAAAACGTAGGTACTAAAACAATTCCTAAAAATGGTTTAAAACGGCTAAAAACCGTCAATTTTATACTGTAGCAGAATTTTAGTCACAAGAAGTTTATTAATGACGAACTAGAACATAAAAAAATGTATGCAGAAATTCATGCTGGAAAATGTACTCAAATTATAGAATTAATAATTGCCGACAAATAGATGAAAACTCCAAAAAAGCTAAAAATTCAAAATTATTGTTGAATTGCAGAATATTATTTAGAATGACCTCTTTGTCATCAAATTGGTAGTCAATTAATAGATGTTTCTTTTAGCATGAAACATGCTTTAGCCTTGGACTAACTAGCGAAAAACGTTACGCGAATGTGTCACGAAATTATTGACATTTTATGTCTTTACTTTGGCACATAAACGAAAAAAGCGTTACAAAAAGCGTTTTAAAAAAGCGTTAAAAAAAAGCGTTACGGTTGGTTTTCTGATGATTTCCGCTTACAACCGAGTCGTTGCTAGGGAAATGGTACTTCGTCGTTTTTCGTCCCACAAAATTCGTTGTCCATTCGTTCGAAAGCTCTCGATTTATCCATGAGCATGGTTATTTGAATAATGGTGTACACTCAGGTGATTCTCAATAATTGATATTGTGAATATGATTGCAACCGCTTGTTAATTTCTGATGATTTCATTGAGCTGGTGTTTTTATGATTTGATTCATAGCAGGTGATCCGAATGTTGCGAGAACGGTTTGATTTGTGAAGCGGTGGTTAAATAATTTAAAAAGGTAATTTCTATACTTTCCACTCTAGGAAGCTATTGTTTCGTATGTATCCTCTTTAGGACATTTACTTGACGATGCCCAGGGTCCGGATTAGATGAGTGGCTCTTAAAACTAATTTCTATGCTTTACACTCTAGGAAGCTGTAATTTCGTATGTAGCCTCTTTAGGACGTTTACTTTACGATGCCCAGGGTCCGGATCAGCTGAGTAGCTCTTAGAACTTGCATACGAATCTGCAACTAAAGACATAAAATGTCCCAATGTGTTGCAGACTCGTATGCAAGCGTTTCTTTGAATATGTATCTTACGGATAAAAACTGCTTGGCTATTAACATCTTTCTGATGATTTCCGCTTACAACCGAGTCGTTGCTAGGGAAATGGAACTTTATATAATTGGGGAAAAATCCTTTCGTTCACCGAAAAATCGAGGATTTCAGACGTTAAGGACTTCATTCTGATTTTTTTAAATGATTTTAACGTACAACCAAGCCGTTGCTGGGGAAATAAAACTTCTTTAATGTTTATGGGTCAAAAATAGTTAGCTATCCATTCGTTGGAAAGCTCTCGATTTATCACGCATTTCTTTCGTACTTGTTCTTCTATTTATGTCGTAGTTTTATATTTATTTATGTTATAAATGGGTATAGTAAACAATGCCGCTTGTTTTTTGTCACTTGGTTGGGAAGTTAATCTTGTTTATGGTAATTATAGACGCGTACCATAACAGAAAATTGCCTATCTTGGTAATTCCTTCTAATTTCGATTATATTTGTCGTATGAAGCTTCTGAAAAATTTGGTTTTTGTTACTTGGTCACTACGGCCAGGCATGTTCCATGTTTCTTGACTTTTAGCCACGGGCTCTAAGTAATAACACGAGGGGGGGGGGGGGGTCCCCAGCTGAGTCAAGGGGCAGAGCCTCTAAAGACCTTTACTTAAAGATTTGAATTTTCAAAACAATTTAACAAAATACAGTATATGATATTTTAGGAAATTTGCTCATTTGATTATGCTGCATGACTGGAATATTTCCTTTTCTCCATAAACACACGCCCTAAACCGTTCAGCCTTTTTTGCCCAAATTTCCTTGCATATTGATGAATTTTAATCGGTACGTCAACTACGTGATAAATTACGGCGTTCCCATCCGGGTTCTGTTGTGCAACGCGTCGGAGGGATTTAGCGGGTTTCCGATTAGCGAGACAGCTCTCTTTTTACACGTAAGAGGGGCGGACGGTAATAGAAGTAGATGGCCCAACTTAATTAGAGCACCTTGAACGGGGTCTCTGACTCTTGAGCACCACCTATCCTATCTGGGTTTGGGAGGTCCCCGCTAGTATTTTTAGAGCCGACAAAAACATTCTGAAGCCGAGCCTAAGTATTTATTCTCGTTCATTTCAATAATGAAGATCCAACTATTGTTTCATTATTTAATAAGTAACTATTATATTCAATATAATAAAGTCGTAAGTATGTCTGTCTGTAAATTGATTAGAATCATGATATTTCGCGTTTCTTTTCCATTTCATGCTATTTGTAGACGATTGGTTCTTTTCTCAATTTTTCTGTGTCTGTCCATATGTTTGTCCGCTTTCCACAGTTGCAGGGGTCATAGGACAACTGATATGAGTGAGGGGAAATGTCTGTATCAGTCCAACTTATATTATAGGCTATTTGAAGTTTTTAAAATTTGAGCCAGAGGGGATGTTTTAAGGGAGAGGAAGGGGGTGAAATAGGATATCTTGGACACCATTGAACGAACTGGGGATCTGATTGAGCAAATATATTTGGATTATTCTAACTTTTAAATCACAGGTTACATGAAATTTTTCGAATTCGCCACATAAGGGTGTTTTAGGGGAGGAGGTGGGGGGATGGGATATCTTTGTCATCACTGAACGAACAGGGATTTGTTTGGATTACTCAAACTTGAACCACGAGCTTTGTAAAATTTTCCAAATCTGACCCACAGGGGTGTTATGAGAGAGGAGGGGCGTGAAATGGCGTATCATGGACATCAGTGAATAAACTGGAGACGTGATTATTGAAATATGGTCGGGTTACTCCATTTTGAATCGCAGACTAGGTACTTGAAATTTTCAAACCCGACAATTCGGGTTTGGGGTAGGGGAAGGTGTAAAATGGGGTTATCTTGGACATCACTAAATAAACTGGAGCTGATTGGTAAGAAATGTTTGAAATACTCTTACTTGAATCGCAGACTACGTCATGTTTTCCAATCTAACCCATTGGGGGCTTTTTGGGGGGAGGTGGCGGGGGTGATGGAGTATCATGGACATCATTTAATAAACTGGGCACCTGATTGCAAAAATATTTTGAATTACACTAACTCGAATCACAGGCTTTTGCACAGGAATTTTTCAAATCTGACCCAAAGGAGGTGATTTCTCAGAGGAGAGAGGTGAGGAGACATCATATCAGTTTTCTAATGACCCCTGTAACCGAGAAAAGCGGACTAACATACGGACAGACAGACAAAGAAAATTAGACAAAATGGTACCAATCGTCTAAAAACAGCATGAAACGGAAAAGAAACGCAAAATTGCATGATTCTAATCAATGTACAGACAGACATAATTACGATTTTATTAATATAGATTTCTTCTCATTTCCTTAATCTTTTGTGGGTTCATGCCCAACTTGTATCAAATTTAGTTGTAGTCGTCACACTATACTAGGAGAAAAATGTTGAAAAACATGTTAGCAAACGTGGTTTTACCGACAACAAAAAATGCATTAAGGAGCCTTTTTAGGTATAGAAAAAAAGGGGTATATTCGAAATCAACGAAAAGTTTCCTATAAAATGGGGACAAAAAAATAATTTTGTCTAGCTAGATCGGTCATTTTGCCATTAGTGTAACGGTAAGGTAGGTTTGTTGGAGGAAAAATCAGATTTTAAACTGGAGCTGACTCGGAAGCAATATATGTAAGTGATGAAAAATATGGAGAAGCGTAAAAAACAGATCGAATAATTTCATTGATCTCCACGATCTTAACAAGACGCATTCGGTATCTTGTGCACTAAAAGCTTTGTTGTGTCCCCGAAGTTATTGATATTATTTTCTGGATTCTCCCAAATGCCAAGTACCTGCTCTATAATACGAATTAAGGATAATACGAGGATAAGACGAGCGGAAACTCATTAAAAATTCTCTGGCGTCTTTAATGACTTTTCAAGGGTATGATGGGAAAGAGGTGAGCAAGGTTGTCTGTGGGAAGGTACCCCAACGTTGGAAAAGTTGGCCCAGGTCGGAAGCATCTAAAATTATCCTTGTAGAGTCCTGGCGTTACCTCTTCTCAATTTTTAGGACGAAGCTCTGAACCTATGACTTATAGGCAAGGCTTCGATAACAAGAGGAACGCCTGTTAGAATTGATCCAGGGAGATGGGGGACAACCCAAGCATGAGGAAAAAAAACCGCATACAAAACCGTTTCAGACCATTCAAAGACCGAATCCGTGGGTGGGGGGGGGGGGGGGGGGGGGCAGGCATAGGTTGATCTATGTTTGTGTGTGCTACAATTCTCAATCGATTTTCGAAATTCTTCCTTTGTTCGATCCTTGATAATCTATTCTTGCTAAAAACCCAGGAAATTTGGAATACCATGATGGAAGAGGGGAAATGGAAAGGGTACTTACAGGAAAAAAAAAAAAAAAAAAAAACTCGGCCCTTCGGGCCTTGAAAGGGGCTCAACCCCTGGACCCCCCTGGACCCCCCCGGATGTTATTACTTTGAGCCTGACTGCTAAAATGTAAAAAACATGGAATCATGTTTTAGCTCCTCGCTCTCACTTTATTATAGAAATGATCACGACGATTGAGCTCTTGTGAGATGATGATGATCTCCTAATAGAAACTCGCGAGTAAACATTCACTTTATTATAGAAAGAGGCTACATACGAAATTACAGCTTCCTATAGTGTAAAGTATAGAAATTACCTATTAAAATGGCATAACCTATTAATGAAATTAAATTAAAATGAAATTAAAATTAATCAAAATTAAAATGAAATTACCTATTAAAATGCGGTTGCAATCATGTTCACAATATCAATAATTGAGAATGATCACCTGTGTGTAAACAATTATTCATATAACCATGCTTATAACTCAGCTTGTTGACCACGCACTTCGCAGTAGTTAATATAGTATGGTTGGATAAATCGAGAGCTTTCGAACGAATGGTCAACGAATTTTGTGGGATGAAAAACGACGAAGTATCATATCCCTAGCAACGACTCGGTTGTAAGCGGAAATCATTACAATTATTGGCGCTACTTTCATCTCACTTTATAGTCTCACTTTTCGGCGGGAGATCCATCGCTAAAACATGATTCCATGTTAAAAAAGCAAAAAGTTTTTTTCGAACAATTTTGTCGACTCCACCCAGGCTACGATTCTCGAACAATTTTCGTGATTCTCATTTGTTTTGATTTCGATTCAGTCTAGTTATGCAACAAACATTGGGAATTTCGGATTTACCATCGATGTGGGTCAAGCGCTGCAAGTTACAAATCTCGACTGATTTCCGTGATTCTTATTTAGTTCCTCTACGAATTCAATTAAGTTTTAGAAGGTGTGTCAGTAGTTTCCAAATTCTTCATGGGAGGGGTAACCATGGTCATTGATTACCCCTCATTAAAATATCATTGATCAATCATGGTGTTTTAACAATTCTTGTCCGATTTTCGTGATTCTTTTTTCGGTCGACAATGAATTCGGTCTAGTATTGGATCGTATACCAGGAGTTTCAAATTTCATTATGGATTGGGTGAATGGAGGGGGTAATAGTAATAAATCACTAATCTCGTCAGATTTTTGTGATTCCTTCTTTTAAAGCATGAATCGGTCTAGTATTGGAAGGTATATCAGAAATTTATAATTTCACTATGAAAGAGGGTAATGTCGGGGAATGGAGGGGGTAGTAGTAATCGTTTTAATTCTAGGATTCCATGTGTAGCATAGCAAGGCTGTTTCACGTCTCAAAATTACAGAATCAATAAAATATCGAAGTCTTCACATAATGCACAAAATTCTGTCTCAAATAACCACACACCGTTTTTTTTTCTCTCTTCTTACGTATCGGCATCTGAAAGTTCGGAACTATGAGTATGTATTATGTATTCGACCCAGATTGGTATAAAACATAAAGATATCTCTTACTGCTGAGAGGAGGACTAATTTTCAACAACGAAAAAGCAATTTCTCAAATGCCGCTCCGGGAGGATGAGACCTTCTTTTCTTCACTTGATACATTCACTCTCTCTCTCTCTCTCTCTCTCTCTCTCTCTCTCTCTCTCTCTCTCTCTCTCTCTCTCTCTCTCTCTCTCTCTCTCTCTCTCTCTCTCTCTCTCTCTCTCTCTCTCTCTCTCTCTCTCTCTCTCTCTCTCTCTGTCTCTCTCTCTCTCTCTCTCTCTCTGTCTCTCTCTCTCTCTCTCTCTCTCTCTCTCTCTCTCTCTCTCTCTCTCTCTCTCTCTCTCTCTCTCTCTCTCTCTCTCTCTCTCTCTCTCTCTCTCTCTTTCTCTAATCCTCATCTATCGGGGCAGATGGGGTTAGTATTGATATTTGGCATATATTGTCTGAAGTCGTTGTTCCAATTATAACTCATATTTTTAATGATTCGATCAATACCGGATATTATCCGGATGTATGGAAACAAGCGATTGTCAAACCTATAGAGAAAACGAAGCCTCCTGCCACGGTAGATGATTTTAGGGGAATATCGTTGCTTTGTGCAATGGGTAAAGTATTAGATCAAGATGGCATATGCTGAACTTTCTGGTTGGTTAGAGGGGAACAATATATTGGATCCTGAGCAATCGGCCTATAGACAGGGTTTTAGTACTGAGACAGTCCTGATAAATGTTTTGGATGAGGTTCGCAGAGCAATGGATGAATGCAAAGTAACTTTTTTGATTTTGGTTGATTTTTCAGCAGCGTTTGATAGTTTGAGAAGGGATGTTCTTGTGGCACAGTTGAAATCTTTTAGTATGTCGGAGGAAATGATACGGTGGTTTTCGTCGTATCTTGCTAATCGGAAGCAGTGTGTGAAGGGACCTGATGGTGCTCTCTCAACTTGGAGAGACACCGTCATGGGTACTCCGCAGGGTTCAGTTCTGTCAGCAAAATTTTTTACATTTTATTTGAACTCATTGGCAACTTGTTTTTCACTGGGGACTCATCATGAAGTTTATGCTGATGATCTGCAATTGTACCGATCATGTAAAATTGATGAAATACCCGATACTGTTGCAGTGTTGAATGATGATTTGGCGAGATTAAATAGATGGGCACAAACACATGGTATGATGATCAACCAGAAAAAAACTAAAATCATGATGCTAGGCAACCCAAAAATTTTGCGTAATGCGAATAGTACGGGTTCTCCTAGTTTTTATTTGAACAATGTATGTTTGGAAATAGTCAACGAAGTTAAAAACTTGGGGATCATCATTCAAAATGATTTGTCATGGGAATCGCAGGTGAATAGTATTTGCAATACAGTTTTTAAGACTATTTATCAGTTGAAACTCTTGTTTTTCCTTTTTTTGATTATGCTACTGTGGCCTATTGGGATCTTAAAGGAGAAAATGTAGATCGACTATAAAAGGCCCAAAATGCAGCGATACGGTTTGCACTCCGGCTTAGGCTGGATCAACACGTTACGCCAGAGTACAGTAGACTTGAATTGCGGAGAAAAAGAAGTTAGCCGTTGCGACCATGGTTTTTAAATTACTTAAATTCCAAAAGCCCGAATATCTGTATCGTAAATTTATTTTTATGACAAGTGTACATAGTAGAGAAACACGAAATGTTAAAAGACTATTGCAAATTCCAGCTCACAGAACAAGAACTTTTGAGAGATCATTCCTAGTGCAAGGGACAAAACTATTTAATAATAACTTTGAACTTTTTAACCTTAATAATAAAATAGAAGTGTTCAGAAAACAGTACAAGGAAATATTGTTGAAAACGTACATTGAATCTTAGATTGTAGGTATTCTGTTCCTGTTCATATTAATCAAAGAGATGCAAAATTCTTTTTCGAAATCGATTTAATTTTGAAATTTGTAAATACTTTTTACCTTAGTTATGTGATGCGATAGAGATTTCATTGTGTTTTGTTATCATCGAGTTGTCAGAAATTATGTCAAACACCTTTCAATTTTTTCTTTTTATTGTAAACTTTTTTCATTTTAAAATTTGTCATTTTTAGCACTGAGAAGAATGAATTATTTGTTTTACTTATTTACTGTATGACTGTATTGTAAGAGGAATGTAATAATTTTGATCCTGGGGGGATGGAAGAGAGGGCCTTAAGGCCCTAATTTCCCCAGGTGGCTAAATAAAAAATTTCAATCAATCAATCAATCAATCTCTCTCTCTCTCTCTCTCTCTCTCTCTCTCTCTCTCTCTCTCTCTCTCTGTCTCTCTCTCTCTCTCTCTCTCTCTAATCCTCATCTATCGGGGCAGATGGGGTTAGTATTGATATTTGGCATATATTGTCTGAAGTCGTTGTTCCAATTATGACTCATATTTTTAATGATTCGATCAATACCGATAAGTGCACAGACTTCTCTCTCTCTCTCTCTCTCTCTCTCTCTCTCTCTCTCTCTCTCTCTCTCTCTCTCTCTCTCTCTCTCTCTCTCTCTCTCTCTCTCTCTCTCTCTCTCTTCTAATACTAAACTCACTAATTGTAAATTTATTCTTGCCAAAAATGCAGAGAGGGTCAATAGACCCTATTTTTGTGCAAGTAAATAAATAAATTCATCAATCAATCAATCTCTCACTCTCTCACTCTCTCTCTCTCTCACTCCCTCTCTGTCTCTCTCCCTCTTTCTCTATCTATCTATCTCTCTCTTTGTATTTATGAATATATTTTTATGCTTAGCACTACTCCTGTTTGTACAATTCTGCAGGCAACATCCGTGATTAAATTATCACTAGTGAATCAATCGGTGAGAAGTCGCACCAGAGATTGTCCTGATTAGTTGAATCCGTCGATATAGTTAGTCTGATGTTTGCGGTTCTCTCTGTTTGCAGATCAGGACGTTTGGGTAGTTTCGGCCGTTCTTGAACACGTAATTGGCCATTATTTGGTCGGCGGCTGTTAGGTACCTTTCAAATTCCTCGCGGATATCGTTATTGCTGAAATACCATGTGGACCCACGAACTGACTAGATTTTGAAATCCTTGAGAAGCTTGAGTTGCGTGTCTGAAGTGAGAGCCTCATTCCCGAACCATATTAGTATATTAATGGGTCAAGGAGGGGAGTTTATATTGTCAGTTTAGCTAGTACCTACATAATAAGTTTACTTCGTGCAATGCTCAGGGTGCGGCAGAAAGAGCTCCCCGATAAGGAATGCTAATACACTTAGCTAGATACATTTTTTTTTTAAATTTTAAATTCTGCATATAATTAAGTTTTCTTTTACGTGGTTTTAAAAATTATGTCACATAAATGCTGCCCTCCACCGGCGATGCACAAATTTAGTCTTTCACAAAAGTTTGCTATAGCCCTTTGGGTCATGTCATGCGGAATAGCGGCCACTTCAAGGGTTACAACTGAAACCACACATTTTCTTCTTTATGTTCAGCAAAAAAGGTCACTCAATTTCAGCTGAAGAAAATTTCCCAGCATGTCACAGTAACGATCATCAAGGTCGAGGTAATACTGATAAAATACCCAAATGGCTAGAGCAAACTTTTGTTAAAGACTAAATTTGTGCAAGAACCAGTGGAGGGCAGCATTTAAGTGACATAATTTTAAAAATCACCTAAGATAAAACTGCATTATATGTAGAATTTAGAAGTAACAATAAAATGTGTATCTAGCAACTTTCTAGCACATTTTCTTATAAAAATGAAAAATGAGCTATTGTTTCACTTTGTCCGTTGATGCATGTATGTCCTCTTAAAATCGTTATAAGTGCCACTCCCGACGTCCAATTTTTATATAACTTGGTATGGATATAATCAAAAGACGCATGAGAGGTCATCGATCAGCTGAATGAACTTCGAAGCCATTTTATCTCGTATTCAACGAGATCTCCTAACAACAACGTGGATCTCCTTACAAGAACATGCGCTATCATGTGACTCACTTCGCAAGCACTGATCTACTTCTTTTAAATTAGCGTTCCGGATAGGGGAGTTCTTTCTGTCGCACAATGCATGTTGTGTGTATCTGTTTTCGTGTATTGTGAGCATAGTTCGTACATACATTCTTCAATTACTTATATATAATATGCTTTTTCGTTTCGATCCAAACATGTTAAGAAAGTAAACATGGCGAAATGGGCAACGTTTGTGTATTAGAGTTTCCCATTTTTGACGTAACAATCGGTTGCTGGCCTACTTGAAAACCTTTGAGTGCACATTTTCAGCTTTAAAAACGCCAAATGGTTTGGGCGAAAAGAAAGGAAATGAATTTACGTCATAGATGGACGGCATTGAACTCCCCCCCCCCCCCCCCCCCCTCCCCAGCCACAATACCATTCCCGTCAGATACGGGGTTCGGTCTTCCCTTGTGACTTACTCAGATTTCATCAAACCGCTGTTTCGGCGATCTCCAATCATCAGATACCCTCCATGTTGCACCTTTTTAGAACGCTCCGGGCATGGTCTTTCAGTTAATAGAATTAAATTGAAATTGCCCATTGATGTTTTCAATCAAGACGCCTCCTTGGCGCTATTATTGATTCTTGACTTCCTCAACTAAGGATTTGCAGCTTCTGACTCAATTGCCGTTGAGTTTCTGGAGGCCCAGTGGCCATGGCCACAGACAACATTCGACGCTGGTAGCTGAAATTGGAGAGGAAGGCTCAAGGGAGAATGCTGAAGACGACTGAGAGGTCAGTGATCAGCTGAATTTACTTTGAAGCCATTTCATCTTGTATTCAACGCTGGAAGCGTCTATTTCACGCGGATCTGTGAAATGCACTATCATGTGACTCACTTCGTGAGCACTGATCTACTTGTTTCAAATTAGCTTATCGGAGAGCTCCTTCTGTCGCACAATGCATGTTGTGTGTATCTGTTTTTGTGTATTGTGAGTACAGTTCGTACTTACATTCTTTAATTATTTATAATATGCTTTTCGTTTCGATCCAAACATGTTAAGAAAGTAAATATGGCGGAATCGGCAACTTTCGTGTATTAGAGTTTCTCATTTTTGACCTAACAATCGGTTTCTGGCCTATTTGAAAACCTTCGAGTGCACATTTTCAGCTTTAAAAACTCTAAATGGTTTGGGCAAAAAAAAACAAAGTGAATTTACGTCATAGACGGACGGCACTGTGCTCCCCCCGCCCCACCAACCTTCCCGTAAGAAACGGGGTTCGGTTTTCCCCTTGTGACGTCACTCAGATTTCATCAAACTGATTTTTCGGCAATCTCCAATCATCATATTATACCCTCCATGTTCCACCTTTTTAGAACGCTCTGGGCAAGGTCTTTCAGTTTATTGAATCAAATTGAAATTGCCCATTGATGTTTTCAATCAAGACGCCTCGGTGGTACTATTCTTGATTCTTGACTTCCTCAACTAAGGATTCGCAGCTTCAGACTCAATTGCCGCCAGCTCTCAGTTACATCATCGGATTCCTCCATGTAGCACCTTTTTAGAACGCTCTGGGCATGGTATTTCAGTTTATAGAATTGAATTGAAATTGCCCCTTGATGTTTTCAATCAAGACGCCACGGTGGTACTATTCTTGGCACTTGGTACAGCATTCTGATCTATTTTACCACAGTGAACGTAAAAATGATTGGGGATCATCAATCCGATCAATTCCCATTCTATAGAAAATAGTTTGTAAATGCGGGGATATAACAGAAAAGACCCCTATTCTTGATTCTTGACTTCCTCAACTAAGGATTCGCAGCTTCTGACTCAATTGCCGCCAGCTCTCAGTTACATCATCGGATTCCTCCAGTGGAAAGGGTTTTCGTTTTCGAGACAGTTGAGTTTCTGGAGGCCCAGTGGCCATGGCCACAGACAACATCCTCCCACTTGCCTCTCGCACGCACGGCCGTCGTCCGGGTTCAACGATTCCATTCCGCTCGGCTCCCTCTTTGTTCGGGTTGGTTGCCGAAAAACGCGGCCCGCGATTCCCGCTAACCTTGAAGTGATTTAGGCTCCGCTCTACACGGCCCATGTTGAGACTTCTTAAACGATTTTTTTCTCGATTTTTTTCGGCGTTTGTATCCGTTGCTTATTTTGTTGTTTTTCATTTGGGGTTTCGTTTTATTTCGGCTCGATCGCCAGGTCGTCCTTTCGTGTCCATGAGTTCTCAAGACTATAAATTGCAATCAACGCTTGGGCAACTCATTTCCGTTTGAGTGAGGTCAGTTTAAGACACGTATCGCTCATGAGTTTGGGCTATATCCACCTACCTGCGGTTCTTACATATTTATACTCCGAGTGGAAACCTTTTTATCCCACCTATCCCCACCGTTTATGGATTCACGTCTACCATAGATGTTGAGGAAAACTGTCATTCACGACCTTTTGCTTCCGAGTCTAACTACAGGTAGCAAAAGCAATGTTTTCACTTTTGGGAGACAAATTGGTAACAAAAATCAAATTTTCCACTCGCATTTTACTTTTTAGACCATTCTGAGCAAATCCGGTTCCGTGCCTGTCTGTCTGTCTATCTGTGTGTCTGTCGTGTGTCTACAAATCCTTGTAACAAGCTTAATCTCCACAGTTACAAGTATCATCCGATTTGGATGAAATCTTCAGGGAATGTGCGGGATAGAGTGTAGACGGTTACCTATCAGTTTCATCAATCCTGACTTAATACTTCACTCTGCGCATGCGCAAACGTAAATTCTACCAAGCATCATTTTCTCCCGCCCTAGTCGTCCGATTTCGCTCAAACTTGATGATAGTTGGGGTTGATGATTTATCATGCCATATCATATTCAACATGATTGTATCATTAATAGCTACTGCGCATGCGCCAATGTGAAATCCTTGTAAAAAGCTTATTTTTCACAATTTTCATCCGAGTTGGATGAAATTATTGGCGGATGTGCGAGATAGGGTATAGACGGTCCCCTATGAGTTTCATTGTTGCCAAATCAATACTTCACTCTGCGCATGTGCTAACGTAAATTTTACCAACCATCATTTTCTCACGTCCTAGTCGTTCAATATCACTTAAATTTGGGTGATATTTGGGGAACGACGATTTTATCATCCCTTATAAATTTCAGCATGATTGATTATTTAATAGCTACTGCGCATGCGTCAATGTGAAATCCTTGTAACGACCTTTATTTCCACAGTTTTCATCCAATTTTGATGAAATTGTAAGTGAATGCGAGGGTTAGGTTGTAGATGGTCTCGTACCTACTTCATTGTTCTCAACTCATCAGTTCATTCTGCGAATGCGCAAACGTAAATTACATTGGGTATACCTAATTTTTCGTTTTCTAATTGACCTATGGTGACGTTTCACGCTACTTATTGATTCTCTCTTTTCCACTCTCAAATTTATCTAGACCATTTAAAACTTTTCAATGTTGCCATTGAAAAGTTTTAAATGGTCTTAAATAAATTTTAAATACATGCATGAAACGTAAACGAGAAAGCAATGTGCCAAACCCAATTTGACAGACGTTTTATTATTTCTTTCTTCTTTTTTTTTTTACATTCATCAGAATCTTTTCCTTTACCTTCCAAACTGATGATCTGGACAACATGTTGACCGTCAATGGACATCATTACTTCAATCAGTGACAGTTTCTAACGAGACGCAAGGAAATGTGGTGATGCTCCAGTCAATATAACCTGCGCTGGACGGTTATTTTTTTACATTATCACTCTGCGATTCTCTGGATTTCTGTACAAGTCATTCTAGGTATATACAGAAGTAAGTATAATTGTGATACGGTTTTTAGCAAACTACGATGAGTAGGAATGAATATAATGACTGAGCTGATGTAATTGTAAGGTGACCTCCAGATTTCTAAGTTCTGAAGAAGATAAATAAATTTATCGAAACGGCATAGGCAAGACAATTTTTGTTCAGCCGACCTTTAGTATCTTCAAAGTTTAGTCTCAGGTGGTCGTAAAATTAACCTACCCCACTTTTTCTTTATTACAGGGGGCAAACGTATACTGCCACTCACTGAATAAAAATGTTGACAACTGCCACCCCTACCCACAGTGACTTACCTTAGAATAATTAAAACAAATTGTTAAATGGGAAAGCCTTCAACTTCACGGCTGTGCTAAGTATTGATGAAGCTAATACGTAATCTTCTCCAAAATCCTTCCAAAACGTATAACTACAACAGTTTTTATCTGATTTTGATTAAATTTTTAGGGAATGTGCCAGTTAGGCCCTATATGGTTCCCTATCAGTTTCACTAGTCACAAATAAATACTTCAGTCAGCTCATGCGCAAATGGAGATTCAAATATAATTGTTTCACGTTCTAGTAGTCAGATCCAGCTCAAATTTGGAGAGTCGTTAAGAAAAGACGAAGTAATCAGTCATCCCATATCAATTTCATCATGATCGTATCATTATTCTGTGTACTGAAATGACGATATGAAACTATTCATGTTTGCTTAGGTAGCAGTCGACAAACAATGACATCAGTATGGTAAACCACTTACATTCGAACGCTCATTAAAATTGACGTCATCATCCTGGAGCTGTTTTTTTCGCAAAAAACGCACGAAAATAACTGAGATATTGTTGATTTTAACCTCCAAACCGGTTTATACTGAAGCTCTTTCACTTGGAAATGCACACACACAGTAAAATTACATGATGCCTGCTTTTTAGTTAGTAAAAAAGGAACAATAAAACCATGGTCGGGAGCTAAAAAATGCATTAATTTGGCGCGCACTGGTGGTGCGGCCGCCAGTAAACAGGCGTATAAAAATCTCAATACGATGGTAAAGACCTTTTTTACTAACTAAAAAAACAGGCATTATGTAATTTTACTGTGTGTGTGCGTTTCCAAGTGAAGATTCAGGATAGGCCGGTTTGGAGCTTAAATTCAACCATATCTCAGTTATTTTCGTGCGTTTTTATGCGAAAAAACAGCTCTAGGATGATGACGTCAATTTTAATGAGCGTTCGAATGTAAGTGTACTACAGGTTTACCCTACTGACATCGCTCAACAAGAACCAAGGGTGGCAGTTGTCAAAGTCTGATCCAATGGTGAAATTTGTCAAGTTAAATGATGACTAATATTGAAAGAACGAACTATTTGTAAGGTTAAATGTCATAAATCATAAATTATATATCTTTATATATAATTCCGAACGGTCTTTGAAATTGTGAAGAACTTCACGGTCCGATTTTAGTGTTAGACTGCTCATTTGAATCAACACGGCCCCAAGTTTGTTGCAAAAGTGTCGTTAAGTAAGAAACGTAGTGATGGGGTCTTTTCTGATCAACTGAGTGAGCTAAATCCTTTCCTGTTCACTGTAGGAAGTTGAAATTTGATAGGGAGACTCTCTGGGACATTAAGAGATGATTGAAGTGATGGGGTCTTTTTTGGTCAGCTGAGTGAGCTAAATTCTTTCCTGTTCACTGTAGGAAGTTGAAATTTGATAGGTAGACTCTCTGCAAAATTAAGAGACGAGTGGAGTGATGGGGTCTTTTCTGATCAGCTGAGTGAGCTAAATTCTTTTCTGGTCACTGTAGGAAGTTGAGATTTGATAGGGAGACTCTCTGTTTATTAGGCTGTGGCAGTAACAATCTCGAGTTCCATGTTATTGTATCTCGAGTACTACCGATCAAGATACAATCAAAGACATTAAGAAGGAGATAGAAGACACGGACGCGCAGATTCACACGCTTACAAAGAAACGAAGAAGATTCGAGATAGAATTACACCATCATCTCACCATGCCCAAATTCTGAATTCCCCGATTCAACTTTTTGTTTAGTCTCATAGTGGCGAGGACCACCTCAACTGGTGATATTTATTTTATTACATTAGTTACATTTTGATCGGTATTTCTTCTTTTTTAATCATTTAATAACATCGCCTTAGGTTTGCACCATGTCACATAACGCCGCAAATAGGTAGGACTTATATCGTTACTATAATGTGCTGAGTTTCTGTTAGGTACTACTGTTATACGGACTAGATTAGGGCTTTCCAAGCCCTAACAGGCCTCTAGTATTTTATAAGTTGGACTTGAACTAGAATATTTTCAGAATGTCCACGTTACAATAATAATAATGGTCTCTATCACGCACGGATTGGAGCTCACGTCGGTAGGTACTTGGATAATAATGAAGTGATAACTAGTACCTAACTCTTGTCAAAAGTGTAAGTAGTCGGTAGGGTGGTAGTTGATCGTTGCCCATTACAGGAAGGTCTTCACTTGTAGACAAGCAGGTATGAATGGCATAGTAGCTCCACAGGCTGATGGGCGGGTCGTCAGAACGAGCCGGCCGGTTGCTAAGGGAGTTCATCAGTCAATCTCGTGTGCTGTGATGATGACGTGCAGCGGGCGGCCAACTTCCCGTATTAGTGATACAGACAGATTCGTCTTTTGTAAAAACGAGGGCCCATTCATCTTGGGGCGTGCGCTAGACGTGATGATCCTCGCCAGTCATTTACTACCCGAGAAAAGGGGAAGTGGAGCCGAAGTGAGCCGGAGGAGCGAAGCGTGCGAGCGAAATGATCATTTCACTGTCTATTTGTCAGACAGAAGCCAACCACTACCTGAGGAATAGGTAGGCACATTCATTTGTATCCTTTCCCATCACACTTTCTCAGCAATTACTATACTCTTACAGTTGGATTTCATAGGTAACCACTGTTGTTTAATTACTTACTCGAGAAGTACCTAAGTTTGATGGAAAACGTGTTGAATGCCTTCATGTTTTTATGATTTGGCTTTCATGATAATCTTCTGGCAATGCATATATTTCTTGGACATGAAAATTAACCTGAAACCGCAAATTGACTATACATTTTTTTCTGTTTACAATTTTTATTTGACATGAAACGAAACGTTTTTACATCCATGAGTATGTAAAATGAAACTAAATATTCACTTCGCCTTTTAAAATGAAGTTGTAAATGCATTTGTAAAATGCTACTTGGAGGCAAGTATAAATTCCAAGTTAACCGGTCCATTTTACGTTTTGGTTTCTTTGTCCATTAATGTTTTGCGGCAAGAATCTAAGACGCTCTCGCTTCCGCTTTCTCCAAAGGTAGATTTGTGCCGTTTGTCTTCGGGTGGTGAAAGCAGTGACCCTCAAGTGTTTCATGTGGACAGAACTGAGTAATTTAAAATCTGGGGTTTTAGGAGAATGCAGCTCATTTTATTGGCCCGTAGGATAACCAACAACAACATTTTATGAGTAATCAACAAGGAACGAAACCTTCATATACATGTACTTATTTTAAGAGAGCGAAGGCTGTCGCATGTTGGCTACCTACTTTTTGGTGACAGATTCGTCTAGTGCAAACCTATTCGACCGGAGAAAACGGGACTTGGGACTGCGAATAATTCCGTTGACAGAAATATTGGTCATTGAATTGAAATTAAATTTCACTACCAGATGATTACGACCATGTTCGAGATGTGTCTTAAAAGACAGCTATTGGCAGTGCTGGCAGCTGAATCAGAAAAGTTTCCCAAAGGAGAAACCGATAAATGGGGAACAAATATTTCCCATAATATACCTAACACACAGGAATCTCCCATAATTCCATTATTAGTTTTTGAAATAGAATGGATACCTGTAGAGCCAAAACACGAGAGACAATAACGAGAGATGCATGGACCTAATCTAGTGGAGGCAACGAGTTCTCGTAAAACATTACGGACAGTTTTGCCTACATTCGTTACGACAGCCGCGAAAACTTCACTACAGGGTAAAATTATTTAGAGCTCCACATTTCGTTTATTCACTAGCAAAGTGGAACGTTGTTTTTATTTTATTTTTATTTTTATTTTTTTATTGATACCTTTTTGTATAACAATACTTTCTGTTGTGATACTATTTGTGCTATTTACAGTACAAAAGTACACTTTAACTTGTATAAGGGTATATGTCCAGTGACAGCCCCTCCCCATGAATTGAACATTAAAAATGAATCATCAAATCCGTTAGTGAGAGTTAAATAGTACTAATAAAATTATCAATATATTTAGTACGAAAGAAAGGAGGATAAAACACAAATTTTGAAAAATCCGGAATTTAGTTTTCCTATTTATTTTTCTGTTCTCACTGCATACTATTTTTGAGAGAAAGTGCACGGAAAAAAACTTTCTCGAAACCTTAGCTTTCCAAAGGAATAGTTAATGCTGCTATTACTTTCCCAGTTAGTAGGACAAATTATGTTTTAACAACAAAAAGTATGTTTTTTTAAATGAAATTTAAGGATTTCTTGAAAAATAACCCTCTATGAAAATCCGAGTTCTGGGTCGGTTTTTACGTATTTTTGTCACGTAGAATACTCGAATGGTAACTTTTGCGAATTTCCTCAACTCCGTTATAACCTATTTTTACTCTTCAAGTGACTAGTTGTACCCCTAAAAACCCATGAAATTGAGCATAACTAATAAACTATCAATTTTTGAGTTAAATTGTAAAACTTGATTATTATTCCCAACGGAGTTGGGGAGATCCTCAAGTGTTACTATTCAATTCCACGGGCAAAAATACCTACGTTAGAACCGACGCCAAACTCGTATTTTCATGGATTGTCATTTTTCCAGAAAACCGTCGATTTCATTAGGGGGAAAAAAACAAGTTTTTCAACATTAGAACATAATTTTCTCCACTGATCCGCAAAGTAAAAGTAAAATTGACTTTACCGATGGAAAGTTGAAGTTTCGAGGAAGTATTTTCCGTGGATCTCCCAAAAATAGTCGGTATGTTGTGAGGAAAAGAATGAATGGGAAAACACAAAATGCTGGAAAATTTTCAGAACTATGTAGCTCTTCAGTCTCCTTTTTTACGTAATAAGTCGCCTTTAAAAAATTGGTTTGGCATTGGGGAAATAGAAAATTTACCGCTCTCTTAAATGGAGTCCTAGTTTCAATTTTTACAGTGTTCTTAAACGGGGTTGTGGTCGTTTTAATGTCATAAGGGTTAAATTACTCGAAAACAAAGCGTTTAAAACATATCTCTAAGAGGAATTCCCAATCGAAAATGAGCTCTAAAATCGTCTCCTGATATTTGTACCACCCAAAGGTTTAGGTTTGAGACATCCTAAATATGCGTAAGGATTGATGCTCTATTAGCCATAGAACAGGGTATTGAGGTTAATCTCTGGGGCTCCATGGTTCGTACGAAACTCAGTACTGTATTCAGATCTGGATCTCACCGACGTATCTGAAGTCGTCGAGGAATCATACCAACGTCTACAAACTTCCGTGATCAACCATCCAAATGGATTAATTAAAAATATAATTGAACGCCCCCGCCACGTCCACCCGAACGGAGAATGAAGAAAAGACGACCAAAAGATTTATTGATAATATCTGCCCAGGGTTGCCATCAGTACGGTAATACCCGTAAACATACAGTAATTTTGATGCACGTACGGTGTACGATAGTAATCTCATTACCGTAATCGATAATACGGCAAAATGGAAAACCTAGGTAAATAATCATGTTCGATCCAAAGGCGGACAGGGGTGTCCCGGATTCATGAACCCACTAGCGAACACCCTTCTATTTCCGCAAAAACGTGATATTTCTCAAAAAATGTCACTATAATCTTGTGTTCAAGAAGACAATGAACATCACTGTTACGAAAAGTAATGAAAAAGACGAGGCAGGTCTGGAAACGCTTGCATT